>CM057170.1:9037379-9122026 GCA_029962745.1 Echinometra lucunter | reverse complement strand
GCTGTTTTGCTTGGAACATGACGGGCGTAATTTCATCATTGGATCCAATGTAACATTAAATTGTAACATTACAATTGATATACACATACCTACATGGCAGAGGCTGTGCCAGGGTATTTCACGGGGGGGGGGGGGGGAAGATGACCCACAGGTGAGTTTATTTACGTTTTAAATGAGCCAGGGCTATTACAGTTAATGACCCTACCATTTCTCTTCTTTCTTCTTCTTTAGTGGATCCCTCCATTTCCACAAGAGCTTATGCTGTATATATTCTTTTGTAGATTGACTTTGTTTCATATTTTAAGTTATGTAAACGTATCCTGTCATTGTACAAAAATATGAATACTTATGTATGTTTGATTTTTTTCCAAATTTGTTATTTGTTTTTTTGAAATGAAAAATAAACTCTTGAACTCCTGAACTCTTTCTTCTTCTTCTTTTTCTTCTTCATGGTCTCCCTATTCTTCTTCCTCTTCTTTTTGTGATCAACTGAAAATCATAGGGGGTGGTCCCCCCCCCTGCCCCTGTAGTGTCGCTCCTGCTATATGATTACCCAATTCGCTTATTTCGCATCAAAATAATATGATGTGACAAACAACAATAGAACATGCAGGTAGGTGAAGCTTTTGAGATGCTCGCACATTCTTTCATCGGTGAAAATAGGGCAAACAAGTCTCTGTCTGGCATTTTCTTGGTTTCTTTGTTTGTGCTTTCTTTTCAAGATATCAGCTTTCTTTCATGATTCCTGCTTTCTTTCTTGGGTTCTGCTTACCGTATTTACTTCAGGGCAATCAGGATAGTGAACACATGCAAACAGTGAGAACACGGTTCATTATTTTACTCCATTGTCAGCCTCTGTTTGTTTGGTCTCGAGGAGGCTGACTTTTTGTTGCGTCACATAATGGCTCCACCCCAACTCTCGAATTCAGACAAGACGTCCATTTTGTAAAATACATTTTTTTTTTAATCATAGAAACATTTTCCTCTTGTTCTAATGAATAATTTTGATTCTCAAGCTAAACTACAAAAAAGCTTAAATTTTCAAGTGAGTTCATTTTTCTTCCATGTATTCAGTAAAAATAATTCACTTGATCGTAATGAGTTGAAATGGAATAAACTCCTTTACCTTTGAATAAGGCTATAATTATTTTTACGTTTCTACAGGGGCAGCATGCTAAGCACATTATATTTGGTTTAGCTCAAACGGACACATCTAGCATTAGTCTGTTAAGCAGCTCGTTTGATTTATCATACCAACAAGACTGTCATGGATGTTTGAGATATTCGCGTATACAAGGCGAGAACATGATAGCCTTTTACCTGTAAAATTGTATGATTATGGTTTTGGAAGAAAATCATCACGACTAACATGGAGTTATAAGGTCGGCTACAAACTTGATCCTCATCAAATGCATGGCAGTATCAATTTTCTTAACGTAATTATTCGGACTGACATATACATCTTTGTCATCGTTTCGCCGAGACTCAAATGTACCCAAGACATGGACAGAGGAAGAAGTTCTCCGAGTGGAATTATACCAAAAGCAATAAAAACACCAGACTCATGAGTAAAGAAGAACTTCACGCCATCCATCAAATTTTTGAAGAGTTTTTGTGATACGGCAAGTGGTTACTATGGAAACGGGATGATGAATTTTGCAATGGAATATATGGATGTTGATCTTGCCGATTAAGCAATAGACTAGAGATTATGCTATTACCAAATGCCACTCTTTAGTGGATTGAAATGATTCAGGAAAACATGAAAACAGTATAGCAGCGATGACTTTATATCCAAGAATTGCAAATAGTGATATCATACCTCAAAATTCTTTGTCTTAAGAAAGATGTCTGCATGCAGAAAATATTACAGAGCTAAGATAATCCACGAGAAACGTAAATAATCCGTTCACCGACAGACTTGATGAAAACTGAAACAAGAATTCGAACTGGCAGTGATGGCATTAATACCTAACAAGAGATACATCCGATACATTTGGAGGCGCCATATTGTAGGAATCATCTACCACATAGGTATAACCGTTTTTGTGACAATCGCAGTGCTGAAGCTTACCGGCGTCTCGCAGTTTCCGGATGTAGATGACACAGGGTTGGATTCAGAAAGAGGGAGGTTGATGTTGCCTACAGGATCAACAAACCCACAACAGCCATAGTCGATATCGACATCCAGAAGTCATTTGTCCGAACAGGAGATGAACCCAGAGGCGACTGGATCCCAGTTGCAGAAGCCTAAGGTGATTGGTTCTGGGATGATGATGGTTTGTTGAAATTAAAGAGCAACACCATCTGAGGAGGATTCAAGGGAATCGCTTGAGGTTCTTGGAGAAGGAGGATCCCCTCGCGATCCATCCAGGAAAGATAATGTACTAACTAATCTGAAGATTGCCGATCAACCAGATCTACCCGATGTTCATGATTTACCAATCTCGAAGCAACTTCAACAGCGCATTTTGAAAGAGAAAAGAAAGAAAAATAAACCAAAGGTAGATTCCATCGCCAAAAACTTGACCACCTCGGCGCAATCAGACCAGAATTTTCAAAATAATTCCTTGAATCAGAAACAATCACACCTTCAAGTAAAACAGATACCACTAAAAACAGAACTTGACGTGCAGAAAGAAACTCCCAAAGTTCTGTCAGTTGGCAATGTCAAAGAGGATGCGATAGCATTGCCCCCTGCAAAACTGTCCAGTGACCAACATCTTTTGATAATCGGATACATTCGAAGAGATTAATGTCCTCATCGTTGCAGCTATGCGGACAGGATCATCTTTTCTCGGAGAGCTTTTCAACAGCGCAAAGATTTCTTCTACATGTTTGAACCAGGAAGACTTCTCATGCACAAACTTGATGATTTGGGGTCTGACACGTGGGGTCATGGTCACCAAACTAATTCAAATGCTCGAGAACTTTTACAAATGCAGGTTTCATAATATGGATTTCTTCATCGATCGTTTGAATGGAGAAACATTGAGAGGCCGCAAGCAAGCAGTTCCGGCATTGGTGACGGATCAATTCTGTACTCTGCATGAGTTTAAGCGCTTTAGGTTTTCGGCCGGCCGAAGGATACGTGCAAACTGGTCACCAGAGACATTCTTGAGACAGCGTGTACCGGGAGAGCCCATACTGCAATAAAGTCTATCCGAATCCTTGATATCAACCATATGCTTAAGTAGTAGAAGAATTTCAAACTAATCTGAAGTTGATTCATCTCGTACGTGACCCCAGAAGGCATGATTTTGTCGCGTCTGAAACTAGCCATGCCCCAGATCAAGGTGTTCAACACGACGGAGTTGACGGACACCTACCGCAACATCTTACTGAAGTACTGCTCCAGCTTGGTACCAGAACTACGAGATTGGACACTATGTGCCTTTCATGAGGAAAAACTACCTGATGGTCCGCTACGAGGACATAGCCCGGGATCCTTACAGATCCGCCCGGAAGATCTACAACTTTGTTGGGTCTTGGTGTATCCATCCCGAGCTCGGTAAGGACGTGGATTGGTCAGAACACCAACACCAATGACCAAAGCAAGAAGAAGTCCGCGTCGTTTTCCACTAAGAGAGACTCAAAATTTGTCCTGGTGAGCTGGAAGGGTAAACTGACTTTGCAAATGGCAAAGCTATTGAAGAGGTTGGGGAATGCACCCGACTGATGCAGGCTACGGGTTACAAACTCGTCGGCAAACGATCCCCTTATGTTGTCAAATTCGGATACGTTAGTGGGACCAGTGCCTATCCACCGAAGTTTAATGTTACAGCATTCGATTTTATTTGACAACTGATATTTCAGACGAATTCTTAATTGAGAATCTAATATCTATTGATAAAACATTGTAGCCAGACTAATCCGACTGAATCGGACAGCAAGAAGGAAGAGTTTTTGTCAGTCATTTCACTTGACAACTGTTATAGCTACTGAAATCCTTGCATCTGATTGGCTGAGAAGCAAAATTACTCAGTGAAAATCACCGAAAAGACTCTTCATGAAACGCTCACCTGATTAACAGGTGTTTAAGAAAGAAAGAAAAAAACATCTAGGAATTCCAGTTCACATAAAAATATCATTATCTTCAAAGGATACTGTTGGTTTATTGAAAATATATTTGACAAACTGAAACACTATCTCAACAATCAAATGACCGTATTTTTATGGCATTACTGTTGTTAAAATCTTGCAGCTATTGTAACCATCCTGGCTGTATTTTTTCTTAATGATTTAATTTTGTTTAGCATTTATCATGCCGTCTTGTGACTATCATCTTGACATTTACCATGATTACGATTATGTGATGTTTATTAGGAAATGTATGGAATCTAACATCCTTCAATGTTTTCCAGGGAGAAATAAGAGAACAATTTTCCCCAATGCAATTCAATATTTCAGTTGTTAGTAATCGATGGAGCAAATGCGTGTTAATAACAACGATACCTTAGGTGCCGAGTGCATAGGTGCCGAGTTGGGGTGCCGAGCGGGGTGCCGAATTTGGTGCTGAGGGTGGATGCCAAGTTGGGTGCCGTGTATCATTATTGTATGGGTACCAAATTCAGTGTCAAATTGTGGTGCCTATCTGTGTGCCAAGTTAAGCAATGGATATAGGTGCCGGGGTTTGGTGCTAAATATGGGGACCGGGTTTTATGTTTTTGAGCGCTGGGTGGGTATGTTTCTGTGCCGAGTTTGATGTCAGGTTGGGTATCGGGTTGGGTGCCGAGTAGGGTGCTGAGTAGGGTGCCGATTCAGTTGACTGGCTGGATCGTGCGGATGCCGGGTTGGGTTTAGATTTGACTTTGGAATGGGAACCATTTTTGTTTGTGTTTTTTTTTTTTGCTTGTGTTTTTGTTTTTATCGCCGTGGTGGAAATTCTGCTAGGTGACGATTTGTTTGAATGGTTTATGTCAACTTTTGGTGCCATGTTGGCTACCGAATGGGATGTCGGGTTGGGTGCCGAGTTTGTTTGCCAATAAATTGCAGAGATGCTGCATTGAATGGATGTTCACTCTGGATATTAGCAAGAGATAGCCTTGATTTTCAGCACAAGCGACTTTAGGGCCCGTGCCTCTATTTGAAAACAACTCGGCATAATAAAGGAAGTCAGACACCCAAAAAGGGTGATGTTCGTTATTCCGAAGGTTCGTTATTCCGAAACGATTATACGATTTACATGTATTCATTACATTATTTTATGTACTTCTACTTATGTAAAGTCACATGGATTGGAAAAGAAGACCTTCGGGTTATAGTTATTAAGTTAATCTTTTTCTTTTCCCGACATCCATGTGACTCTCCCTATATTCTACTATTGTTTGTATTTGTTCTTTGGTTTATTGATTCTGCCGAATAAATAATAATAATAATAATAATAATAATAATAATAATATAATAATAATAATAATAATAATAATAATAACACGTAGACCCAGATGTTCGTTAGTCCGAAATGAAAAAGGGCTCGTTAATCCGAACATTTATGGCGTTATTCCGAAGATTCGTTAATCCAAAAATGAAATAAGGTTCGTTAATCCGAAAATGAAATAGGGTTCGTTATTCCGAAGGTTCTTTAGTCCGAAATATATGACGAACTAACGAACCTTCGGAATAAACGAACCTCGGACTAACGAACCTTCGGAATAACGAACTGTAACCCCCCCCCCCCCCCCCCCCAATGTGCCTTAAACTTTTTGACTCAAATGGCGCTTGGGACCATTTTGCCTGTCATTGTCCAGCCAGTGGTCCTTGCACTGGGACGTTGGACAGTATAGAAGAAGAAGAAGAAGTGTCATGAAAACGGTAGAGGAATGCCTCATACAAAACCCAAATTTTCCTCTGATTTCGAGTGTGCTGAAAGTCAGGCTGGCAGCAACTACTATATAGAACTGTATATGAAATCACCAAGCAAAAGTTTGCAACCATGTGCATAATTATGTGTGAAAAAATGTGAAAATAAAGTAATATTTCAAGACTGATGGGAAAGTTACACTAGTGACTGATTTATTCAAATGCATTTTAACCCCCCGCCCCAAACAACACAAAGCAAGATAAAATGTCGTTCTTTATCCAGTTGGTGGCAAAAGTATAATATTAATATATCAATATATTAATAATTATAGTTTTTATTCAATATCATTCTAGCCAATGTATAAGTAAAAGAAAAGAAAAGAAAGAAAGAAAGAAGAAACAAGAGAGAGTGAGAGGGAGAGGGGGGCATGCTGGGGGAGGGGGTCTTATTACTATTAAACTCGGAAGATCAGAGAAGAGCAAGTACGTGCATGGAGAAAGAGAATTATACCTATTGAAAAAGGGGGAGAAACTAAAGAGTAAGAGTAAGAAGAAGAAGAAGAAAAAGAAGAAGAAGAAGAAGGAGAAGGGGCAGAGAGATAGAGAGATAGAGAGAGAGAGAGAGAGAGAGAGGGGGGGGGGGCGAGGAGGAAAGGGGGGGGGGGGGCGAGAGGAAGAGGGGAGGGGGAGGGGAGGGGAGGGGTATTATTAGACTCTGAAGATTAATTTTATTCAATTCAAAATTACTGATTTAAATCCAAACATTCGGGATTACTCTCAATTTACAAAACATAACAGAATGTAATACGAAAACGGAACATAAAACAAAAACAAGAAGCAAAACAGATGAGCATGCATGTCATAATTACCATTCAAAGAATAGCATTCATGAAAAAAATAGGACAGCCACAGGCAAATTCAGAATATAATACAACATTTTTTTTTTCGAAATATATATGATAGTAATAATCATATTTAAACAGTGTAATCTCTTATGAATGATAATACTGTGTACATATTACTCAGATTATATTACTCCTTTTATTTCAATATAATAATATTATTAACTTCATTAACCTCTTTTTAAAAAAAATGCAGAAAAGAAACTTGGAATATCAGAAAGGAGAAAGTAAGTGCATGGAGAAAAAAATATACCTATTGCAAAGGGGGAGAAACTAAAGAGTAAGAGGAGAGAGAGAGATAGAGAGAGAGAGAGATAGAGAGAGAGATAGATAGATAGAGCGAGAGAGAGAGAGAGAGAGATGGGGTGATGCATGGAGAAAGATGATGCAAGAATCAGAGGATAGACCAACCATGGGATATAGACCAATTTCACAACGCAAGAGGGCAAGCAGACTGTTCGACACAGTTCGACATACTGCTGTGGGCGCTCCAACTTTTATAGTACACAAGTCAATAGCGCGTTATGTACATTCGCTCGATTTTTGTCTATTTTGACCAGTATATGCAGATTTGTTTTAATATTTGCAATGAGAAATTATCAGGGAAGTTCAGGTCGCAGCTGTGCGGTGCTCAAATGCCACAAGGATTAGAGAAAGTTTAAAAATTGGAAGCTAACTGAGTGCGAAATTCACTCGCTTTTGACTCATGAAGCCTGTTTGTGTGAGAAGCCGTACTCCCTACACAGGTTTCCGTAAGCAATGTGAAGGAATTCGTCGTCAGTGGTTAAAAACATCAACAGAAGGGACTTTTAAGTCAAGAAAACATTATCATTATGTACTTTGGCGTAAAATTTAGTGAGTGAAAACTTGACTTTGTAAACAGGGTAAGATTTAGGGCTCCCGTTTACTACGGCTTCTATGCTGCAATCGAACTTTTACTTACAAAACTAAGTTGAAAAACCATCGAAATTACAAAAATACATCACACCTTCATCCGTCAGATATGACCATTGTCTTACCTCATCTACCCATGTATCCATGCTTTATTTTATTGATCTAGAATAAAATAAATGGAACAATATCGGGGCATATCTCATATCTTACATTCATTTTGTACACAGAGCCAATCGCGGTCAGCGCGCTTGCCCACAGCAGCAATGGCGTCGCGATAGAGGGCCAAATACATAAACCGGCCGTGAAATTGGTCTATAGGGAATGTGAAAAAACCCCAGCATTTTTAAAGTTTAGGAAGAGAAAGTAGATGCCTACGATGATATTATGATACTTGGCACAAGTGACACAGGCTGATATCATAAACTTGCATAGAAATACATGTACGCACTGTGTTCTCTGGATTTAATTCTGTTTTCTTCTTCTTTTATGTTTTAGACAATCAGTCATTATTTGACTATTTTCGCCACTGACTTTTGTACTTATCATTTTTTCCTCTCTCTTTCTCTATTCATGGTATTGTTTGTAAAAATAATGATATACTATGTAAACTTGAAAGTTAGTCTCTTTTGAGTAGTCATGTTCAAAATATTTTCATTTGCTCTTTTCAAATAAAGAACGAAAATTGACAAGCAGATGTAAAATACAACATATCATTAGCGTACACGCAATAATTATCATCGATATCAATATTTGACAAAATGAGATATATATAAAGAACTACATAACAATGCAATCAATTTGTTAAAAGCAATAATTCGTATGGTCTTGATCAAAGTTTACACCATAATAACAGTGTACACGTGTACGAAATTCAAAGCGAGAGTTGCTGATGACAGCAGTTGCAAATAGCTGAACTTTGACTGGGTAAGTTTACTCTCCTTTATTTAATAACTCAGTGAAATAAGTTATGGGATTTGAAAGAATGTGACAAAGAGAGGTACCAGTATCTGCTCAGCACAGCTCAGTTCAGCTTCTACATAGTACATTGTCAACATGATAAATATGCTGTGCAAGCTTCTTTCGCTAAAGTCCGACCACGTACTACTCCGAGCGGCCGACTCCCCGTCCCGATTATTTGTTGCTGGCTCTGGTAGGCTCAGGGAGTCAGGTGTTTGTCATCGCCTGATTGGTGTCCGAAATATTGTGCATCATCGTAACTCCGGACTTAATGTGGGGGAAAGTGTTCCTGGCTCCTTTTGCGACAGCCACCCAAATTTGCTAACGGAATACAGCACATGCACTTTGCATGTTGGTTGGCTGTCGCAAAAGGAAGTCTTGCCAATGTGGGTATGGCAAACCCGGAGAATAGGGGACCAGACATGCCAGATGCGCATGCTGTATATTCATGAAATCAAAAGTAGATGGTGGATTTAATTTTAAGTTAGTTAAAATAAAGGCAGTGTATATACAGCCACATTCGTGTGTCTTTACCTTATGGCCACACGCGTGTGGTTGTACCACAGCATCGACATGAGGATACAGCCACACTCGTCTGAATTACGACTTGTACTACTTTGTGCCGCGACAGCTATCGCTTGTGTATGCACAGCATGCACAAGCGATGAGATGTGTATTCATGCGATGGTTGCAACTTTTAAAACTTTGATCATCACGAAGGTTTTTATCTCTCGATTACACTTTGTACAAAAAATATTTCACTTCATTCTCACCTGATTGGCAAGCAGGTGACAGTAATGAAGTAAAAATATTTGTTTGTATGTCAATGAATTTCAAGAGACAAAACCTTCGTGACGATCCAAGTTTTGGGGTTTTGCAGTATGTTCACATCGCTTGTGCTATGCGCTAGAGATAACGCCGCGGCACAGAGTGAATTCAGACGAGTGTGGCTGTATCCTCGTGTCGATGATGTGGATACAACCACACGCGTGTGGCTGTAAGGTAAAGGCCGTAAGGTACGCGATTGACTGTATACACTGCCTAAAATAAATTAAAACAGGCAATTGTTCTTGAGGAATCTGCTTATCAGTTTTATCACATTTTCAGATTTTAACAAAGATAATCCTTTTGCAGGAAGTTGAGGACCCTTTTTTAGAGTGCCCCCCATTATAAATATGATTGATGCCCCTTTTCCATGTTGTTAATATTGATATAAAATATTCCTCATGAATGATGTTTTTGTTTGCTTTCTTTTTCATTCAAAAGTTCCGAGAGAATCCTCAAGATGCTGAAGATCTTAGGAGTAACACTTCTGCTTAGCCTTGTTGGCCTCTTGACAGTCAAAGGCTCAGATTTCTTCACTTCCATGGCAGAGCTGAAGGATGTCTTCCCGACAGAGGAGAAGATGTTTAAGGCAGTGGAGGAGTACCTGCGACAGGAGAGGGAGAGGCTTGTTAAGATTGAGGGGTAAGATCAGTCTTTCCCGACTGGCAGGGGGAATGTTCATACGATGCATCATGACCATGTTATGATGTGAAGCAGAATTCACAATGCAGTAAGCAGTGAACTGTAGACCCATACAGATAGAGATGCTTGTGCCTTGGTTGGAAGTCCATGACTATATGCTGATATGGACTTGCTTAAGTAAAATATCAAGCTGATAAGGAAAAATTCAAGCACATACATGTACCTGGCATTCTACACAAACAAATTAGGCCAGATCAGCAAATACAGGGCATCTGTCTTACAACGTAGACATGACCTTCTCTATCTGTACCAGTCTGTCGTTTACTGCTTACTGCACCATGAATTCTTTTGTATTGAATGATTCATTTTCCATTACGACATGATCACGATGCACTGGATGGTGCTCCACGGGACTTGGCATTTAGGATGTCAATTTAATACAATATATGTTTCAACTTTACTGTATGGTACAGGATGATTTGACCTTTTCTCCCAACATGGCCTAGAGCAATGGTCTGTAACATCCATTTCTTATTGTCTAACTATTGTGATGTAGTTTCATCATGGCACTTGGGACTTCAGTCATAACAATCAATTTCATAAGAAGAAAGAATGTCAAAGTGTTGATACTGGATCTAGATCTTCACAATTTGTTTAACCTTATTTTTGGAGATTAAATCTTTGAATGCTACTGGGTGTCAGTTTGCTTTTTTTTTTTTTTGAAAGGGCATTTTACCTATGTTTGTCTCTCTGAACCCGGGTGTGGAAATCAGTAGCAGTTATATTTTATAACACATCATTACCATTGCTTACAGTAAGTATCAAATGAATCTGATTTATACTATGGCAATTGCCCAGCATGTCTAAACAATGGCTTTTCCATTCCAGTATATAGGTTCCTCCCCATCTGTTTTAAAGGTATAGTAGAATTGTACATCATTTGTTTATAATTTCATTGCAGTAAATTAGCCAACCTGAAGCGACTGAACCGAGAGGGGCAGGAGGACACAGATGCCTATCTGAGTCACCCTTTCAATGCTTTCCTAGTTATGAAGAGGTTTATGTGGGAGTGGGTGGACCTCGAAAACTGGATCAAAATCAGTATGCCTGCAAGAGGTCAGTAGTGCAGTCAAATATTGGCAATAATGAAATCCAGATTCGGATAATAGCATTGAACACATACATATTTAAGCTTTTCCACTTCCACTCATCAGAGTAGATTGCATGAATGAACAGAAAGCCGAAAATAGAAGCAATGTAGATGAAAACAAGGGAACATTATGTGTGAATATGACAAGCACTGATGGGGAGGGGGTAGGGGAAAAGTCACAGATGACATAATACTCATGGAGGAATTTACTCGGTCAGTCTCGAACTAGGGTCTCACCGTCTGATAGAATAAATTCATTGGCAAAGATATCCAGATTGAACGTTGAAATACAATGCAATAAAAAAAAAAGGATTCCATGGTATGAATTCCTTTTTATTGATGATAATCAATGAATCCTTTTCAAAAATTTGTTTTGTCTATATGAGTGCTATTTTTTAAAAATCTTTGTTCTGTTGTTTGTGAATTTCATATACATATTTTTTTTTTATTCAGAATGAAATAAAGAATCAATCAATTAATGATATGTCCAAAGGTCATTAGTGCTGCAGAATGGATTTGAACCCCGTGCCTTGTAGTTCACATTCTGTAGACATGCACAGGGCTGCAAGACCTTTTGATAACATGAATCTGTTTTTTGTATTCTGCTACTCAGAATACATCTTCAATGCGACCGGTCTGTGGAGTAAGGTCCCTGGCCAGAGTGATGTAGAGGGAGCCGCTGAAGCCCTGTGGCGTTTACAGGACACCTATAAGTTTAAGCCAGCTGACTTGCTAGAGGGTGCTAAGACAGATAATTCTCTCAAAGGTATTAACCCGATGACTGCTGAATTGCCAGATCTTCCCCATAGGTTTATACAGGGGCCACCCGGTTCCAGTAGGCAACAGGTTCCCACCTCCCTGGTTAAAGCAAGTAGTTGGGGTGCTTCACTTGATTTGTTTTGTTTGCCTGGAAGACGTTGAGTCGAGCGCTTTAAGGACATGGCTCGAAATACATAGGGACAGGGTGGGGAGGGGGTAGGGAAGAAGCTGCAGATGGCATAATACTCCTGGAGGAATTCACTTGGTCATTCTCAAACTAGGCTCCAATAGAATAAATTCATTGTCAAAGACAAGAATTTGACGATTAGACCAAATTACTCGTCATTTGCAGTTTTACTAACATCTTCAAATTTTTGTTGGATTGCGTGGATTTTATTTGATAAGTAGCAAAGAATAGCAGTCCTAAAACTACCAGTGTTAATTGCCTCCTCGAGTGGAATATCAGAGAGCTTATGAAACAGGACGGGAGAGCAAACAGAACGTTCACTCGGAAACTTGACCTGCGCATCTGAAACTCCCTCCGTCTCGTTCATCTTTAGGACTGTTTCGGGCGAAATAACGTCCAGTCTGTAAAGAGGACGGAGCTATGCAATTGTGCACGTTGTGGATGTATGTTACTGGATTACAGTTACAACGCATATTTCTTTCTATGTATTTCCTTGTTTTCCCTTCTCCTCTTCTTTCACTTTATGTATTTCTTTGTTTTCTTTTCTCTTCTTTCTTCTTATGTATTTCTTTGTTTTCCCTTCTCTTCTTTCTCTTTATGTATTTCTTTGTTTTCCCTTCTCCTTTTCTTCTTATGTTTTTGTTTTTCCTTCTCCTCTTCTTATGTTTTTCTTTTTTTTCATTTTGCTCTTCTTTCTTATGTATTTCTATGTTTTGCCTTCTCTTCTTCTTTCCCTTTATGTATTTCTTTATTTTCCCTTCTCTTCTTTCTTCTTATGTTTTTGTTTTTCCTTCTCTTCTTTCTTCGTATGTTTTTCTTTGTTTTTCCTTTTCCTCTTCTTTCTCTTTACATATTTCTTTGTTTTCCCTTACTTTCTTTTTCCTTATGTATTTCTTTGTTTTCCCTTCTCTTCTTTTTCCTTATGTATTTCTTTGTTTTCCCTTCTCTTCTTTTTCCTTATGTATTTCTTTGTTATCCCTTCTCTTCTTTTTCCTTGTTTTGGTTTTTCCTTCTCTTCTTTCTTCGTATGTTTTTCTTTGTTTTTCCTTTTCCTCTTCTTTCTCTTTACATATTTCTTTGTTTTCCCTTACTTTCTTTTTCCTTATGTATTTCTTTGTTTTCCCTTCTCTTCTTTTTCCTTATGTATTTCTTTGTTTTCCCTTCTCTTCTTTTTCCTTATGTATTTCTTTGTTTTCTCTTCTGCTCTTCTGTATTTCTTTGTTTTTCTTTCTCTTCTTTCTCTTTATGTATTTCTTTGTTATCCCTTCTCTTTTTCCTTATGAATTTCTTTGTTTTCCCTTTTCTTTTTCCTTATGTATTTCTTTGTTTTCCATTCTCCTCTTCTTTCTTATGTTTTTCTCTGTTTTTCTCTTATCTTCTTCTTCCTTATGTATTCTTTGTTTTCCCTTCTCTTATGTTTTTCTTTGTTTTTCCGTTATCTTCTTTTTCCTTATGTATTTCTTTGTTTTCCCTTCTCTCATTTTTCCTTATGTATTTCTTTGTTTTTTTCCTTCTCTTGTTTTCTTATTATGTATTTCTTTGTTTTCCCTTCTCTTCTTTCGATCTTCTTATGTATTTCTTTGTTTTCCTTTCTCCTCTCCTTTTTCCTGTGCATTTCTTTGTTTTCCTTAATATGACTAAACGCGTCTTCGTCCGTCCTTAACATATCGTAACGCAAGTTTGGTACAGGACGGTCATGGTTGGTTGATTCCCCCGTCGCAATGCCCCACCGTCTCGTTTTGTAAGATCTCTGTTAAGCTAATAAGGAGGAGAATGTGATTTATATGCAATCCTGGCACATTAATTCCACAATCAATATGCCCTACACATACGTAAAACCTATGAAGGTTGTATGTTCGTGACATCTCCAAGTGAACATATGAGATTGTTGTGCAGAGAGCAGTGGGGGTAGAAGGGTGCTTGCTACATGTAGCTAAGGGCTTTCCTTGTCATTGCTTTTATATGTTTGCACTAAAATCTATTGGAAATCATGAATGGAATATTAAATTATCCCTACTTATATATCATTTGATACAAAGTGAACAAGAATAGATGTGACTAAAATAAATTTTCATATTTCAAACTGGACATAAGCTTTTAATCTTGGAGACATAGTAGATATTCATTTATATTGATCTATTTTTTTTCAGCCCATCACTGCATGGAAGTAGGCCGACTTGCCTATCATGTTGCTAATGATAAATACCATGCCATACCTTGGATGGAGGAGGCTTATAGACTGCTTAGCGATGAAACGATGCAAGGAGATTTCTTCAAAATGAACAAGACTGAAATATTGGACCATCTCGCTTATGCAAGCTTCTCTGTAAGCTCAGACCCTAATCAAATTGTTATTTGTTTTAATTCATGTAGAATCAGTTAAGCTATTTTTCATTTTGTTTAAGTATTAATCTTCTGTTTATTTAAAAAGTTGTTTATTATTTTTGCTGTTGGTCTAAATTAGAACCATTTAGTTTGATACACTGTAGGACTTTGTGATAGATACATGTATGTTTGAAAGAAATGTACAGTATAGAGCATTTTTTAAGCCAGGTGACAGCAAATTACAAAGCTTGGTTGTGCTGACCTGACCTCTGTGTTGTAAGAGTTACTTTGGGGATGTGAAAATTTTCTTTATAAAGTACAGAGTATGGATGAATTGAAGCACTGTCGAGTCATTTTGCACCAAGGGAATGTTAACGTTGAGTGCGATTTGATTTCAGTATAACACGCATTTTCCATAGATCCTAGTCCAGGTTATCTCGGGCTTAGGCGTCTTATCTTTATGTCGTTGTGTAAAAGAACGCGTCCGGAACGCAAAAAGGAAAATGATTGAAAATCAAAGTTTTCAGACAATGATTGATAAATTCACAGGTAGTATGTAGACCTTGTAAATTGATATACAATCTTCTTCTGGCATGATCTTTGCTAAAATTTTATTCCAATATGTCAAAATAGACATTTTATTTTTTGGCATTTTTGTATTTTGCGTTCTGGACTCGTTCTTTTGCGCAATGACATAAAGATAAAACGCTTTAGTATTCATGGCATCCATTCCATTTTAAGTGGTGACTGTTGGTGGTTATTCACACAAAAAGGAAAATGATTCACTAAAACCAAATATTTATTTGCCTCAAGTTTGAAAATGTTGCATTTATTTTGCAAATCCTAATACAGAGGCAAGTTAATTACTTGTAAGAATGACTTGTTAAAGGACACATAATAGAACAATAGCCTTTCCAGAACTGACAATATTTGTAAAACATATTTCTTTCTGCAGGAAGAAAGGTTAGAGGATGCTGTAGCTTATACAGATAAGCTGATAGCACTCGGTAAGATACATTTAATTTAATTGAATGGTATATTTATTGAAAAGTTGTATGTGGCAGCCAGTAGGCTGAATGGTGCAAATTTTTTACTAGGAAATGCATTCATGAAAACCTAACATAAATTTCAACAACTTAAACATGAGAATATATACACACACAGATGTAATGTAGCATTCCACAACAAGCATTTTTCTAGGAACATTGATGTTCACTTGGATACTGATATTGTTCCAAATTTAGTTAAATTTTGATTCATTGTAAGGCATCATTTTCTCAGGAAATGATTGTGAAGGATTTTCAACCCATTCAGCATGACATTTTATTGTTCTAAAACTCATCTCTTTTGGCTTTCATACTTAAACTCTTATGGCAGCAAGCAAGGGCTTAGGTCATGTCTCTGGGCTCATAAGACAAGCTCTTACTCACTCTCGTTATTTCTTCTAAATTCAACATTGATGATGCATTGCTTTCTTTAATGTGCATCTGCAGTCCTAGGCATAAAGCCAACTAACCTGATGATTTTTACATCATTCAATGAACAAGTTCTAAAAGCTCCTTTTTTTCTTTTCTCACTCTCAAAATTTGTAATATTGGTCTTTCTATACTTGAATGTGCAGTCCTTGGCATGTAGTTTTCTGTCTGCAACAAAGCTTCACAGCTTCTTGAATAATTGTGGGAGTACATGTATGTTACTACATTTTATCATTTTTTTCCTGTTATTTTAAATTCAATGCTATGCTTTCTATATTTTCAATCTGCAGTTTCACGCATGAAGCAGTGCATCAACAACAAAGCTTACTCACTTTTGTTGCCTACTTGTACTTTTGCTATGTATTCATATTTTTTAACTTGATGGTGAGCTTTCTGTCTTCTGAATCCCCAGTCCCAGACGAGAAGCGATACGTCGACAACAAAGCCTACTACAAGTACTTACTGGATAAAAAGTACAGACCTCGGGGTGAGACAGGGGATCTGAAAGGTCTGGATGATGAGGAAGAAGAGGAGGAGGAAGAGGAGGAAAAGGATGAGGAGGATTTAAGGAACGTTCATCCCAGGATCCGTCGGTATAGAGCGCTGTGTAGGGGAGATGAGGAAAGTGTGAAGGTAAGATGGAGAGACCTAGGGAGCGTTTCATGAAGTGTCTTGTCAGTGATTTTTACTGACAACTGTTATAGGCTACTGAAATCCTTGCATCTGATTGGCTGAGAGCAGATTTTGTCAGTAAAAATCACTGACAAGACACTTCATGAAACGCTCCCCTACTGTAAATCAGAAACTGGTGTTGTTGAAGACGACCATTTTGTCTGTGGTAAATCACTCGTTCGCTGTAATGAACTTTATGGAATGTGGATAGGGCTACTTTTGAAGTAATGTTTAGTTTCTTCAGTAAAGTTTGGCCTAAGTATGATTGTATTTCATTAACTTGTTGAACAGCAAGTTCAAGATTACTCAGGCTGGATCTGTGGAAAATATGTGTTATACTGAAATCAAATTGTGCTCAACTGGTCAACCCACTGAATACTATGCCTGAGATAACTCAGGCTGGGGTCTGTGATAAGTGCATGTTATGCCCAAATCATATTGTGCTCAACAGGTTAATGATTACTCTTATGCTATTCTTAGTATTTAACAGGAATAATGTCAATTCCCTAAGAAATTAACATCTACAGGTATATGTCATTTGGACGTTGCAAACATACATATGCCATATGTTTGTAGAGATGATTTATTTACAATTCAGTTTGGGCTAGTTGACACAATAGATAACATTATACTGAGGTGTCTACAGACTTTTTCTAAATATTTTTGGCTAATGTTTTTATCAGTGTATACAGGACACAAAAATGGATATTTGTTGCATATTCCATTTGCTGTTTAGATTGAAGAGTTTAACATATTCCTAGACAAGGGCATTTCACATGCTGGTACCCAAGGCCTCTGTCCATAATGTTTTATTATTCAGAGTTTTTGTAGTGCAGCTGTCTTGCCCAGTGAAAATATGTTTTATTGCAGGGCTTCATTTAAAAAAATTGCTGGAGAGCAATAAATCCCTCTCCTGAAATGGTTAAGGAGATGTTCAAGGAGTGTGATTTAATAAAAAAAACTATTGACTATCGGCAATTTCAGGAGAGCAGTAAATAATTCTCCTGGAAAAGTTTTAGGAGAGCTGTAGGAGCTGGAGTGTGATAGCTCTCCTCAAAAATGAAGGTCTGTATTGTTATGTTTTGTTCGATATTAGGATAATATTGCCTTGTAACCCTCTTTACAATTTATGAATCATATCAAATTGATTAACATGTTTACAAACAAAATTATCCAGTCCATTTCCAAGGTGGAGCTTCAGTCTTGTAGCTACCAGCACTACAATCGTCCGGAACTGATACTGCAACCAGCAAAAGAAGAGCTAGCCTTCAGCAGACCACGAATCATCATCTACCACAACGTCATCAGTGATGATGAGATCCAGGCCCTTAAGGAGATTGCTAAACCTAGGGTAGGGTGTCCCTTGACCTCTGCACTTTGACCTCAAAGGTGGGAGGGGTCCTGCTTGTACCTTGCAGATGAGGGTGCAGTAGATAGTTGAACTGTCAGGAATGGTATTTTGAGAATTTTCGGGAAGCTTCTTGGGAGTAAGAAGTGTGTTTAATATTTGCCTAAAACAAATTGAAACCATGCAGAATAAATACCTTTCATTCATACAAGGATTTTACAAGCACACATGTTCCCAGAAGTGTTAATAGACAACTATCTGCTTACAGACACATTTTTTTAATTCAATTCAATTCAAAGAAACTTTTATTTTCTTCCACTTGACATGCAGGAGTTGTCAATCATTTTTTTTTTTCAATTATGTATATTTTATACATAGTAACATAATATATTACAATAACATAAATCAAGGAAGAACACATTTTTGAGTGTATATTCAACATATATTCAACAATGCTTCTTGCAACATAGTATTTTTTTTTGACAGACAACTCAGTTTACGGAAGCTTAAAAATGCCCCAAGAAGGCACGCCAAGGTGCCTTGTTTGGTACAAGAAGGTGAGAAGGCGACTTGTTGTGTATCGCCAAGATGCCTTGTTTAGTTTAGTATGAGAAGGCGAGAAAGTGACTTGTTGCATCTTGCCAAGGCAGTTTTTTAGAGACATTAAGGCAAGACATCATGACAAGTTGCCTTCTCGCCTTCTTGTACCAAACAAGCCACCCTGGCGAGTTGCAATCCTGCCTTGCAAAGAGTCACTTTCTTTCCTTCATGTCCTTAACAAGGTGCCTTGGCGAGTTGCATAAGTCGCCTTCTCTGTACAAGTTCTTTTTCTGACACAAAATGAGAGTTAATGCTTGAAATACTTTCCTGACATATTTGGGTTTGACTGTTTTCTGTACCCTTCCTGAAACCAGATGTTGAAGTTCTTTCTCTTTTGTTGAACAGTTGAGGAAAAACTACATCAACAGGTCTGGATATTATGAACATATCATCTGTTCATAGCCAGAAGTTTTTTATACAAATGATTTTGATAGGAATAATGTCCTTCTAGCTCTGAGCAGGTGATATGGACATTGTGCAAACAGGACCCAGCAGAACTACGTTCAGATGGTCAGAGTTGGGAATATCGTTTTCCGCTGATGTTCTTTGTATTTACGAGTAGTTTTGGCTCAGTGGTTGTCATAATACATATCGACAAGGCAGGGAGGGGTTCAAATCCAAATCAGAAATCAGTCCAGTTGAAATCATCAGTATGCAATAATCCAAAGATTACATAGAGAAAGGAAAATGAAAGGAAATTTAGACACCAAGCAGTACATTGATTTATATATTTTCTATTTTACCTTTGAAACCTATCAGGGAAATACTATCTTGACCCCTGATGAGAGATGAGAATTTGGGGTGTATTATCTTTTGTTACTTTCATTAAAATTAAACATGAATAGTAGCTAGTTAAGGCTTTAAAGATGGTTGAAATTTTAATGTATCATGAATTAATAATTCAGCATATTTTTCAAGGGTGGTGGATTTCTTAAGTCACAGTCACTAATGACAACTTCTGACCATCTGGATAGTTCAATCCCTCCCTTCCTTGGTCAAGAATCTTGGTCTAATGCTTAGAGTTCCAAATGTGGGTTTTGTTCAAGGAAACCAAAGCTCCAACTAATGTACTACATGAACCATGCATGTACATCTAATTGTGCCCTGTGCATGATGCATGCTTTTAGATTAAAGGTAGTAGCCCACATTTGCAAGTGGCACCCAATCTGCACAAAATGTTTACTTTAGATTACTTTAAGCCACAGAAAACACTCGTAAAGTTCTAGATCCAAGTACATTTCCGTTCAGGATTGAGAAGGAAATATTCAACACAAATCTTCTTTTATTTTCTTTGTTTTTATATAGGTGTCTTCCTGAAGCTTTAAGAGTAAAACCATTTATTTTTCACTTATTCTTTGGAATATTGTTGTAAATTTGATAACATGACAGTTTTACATATATATCTGTCATTTAAAATTGAAATTAGCTTATTTCTATTCAAATTCTGAAACATTGTTGTGCAAATGTGGGCTACTACCTTTAATGGTCCTGATGTTTCATATCCTTGATTTGTAATTCTGCTGGTGGAATGAGTTATTTTCCTACGCTGGGTGAAAATTAGTTCCATTGAGCCTGTTACATGTAGAGAATATTATGTCATTCAACCTGAATGGAAAATTACAAAATATTGATCTAGTCTACATTTAAAGGCATTGGTTAACATTGTTATGATTTAAAAAAATCTTGTTTTGTTACTTGAAAATGGGATAAACATAAGGTTATAGTGTAAAAATACCAGTCTGAAAGTTTCAAAGTATAATATCCACAGGAAGTATGTTTGAATATCAAAAATATGAACCAATGTTTGAAAAATATATGAGGTTGGTTCCACAGAATAGACAAAAGGAGTGCGCATGCGCGTATGACTCACCTTACCGTACTGTGTGTATTGGCGTATCACGCGGCGGGAAGGACATAACGGCATTTTCAAATTCAAGCAAAATGGTCCTCTTAGTGATTGTCTCGTGAGACGATGGATAATAAAATCGCCGTTTGCGTTTAACTTACACTTTTTCATTCCAAATTATGGTTGGTTTCAGGGTTTTTTGAGTACAAATAAAAGTACTCATGCACATGTTTCATCTTAGTTTGAGAATTTTTTAAATCAGCTACTCACAAAGTTAGCCAATGCCTTTAACAGACTCATATGAAGTCATATTTGAGAGGAGATTTGAATGGAGCGAATTTAAATCTAATGTTACCCATATTGCATGACCCCTGCATGTTTAAATTGAAATTGAAACTGATTTCAAGAGCAACTCGTAGAATGGTATGAGAAAGTCTTCTTTAAAATAATTTGAACTTTTGCCACTAATTATAGAATCTGTCCTATCATCAATTTTGCTTGTCAGATTTTCACAGCAATTACACAAAAATGTGTTAGGTGAATTTACTTGAAGACCACTCTTAAGTTTATTTGATGGTTGGTTTTGATTTAACCATTGAAAAGTGGGCAAGTAATTTTATTGTACATTCCTCTCAGAGCATGTGCTGTATTTTGTGATTACTTCATAGTAATCAATCCATATTCTCAGGAAGAAGTTGCGATCAGAAAGATGCATGCATTTTTTTTTTTGCATTATTGCTTTCAACAGACAGATATGCTTGATTGAATGTTTTGAGATATTTTGATGCATGTTGCCTGCCAACGTTAACAGCATATTTGAGTAAATTTTTGACATTGAAGTTCTTACCCCACAAGATAGAATAAAGTTATAGATGGTCATTGATTTGTAAGAAAAGATGCTGCTTGGCAGTGATTCTTTGATTACAATAAATCAATATTATGTATACTATAAATACTAGAAATACCATTACAAGCCACCCTCTTTACTAACCAGTTACCTGGAATCTGATTTATCATTTCTTTAACATTCTAACAACACAACCGAGCATGCATTCCAATCTAACTACTCACAGCTTGAACGGGCCACCATTTAGAACTCCACATCAGGCTATCTAGAGCATACAAAGTTCAGAATAAGCAAGAGTGCATGGGTGGCTCCAAATCAGGCAGAGATCGTCAGGAAGCTCTATCAGAGGGTGGGGGCATACACCGGACTCTCCATGGATAGCGCCGAGTTTCTGCTGGTGAGTGATACTAAAAATAGCACTGGGAGCACTTTGGTGCAGTGGTAAATACTCTGTACTTTCATATGGAAGGTCCTGGGTTCAGTCCTCACTTGATGCTCTCATCCTTGGACAGAATGTTTTACTCGTGTTTGCCCCCTTAAGGCTTGTTCAAATATGAAGAGGGGAAACCCCTACCTTTTTTAAAAGTGTTCCGCCACTTACAATAATGAATGCTTATTAACGCGTCGAAGTTCAAATAAAAGAGAGTTATGCCAAAAGTTGCACAGACAGACTCATGACATCATATTTGTGTTAACTTTTTCAGAATTTGATTGGTCCACAGCTTTTTCCAACCAGGAGGCAAAAAATATGCTTCTGTCTCTGCGCTTTTTTTTTTTTTTTTGCTGTCTCATATCCCATTGACTTGCACACAAAAAAGTGTGGGGGTTTACTGCCGGGATTTGCCCAAATCATATCTGAGCAAGCCTTTACCCAGGTGTATTGAGTGGATACCTCACAATGCTTGCGTGATGATAATTGCAGGGCCCTCAGGAAGAGCTGAATGAAGCTATCCTGGGTAAATGATCACGTGATAACAACAACGATGACGATGATGACAGTGATGTTAATTTATTGATGATGATAATGGTGATGATGATAATGGTGATGATGATGATGGTGGTGGTGGTGATGATGATGATTAATGTTAATAATGGTGGTAATGATGATGAGAATATGAATACAGTCAGACCTATGACCAGCCCCCTCCCCCCCCCCCCAAGTTCTGCCTTCCAGTGAAAAAGGAAGTAACTCTATTTTTTCCCTTCAAAATTCACCTTTTTCCTGATTTGGGCTCCCTTTTTATATGCTTTGCATGATGATAAAGAAATTAAGGTCACATGACCCCCAATTTCCAAAATATAGACATATCAAAAGGAAGCAACTTCAAGGAACTTCAAGGAAGCAAACAGTGACATATTTTCTTCATTTACTAAGAAACTTATTCTACAAAGTTGCTTCCTTTTGACATTTGATGGCAGAGTTCATTATGATGTTTCCAAAGTTTTTCAAACGTGAAATTTGGCATATATTACTATTGCAAATGTATTACATTTGGCATGATCTACATATTCAGACATTGTTAAAGTGATTACACAATGGTAATTTTTTTTTTTTTTTTTTTATATATGATCGAGAATAGAATTCTAAAAAGGATAACATAAAAAATTTGATGATTTTCAATCGAAATCCATGCATTTTGGCTAATTTTCTCTTAAAAAGTCAAGAGTTTACCAAAAAATTTGAGTATGAGGTATGATGTAAAAGTGGGTACCCAGCTTCGCGCATTGCCATAGTGCTGTGCGCTAGACTGTACAATATGTATTATACCTTGCGCGCATTTTGCTAGAATTGCGCGACATGGTACCCACTTTGACGTCATTTTGACGTCAAAGTGGGTACCCAGTTGAAACTGGGTCACAGCTGAGGGGTCAAAAATATCCTGAAATCTTACCACATTTGGGGGTTTCCTTGGCAACATGACTTTAAAAAAAAAATTAGGCAGATGATTTTCTGCTAATAAAATCATGCTCTTTTAAATGAACTAACAGGATACCCCCTTTAAGGTACCAGAGAATGTAATATATTCATAATACATGAGAAAATCAAAATGTAGAAATATATTTGTTGTTTGTTATTTTGAGGGGCTTTAATAATCATGACAGAATTGTAGAAATTTAACTTCTGAAAGATAATGATTTTGTATAGTGTATATAACTGTTATTATATTTTCTTGCCTTTCCTCTATTCCTCTAGATAGCCAATTATGGATTAGGTGGTCATTATCTACCCCATCATGACTTTACAAGGGTAAGTTTATTTTTTATTTGCATGCATACTTTCAGGAATACAGTGATATGTACAGAAAATAGATTTGACTTCTTGGTGCATGTTCATCAATGTACAACAGTACTCATTTTACTCACTGGTTTGTAGAGTGGGTTAAAAAATATGCACACCTTTTGAGTGACCTCAATGAGATGACACTATAATGGCTGTTAGATCTTTTTCAGTCTTTCTCCTTGAGCAGGTACTAGCTATTTTTGTAAAGCTGTGAAAATTGGTTTGTTTATAAACTGCCATGTTTTGTAATTGGGTCGAATTTCCCATGAGGCACCAATTCATGTGGAGTAGAAAATATGTTTTGGCTTCATGTGTGTGTTTAAGGAGATAAAAAAGTAGCTGCATTCTTTTGAAAAAAAGATGATGAATAGGAAGCCATAAAGCTCAGTTTTGACAGCCTTGAGATATTTGTTGATTCAAAGTTTTTTTTCATGTTTTTTAAAAATTTTTATGACAGGACAACAGAACAACTAAATTTGGCAACAGAATAGCAACCATGTTACTCTATGTAAGTTTTGTTTATATTTGTATTTCAAAAAAAGTACATATAGTATGCCTTTTGATATATGTATTTCTCACAAGGACCTTTGCACAGCAGGCTAGCTACGAGATTTCAACAAAGTACGGCTTATGTTTGTGCATGCACATCTCCCTCCTAAATGTTTATAGATAGAATCAATGAAAATGGAGAGAATATTATACATAGTTTTATATAGAAGGAATGTTAATGAAGAAATAATAATATAGATGGATGATCTCGTTAAATGAGATGAATTCTTACAACTGAAAATTAATGAAATGAAAATATTTGGTACTTGGACTTCTGATTTACATGGTTAAAGGTACAAAGGAATTTGCAGGTTTTGTGCCACAATTTTAGAAAGGATGAAGGATTCTTGCTCAATAAAAAGTTGAAAATCTAGCTTTGTGATATTGGCTATAGAAGTGTAGTAACTTCTTCCTCTTCCTGTACCTCTTTCACTTCCTCCTTCTCCTCCTCCTCCTCCTTCTCCCCCTCCTCCTTCTCCTCTTCTTCTTCTCCTTCTCCTTCTCCTTCTCCTCCTCTTCTTCTCCTCCTTCTCCTCCTCCTCTTCTTCTTCTCCTCCTCTTCCTCCTCATCCTTCTCCTCCTCCTCTTCCTCCTCCTCCTCCTCCTCTTCTTCTTCTTCTCCTCCTTCTCCTCTTCCTCTTCCTTTCTCCCTCTTCCTCTTCCTCTTTTCATTTTTTAAGAGAAAAGATAAACGTTTGATAGGAAGAAATGATATATTAATTAGATTTTAGATAACAGGTGTCACATCCAATTTAATTAAGGATTTATTTAATTGGAGGCATGTTTATGATTGATCTATTTGATTGCTGGCATACATATTTCATAGATGAGTGATGTTGGCAAAGGGGGAGCTACTGTGTTTACAGATGTTGGAGCAAGAATACACCCAGAAAAGGTGAAGTATATCCAAGTGGAATTTATTGATCTAAAAAATCTGAAAAAGTGAAATTTATCAACATTTTGCTTACCTTTTAGCTCTGATTTGCAATGGTTTTCAAAATTAGCCCCTACACCCAAAAGCAGTGTTAAAGATTCAGTGCTTGATATCTTGCATTATTGTTTTTTTTTTTTCATTAATGATTATTCATAATTGATTTACTTTGAGTTTATTTTTCACCAGCACCAAGTATCAAATGTGCGCTTATTGTAAGGTAGCACAAGTGTCACAAAGTGACTCTAGTTTAGTCATGATTTCAAACATCATAGATGCCCCTGGAAAAGTCTCATTCACACAGATTCCATGACTTCCTATGTGGCTGTGCATCACCTTTTCATAAACATACAATGTTGTGTGTTTCAATTTCAGGGGTCTGCAATATTCTGGTATAATCTTTTCAGAAGCGGGCAGGCAGATGAAAGAACCTTGCACGCATCATGTCCAGTAATATCTGGTTCAAAATGGGGTAAGTTTTCATCAGCAGTCATTTTATTTTGTTTTGAAAAGGCTACATGAATTAGCTTTACTTCTTCATCTTCAAATTCACAACCCTAATTATTTTCATGACAATGGTATTCTTCTAAAAAAGTCTTAAATGAAAGTGTGTGAGTGAAATCATATACTGCAAAAAGAATATTACAAATTTATTAGGAACAATGATAATTCGGCCTTGATGTTATTGTTACAAATTTGGAGGTGTTATGTTAATTTTTGTATGATAATTCCATTCAGTTAACTGCTGTGTGTGGTATGAAAAGTAGATTTTGATATAAAAACGGGAGCAACAAAATGAAAAAAAAAAAAATTCTTTTGTCAAATGATAGTTTCTCTCTCACTGTATTTTTACGTTTTCTATTGTGATCATTCTCTTTCTCTCTCCTTCCCTCTCCCTTTCTTTATCTTTCTCTCTACCTTTCTCTCTCCTTCCCTCTCCCTCTTCTCTTTTTCTCTCTCCCATTTCTCCAGTTGCTAATATATGGATGCGAGAGCACGGCCAGGAGTTTAGACGGCCATGTTCACTTGGCAAGAGCGAGTGATAGTTGATGGCATCTTCACATCCTTCCTTACCTTGCGATGCCTGACTTGCCAAAACCTCCCTAATATTTTTCAAATATGCACAAAGACAAGCTACTATTTCACTTTACAGGTGAAAAAAAAGATTTACTGAAGCCCCTCTGGCCAAACAGTTTAGACTTTTTTGTTTTTACAGAAAAGTGTCTAGATAATGTCTTGTTCTGTTAGTAGATTCTTTCAAATCTAAGAGAAATATATTTGTTTCAAAAGAATGATTGAATGATGACAAAAGAAAAAATGATTTTGAGCTACAATATCATTTAACAGCCATAAAAATGCAGGATGCAGGATCAATTGATTGTGATCAGGCTTGGCAGTACAGTGCGAGTGCAGAATAGTTACACAAGTCTGATGTATCTAGTGTCCTAAAGCTGCCACACAGAAGGCAAAAACACTGAAAATTAACATAATGTTATGAAACAATAACTGTCGAAAAATCTATAAGATGATTTCTTGCCCAAGAATATATTATGTCGGAATGATAGTAGTAAGCCATTGATAGCAACAAGGTGTTGCTTTATGTTATTTTGCAATGTTTTTTTGGCTTAAGATGTATGTTTTGTTTTAGAGCTTACTGTTACCAAGGCTTGTTCAGAATTTGTTTCTGCATTCTGCACAGAGCACAGCCTAGGCCCGGTTTATTTATGCCTTCTGCTCACCAGTGCAACAAACATTGCATCTATCTCTAGGTCAGAATACTCACACCTCCTTTTCTTGCTAATGTATAATATTCATTATTTCATCAATAATTTTTTTAACTGGCTGGAATGCCTGTATTGATGATATTTCCAAAAAATATTGCTGATATTGTTGTAATATTGTACAGCCCTACTTTCGATCTTCCAGTAGATGGATTGCAAATTTTAAAGATTGAAGCTCATGGTCACAGGATCATAGAATAGATTTGGTTCATTTTCTTGAAAGTAATCTTAAATTCTAGTCTTGACAGAAAATATATGTCTCATAAAATCAAATAAAACCTACATGTTCACACTGTGAATAAATATTTACTGCCAAATTTCAGAAGGAATTTTGTCATAGCTATCAATGAGCAAGAATAATAGGGAACTCAAGGTACTGGTCCAGATTATATGTACATGTGCAAATATGGTGTTTTTCAATGAATTTGATTTTTATTGCAAGACTCTTTTGAGCTTCAGAATTTGCTGGGCTAAACATCCCATGATCATGATTTTCATTATATTTTATTAAAAAGTTGCTTACTTACAAGCTTGCTTACTTATACAAGCTTGCATGCTTTCTTAGCGGTCAGGTAAAACAAACCATTTATTTAAAAAACCACCTCAGTTCATTACCTGAAGATTAGAGCTCAAAGAAGGTTATAAGTTTTTTGTACAAACCTGTGATATCAGTAAGTGCTCCTCCAAACATGGTCTGGAAATCACAATCTAAGCATTGACTTGGGGGCTCTTGAAACAGAACAGAATCTTAATGTATGTGAACCTAATTGTGATTTTCTCAGGGAGACATGCATTTCTGAACCAAATTCTTCAACAGGTTCTATTGAAAGGGATAGGGAGGGAAATAAGAAATGGGTACGGTAACATGTTTAGGAGATGGAATGTTTTGAAAACAATGGTTTAGTGTACTTTTTCTTGTCCGTCCTGTACAGAAAATTACAGTGTTGCCGTTTTGTTATTTTTTAGAATTCTTTGTCTTGCCTTTTGATTTTTCTTAAAGTTACACAGTGATTTAAGTAATTTAAGTGATTTAAGATATTGTACATGTACATACATGTAGCTCAGGGGAGTGTTTCATGAAGTGTCTTCTTAGTGATTTTTACTGACAAATTGGCTCTCAGCTAATCAGTTACAAGGATTTCAGTAGCTTATAACAGGTGTCAGTAAAAATCACTGACAAGACACTTCATGAAATGCTCCCCAGATGTTGTACAGAAGCATGTAAGTCTCAGAGCCATTTTTAAACTGTTATCAATTTTGTTCTTGGTCTATTTGAATGTATGTGGCATTACAGCCATATTAATTTAGAAGGCTTTTTTAAACACTGTACAGATATGTCTCAGTATCATGCCTTTAAGTCATAATCAGTGGGTTTTTTTTTTTTTTACTAGTTTGTAGGTTTCAGTAGCTGCTAATATCAAGATAATATTTTTGATAGAAAATTGCCGGTCTTGTTGCCTGAGTGATACAGGGGAAACTCGGTATAACGAGGTCGTCGGGACCGAAGGGTTTTCCTCGTTATAGCCGTTACCTCGTTATATCAGAACAAACAAAAAAGTGTATGTATGGGACTACATGTACATACATGAATGTACAGAGGTCTGCTACCGCTACTTATGAACTCATTTTGCAGCTACAGAGACATTGATAATAATATCATTCTCTGATCTAGCTGATAATATTCTGGATAATATTAGAAAATGTGTTTAAACTACTAATTTCAGACGCCAAAATTACCGATAACATGAAAGTTCATCGCACCATCGAGGTTGCCTGTTCTGCGATATGAAAAAAAAGTTACGCACTGTACTATGCTACAAATAAAACACGTAATCTGCGTGCATCGGCCGCCCAGTTGAGCGAGCTGGGACTTGTTTGTGCCAGTAGCGGTGCCGTTATCTCTGCTGAATGATTTTAGCGGGGGGTTTTGTTGATAAAGCTGCAGTGAAATTTGCTTGCTCGTTATAACGGGAATCATTATCAATGTATTTCTTTGTTTAAGGGGTTCAGGATTTAGCTCGTTATAGCCGATATCTCGTTATAGCTGATCTCGTTATAACAGGTTCATGCCGTCATAGACTTACACGTAAGTAAATTTGGGACCGTGACAAAACCCTCGTTATAGCCGTTACCTCGTTATAGCCGAGCTCGTTATATCGGGATTTCCCTGTACTAGCATATAGGCTTAGCAAGCTATATAAATAGAAGCTTATGTAGTGGTTTGTAGTGTTTTGATGTGATAATAAATGTAAAGTTTTGTAGTAGAGTTAATACATTGTTTGAAATTTAATGTCAGTGATATATAGATGTAAGATATATTTTGCAGGGTTTGTAGAATTTAGTTTAGTGTTTATTAGATTCAAGAGAAATAGAACATTATTACTTGTCTGTCTGTACTGTCGGCAAAGCCTTGATGTGGGCGCTTTTTAAAATTTGTGAATATATATCCTTTTTCACATTTTAAAAATAAACATAAAGAGATATTTTTGTACCTGACAGCCAGTATTTTCATCAGGAAATAAATGCTAGTGGAAACATTTCCTTTAGAATTTTTGAGTGACTTGAAATTCATGATCTATGACTGATTAAATGAAATAATTTAGTATCTATCAAGACGTCTTCAAATCAGAAATTATTGTTGCATGTATTTGTGTGAGAGTTTAAAGGAAATAAAGGATAAATGAAATAATTTGAAAGATGAAAGTGACAAAAGGAGGTGCAAAGGAAGGAAGATAGAAAAGAGTAAAATAATGGAAATAACAGAAGAAAGTGTTAAGAATAAAAGAGCTAGAGAGAGAGAGAGAGAGAGATATGCTAAAGCATCCTTAAAGGAGAATGAAACCCTGGGGAACAATCAATTTTTATGAAAAATGAGGATAAAGAGAAGCAATTTTTAAAAAGTTCCATCAAAAACGGTTACAAAATGAGAAAGTATGAAGTCTCGGTTTACTTTCTATGGCGATCCTCAAATTGACAATCGTGCTTCAAAATGGCAGGTTTAGAAGGACAACTCTCAATATGTTTTGTGCACAAAATTTCATATTTTCTCCATTATCTCTATTAAAAGATGCTGATTCTGCCTTTGAGAATTCTTAATATATGTTATGTCACATACATTTTGCCATGATCTGGAGCTAAGGAGACAAGCTGCACCTTCAGAGATAATGGAGAAAATATGAAACTTTGTGCACAAAACATATTGAGAGTTGTCCTAAACCTGCCATTTTGAAGCAACTTTGCCAATTTGCGGATCGCCATAGAAAGTAAATTAAGACTCTTCAAACTTTCATAACTTTATTTCATAACCGTTTTTAATGGAACTTTATAAAGAGTGCTTCTCTCTTTCTTCTCTTTTTATTGAAATTGATTTTGAAATTGATTATGAAACTAAGGGGAAAGAGCAGAACCTCAAAACTGTTCTATTCAATGATGATCATTATTCAGTTACTTTTTCATGCTAACTTAAGGATGCGAGGTGCCATGACACCGCTCATGTGTAGGAGGCAGCTAGGAGCGCTATATGAATAAACTTATTGTATTGCCTTAAGGCTTGTTCAGATACGAGGAGACAAATCCCTGCATCATTTTTAGTGCACAAGTCAATGGGGTATGAGGTGACAAAAAGCTGCGGACCAATCAAATTCTTTAAAAGTTAGCACAAAATATGTTGTCAGCAGCTTGCGCAACTTTTGACAAAACTCTCTTTTATTTGAGAGGTGATGTGTTAATGTACGTTCATTAGTGGGGTGGTTTGTCGCGCCAAATGTGAACACTAAAAATGTTGCAGGGATTTGTCTAGTCTCTTCATATCTGAACAAGCCCTTGGAGTCATAAAGAAATCACACCACTGTCTAGTCATGAGCATGTCTAGGACATGAAATTAACTATAATTTATAAACAATTTATTTTGAGATATTTACACATTACTGCACAATATTTATAAAATTAGACTACACTGTACAAACATATACAAACACTGAATGAAAAACATCAAGAGATGAAAAGCCATCACAAAGGCGTTAACTGAATGCATAGTATTGCTTACATGAGAATGAAAGCACATCACAAATGGACGAGTATGCTGTGCTAGTGCAATGTTTACAGGCTAAATAGCAGCAAAGCAACAGGCCACATCAACAAATTATGAAGCACTTCATTCGAGTCTTGAACAATTTACAGTGGAAACTCAGTATAACGAGGTCCTTGGGACCATCAAAATTACCTTGTTATAGCGAGAATCTCATTATATCAGGGTTAAAAAACAAAAGAATATAAAGAGTTGGGACCAAAATATTACCTTGTTATATCGGGAGTATTGTTATATCAGGGGGGTGTAACATAAAAAATACAATCAATCTTACGATTGATATCAATCGTAAGTCTATGGCAAACCATGTAATAAAGAGATACAATTGATTGTAAGATTGATTTTATCTCTTTATGTTACACCCCCCCCCTGATCTCTTTATATCGAGTTTCCACTCTATCACAAGACAAAACATACAGTACGTAACTTACAAAATGGTTCATGAAATCTTCATTCACACTTACAGACTATTCCGAAACCAAAAATTCTTTCAAGTCACTAAAAATTTACGCACTGTAAAATTTGTTAGTATAGCAGAGAAAATTAAGAGAATTGTCCTCGATTCTAACTTTTGATACTTAACACTATATTCCTACCATAAATCATGTATGACAAATGACATGATTAAAAGATAATTCATGAAATATATTAGAGGAAGAAAACATACAATTTGTACATGGAGTTGCTGCATAGAGAAATTTTGCCAAACACTAGCCATATATCAATTTTTTTATTACTAAAATTTAACATATTCAAATGATTTCTGTGCAATGTTTCTTACAGTGCAGCATAAAATGAAGCAGATGACAACATGTAGTCATTCAAAAAAATTATACAAGGTGCATTTCCTACATGTATATTTCTAACTGCCATCTCAAAGAGTACTACAAGAAGTTACAATCAATTTATTTATTCAGTTATGTTCCACATTTACTAATTAACAACAATCTTACTGCTTTTCAGGACTAGGATTGCTGAATGAACAAATATATTCAACTAATTCTCATTTATCAATAATTATGTTCAGTACATTGCTCCATGTGTGAACCATCTTGTTACAGTACTACAAAGTCTTTTCATTCATAGATTCTTAAAATCCTTACAACATATGGAACATTACCTGCATCTACCATGCTGGAATAACATCCTTACAACATGGAACATTACCTACTGTGCTGGAATAACATATAAACTGGACAGAACCCCCCCCCCCCCCTAACCCTAACCCCTCGCCCCAGCGCTGCAAAGAAGAGGCACAGGAGAAGGAAGGAGAGCTACGGCATCTACATCTCCCACTTTGAGTCCATGTTCACAAAATCTCCCGCTCTCCCGTTTGAGTTTGAATTTCTTTCGCCCTAGCTGTGTTTTTCCTTTTTTCTCCCGCCCAACCACCTTTTTGAAAAAAAAATTAATCTGAATCATTGGATTTTACCTCAACTAGTGTCGTCATATGTTAAAAAATAAGCCTAAGATAGCACCAGAGAGCTTCTATAACCATAAAAGTGACCTCTGGCCCCAAGGAATTTCGTGCTTTGCGCTGCTTGCGCGCACATTGAGTCAGAGTCTCCCGTTTGCTAGGGGGTCTTGGCGGGAGAATCTCCTGCTTAAGAGGTGCTTGGGGTTGGAGTCTCTGCAAATAGATGGAATCCAGTTTGCATACATTAGTTGTTTCTATGGTGGGCATACCTCTGGCAAACTTCTTAGTTGCAGAGGGAATCTTTTGTTTGACAACTATGCATATAGTTAGTAAATGGGGCCCATATTCATGAAACCTTCACAGGCCTAGTTGTCACCTAACTGTGTACAGTGACCAATGTAACTAGTTGACAACTAGCTGAGTAAGGTTTCATGAATATGGGGCCTGGTCTATTGAAAATATATCTGAACCCACAATATCTCTATCAATTTAACATTTGAAGCTAATATTTTGAATACAAAGTAAAGTGACATTAAAAAAAAAAAAATCTTTTGATGATTCATACACTGAAAGAAATTATGAGACACAGATTTGAATATACCCACCCAACAACAACAATGTTTCAATTTTTTTTTTTTTTTTTTTGCATAAAGCATTAGCAATAAAGGATATTACATGTAAATTACTCCCAAATAGGGCGACTGCAGCGTGTTGAAAATACCTGTGCAAGGCTGATTGTGGGCTGTTACAAATTCTCATGGATCACCCATTTTTAAAGAGATCTCCAATGGCTACCAGTGCGCCTAAGAATATCGTTCAAACTTCTGATGATTGTTTATAAGGCTATCATTGGTCAAGCCCCCAGTTATATTGCTGAAATTTTAAAAATTAAATCTCAAAACATACCCGCAACCTTCGTAGTTCCCAAGATATCTACTTGTAATCTTGCCATATGACACATTAAGATTATAATGCCACGGTCACAATAATAATGCCACTATTTAGTTCAGAGTAAAAAAAAAAAAAAAATGTATGTTTTACATACGCATAAGGCAATCTGAAAAAACTTTAAAACGTTTCTTAAAAATTAATGTCAGCTCTACGGTCGATGATTTCTCTCTTAGAATTCTCACCATCATTTGAAGTCACTCAAAGTCCTCTCACTCATGAGGCACAATGGCTCAGTGGTCTAGCAGCAGTCTTCGACTGGAAGGTTTCAGGTTCAACAAGAAGTCTACATGCTAATGTCCCTTGGAGAAGCCTTATTCCCTATCATCAAGTGCCTTGTAAAGGACTTATAGCCCTAAACGCCATAGTTGCTTACTTGTAAGCCTACACATGCTTTATCTGCAGTGGTAAACTACTGAACGTAGGGCATTCCAATAATTTGTAGCAGAATTCACAGCAAATGTAACTAAACTGTGACTTCTTGTTTCCCTGGATTTTCACATCCTGTCTTCAAGGACATTTCTCTGCAACATTCACATAGTTAGATGCTGTTGAGATAACATGTCTGATAATTCTTGATGCCCCTGAAAGCTGCCTTGCAGAATGATCACACTGCTTGCCAATGTTCCAAAATCTATAACTCTTCAAACTGTTGGCCTTCAAAGAGCCAGAACATATGCCTTGGACGATTTTTGCACTCGAGTCGCTCTCTCTCTGTCTCTCTTACTCTTGTGCGCTCTTTCTCTCTTATTCTCTCTCTCATTTGATTTCTGTCTTGGAATACAAAGTAAAGCGTCTGTATCAATAAAGTTCTTTTTAGCTGTCCACTTTAACAAAGACTTTCCGCCTTGAGAAAATCTTGATTGCTTCTTCCACTTCTGCCAGCCTATTTTCGATCTCTGCTTTCTCTTTCTTTGCACGTAGCGTTTCAACCGACAGGGGAAACTTCCTCAGACTGCTCTGGAGTTCTTTCTCCTCTAAAAACAAAAGAGAAAGAGAGTTGGAGAAAGAAATATATTTTAGATAGAAGATTAATTTGTGAATATGAGGAAAATAAATTTTGATCTATCAAATTCTATGTATTCCAATGTGGCAGAATATCTAAGTAGCATGAAATGGGATGCTTTTTAATATTCTGATGAGAGAAGAGTTTGGAAATATAGATGGGACAAAATTGAGTTCAGTGCTTCTCTCTGTTTGTGATTTTCAGCAACATTTTGTCAATGTGATCAATTTCAATGATTGCGATAACATTACAACACACAATACTTATCAACCATTCAGAATAACCGCTAAACAGTCTCTTTCACTGTGCAACTGACTCCACAGTCAGTACTTAGAATTAACATCATCTTTATAATGTTTTATGTTTTGTAAGGAGCTAATTTTTCATATTTAATTGTGTCAAGTACAAATAAGCAGAGCTTTTGTAATAAACTAGATGAATCCTTGACTGCGTGCGGTCGAAATTTATGCCTCCGCCATTGCCAGATTGGAAATATATGGCACATTCATGTTGATTTTTTTTAATTTTCATGTATACAATGACATCTTTGACCTTTGACCTTGAGACCCCTAAATCTAATCAGATCATTATCCCTCCCATATGCATACATACATGAGCCAAGTTTGAAGTAGAACCGTCAAATGGTTGTTGAGTTATCGCGAGAATGAACCAATGTCATGTACATAATTACCTCTATGACCTTTGACCTTCGACCTTGAGACCCCAAATTCTATTCAGATCATTGTCCCTCCCATATGCATGAGCCAAGTTTGAAGTTGATCCATCAAACGGTTCTTAAGTTATCGCAAGAACGAAAACGGGATGGACGGACGACCGGAAAGCATAATGCCTCCGGCACTCACCTTCGGTGGGCAGAGGCATAAAAAATTTGGATGACCTAAACATGTACAACAGGTTAAGGAGTATGTGATATAGCGGTAGCCTTTCAAGACAAGTTGTACTTTGCACTTTGAATATATAATCTCTGTGTCCATGGGTTCAAAGTTCTTGTTATTCAGGTGCAGGTGTGCAAGGTATAATCTTGCTAGAATTAGAGTTACATTTTTGCTAGAATTATAGTTACATTTTAGCAGTTAATTATTTGAGAATATTGTTGTTTTCAAATATATCATGCTCTCATTCCTACTTTGTTAAAGCCTGGGGATATTTGATACCTCTTTTTCTTCACCTAATGCAACAAAGTACAACTTTGACTTACTCTCTTTGAGAATCTCTAATGTTTTGACCCTCTCCTCCTCTGCCATCTTCTTATGACCTGGTGGCATGTCAGGGTCTGGTATGTTTCGTATCCTTTCCTCCTCTTCTCTCTGCCACTGTTTCTGCCTGCTCTGTAAGCTGCATTTTGAGAGGAGATTTCGAAAACATTTATTTCTGCCAAATTCATCAGGCAACATATTCATCTGAAAACGATACTGCCGTACAATGACAATGACAAATGGCCAATCTTGGTGGAAATGATGCTGGTGCATTTAGGTAGTTGGACCAATAAATACATAAGTTCAAGAGTTCAAGAGTTCAAGAGTTTATTTTCATTATAAAAAAAAAAACAAATAACAAATCTTGAAAAGTCAAACATACATACATTGTAAGTATACATAATTTTTTTGTACAATAACAGGATATGTTTTCATAATTTGATCAATAAAACAAAGTCAATCTACAAAAGAATATATAGTATAAACTGTTATGGAAATGGAGGGATCCACTGAAAAAGCAATGCTCGTTTCATTACTTTACATCAGTACAATCATAATACCTTAGGAAATGTAATCAAACGATAATTTTCACAAGTCAAAATGAATCCTTTGACCTCTGACCTACAGAAATATCCTCCCTCATGCAAACAAAAAAGATCCATCATTTAGGCACCTGCCTCGGAGCTATCTCTAATTGTTTGGATGTACAAAAAATAAACTGAGACTTACTACTTAGGTGTTTGGCCTCTCTTGTATCTCTCCATATCTTCCTCCTGTTTCTTATGTAAGGAGTCCAGTGCTTGCGCTGAAGGAGGTCGCTGGGGCTTTGATTTCTTTGCTAGCTTGGCATTGTGTGCGATAAAGTTGGGCTTCTCACCACCTACATGAAGACTGACCTGTCAGGATAACAGAAAGGCAGTCATGATTTATCAAAGCCAACTTGTGATGGTGTTTTAAACAGATATGACAGAATCTGAATAGTGACAAGTCATTTGTCAGGGAAGTTGTTGCTGGTCTTGGCAAAGAGGGCTTTGTGACACATTTAGCAGACAAATTGAGGGACAGTGTCGAGATGTCACTGATCTTGTATTTATGATGGTTTCATGAAAACCCCTTGCCCTTTTTTCAGTATGTGTGTGATTGATGTCACTCCTCTTTTATACAGAGAACTGATATGAAAATTTATCAGAAACCTGGAATGTGGAAGATCTTTTTATCAGACAAGAGGGACATTTTTTGAATGTGTGTGTACCCTATCACTATGAAGATTGCACAGAGAGGGTAGAGGTATTACCTCCGATGATGCACTACTTGGACGTGGTGCAGGACTGGGAGAGCGGCCTCTTTGGACGGGTCCTGTTCGACTGTGTGACCTTAAATAGTTTGCAGAGGCTGGCCTTGGAGGAGGTGGTGATTTCTAAAAGAAGGAGAGATAAAGTCCAAACAAAACAGCATTATGCACTTTGGAATGACAAAGCTTTACCTAATATCTGCAAAAGGAAAGAGTTCTCATTAGCATCAAGCCATAACTGAAATGTAAGGTATCCAGAATACTAGTAATTGAGCTCAATTTAAAACCAACATACATATATGCCGAATTAACATTCTGCATTAGACTAAATGTCACTCACTTCTAATTTTCAGGAAGCTGTCAACATCAAGAGCAAGAAAGGCAAATTAAACTGAATTCCTATTTGTTGTGCAGTTAGGCAATATGGGTATGTTTGTGAATCCAGCATTTTTTCTAAGCCTTCAAATAATATTGTGAAGGACAAACATAAAGCCAAGTAAAATTCCTCTCACTTTGTTTTTCTTGTTTGTTAGGACATTGCCCTGCTATATTAGGTTTTGCAAACTGCTATCATGTGCATCAATTAACGTATCCTCTATGCTTTGGAACAGGCAAAAAACAAACATAAAAGCAATATGGAACAAATGTGTGACTGCAGGAAGAAGATGCACGGGGTGTTGCAAGAAAGTTGCAATCAACTGCAAATAATTGCTAATTTTGAAACAACCATTCTGACTGGCTCAGGGTCTGCCCTTTTAAGAAGACATGCATGCAACAATGAGTTTGATTGGCCAGTGACAATCAGTTGCAACTTGCAATCGATTGCAACTGTCTTGCAACATCCCATAACTTACCTTGAGGTTTTCTGTGACCTTTGAAGGAACAACCTTGTATTTCTCAGACTGTGGTAACACCTTCATGGGTTTATTCTTCTCAATGATTTCCTCCCTCTGTTTCTTTCTGCTCTGAGACTGTATCTGTCTCATCCGCCTCACATTGTCTTTGCTAAAGTCCTTGGGCTGTGGTTCTGACAACACATAGATGCAGAATAAGGTTGTAATACAGAACAAATATAGAAAAGGACACCAACAGTTTCTTTCACAACTAACTTCCCCAGACTTTCATAACTAACTTGATCATAACTTTCCTGACCTCCATCACTCTTTCTCATTTTCCTCTTTTCCACTGCACCTCATTTAAACTCACTTTCAGTGTTCAAACACTGATAACAAAAGCCAAAAATAGTATCTTACTTTTATGTAAATGTTCCTTCAAAATTAATTCCACCATCATCTCTACTTTTATTCCTTCCTTTCACTATTTCTTTACTTCCTCTAGACACGTGATAAGTGGGGATCTTTAGGCCAGATATCAAGAGCCTTTCACTAAGGCTATCAAATGGTGTTACTGAGAGCCTTTAACTGTGACTCACCATGGAAATCTACAGAGAACACCTCAGAACAGATACAGTGATCCATTCATACTTGTTAAGAACAAGCGATTTTCATGCATATAATGACCTCTATGACCTTTGACCTCGAGACCCAAAAATCTAATCAGATCATTGCCCCTCCCAAATGCATACATGAACCAAGTTTGAAGTTGATCCGTCAAATTGTTTTTGAGTTATGGAGAGAAGAAACCATTTCTATGTACATAATGACCTCTATGATCTTTGACCTTTGACCTTGAGACCCCAAAATCTAATCAGATCATTGTCCCTCCCATATGCAGACACGAGCCAAGTTTGAAGCTGATCCGTCAAACGCTTCTTAGGTTATCACAAGAACGAAAACGGGACAGACGGACGGATGGACGACCAGAAAACATAGTGCCTCCGGCAACCACCTACGGTGGGCGGAGGCATAAAAATTATTCAATAAACAAAATAATTAAACGAAATAGATAAAAATTCGATAAAAGCACTAACAAATGGAACAACATAAAATCTTAAGGTCAAAGTTCTAATCTAAACTGTTTCCAATCATGTATTCATTTGTCCATTTACTCATCTATCAGTACATTTAAAATTGAGCAAAATTAAAGTTATCCAGATCACCTACTTTGCCTAACTGGTGGCCTGTAGACATTCTCTCCTGTAACAAGTAGATTGCCTATACAGCCCTTGGCCTTTGTGGCTATCTCCTCAGCCTCTGGCCTTACTCTTGGCACTGGTCGGCTGGACTCGGCTGACCAACTCGAGCGACGCTGATGACCATCTGAACGGGAATAGCCTGGGTCAGTTGGTATTGGCCCCGAGAGCATCATCTTGATGTGATTTTTCAATAAGTTTCGACACAGAGACGACGCACCAGGAAAATCATGCTTCCTTCTGAAAACAATATAAGATTAGAAAAAAATTGATTGTAGAACAAGATCTTGCAGATGCTTTCAAGTACACTGTAACTTATGGCAAGATTTGCCGTAATTCGCCCTATTTTTCATGAAAGCATCTGTAATATCGCTTCCACCTGTAGAGATATGTGCACTGATGCGCATGTGCAAGATAGTTGCCATTTTCAATCTCCATTACAAAGGACGGCACAAATATCTGAGTTTTTACCAGCTTTCCTAAAATAAATTTTAGTGTAAATTTTCTTTTAGGGATATCAGACTTTTGGATCCCAGTGTCAGTCAGGTTTAACTGTTAGACTTTAACTGGTAGTCAAAATGGACTGGTGCCAAAGTAGCACCAGTAATTTAATCATGATTCTAGCTATACACAGCGCTGTAAAAGCGGGCATAGCCAAATCTTGCGAACCCACGACAAAAAGTGCGACTATATCGCGCATGTGATGAAGCTGAATTCTCTCAGCTACAAAAGTGACATTATCTTAAAATGGAATGTTTGAATGTTTTTTCACTTATATTTATTTTGACAACTTATAACTTATCCAAAAACGATGATTGATTGTTTCATCTGCACTCAGAAATTTCGTTCTCTCTGCTGAGGTCAACTAGAAGTTCAACATCTCGCACATAAAGTTTATGTACGCAAATGCTGATTACCTCCCGGGATACTAAATGGGTTCGCAAAAATTTTGTGTGTGTCCTTGTCCGACGCCATGCTCCGCAAAGCGTTGGGTCTGGCTATGATGATTCATGAAAAAAATATATTTATTCAAGGCAAAGTAACGTCTAGTCAATACCAGCAACAGATCGGACAGGATCATATTATTACGTTTTCATCAATTAGCGGTGTCAGGCTGCTAGCATAGTGAACCAAATTGGCAAAGTGCATTTTTTTTGCTGTTTTGCATTTGTAGCCATTTTGTAGCCATTTAATCTACTGTGTTATTTCCAATGGGGAAACAGTTACGCAGTTTTTTCGCCATTTTGTAGCCGTTTTCAAAAGGGCTACGAAATGGGGTGCTAATGCACTTTCGTATCTATGCGCACATTTCCATTTAATTGTCGGATTTCCGCCCAAATTGCAGAGAATGAATTGGAAATATGTATGCAATCTGTCAGCTGAATTTGAATGAAATCGGACTACGGGAACCCTCGATTACGGCTTCGATGTCTGATGTCGTCGCTCAGTGTGGTTCCTTCGCTGCAGCTGCATGTGTGCTTACACTGTACGTTTTTTCCTCGTGAACTGATGCTAGAAATCAAAATTTATGCCAACATTTCTATCTCTATGTCTATTCTCTTCTATCTCTGTTCGCCTCTGCGCTTTTCGCTGCAGATCAGCGAATTCGCGACTCCTCACATTTCAACCGGCTGTATTCAAACGATCGACAATGTACGTACGTTTGGGCACATACGTACGATGTTTTTGTTGTTGTTTGTATTGGTGGATCGTTCGAATATACTGTTGAAATGCGAGTCGCAAATTCCCTGATCTACTGCGAAAAGCGCGGAAGCGAACAGAGATAGAGCTGGCTGTTGCAAGATTTTCAACCATGAGGACCCAATGTTAGGACCCTGGATTCACCTGAAAATGAAGAGTGAGAAGAAATAAATCAAGAAATTGGTAAGCTGTATACTCTATAGCATATTATGATATGTTTTATATCCATGAAAAAAGGGGAAAAATCGATGATTTGACATGTTTGAGGTAGTTTTTCATTGTGCTGCCCAGCACAATGAGATTGCATGCACAACGCACCGGGGCGCTTCTGTCTCTATAAAGGAGGAGTGCCAACCCTACCAGAATACGAGGCTAACGACGACTGTTAGAGACAGACCACTTCGGTCTACAGCCTCAGCCTCAGCCTCAGGTGACAGATTGCATCTAGACTACGTTTTAGATCTAAGACTACATATTTCCAATCATTCATTCTCTGCAATATTTTTGGCGGAGATCCGAAAATCAAAACGGGAAACATGCGCATGGATACAAAAGTGCATTAGCGCCCAAAACGGCCAATCTGCTGATTCTGCTCACTGTGACTGTGATCCAAGTTAGGCTAGGGCATGCAGTGCTGGCTGCCATGTCGACGACGACGCCGCCGGGCGACGTGAATTCGTAGGCCGCTACCCAAGGGGAATTTCTCATGGAGACACCGATGCCCTGGCTGCAGTACACTTGCAGCAAGAAGGGGGAGACTATTTTTACCAAATATATCTTAATTTTTCGAGCTCTAAGACAGGTATCAATTTATCGGAATTAATCAAGACCATCAAACAGATACTGTGTCATCAATAAAAATGAGATAATACAACACTTACCTTTAGTTAAGGAAGAAATTTAGCCATTTTATCGTTAACTACAGAGTATGTTTTGAACCTCCAGTTAAAGACTAGCGTAGCTTTCTCACGTCGATTGGCCAATCAGCGATCTCGATGAAGTGACCTAAGTTCATTGAGCATGCTCAATACCCTTAGCAACGTTATTTAGCGAAGTTGATTATACGTGCGCGTACGTGCCCCGTATATTCACTGTGCAAAATAGCATGAAAAAAATCATACTGGTCCCATATAAAGAAATTGCCGCTGGTGTACTGCAGAAAAGAGGAACTATTATTTCTTTCAAAGTTTGCAAGGGCCTATAAAGATGTGAGACCTAAGAACTTGTTTTAATTTGCAAGGTTATAGTAAGAGGTAAGTAATTTTACCCAGAATATTTGTAAATGAATTTGAATTTAATGTTATTTCATATAATTTAGGAGAGTGGAATGTCATCATCGAGGGGGGATATTCTAAGTTAACTGTTAATCAAAACAAAAGATGTTTCATTGTCATTGACATTGTTTCTTGACATTTTTGTTAGTGAAAAAACATTTGACATTCAGTGTTTCAGTAAATTATTTTGTGTGTGTGCTTGCTTTAAATGATACTTTACCTGATAGAGGTGCATATAATTTGCTTCATTAATATATTTGAACAGTTGATTTTTGATTTTTGTAACTTGACCTTGATAAAAATATTTTAGCCTAGTAGATCTACTAATATTAGCTGCTCAAAAATGACGACAAAGTTTGTGGCTTTAAGCCTTTAGTCTATGATGGGGGGGGGGGGGGGGGCCCTTGTCTGCGCACCTAACATTTCACTTGAAATTGACAAGCTTTCCCTTTGGTATTCCTCTAATGGCTGCATGATAGGTGGCATTTTCAAGGCATGTGATTAAAAATACATAAAATAGATCTAGACATTTACACCAGTTTTTCCTCACTTTTTCGCTGACACATATCATCAGTCATCAAACTTGATATGAAGATAATGTGTTTGTCGCTTCTTTTTTGATGTTAGAATCGCGCAGTTACGCGTATGCGCAAACTTGGGCACTGCGCAGACATGGGGCAACAAACCATATTTAATGTTAGAACCCCCTATCATAATTTGTCTGCTAACCACTTGATGTTTCGATCCTTACAATCTTTTGGTCAACATTTTTTATATGATATTATTTATTTTTATCTCACTTTTCTAATTAAGTTCATTGACAAGTTAAGACAACCTCTTCTCTTGTAGACATAGTATGATGGGGGGGACCATAGTTCACGCCATATTAATTTTCTAAGTAATGAACTCAATTTTCAATTCATAATTTTCTCAAATTTTACTAAAAATTCTTCTGATTTAATTGACACCAAAGACAAAGCAAAGCTTTAGACTACAAATGGGCGCAAGAAGAAGACTAATTTATGAAGAAATCCCGAGATATCGCGAAAATTTGATGTGGTATTGCAATGCACTGGACCTGGAAAAGTTTTACAGAAATAAGGAGACCTAACTTCGCGCACGCTAGTTTACAAATGATTTATACAAAATAGAGATCCATAAAACGTAAGATCATAATTGCATCATTAGCAAGACAAAATGCCATAGAATCATTTGATATCACATTTTACATGTACTTACAATTTTGAAGACATCGTCTCTCGATAAGAGGAATTCTAGATCCTTGTCGGCAAGTTCAGTTTTTTTTCGGAACGGACGCAAAACACTGCAAAATATGCTGATTTTTCATTAATACAGGCTGTAATTTCAAAATTCCTTCCCGAATTTCAAAGAAAGGTTAAACCTAGGATAATTTTAGGTTGCTCTTTCCAATGGTGCCATCAGGTTTTCACAATCTTTTCTAGTTTTTGAGATACCTGTATGACCCTGTGCGAGAACTTTGGACATGCGTGAAGTTCGGTCACGCTACCATAATGTATATTATTTTATTATCCTACATGTAGGTGTAAAAAGTAAATATTTTATATAAATTTGTTGATTATTTTAGTGATTTCAATCTTCAACTACAGAGGGCAGCATGTCACATAAATTTGCGCAGCTCAGCATACCAATGTAGCCCTGTATACACTACCATAATATACAAATCACTAAAATAATTAACAAATTTGTATAAAATATTTGCTTTTTACACCTACATGTAGGATAATAAAATATTCTATTTCCATTCCATTCCTCCAACTGGATGTAAATTATCTTGATCAAGTGATTTTGAAAAATATTTTTCTGATCACTGGTGACTCAGCTCTTGCTCCTCTGCCCAATAAATTGGACAGAGAACACTACGTTCCTGTTGTCAGCAATTTGCATGTTACAGCGCGTCTGTTGTGTGAGGTTAGTATAACTGAGCACTTGTGTGAGTGATATGATTCTATTCTTTTGATGGCCCTTGCTAAAATGTCGCACATTAATGAGTCCAAAGTTGGTGGACTTTATATATCAGTATTTTCTCTACATGTATGATGTTGGAAACTTTTCAGGACAAGAAAAAGTTTTCTGTTGAGAGAGCTTTAATTAGCCAATGAGGTTTAGGCATCATGCAGCTATTTCAGAGCTCACTATTATTCTTGATATTGAAGGAATAGACTACATGTAGGGCCCTCTTCATGGTCTACCCCAGATAAAATTTACTCACATATTTCTAATGATAACCTGTTCTCTTTTCATTTTCTCTGTCTGGGCTCTTGCGGGATTTAAAGGATACCTTTTCAAGCACACACAACGGAGGAACAAATTGAGATCTGTTAAGCTGCTGTTGAGATTCTTGTAGCAACTCTTTAGACCAGACAGCCCCAAAATGTCTCGGGCGACTGTGTCCAAGTCTAGGGCTGACAAGGCAAAGGACAAAGATAAGGACAGGGGAGGGAGTACATCGGTTCCTGTGCCGCCGGTCAACTCGGATGTGATACCTGGAAGATTCACTGAAAATGATTGGTAAGAAATGAATTCTATTGAGTGAAAGTGAATACTTTTTTCCATGTAGATTAGATTGTATGGAAACTGAAATTATACACTTCACAGATGGCAAATATATAAGTTGCACAAGTGGAAAAAAGTTCCCTCCAAAACTCACAAGTTCATTATGTTTTTTTACTCTTGAAGTTTGAAAATATATACCCTTGGAAGAAATTACTTGACAAATTTGAGTTTATTCATCAACTTATCCCTTATCCTCTCTCTGTCTCTGTCCCTGTCCGTCTCTTACTCACTCTTGTCTCTTCATCCCTCCCTTATATATCTATGTATGTACCGGTACTCTCTATTTGCCTGTCTGTTCTTATCTGTATCTGTATCCCAGTCTCTACTCTGTTTATATTGCCCTCTCTCTCTCTCCCCCCCCCCCATCCTCTCCTTCCTCCATCTCTCTATCTTGTATTTCACTTCTTCTCCAATATCGCTTTTCTTTTGTTTAATTTGGTTTGGTTTTTAATTTCTTCTATTTATTCAATAACTCGTTTATAATTTTATTGAATCTGTTCCTACTTTTCAGGAATTCCATGCTTGATAAAGAGGATGGAGAGGATTTTGTTGTTGATATTGTGGGAAACATCGTGGACTCGGCCCTGACTGTTATTTATGACAACTACATCCAGAAACAGCTCTACCCCTACACGGTCACACAAGCCAGGGATGCTATACTTCAGATTATAGAGGTAGGCTGGAAGAGAGCAGAAATCCATCAGTGAAATAGGAGTGTATTGGAAGATAAGGAAGAAGGGAATATGATAAGGAATAAAGGCTTGTTCAGATATGAGGAGACAAATCCCCGCATCATTTTTATTGTACAAGTCCATGAGGTATGAGACAACAAAAATGTCGCCGAGGCAGGAGACATTTTTTTGTCGCCTGGTGGTGGCAAAAAGTTGTGGACCAATCAAATGCTTAAAAAGTTAGCACAAAAATATGAGTTTGCCTGCGCACCTTGTGATAAAACTTTCTTTGAGAGTTGAGGCGTTAATGCGTGTTCATTAACATAAGTGGGGTACGTGGTTTGTCGCGGCATATCTGAACACTCAACTGTTGTGGGGATTTGTTGCGGGGATTGGTCGCTTCATATCTGAACAAGCCCTTAAGGAGATGTGTAGCAGTCTCTCATGGTGATACCATATTTATATTAAAGCAGATAGCTTTGGTAATAATGGCTGTTTTTATTTGTAATCTAAATCTTAAAGCAGATTTTAGTTTCCAGGAAATTAACATTTATTTCTCTGCCCAAAGGTGTGTGATGAAATAACAATTGCCCCTTTATGTAGAGCAAGAAGAGGAAGGGTTTAAAAAGAGGGAAGAAAGAAAGAAAGGCTGACATGCTTATATAACAGAAATAGTGCACATCGCTGTAGGTGTACCTTTCATCTGAAATATGCCGTTATGTTGCAAAGATATGGCATGCAGTATAGCACCATGCAGATATGATTTAGAAATTGTATATTTTTTTTCCAGTTTGTACCTTTAATTGTTTTGTAGTAATGTATACATTTTGATACACTGTATGATGGATTTCATTAAATCTTTTGTTTTCAGTGGAGGTTTCTTGCCCGAGATGAAGGAGAGACACAACCAGAAAAAGATGCAACATGGTTAGAAGAAGACGGTGAGTCGTGAGTGTAATAGATCACCAAGCACTAGTCTGTTTCTGTGAACCACAAAAGGGTCTTCATACATGTATTCAATTCAAATATGGCTAGACCAAAGTACTTTTTGCTTACATGTAATTCAAGTTGTGACCTTTCTGAGTGTTCGAAGTATTTGAAGAATAAAAAATTGTTTATTATAAGAGTAATTAGCCTATTTGAATACTAATGATTTATGTCATTGAACACTGCGGATGTATTTAGGCATGACTATGCAGTGTTTTCATATTTAAGTTGAATTATACTGGGCCTTCTGGAAGTTGCTGTTTTGGTACATGTAGCATCAGTTTTTTGTTCTCAGTGCTATCAAGCATGATCAAGGAGTAATCAGTTCAAAATAAAACGCAGAATTTTATTTCATTTATGCTCAAAGAGTATGTATTTATATGTGTGCTCTATCCATGCCTCCCTCCCCCCTATGGAGTTGTGTCATACAAATACTGATCTCCTTTAAGTTCCATAATGGATTGTATCATTGTACAAGAAAATGAAGTACTTTTTACAATTTTATAATCCTTTTTTATCATCCATCTCCAGAGCCCATGCCCTGCGTGCCCGATGCATGGGCTCAGGGTTCAGTGCCCCAGAAGGACCGGCCGCTACCGTCCCCTGCCATGTCAGAACCAGGCACGGACATCACCGAAGTCAGTGGCATCTCCCACCACCCTATCCTAGAAGACGTCGTCTGTGAGTCCCACGCTGACATTGAGCCAGTGGAGATTGCGGATGGTGAGAAGGAAAGAGGAGAGGAAGATAAAGGGGTGGAGGAGAAAGAAGAGGGAGAGACTCAGACACAAGATGCATCTGAAAGGTTGACAGTCACAGATCAGGTGGAAGAACCAAAGAGTGAGGAGGTGGTTAAAGAAGAGACAAAGACTGTTGCAAAGGTATGTTTTATTTATTTCAATATGGGGATAAAATAGCTGCTTTCAGCTGCAAGGCTGTTTTTCAGCAAGTCTATATATAGAAGAAAGAAAACAAAGAATAACAACAATAATAACTACAAATTATGAACAAAATAATAAATACAAAAAGTTAGGGATTCTGTATTTGCTTTGAGTTCCATTGCAGATTTTTTTTTTTTTTGTGGGGGGGGGGTTTAATCTGAAAGTTTAATGTTGTGCAGTAAGCATGCATTTGATAAAAAGAGAAGGACAACACTTAAGTAACTATGTTTTTTTTTGGGGGGGGGAGGGGGGTTGCTGCATGAATTTACACTTTCATGAATTACTTTTCTTCTAATTATTTCTTCGCTTCTTGATGCCATTTCTTCCAGACAGAAATTAATTTGTTGAGATAACTTTACTTAAATTAATAAGCCAAGATTTAGGAACATATAGCTTCTTTATCTCATTTGGTCATATGAAAATTTTATTCCTCTTTTAAAGACAGTATAGAATTTCAACTTGTAGCATAATAATGCTTACAAGCATTTGAAGTGTGTATTATCAGTTTTTTCTTGTGTGTTTTTTTTTTTCCGGGTTTATTTCATTTTGATAGTGGCAAGATAATCTCACTATGTCATCCATATTCTTTTCCTCCTACAAAGGCAAAACAAGAAGTCCACCGTCCACGCAAGCCAAAGTTCAAACCTCACAAGGGTCGGGTACGTTCTGCTGGGCTGAGGGACATGCACAAATCCCTGGATGAGATGGAGAGAGAAATGTTGGAAGCAGAGAGGAAGGCCAACGAGCCCAAACCAGTCGTCAAGGACTCCATCTTGGATCACATGCCCTCATCATGCCACTCCATACTTAAGGTGAAGATGACTGTCAAATTTTATGGTGGATTATTTTTGTAATTTCTGTTTTAAGCTCTATGTTTGTGATTTATATTTGCCTTATTTTCCTCTCAGTTTTGAAAGGGACTCAGATGACATGCATGTAGCAGGAGGCAGAATGAGGGACACATTTCTCCTGCACCTCTGCAATTTAAGATTGTTACTCATTCATTTTAGTAATTACATATGTATTGAGTGATACACATAGTTAAATTGGACAAGATTATTATTGGTAACTCTTTGATAACTAAACTAAACTAAACTGCTTCAGTTCTGAAAATTTGTAGCCAATAACTTTCTTCTAATGAATAACTTTTATTGGCAGTATTGCTATCAATCTTTTTTTACTCGGCAAGAGGGAGTTATATTGATTTTAAGTAATATAGTGTGATAGTGATCATCTGTTGGATTTACTCCTGAGCATACTTCTTCCTTGAATTCACTGTATGAATGCAGAAAAAAAATAAAGAAAAGAGGAAAAACAAATCCGTGTACAATCTGGCAAAATAGAGTTTGACATTCCTTACATGAATTTTTTCCACTTTAGAAGAAAAAAGCCACGGAGGAGTTTAGACATGTAAGTATTTGGTCATGGTGTGATATCGACTGATATCTCACAGATATTTTGGGGGTTTAGCAGGATAGCAGTTTTGAAAGAAATTTTTGATATCTTTCGAGAGTGAGGTTATTTGGTATCACAGCACGACATCGTAGAATTCAGATCATCTCTGGATGGATGGGGGAGATCCTGTCGAACACCAAACTTTCAGGGCTATATGAATTGATCTGTTCCTTTAAATGTCTTTGTTTTTCCTCTCTGCTATATATATAGTAGTGTATCATACCAACCATATTCTTTCCATTCAAGAGAGAACATTGTGGTATCGGGTGTCATAGTAGATTGAAATTCATCATCTTCTTAGGATTGTAGAGGGATTCTTCCTCTCTCACCCACACCACATACACCCTGTGTGTTCTATCCTTTGACTTTCTTCTGAGAGTGAGAACATGACAGAGGTATCAAGGACCAATGACACACACACACACACACTCACATACTCTCTTTCATTGTGATTTCCATTTTTGCTCTACCATTTAAGTTCTGTTCATATATTGGCAGCATGCATGGCATGTGCATGGTTTTTGTGTCGTACATTGTATGAAAATAGATTAGAGTTTCTTCACTTGTATTAGGTTTATTTATTTTTCTGTTGTTAAAGCAAAACCAAATGCAGTGAATGTATAAGAAAATTGTGAAAAAATGGTTAGGTAGGCTGAGTAACTGCACCATACAGTGAACTGTTAGATAAGGTTCTGTAGGGTCCCTAGGGTTCTCCTCAACACTTGCATCAGCAAAAGTTGCTCCTCAGTCAATTTCATTCATTGAGTTAATTGCTAGCTTCACATTTTTTTTTTAGCTTCCAATCTTGAGCTGGCATGATGCCACAGTCAGCCTAAACCAGAAACCTTTTGACAACCTAAGTCTAAATCCTAAATCTTTGATGACATAAGTGGAAATGACACCAGGGCCCATCTTATAAAAGTTGCGATTGATTCAGATCATTTACAACTTTGAAAATGATTTCGACTGTGTAATTAAGAGATAGGAATTGAGATCAATCTTAAAGTTGTGATCAATGAATCAGTCGCAACAGGGCCCAGGGCATACAGGATTGTTTATTTACCGCCCCCCCCCCCCCCCCCCCCTTGCATAACCACAACGACAGTCTTGCTTCCATATCACTCTGACAGAAAATCTACAAAGAAAATTTCTGTTGAATTACTGAAGTGATTTTGTCCCTTTGTTTAGGTGCAAGCTGGCAGGCCACCAGGCAGCAAAGATGTTAATTATGATGACAGGGGCAATGTGATATCCGTCGTCCGACTAGATCCTGAGAAGTTACCATCTCACAGGTGAGGACGCTTACCTTGCAGCTATTTGGTCTCTTGGCTACATAGGCCATTTATTACTGTTGCCTGTAAGAGAAGATGTGACAGTCTGTCTTGAAATACCACCTATCATGTATAATTGTGATGAGAGAGAGAAGAGAATATTTAGCTTTCCAGAGGTCTATAGAATTTTGCCAAATACTTGAAGAATTCTAGACAGGAAGAAAGCAAAAATAAGAATCACTGAGGAACTCTGTTTTCTGTGAAAAGCTCCTGAAGACCTCTTGTGAATAAAGAATATATGAAGAGTTTACATGCAAAAACTGATAAACGCCATTTTTGAAAATTTTAAAGTAAGGTCATTGTCATATAGTACAAAATGATACTTTTCATATGATACTTCGCTCATTCATAGAGAGGTATATTGTTGAATTTATGGTCAAAAGTTGCATAAATGTTCTTATTAATTTCTTTATTTTTCTTGATCTTTAATTGCAAAATATCCCGTTTTAACAAAAATGGATAAATCAGTTTTTCCTTTCAAACTCTTATTTTCATGCTGTGCCTGTCTGTATGGGCCAATAGAATTCTTGGGTATCTTTTGCAGACAGGTCTTGGCTGTACAGGACCCCGTTTCTTAAACCTTGTTATCAGTAACACCTGCCACATTTCAATGACAAATTTGTTCTCAGCCTATCAGATGCAAGGATTTCACTAGCTTATAACAGCTATTGCAACTTGTTATTGTTAACAAGTTTTATGAAAGGGGGCCCAGTTCATCAAGACCAATAGTAATAGTTGCTTTTATATATATACTTTTAACTTCATCCTTTTTGATTAGTTTTCCTCCTCAGTGATGAATGAAGGGAAGAGGAGTAGAGGAAGGGAGAGAGTTCTGTTACAGATAACATGTAAAAATCAGATGGAAGAGAAAAAGTGAATTTCTTGGAGATGGAAGTGATAAAATAGGCTAGTGAGAGAGATTAGCAAAACAGCATGATTTTCAAAGTATATGGATTTAGTGTAGAGAGAGAGATTTTTTTTTTCATCAGTGTGACCAGCTTGCATATACTGTAGGACAGTAGCTCTCAAGGAGAAATTCCTCACAACTTGTGTTAATTCTTCTAATATTCGTCTTATAAGGAGATATCCAAAGTTCGATTTTGGGGATCAGAAAAGATTCATGATACGGTAAGAGTGATGGCATCGCTGTCTGTGTTGCTGTAAATTGATGGCTTCGACATTCTATACTCTTGTGTAAGGTGTTTTATTTGAATTTTCACTGCAGTGTATGTTGCCATTAGATTTTTCCTTTGGCCATTCTGAGAGAGGAATTGTCGATTCCAAAAGATTTGATGGAGAGAGTGTAAAATGGACATTTTGTGAACTATTTTGCTACTAAAGTACCTGTAAGATGATTCTTATCATAAGACAATGTTAGAAGAAGAAATTTCTGATGAGGATAATAAAATGTTGTAGTAGGCTATACAACTGGACTATCAATACCTTCAATTGGTTTTCTTTTTTTTCTTTTTTTTTTTCTTTGTACTTTTGGTACTTTACACTAGCCAGTGATGAAACTGAGGTCTCCCTTTAATAGAATCTCTTAGAAGATAGGCTGTAAAGTTGTTTGGCTTTTTGTGGATCTGTTGATGTAGGAAATCTTTAGCTACTTGGATTTGATTGCAGTTTATGTTTCCACTTCAGGAGAAGGTGTATCATGTTTCCACTTCAAGAGAAGGTGTATTATTTTGGGTGCAGTAATGTTGAGGGTATTCTTTTACATACTCAGACCTGAGCAGACACTATGATATAAAGCTGTGTGTGATGCCAATATGGGGAACATGTTCTGCAGACTATCTTTTGTACATGCTACAAAGCAGTGGTCTTGAGACCAAGATTATGTTTGTAAAACCAAGTTAGTTACATGTATGAGTAGTTCAGTCAGCAATGTGAATCCCAGGTACTTAATCCATCTGATACCATGAAAATTTGTCTTAATGGGTTATTGATCCCATGGGGATATTCAAGGCACCTACAGAGTACTAGCATGACTCTTATATCAGGTCTGCAGCCTTAAAGGGGGTACCCAATGCTGAAACAATGTTAGCTCATTTAAAAGAGCATGATTTTATTAGCAGAAAATCATCTGCCTAAAGTTTTTTAAAAAGTCGTGTTGCCAAGGAAACCCCCCAAATGTGGTAAGATTTCAGTATATTTTTGACCCCTCAGCTGTGACCTAGTTTCAACCGGGTACCCACTTTTACGTCAAAATGACGTCAAAGTGGGTACCTTGTCGCGCACTTCTAGCAAAATGCGCGCAAAGTATAATACATGTTGTACAGTCCAGCGCGCAGCACAACTGCAATACGCGTAGCTGGGTACTCACTTTTACGTCATACCTCATACTCAAATTTTTTTGGTCAACTCTTGACTTTTTATGAGAAAATTAGCCAAAATGCATTGATTTCAATTGAAAATCATCAAATTTTTAATGTTATTCTGCTTAGAATTCAATTCTCGATCATATATCAAAAAAAAAATTTACCATTGTGTAATCACTTTAAGGCTCTGTAAAGCAGTCAAAGAATTATTTTCTGTGAGGTATCCATTGGTTGCACCTTGCTTGAGATTGCCTACAGTGTATTATGTACAATGTTTTGCCAAAAGACATTAGTGATGGGGCAGGGACTTTACCTTGTAATCAAATGTCCTGCAATGTGTCCACTAGACTAGGACACCTCTACAATATGGCAGATTTTCTCCCAGGTTGATCATCTGCTAGTAGGCATGTGCTTACTCAAGGCCTGAACTTAACCCATTAGCATTTTCAGTCAACTAATGGCAAAAGTACTGAGCTGCCAGTCGACTCTTGGCACATGGATAGTGTATATTTGCCATACACTCCAGACCAACATGGCAGTGCCTTGTTTTTGATCTGTAGCTAGTAGAAAGAGTTAAAAGCTAATAGTCAATCAGTACCCAGGTAATTGATTCTAATTGCTTTCTTCTTTTCAGAGTGAGGACACAGTTTGCAGTCGTGGACCCTGCAGTAGAGGCAGCTCATGCCCGCCTGGTCGCCATGAGGACCGGCCGTTACATCTCCCAACAGAAGGCAGAAATGGCCAAGCAGCAGGCTGAGGTCAGAGCCATGACAACGAAGAGCCAGGGTGTGCCTACAGCGGAAGGCACCAAGACTGGTAAGTTTGGCAAGATCCACAAGGACCTCTGTGATCAAACAATGTTTTGAGTCTGTTTATCTTCGAAATGTCTTTATTGCATGGCCCTGTCTTATAAAGAGTTGTGAAAGAGGCGTAACTTTCATTGTATGCTTTATTCTCTTAGTTATTGATTCAGTTTTCATACTGTAGAACAATTCCCTATCCTTAGTTTCTGCAAAGTCTACAAACAAATGACAGAGAATAGATCTTATAGCAGTGATAAATAAAGTTCATGCAGTATATAATAGCAGTTTGGGGATTAGGAAACTTAAGTGTAGTCATGAAAAATAGAGGATATGTGCTGTATGTTAGGTAAACATGATTTTTCTAGAAATGTATGTAAGATATTGCCATATATGTGAATATAAAAGGCCAGTTACTAGATTTTGAAGCCTAATTGTTATTTTTTAAACTTTATTTGTTGCTGAAAATTTTCTACAAGTTATTTTTATAGGATTGTATTGGAAATGAAAAATAGATTAGAAAAATTAGTGATGATGCATATGTAGTCCTTTTGTGAAGTTAGGCCCATTTCTAATAGTTCATGTTAGTGAATTCCCTATTTATTTCTGTGTTAGGTGTGAAACCGTTGAAGACAGCAGCAAGCCTAGCTACCTTAGCCAGTAGCCATCAGTCACATGGCACCAAACCGATGGAGTACTCTGCAGTACCTGGAGGCATCTCACCGCTTCCCCCACCACTAGTAAGTGATTCTAGGCAGTTGATCTGTGCATGCGTTGTGTGCCGAGAGCTAGAAGGATGTTAACCCATTCACAACAGGAATTACTTGTATTTGATCTGCTTGTCTTCCTCAAAATAGGCAAAAAAATTGGAAAAACACAGAAAGATCTGAAAATGATCATCAAGGTGCTTAATGGACCATATCTGTTATTGCAGTGATCACGGTTTGTATGTTCTGTAAGAACATCAAAGACTATTCCTTTGTCTTTGCATTGATATACAATTCAGTAAATTTTTTCTATGATATACCATTCAGAAAATTTTCAAGTTCAGACACTGAACATCTTCTTGTTAATATTGTAGTCTATGTATACAGTCCAAAAAGATTTGGCTACACTCTAAATTTTTTTCTTTCACCCCAGATTGAATCGATGGAGCTATCACCGGGTGTGGTCGTCAAAGAGGGCAACCGGGTCAAGAGAGGCCCCAAGCCTCAGGTTCGCTACCATGACTCCATCACTTCTGCCAAGCTCCGCTCACTCCGCCCGGTCAACCAGCTGGATATGAGGGATGCCCAGCTGGCCGTTGCTGACATCATCAGTGCAAAGGGCCCCTTGCTACGCCCTCTACCAGTCACCGAACCCATCCCACCCATAACAACACGTCCAACCCCACCCCCTCAGAAATCATTACAAATCGCTTGATTCAAATGAACACGTAGTATAGCATAGGAATGTGATAACAATGACGAAATAACATATAAATTTCATGTATTTGACAGCACATAATTTTCTTCTACATGGTAGAAATTCCAAGCGTTGTTGAATGAAGTGAGAAAATGAAGTTTGGATGTCATTACTCTAGGCAGAGATCATTTCCATCATTATGATAGCCATTTAAATTCTAGAAAATGATTAAAAATCATTTACATATTATTTATTAATGGTGGAAATACTGTCATTTTGAAGAAATACCGACACAGGTGTTAGACAGAACGATGCTTGATACATTAAGAAAAAAACTGAAAAATACTTGTAAAAGATTACATGCTGAGCATATTTTGTAATTTTACCAAGGCATATGTTTGTCTCAATTTTGTAAATTTTCTTGAAACTCGTATTTTGAAGTAATGTGGGGGTTAGTCATGAAATATACATACATGTACCTTCATATGCATTGCTGAGGTTCATTTTCTGTATTTATGGAAATCAAGGAATTTTTATCCCCATCCAGTAATTGGGTAGCAGTGCCCTCAAAATATCCAGATAGGTATTCATATGCCACAAGTAATCTTGACTCAGCATTTCTAGTTTTAATTTGTCCTGGTCTTAATTTGTCCTTGTTTTTCCTGAACTGCCGGTCACAGTTCACAAGTTGATTTGCAGAGAAATGTGATCGCTTTTTCATTCCCTTTTATGACCACAATTTCTGTGGGAAAAAAATCTTCAACGTGATCTCAGTGAATTTGAAGGAATCCACTCTTATGCAATTTCAACAGCCCATCCCGTCGAGTATTGAAATACGTCACCCTATATACAATTAACTCTTACGTCCTCCGTCTTTGGCCAGAGGAATATTTCTTCATATTATTTTATGCATAGTATATGCCCTGCTGGCTTTAACCTGTTGAGCACTATTTGATTTCAGTATAACCAAAATTTTCCATAGACCCTTGCCAGAGTTATCTCTGGCATAGGGCTCATGAGATTAAAGAGATGATATCTGAGCATTGTTTCAGTACAATACAATTAGCATATTGAAATGGTGCAAGAGTGGATTTCTTGAAGAGACTTGGCCAGGCATTTTCCACAATCCTTCATAGACTATGCTAATTGATCACAAATATTTGTATAAAGCTATTATACCTCTTATTTACATGTGCCTATTTGTAAATACTAGATTTGTTTATAACTTTATCTTCATGTTTACATGCATGACTAATCAAATTTTTCAAGATTGGCACTTATTTGATATATGTACATTTATGATTGTACCGTGTATCCTTCAGACACTGGCAGTGCTTTCATGAGGGAGAACCATTAAAAGATGTAAATATTTCACTTAAAACAGAAGTATGACAGAGTCTTTTGTTGTTGTCTTGTTCTACAGCCTGACTAGGATGTGAACCCTGTGAAGACGTGACTCTTCTGCAATATAAGGAAAAGGGATACTTTTTTCAGGCCATCTGAATTTATTTCATTTAATGTCATGGAACAAAATTAGCTTTTAAAAAATTTTGTGAGTTATATTTGCCAGGCAACCTCTGTGTATTTTATTGCATGTCAAGTAACAAAATTAGATGTGTTTTGGGGAAGCACATCATTAAGCTTTCTATAGGTCCTTGAACCGCTGTTGATGTTTGTTGATAATGAATGTTGTTGAAAATCCTAAAAAGGGCTGTCTTTTAACCCATTTGTGACGGGAATTATTTAAATCCTAATTTGATCAGCTTTTATTTTTCAAACTAGCAACACCAACATTTTTCTTCGATTGCTACACTTTTCTTATAAAACATGTATCTGAAATAGAGATGGACAGAAAAAAATCAGAAGTCAAAAGTTGCCAATTTGCAGGGGAAAATGGTGATTTTAAACTCTCCATCGCATTGCCAATTCAAGGATTTTAATGCTTACTTTTAAATATTGACGTAACCAGAATGGGCACAGTATGTGTTGAATGTATGATATGATAATTAGGGCACTGCATCAAAAGTTATTAGGCCAAACCACATAATGTGGACCCTGGGTGAACAGCTTGTTTTCTTTGACCTTCCATGAAAAAGGGAAATTTTAAACTTCAATATGTAAAAAAAAAAAAAAAAAAAATATATTTTTGCAAAATATGATGTTATTTTGAATTCCCAGAACAGTCAAGTGTTGAACTCTATGCAGAGTGGGCATCCTGGGCAGTCAGATGATACTGTGATACTGTTTGGGATTTCCTTTCATGATAGAAGGAAAGTTGTAGGATGTGCCAAGTGTATTATTTCCACCCGCCCTTTGGCCCACTAGGGGCAGTAGTTTATCTATCCAAGCACTAATCACTGAATCAAAATTATGAAAGTGTCATACATCTCTATTGATTTATAAATGAATGAATGGATTTTTATGGATTTTTTTATTTATTTATATTCATATATTGATTAATCAATCATTTTTTTTAAGGGTTATATGTATGTATGGGTGTATACATTTGATTGTATATTTAGTTATATGCTTACATCCTACGGAAATTGTGAATCTTAACAATGAGGTTTATTCAGTCATAATAGAAATTCTATGTCAAGGCGCATTCGACCCTACGGAAAGGCGAATTTGATCAATTGGCCTATACAAAGCAAATTCGCCCTATTGATGGATGTATATTTGTATATATTTATGTATTTATCTATTTTATTTATTTATTATATTATATTATCATTACAATTTTTCCTCTTAAAACTTAATTTTTTGGACAGCCATTTGGTTTCTTTTCATGGTGTCAGGGAAGCCGTAGGATCCTCCTAAAGTGATTGTGTACACCTCACTTATGGCTGAGCAGAGGCAGTAGAGTAGCTGTCCAAACACTCTATGTATTATACTGAAAGAATATTATGAAAGATCCAGGTATTGTAGATCTGTTTGATACAGACACAGACCCCATTCTGGTTTCTTTTTCGTGGTACCAAGAAAGTTGCAGGATACTCCAGGAGTATGTATTACACCTTACCCTCTGGCCGACTAAACAAGGAACATTAATTAGCATACCTGTCCAAACATTAGGAAGATAGAAACATGACAGTGTTAGCCGGAAGTATGGCAGAGATTGATAAATCCAGATAAAAAGCATCAGAGAGAGAGAGAGAGAGAGAGAGAGAGAGAGAGAGAGAGAGAGAGAGGGGAGAAGGAGAGAGGGATACAAATGGAGAGACAAAAGGCAGAGAGAAAGAGAGTGAAAGATATTGAATGGGAGTAATAGAGTGATAGCAGAAAGAAAGGGACAGGGAATTGATAATTAAAGAGACAAATAGAGAGAGAGGAAGGAGAGAGCACGGTGCCATTTTAAACAGCATATTACTATTAATATCAAGGGTAGATTTCCGAGAAAAGTTGCTTTACGATTTGCCACTTCGCTTCTCCACCTCCCCCTCTCCCTTCTCTACTCCCCACTCAATCTCCCCTCTCTCTCCATCCCTCTCTCTCTATCTCTATCTCTCTCTCTCTCTCTCTCTCTCTCTCTCTCTCTCTCTCTCTCTCTCTCTCTCCCTCCTTCCCTCTCTTTCTCTCCTTTTTTCCAGGAAAGAGAAGGCACTGGCACCGTAATTTCTGTCTTAGCCTCTAAGATCCCCTTCCAGGTTTGCCTCTGTTCTTGTGTTTCTTTTTTTTTTTATACTTAGGCATGTAGGTTTCAAATGTTTCATCAGGGGGTGTTTCATAAAGCTGTTCGTAAAGTTACGCATGACTTTACGAACGACTTGAACATGAAGTGCCAAATCGGATGTCCAAAGTTTTTCTTCATGTTTTTAACAAAGTGTGACTGCATTTCCCATAATCTCAATTAAATTGTGGCAAAACGTATACTTTGCAATGAAAATGTTTGTAAACGACATTAATGTTAATCTACGTCTGCATATTTCACAGTTAGCTGATGCAATTTGTGTTGACTGAGTATCCCATTTGGCTTGCCATATTCAAGTCGTTCGTAAAGTCATTCGTAACTTTACGAACAGCTTTATGAAGCACCCCTAGGTCTCTCACGCAGCTCCTAATTTGAATGTGTGTAGGGTACACGTATTATGAGTGGGAGTAACATTCCTGGTGCAGATATATCCTTTTAAATCTCTCGCCGTCCCCCCCCCCCCCCCCCGCCCCAGTCCCACACCCCGTCCAACACTTCTTTCATGTGTATCTCATGCAGTAACCCTTTTCACATCAAAATGCACTGTAGAACAGACAAAAACAGTCGACCCGAGTCAGTTGGAGTTGCACTGTAACATTTGCAGCAACAAAATAATTTATTCATAATCGATATAGATGAAATTCTATAAAAAGTCGTTTCACTTGCATTCTTGCCATCTCTTTTCTTTCATCAAGTCAAATCGTATTTTGCTTTGCAAAAAACAAGATATAGTCATTTATACACGAATACATACGCTACGAGCACAATATATAACTTACTACATGTAGAGATATTCCTTCAAACAATTCAATTTAGTGAATTCAGCCTTTAACATCTATACACTACAACGGCATGATAAAACCGGAAAGAAAATCATAAAATAGGAAATGATCTATATATTTATTTTTTAAAAATCTGTATAGGTTACTTTCAAAGAACACAATTTCAGTTCGAGCAAGAAGTACACATTCCTTCTTTTTGATTCAGTTTTATTTTATCGTAAATTTTACTCTCTTTTTTTGGTAAATTTAATTTTCTGAAAAGACATAACCCAACTGCTGTTCGTCATCATGATATGAATTAATCAAATCCAAGTGCTATAACATTATTCCTCACTCTGCACCTCAAATTTTAAAAACATAAGCGCGAACAATCAAATATTACTACATAATTTTTTTAGTACTGTTTACATTGTAAAACATTCAACGCTTTATAATCAATATCTTCATCAGTACATTTACATCAATGGTTACCATCACAAGAAACAATCTTTACAGACCATGCACTCTTTACTTAATGTTGGCTATAAAGTTTTGAAAAAAATATAGCCTTCTACCATTTTCTTGCCAGCGATAACATGGATATATTTGCATTTATATGCATACACTCAATTCCATTATATGAAACTCGACAGGATCATTAAATGTGTAAAATACACATACATGTATACTGTGATGTAAAAATGCCATTTTAAAAGGAAATGTGCTCAAATCTACAAAGAAAATGCAGTGGGCATTGAAATGAACACTGACATAATTGTCATGTAATATTGAATATATTAATACAGAGATATATATATATAGAGATATATATATTTTCAATATTTTCTATTCAATTTAGAAAATACAATACTAAAGATAAGAATGTCCGTCTCATCCATAAAAATAATGATGCTGGCTTTAGAGAAAGCTTCCCTTTAAATCGCCTCATGGGTAAAATAAGTTTTATACACCTCTGCATTTAAAAATACAGCAACTGTACAAACTTTACACTTATTAAAAACACATTTACAATAAAAATCATAGCAAATAAATTAAATATACACAGCATATTTTTCACATTGTGTCAAAGGCCTTTATCTGGCTTTGATTTGGCGATTTACACAAATTTTTCTCTCACCTTTTCGGAAAATTTCAAGCTTCTCTGGAACTTCTTTCAAACGCACAAACTATAAGTTTAGGTATATAATATCGCAAAATCAAGCATATATGCAGAAGAAAGGTGATAATGTGAACCTTTATGAAAGTTTTCTCTCTTTTTTTTTCTTTTCTCTATTATTTTTTCCCAAGTCTTGAAAAGACAAAGATTATAGATTATTTAGACCTGTTATAGGACACCTCTTAGTGCTGGTAATTTATGGTGATATTATAGCTCTGTACAGCACACCAATTTTTGTTTGAATAATAATTTTAAAAATTCAGAATGATATTCAAAACTCATCTGAAGTTCAGCGTTAACATTCACCTGTCAAGAAATAGGCATAATATACAGTTGCATATCGCAGTCTATTTTTTGTCCAACTTTGTAGAAGTTCTGACAAATATTTTTTCTGCTTCTGTACATGAGAAACGTTTAAATAGGGCTCCAAAATAACATGTTGATAAATGGCAAATATTTATTTTAAAAATTCAAAAGCAGTTCACATCTCGTAATAAGTCAGATATTTTGCAGTTAATATCTTCCTGTTCGTCTCCAGAATTGGCAGCTCTGTACCGTTTTGCTCTCCTTTAAAGAGTGAAAGAGATTTAAAGTGAGAGCGAAGATCATGAAAGTTTATGAGAAAAAATCCTATAGTTCTCCACATTTCATTTTATCATACAGTGCTTTCCTTCGATGCGGAAACAGTGGATTGGGCTGAGCCTTTCCTGAAGGGCGGGTCCTGTAGCCTGAAAGAGTTCCGCGAGCTGGAATGTGAGTTGCCAAAGGTGGTCGTTTGAAGTGTCTCACTGTCGATCGCCGTTTCTACAATGGGATACGTTTCATTGGTAGGCAACTATAGGAGTAAAAGTAGAAAGAGAAGAAAAAGACGATTACATAAAATAAAATAAAATACAATGGGTCCACCACTCACACCACCATTCAAAAGGGTCTCGGGACACTTTTGAAGAACATGAAAATGAAATTGTAAATTATGTAGAAGAAACGGAAAGGAAAGAGGAATTTAAAGGGACCAATAGTAAGCAAGAGAATGAAAACGAGAAGAGAAACATGAGAGTATTGTTTTTTGCTTGTTTTATATATTCGTTGAGGTGTCAATTTCATCAGTCATGACATTTGAAACCTCTCCAGCCAGGATAACCTCCAAACAACTTTATATTTTCGTGGAGGGAGAAATAATGGAGGGAGAGGTAATAGATTTGCGGCTATATAGGGGTTAGTTTTCCAAACAAGCCAAAGGGGTACACACTAAGAAAAGGTGCAACTGTGCACCCTTAATGCAACACTGGCAGCACATTTTTGGGTGCAATCTCGCACCCTACGTGAAAAAGGTGCAAAAATGCACCTTTTTGTTCTTGTTTGCACCCGGAAATGCCCGTTTGCACCCTTAAAGGTGCAAGTTGTACCTTCTCCTAAAGGGTACAACTCTGCACTCTTTAGGATGCAAAATGTAGCTAAGTGCACCCTTAAAGATGCAAAAAGCTTCTTAGGGTGCAAATTTGCACCCAAAAAGGAGCTTCCAGTGTTGCATTTGAAGGATGCAAAATTGCACCTTTTTTCTTAGTGTGTAGGGTATTCTTAGATGGTACCGACTCCATAATCGTTCATTGAAGTAATACGTTATTGACTTTATTTGTGATATGAGGCCGTTAGCTTATACTCTACTTACCTTGATGTATCTGTCTGTTGTCTTGTTTTGATTGTCGTCAGGTTGTTGTTGTTGTTGTTCTACGTCATCATTTGGTTGGAAATTATTTTGGATGAAAGTGTCCGCCGCATCCTCCTGAAGCTGCCTCCTCGTCTGAGTAGCCTTTTTTCTGTTCAACAGCAAAATATGAAGAAAATGAAGGGAAAAGTAGTAATTATGTCAGAAAACGGATTTGTACCCCCCGGTTTGGAATATCCAGAAATATTCAGGACATTCTCTACAGACCAGGGGGTGTCATTATCCGGGGGAAATTTCCTCTGCTCAAGAACAGAAGAAGTTGGAGAAAAGTAAAGATGATTAGTTAACTGGATTAAATTTACGTTCGTATTTTCAAGTGACCCCCCCCCCCCAAAAAAAAAAATAGAAAAAGAAAAAAAAAAGAGAGAAAGAAGAAAGAACAGTATGGGAAAAGAGAGGGTTAGATCATGTAACTATGATACCCCTATTTTTCCATTAAAAACATAAATAAACTCATCTATGAGTCATTTTGCCCCCCTATCAAAATACCTTGGCGCCGCCCCTGGATGATGGTATAATGTATATCTTACTTTAAGATGCATTCATGCATATTTACATTTATCACAGGTACATTGCTGCCGATTACAAGACTTTATTACAGTTGATAAAAAGCATTTCGTTATCATAAACTTATCCACGACATCCATGATCATGACATGTCATAAGTGAGCAAAGATATAAAAGAAGAATTAAGGAATGAAAATGAGCGTAAATTGGTATGCGAATGAATAAAGAAAAATCAAAAGCAACAAATGCTTCCACTTACTTCCTTACAACGTATATGATTGCCCCGATCAGTGTTAGGAGAATCACTATTCCAAATATTGTGCCAATGATGAAAACTTCCCAATAATCTCCAAAAAGTCGTTCTATGGATCAAATAATGAAATAATAAAGGAAAATTGAAACCAGGTGATGGAAAGCGTCTGAGAATGGAACATGTTGGGTTGATTCCGCATGCAAGCTCTGAACTGGAAATGATGAATATATATATATATATATATTGTGATCAGGTAACATATACAACAGCTTTGGCAACTCTCATGGAAATAAGTACGTGTGAGACAATTGAGAGAATAATAGCGTAGCATGAATCAAAGTTCCCCAGAGCTGTCCTACCATTTTGGAAATTTTTGGTAGGACAGCTCTGGGGAACTTTGATTCATGCTACGCTATTATTCTCTCAATTGTCTCACAAGTACTTATTTCCATGAGAGTTGCCAAAGCTGTTGTATATGTTACCTGATCACAAAATGTTAATTATTCCAACATATACATGTATCCCAAAGCATTCGCTCGGATCCAGCTGAGGTGTGCGGCAGGTCATTGTTCGAAACTCATCTGCCACCAACAAAGGAATTGATTAGTGAGGGTTGAAGATTTGTCAATCTGTCGGTTAAGCGAATTTGGAGTCGCCGAAACCACTGGCCCGTCTCCGTGGTCTAGTGGTTAAGGCATTGGCGTTCATAGCCAAAGGCCCGGGTTCGATTCCCGGCGGAGACATTTTTTCAACCTTTGCAAAATTTCCAAAATGGTAGGACAGCTCTGGGGAACTTTGATTCATGCTACGCTATTATTCTCTCAATTGTCTCACATATATATATATATATATATATATATATATATATATTTCATTAACAAAGTGGATTCGTAGATGTAGGCGTTATTTCTTGGAAAGAAAATAATCAAGAACTTATTTCGCAAACTGCAGTGATATATGAGGATTATCATAATTCTCCTGTAGATAATTTTCTCTCTCTGAAAAAACTCACATTACTTCTAGTCCATTTTCTACATCACCATACATTGATCAATATTCAAAACTATAAGTGGTTACAAGTCATCAATCAGGCAGTTGAATATAGCACGTTCTCCGAATAAATTGGTTCTTTAAAAAGCAATCAAATGCCTGATTATCTACCCAGAACCTTCTTGATAAGTATTGGGCAATTATTTTTTCTTGCACTTTGAAATAAACATCAGAAAAAAAGTTATAGATCGAAAATTAAGTTTATATCACTTAAAAAATGATGGTTTCATGCTAATATGATGGTCACAGTAAACGCATGAAAATGTGTCCATTTAAATGATATCAGGATGCGTTGAAAAGAGTAATAACTGAATACACAAACCTTGTGAACTGGTTTCAAGCTCTCTGTACATACATCGATTCCCCCTGTATCCATCAACGCACCTGTAGATTCCGGAGGAAAGCAGAACCGGAAGACGGAAATTGTTACCAAGAATTAATATTTCTTCAATTTGATTGTTTTTCCACATTTCCTTTCTACAAAATGAATGAATTTATATCTTAAACTAACATGTCTCAAACAGTGTGAACAACGGAATGAGAAAACAGTGTGCTGTCCATACGGTGTGATATATTTTGGAGAGCTGAGAAAATATAGGGTGAGATGTCACACATTAATGGACAATTTTAATCATGTACTCTTAGAAAAAATGGTGCTGAACAGAACCTTTTCTTGTCCCATGACATTTGGAACCTTTAAAGGTTCTTCAAAGAATTACCATTAATATCCTATAAAGGTTCTCTAAAAGACTCTCAAAGAGGTCTTTAGCACCATTGTCGGTTGTACAAGGAATCTTTTGGGGTGTAAAGAACCACTTTTTCTGGAGGTTCTAAATACGGGACAAAAAAGTTCTTACTGATACATTGTTCTAAGAGTGTATTAATTGGTTACGGAAGAAGGCTTAATGCAACAAGATTAAAACTCAACTGTATGAACGCAGCAATGACGATTTTAGAAGGAAACAGAAAGGACCGAGAGAGAGAGAGAGAGAGAGAGAGAGAGATCTACTTACTCGCATGAAGGTTGACTGATGCCTGAAACCCAATGGCACACTCCCTTATTAAAGCAGTAAGTGTCATATTTTGGCGGGCATGGTTCGAAATGTGCGTCGGAAGTTTTCGGGAGGTAATCGGTATTAGTGCTGCCAACATCGCCTGCAGAAGGGGAGGTAAAAAAAGAAGAAACCAACATGAGATCTTGATCACTTTTCATTAATCAACATGAACTACCTCTTTAATTTCTGTATTACTAAGAACAACCAAATAAAAACTGAATCCTATTTGTTTTCTATAATTTGTATATGCCACAAATATTTTCATCCACACAAATTTATTTTAAAATCAGTCATAGTCGTCTGTAATTTCGTAGTTCCGTATCGTGCCATGTCTCACAGTTATCTCAAAGCATTGTTCTTCGTGACTATGGAGGGTATATTTTGATGCTGATGGTATTATTTTGGTGCATTATCATCCTTAAACAATAGACTCCAAGAAACGAAGGGCCCACCAGGAACCATACAACCAACAATCAGCGGCGGGACTGGACTCCAGCCAGTCAACAGGCACCACGCAGGAGTGCAAAACCACTCCCAATAAAGGGGTAAATTCAACACCTGGTGTGTCAAAAATTAGGAGCAATTAACCTCTCACCGGGGTTAGGAAAATCACGTCTGTGTGGTAAGCCATGCTAGATTCCAAAAGACGTTTTTCTTTCATTTTTTGCGCGGCTGCGAGCTGGGATGGGGAATCTTCATCAATATCACAAAATAGAATGGTAGAGTGACTATCATCCACCTAATGTTTGAAGACCTACCTGTTCTCCCATTTTTAATGAAGTCTATAGAAAAAATACAGCAAAAACAGTTTTCGTTCGGTGACGCTATTATTACCGAAATTTTCTTTGAATAAATGAGATAATTTTCTGCTTGTCATCGTGTCTCTTATGCAACATTGTCGATTTACGACATAAGGCAGTATATATTCAAACTTTGAACCTTTAACATGTCATCTCAAGACAAATATGGAAAACCCCTGAGGTTCTTTTTTCTTTTATTCTGTGTCATTTCCGATCATGTTTTTGTTTTAGAATTTGTCATTTACTTCATGTAGTTTCTGCTCACGTCCCTGGCGAGTTGCTGCAATGATGCTATGCTTCTGAGGATGACGGGTGAACGATAGCGCCGCGCCTCTTTTTAATTAATTAGTTCAGATTGTCACTCCGCCTCTTTTTAATGATGGTTCATTAACTGTGTGGATATTTCTTGGGAAATTGATACCAGTCTGCTGAGGGCCAGTGCAGAAGGGCGTGTTTTTAAAACAGAGTGAACGCCCGTCTTTTCTGGCCGCCAAAGACGGGCGTCCGATGCACTAAATTTTGTCCAACAGTTCATGGTCACCTTTCGGGTCTGGAACAACCCGACACAAATACACCCAAAATAAAAAATGAATGTCACTCCAAAAACAATTTTTTTTTTTTACTTAGAACAGTATAATATAAGGCATATTATGCCTTCCGTATATAAGTTAGGTGCATGAATGATTTCACCATCCACGTGTAGTTTGGGGGATTTTTTAATGACTGCACATGTTGATCTGCAAGTGTCGTATTTTGATACAGTCAACGAAACATCTAAAGAGGTTCCCATGAGGGTAACAATATCATTTACGCTTTTTATACCAGGCCTCGATTAATATCAAAAGTACCCAGGAAGTAAAAATTGTTGAATGAGTTATTCTGGTTTAATTTAGGAAGTAAATATTTACTGACAAACAAATGTTATGTTTTTCATAACATTATTCACTCTGATAATAATCACTTTTTAGTATGATAAAACTTAGTACAATACAAACTGAGCTGTACTATGCGGAAAACGTATAGACAAGATTATGAACAAATTTTATAAAAGGCTTTGTCAAGGTTTGCAATGGTTTCTGCAGTCGCATATCTTAAATTCCTCTCGACCACGGGTCATTGTGCCCAAACGACGTTGAAAAAAAAAATGAATATCTATAAGGTGCCTTTGACGTGCAAATATGATAGGTAGGGTGAGATAGACTGGAGTCAGGACAAAGTAAATACAAAAACGAAAATCCCGAACATGCCATAGGTCGCCCACTCACGAACATACCTAAAATATTTTGATAGGAGTGGGGAATTACACGGGTAATTAAAGATGCTCTTTTATTCATATCGCCTTATGAGTTTAGTGTTGTGTGGTGAGACTATTTTTATAACTTGAACAACCGGTGTATGAATTTGAAGTGGAGGCGAAGATGGGTGCGTAGTGATGGAAAGAAGGAGAGCTGAGTGGGCGCAAGGGGGGGGGGGGGGGGGGTGTCTCGACAAAGGAGAGCGGAACTTGTATGGTGTTTGATAGTTTGATTTGATCTATTGCTTTCCAAAACATGTTTAATTTCCGTTATGTACAAAACTAGATGTTATATTCAATTCAGGTGGAAAGCTCTAAAACTTTTACATATAGCATCACGTTTTCTTGTGAAGGATTTACAATCTTCATCAGATAAGAGCTACAGTCTTCATTCGTTTTTCTACTTTCTCCTGTAAACTATTAATCAAATTTCTGCTATATCAGTGAGTTTTCCTTTAAGGTGGATTCTTTTAATTTCCACAATGTTTATAAGTATATGAAGCTTAAATATTTTTTGTTAAGTAGTTTTTCTACTTTCTCCTGTAAACTATTAATCAAATTTCTGCTATATCAGTAAGTATTGCGACAAGGTGGATCCCTTTAATTTCCGCAATGTTTCTAAGCTTAGCTTGAAGCTTAGATATATATTTTTTGGAAAAAAGCAAACGCTTGCATTGATAACAGTGATAAATATGTGGGTTTATCCAAAAGAAAGCCGACAAAAGGAATGGGAAAGCTGACTGAAAAGGTGAAATATGAGGGACACAATAGAATAAAGACTATAAAGAAGTTAAACCTGGTACTGTGAACTTGGTGAAAAATATCGTTTGACAATGTTTGCAGTATTCCTAAATATAGATGACTGTTGCACTGAAAAATGGGTGATTCCCCATGTTATGAAAATATCTTGGAAGACATTACGTCAGTTTAGTTTACATGGTTCATGAGGCATATTCATAATCAGCATTTCTGTACGAATTCCTCTAATCCGACGACCCTCTCAGCATCCATACATATTTCTCAGATTGACCTCAAATCATTAGCAATTTGTATTCCTTTTAAGACTCTGTGCAATAACGCCAGCCATCTCTCAAATTATTTCATCATGATCTAGTCAATAAACGTACACTTGGGAATGAACGACCTATATTTGAACTAAGCAAACACAATACAATCCATGCATGCCTCGGTCTGAAATCAGGTTTTCCCACGTTCGTGTGCAAGATATGGTCTACTACATGTGTAATATCTAAATCTTGCAATTATTGCCAACCTGAGAAATGCATGACTGAAATTTTAAGGTCTTAGAAATTTGATTGAATTAACAAGATACTGAAGCAGAAATAATGTAGTCAAATCTATGAACACCGGAAGTCCCTATATTGATGGTCTACTGCAGTCAGCTGTTTGAAGTTATTTCATTAGTCAGAGATGAGGTTGCACGCATTAGTTGTAGTTATGTTAGGCAAACCTCTGACAAGCCCTGGAGTCGTCACCGGTATACTCCATATAGTAAGGACCATAAATTTTTCTGCTCTTTTGCAACAAAGCTTTGACATAACGAACCAGCTCTAAAACTCTGAGCTCGATGGCACAAACGACCTTGTGACGTCACAGCCGGAAAGTTCCGGATGAACAGCGGAACTTATCTTCCTCACACCACAACAAATGAAAAAAAAAAGTGAATAACCACTCGTCTACGTTAAGAGAGGGAAAAAAAGCTCTTTTCATAATTCAGCCAGTACAGCTGTTCATCCGTTGAATTTTCCGGTCATTTTAAAAACTTTTCAAGAAAAGAAAAGTTTACTGAGTTCAGCTAAACTGATTTTGAAAGATGCATTGTTATTTTTTCTTCGATTTCCTTTCTTCTCTGATAGCAAAAAAAAAAAAAAAAAAAAAAAAAGAATCCGATATAATGAATTGCTTTACACGCTTTGCAGGCGCAGGGTTTCAAGCGGGGAATGGCGTTCAAGGGAAATTGTTAATAAGTCTTTTCCCTTGAATTTACCACCCCTTTTGCTCCCAACAATTAATCTTAGTATACAAAAGTCTAATAAAGGGCATTATGTTGAAAGTAGGTACTTGAACAACTACAGCCACATTTTACAGACACAGTAATAAGTGGTGGTAATCTGTAAGTATAAACTATAGCACATAAAGCTAACTTGTGGGATATATATAAATATATATATATATATATATATATATATATATATATATACAAATATATCTGTATAATGCAAATCATGATTACAAATGAATGGGGTCCGCCCACTTGACCGAAGGCCCGCGAGACCAAAGGGGCCGACTTTTCTCGTATCGTATTTTCCTTCATCACAAATAATGCGCTATCGGTATATGAAATTATTATGTCTCCTTTAGCATGTTTAGTCCTCGTTGCCCCTTAATAATGATTAAACTTCCCTCTGGCACAGGAAATGGTCAGAGCGGTGTGATATTATAGATTACAATTTGCTATTTTCGGTCTCGCGGGCCTTCGGTGAAGTGGGTTGTCACCGAATGAATTACTGTAGAGGCCCACTGGACGAGTACTCGAAACATAATTGAGCCAACCCTGGTTTATTTTACATTTTTTCCCCCTATCTCTCATAAAAAATAACTGTACATAGGTAATCAAAGGGTAAGAGGAGGTCATAAGCCCGTCATACGTTTTTGGAGTGTACTTAACATGTTAAATTTCTCTCCTATGTCCATGTTTCCCCTCGCCGGATAGAAGCTCTAATAACTTTAATTCATCAAATTATTGATCTTTATGATCGACCAATGAACCATTCAACTTTGCGGGCGAATTAATTAATTTTATCTTTCCCCACACTCAAGGAGCAGGTTGACGGGTTGCGCTATACATGCTATATAAGGAGGTTGCCATGGTAACGAGAAAACATGACTGCTTTAAAGATGAATTCTAGTTCTGGCCGTGCGTTATTGCGGAAGAAACTGAGTTGAAGCAGTTGATTTATGTTGTGCATAAAACCTGGGGTTCTTTCACAAAGCTGTGCGCAAAGGTTACGCATGACTTTAGAATGACTTGAATATGGAAGGCCAAATGAAATTCTCATTCATATTTAGCTAAAGTTATAATATTAAACTAATGTTGACATATCTATGTAGATTAACATTATTGTTATTACTAACCAAATGTTTTTAAAGTGAAGTATGTAGTTTTTGCCAACTTAAGATTATGGGAAGTGCAGTCACATTTTGTTAAAACAAGAGGAAATAATTTGGGCATTCTATTTGGTTGTTCAAATTTAAGCCGTATGTAGTTTTTGCCGACTTAAGATTATGGGAAGTGCAGTCACATTTTGTTAAAACAAGAGGAAATAATTTGGGCATTCTATTTGGTTGTTCAAATTTAAGCCGTATGTAGTTTTTGCCAACTTAAGATTATGGGAAGTGCAGTCACATTTTGTTAAAACAAGGGGAAATAATTTGGGCATTCTATTTGGTTGTTCAAATTTAAGCCGTTCTTAAAAGTCATCCCCAATATTTTGAAATCGTTAATTGATAAAAACTGAATTAATCATGCCGAAAAGTGAATACACTGCACTCGATAATAGCTATAAGTACAAACATGGTGTGAATTTGGTCTCTACATTTCCGCTACTTTCTTGTCATATTTTGAACATGAGGGATTTGAAAAGGGGTTTAAGAAGCCCTTATATTTCAAACATGGGACATTAATGTCATATATACCATGATATTCCCTCTCACGGACGTAAAAATAATGAGAAAATTCATATTTCATCTTCTAACTTTACCGGAACTCGACCTTTCCTTTAAGCAAAAACGATTCTATGAATGAAATGTTTGGCGTCGTATATAAAGAGAGGTCCAGGAGCGGAAGTCAAACGTACAAACGTGTATCAGCTAATTGCATTCTACGGCCCAACCCAACCGTATCGAACCACAAAAATGACACCGCGGATAGACTTCTCACACGATACATGATGATGTCATTATCCAAATTGGATGAATACATTCTGATCCACCGATCAATATAACAGGGAGGAGTATCGAGTTTATTTTCTCAAGACCGATGAAAATTGATTTGGATATTATTTACTTTGTTTTTTGTGTTCCCATAGCAACATATCAATAAATAAAATATACATGTACATGCATAATTATGTATAAATGCAACCCATTTCAGTGCTGACGTTTCCAAAATACCATCGTCTGTTTTCCACATGGCATTGAAAGTTTGTTTTTGTTTTTGTTTTTTGTTTTTGTTTTTGCTAGCGCTTGGCAAGAAAACCTCTTGAAAAACAAAATCCTTTGAATTAAAAACATTATGTGTTTGTGCGGATTCTTGTTTTGATTAAATGCGTGGGTTAAAACGTAATAACAAAAATAGTGTAATTTTCAATTGGATAGGGAATTCCCAACCGCATCAATGCCTAATAGAGACAATTGGCTAAAATTAGCCAGGCTGAAGATATAACTGAATAAGAGACTTGGGCGTTTATTCTAAAAATATTTTACAATTCATTAAAACACAGGATATTTATCGCATCAGTTTACACCGGACAGGTCCAATACAAATGATAATAAAGAATAATATTCTAGGTCGAAAGTATATTATACTTTCGACCAAAATTTTTAACTAAAGAAAAAGAAGGACGATTAAAATAATCTTAGGAAAAATTGCGAGAAAAAGGCCAAACATGGCTGGAACACCACTAACCGGTTGCACGTTGGCCTAAGTCGTTCGAGGAATATCGAAACATACGTCTAAGACCGTTTTGACTTTTCAACCCAGACCTCAATAAACCTAACACCTTGGGCCAACTTATCAATGGTACACACACTTATCCACGATGTGCTACCAACTTATCCGTATCGTGAAAATGTCCTTAACCACGGCGCCAATGTAAAGCGGCGCCTTCTTCTATTCTGCCAATTCATCGCTTCTGATCTGAAGGTGTCAGTGTGTGTGTGCGCAGACGATCACTAAACACGTGGTTGCGTTTGTAAACCTTTGCCCAAACAGTTTCATCCAGATAGTCAATGACATCTATTGATTACATACCAATACGATGACACATGTTGCGTTTCTAAATATTTGGTCAGGGTATATATTCAGCCTCCATTGCCTCTACAAGAGTTGCAATCTTTAGACCTAGATCACCGGGGAGGGCATATTGCTCAATCATGACGAAATACCCTTCTGCAATTTCAAATGTCATATTTCAGAGGAAAGACAATTTAAGACCCTTGTTTTAATACAGCACGTAGAGCTATAAGAAATTGAGGGAGGTACGCAATTATTAATCTCCCATTTTCATTTCTTTCAATATATAATATACATACTGTGTGTGTATTTATATAAACGTAATGTGAGATACACAACATTAACTCGTCTATACAAGTACATAGTGAACGATAATAATAAATGAACAAAATAATATCAAAGTTATCATGCCAACCAGAAAAAAAAATAGGGTATGGGTGTGAAACACACAAATGGAAATCAGTTTGTCTTATTTTGGAACTATAATGCTTAATGAATAAATATACTTATTCATATTTCAGTAATAACGGCATTTTGAGGCTAAGGTAAAATATCAAGTGGGAGACGAGTTAATGATACTTATCGAATCGTAGATAGAGAAGAAATATAGCTCATGAACAAAAATTAACAGCTTTCTTTTCGCATTTTTCTCATTTATCCCCCGTAGAGTTTTACCTTGATATGCAATTATTAAAAACCAGTACACGTACTTAACATTGTTTAATGTAACATCTTACATATATCTTCTAGCCTTGAGCTGAAAATAGAATGTCATTCTAATTCTGTTCCGCATTGTAATTTTTGAAAGAAAATTATTCAATGAATATAAATGTTGAGGGGGCTGGATAATGATAAGGTTAATGCTTTTGATTCTCCACTTTGGTAATAACATACTTCAAATTTCTACTCTGGAAAAAAATTATATAATTCTATAATATGTTAATGTGATAGTAGAAAGTCGTGACCTTATCAAGTTTCATAAATCTTTTATCACCACCTTCCAAACAGTTCTCTATAAATCTAGATAATTCAGTTCGTATCTGCGTATAATTTCATCCCACCCTCGCAATCCTCCTGCGATTTAAAAAGTTTTAAACAAGCAAGTCTGAGCAAAAGCCATGGCATGAATTGATATACAATGAGGTTAAACTTAATGAATGCATTAATACTTTGATTCAAGCCATTTGGCCCATCTCTTTATGAGGGGTAGCCTGGTTTAAAGAATTTGTAAAAATTCCTCTATTCAACATTTGACTAAAAATTTGAAATAGTATCAAAATTTCTGTACTTCTTTTGAAATTAACGTTGTTGAAAAAAGTGTTTTCCCCAACAATTTCGCGGGCGTTGAAAGGTTATCCTTGAAAGAAAGGAATCTAAATATAGTCCTGAGATGAATTCCAACCAGTAGTCGAGGATAAAAGGATGAAAAATGTATTCATAAATGTAAATTGCGTTTATATGGAGTTCCCACTCACTATTTTCATGAACGGTATCTCATTCGCTATATGGCTAGGATGAAATATGGCGAAAAGTTCTACACAAGAGGGAAGGTCACAACGACAGGTTAGGACAGGTTCTGTTTTGTGCCCGTTTCTGCCACAATGTCAAACGCAAATCCTTTTCAGGAATACAGTATAATGCAGATTAAACGGCAGAATACCCCGATATGACGCGTGCAGCCCTTTGACAATTACCTGTCTCGATGATGTCTCTGTCTCACCGTGAGTAACAAAAGGACTTATGAACGCATGATCGGTATTGAAAGGAATGAGGAATTCCTATCAAATCTGTAAAAAGACTAGTGGAGCCGGCGAAACTTGTCACAAAGTTCTGGCATCGGACAAGGTTGGTACACTCTGGACGTATAGCTTGGAAATGATCGATTTGACTTAAGATGTCTATTTCAATAAAGGAATTTCCAGCATTTTCCAAGAAAGCGCTAACACAGAAAGAACTGTAACATTCCTCGTAAGATCTAAGTAAGTGCACCAATGATGTTGTCCTTGAGACTTCCCTATCATTTTCTCAGCAAATCTGATGCTGAATATTTCTCTTGAAAAAAATGTGATTAAGGCATTCGTCATTTCTTATAAATTTCCCTTCTGTGGTCTTCTGTCCGGAATTCAAACATCCAGTTGACCTTCCTCCATGATTTTAATGCAAATGTATTGTATACACTTGTTAGTTGTTGTCATACTTTGACACAATAATTACAATCCGATTAAGGTCCAGCATGCTTTATTCTCTTTTAACCCTTTTTACTACAGATAAGAAATCTGGTCAAATTGCATCTTTTTATCCCACCAAGAAGAAAAGGCAACAAACAATGCAAATATAGATAAGAAATCGAAAGTGCAGACGGTGTTTTAAAGAGAGAAAACAGCAGTAAAAAAAGACTATTCACACATTCTAGTTATTAACCCTTTACTGGGCACAGCGTTTTGCATTAACCTTGATCTGTAAATATGTCGTCACTGAAAGAGAAAATGGTGTAAAAAGAATTCCTTTGTTTAGAAAACAAACATAACCTCAATATAAAGCCATCCAATTGCTATTTGGGATCAATTGTGCTAAGCAATGTATTTTATATTCTTTGGGAGAGCTTTGAACGTTTAAAGAACAGGTCATCAGGAATGAAATTGTACTTTGAACATGGAGAAAAGGAGTATTTTACGAGACCAAACTTTAAGGGTAACACTTTTTTGTCCTGCGGATTCCATGTAGGTATAAAACACTCCCTGGCATCTCCTTTGCAATTAAATCATTACACAATCACTGTCTTATGACAGTCTAATTTATTTTTCCATGTATCATGATGTATCATGATGTATCAACTGAAACCATTCTTGCAGTTTTCCAAGACGATCAAGGGTTTTGTTGCAGATGCTAGAGATATAAAATTCACACTGTTTAGGTTCATATTAAGTATGCAGTACTTGCTCAAGATCCTTCTTATACCTTTTCACCTGATTGAAAACCCCAAACAAATTAATGAAATACAAGAAAAACAAAACAGTACATACTCAGTGTCATATAAGCCTTTTCTCTGTCCTACATTTCAATTGAGCACCCTTACTTTGTCCAAGATGCCCGATGGTTTAACTAATGTGAAGACACGATGAGGTAATTCTCCTCGAATTTCTCTTTTTGGAAGATGAGGTTCTTCCTGTGTCTTCCTTGAAACATTAACTTCATAGAGAAAGTTGAAGAGATGACATCAACCGCTAACAAAATATAAATCAAGTCGATAGGGGAGACATTGTGAGTGACAAGTGTTTACAACCAAACTTCAGACGACCCCAGAAGATCAACACGATATATAAGGTGCATCTCACTTTCTGGTCTGTATGAGCAATAAGTGATTTTAAGTTATTGGTGAAACATCAACAGTAAACTCTGATTTATTAGAAGGCGAGTTGAAGCGTGTTGTGATAGGTAACCACGATTTCGGAGGAGGAATAGTACTTTCTAGCTAACCCGTCTGGTAAGAAAAGTGTCATGTGGTTACAAAATAATGTTAGTCTTATGGTTCAAGACGACGATGATACAGAGAAAAGAAACTTTTATTTATTGCAGGCACGTCGAATGTGTCCTTGAGGAGTAGCTGCATGAACTTCTACTAAAACGTTGAGTTTGATAGATCCAAATAGACATTTATGCGAAGTATAATGGATATCATTTCCAAGTCCAACATCCTCATATTCATAAATTATATGATACTTTCATAGTTCCCTTGTAATTTTCTTTTTAACCATTTCAAGGAATGTCTCGCCGTGGACAGCATTTTGTTACCTGTAGTCACTTTTTTCACTAAATATTATGAAGAAATTTCGCTTTTTCTTGACTACTACATGTACTATTTCCTTTTGAAAATGACTCCTATTTTGTTTTGAAAGGTACCTTCCACTGTCATCAGGCATCCCATAAGCTTCCAAGGTTCCGACCACGAGACTTCCATGGCTATTTGCATAAGGTTGGAAGTGTATCAATATCGACTCGATCTCCAAACATGTAGTATGTAATGTGATTTAATGGTGTCAAAGAAATGGGTGGGTGACTTGGGTTGTGACGTTGAATTATCCTTAAATGACAAGGATCGGTATAGCAATCGCGAAGTGTCCAAAACAAATTACTGAATTAGCAAAAATACCAATTTCTGGATAGCAGTATTACTGAAGGAGGGGTGGCATAACGAAAAAGGCCAAAACAAAATAACTCTGTTTTTTTCGTTCACTTAAATCGCAAGTAGGTAACTCAGCTTCGACTTTTTGCAGCACTCCATATTGTGTACATACTACCTACTATTTGCTTACATACTAGACTTTGTTCGAGTGCAAACGTATGAAGGTATTTCATCATATACTCTGTGTTTTAGAACTGTCCTTTCAGCTCATCAAATCACAAGCCAATAAAAATCACACAATTTGCTCGATAAAATCTTCCACCGCCAATGGTTCCTTGCTCGTCATTAAAGCAACACTTTTATAGTACCCTGTGTAACGTCCCCGCCATTTCAGATTTAAATGTTTCCTGTCAAGTTAAGCAATATTATTCTATTCAAAGAGGATCCGGGTCGTAATCATAATTACATATTCCGATATCAATTATCTAAATAATGTCATATTACTTATATTTTCTGCTTTAGCCTGAAACTAGAACATAGTACCATCAGTCAATAGCTAATTCTTTGGAGTTCGATTCTCATAGTACCAACAGATCAAAGGAACATATCTACAGTCAATGTCTAAATATGACATTACAATTTTCTCTCGGTCATTGATATTATGATATATATTCCCTTACGACTCCTGTGGTGATTTCATTAACCAGTTTGTTCAATTCGTATTATACCAACGGATGGCTCGGATTCAATATACGTAGTTTTCATGCCTTCATGCTTGGCAAAATTTATTTGCATGTCAGAACCCGTGAAGTACAAAGTTCTTTCATTTCCTTTGTGTTACATCGTATGAATGGAATCGTCATGCAATCTCTGTTTCCTTTTCCCAACGCTATGGTGCATTCAACTGTTCAATGGAAACGAGATCCACTTTTCAGTTTTGTCTCAGGAATGCGAGCCTTTTCAAAGCTTAGCTGATATTGAAAGCTTAAGAATACTTCATCTTAATATAGATTTCCTAAATGTGATTACTAAAGTCATGTGATGTAGACTGACAGTCTATTATCTAATTCACTAGTCTTTTAATGCGATCGTGAAGTGGCCCTACGACAATAAGTTCCATAGACCGGGATATACCGGAAACTATTGGTATTTTGCAATAGCAATAGCCTTTGTGACATCAGTCGTACAAAGGACAGCTTATCGATTATCGATCTGTTGAGGGTTATTTTACTGGAGCTCATTCATGGCAGGGCCTTCTCAGGGCAGGTTGGCATGTGGCAACCAAAAACGAATGACAAACAGTATGGTATACCGTTTGCAGAGGCAACTGCACAGAAGGATGTCTTCTTGAGGACATCCTTGCAGTAAGTGCTTACACCACAGACACTTTACACCAGTCGTATTTTGGTGACTTGCTTGAATCTTCAGGTTCCCTGTGAGTCAGATACTTACTGGAATATCAGTCAGTATCAGACACACACGAAAGAGAACGATCTATAACAATTACCACTAAGATTAATCGAATACCAATAGGAATCAAAGTATATCTCGGCTATACCTAAGCAACCGCGACTACAAAGCGGATTTCCTGTCTAAAATATGAGCTTCTGCACTCTCTCATTCGAGTTAAAAGCGATGCACATTAATTTTTCCTAAATATTCAACAGTAATTAAAATCACCCTTACAGATATCAATGTCATCTATACATGCTCAAAAACCATCAAGAGATACAAAACTTTGTCCTATAAAGACAACATACTGTGATCTTTATCCTAATTCCATTTGCATGCAATATTAGGGATTGTGCATTAGTTTGGATGATACCTGAGGCCTATCTTGTCCAGGGGAACAACCGATTGACCAAATCAAAGACTGTAAGCTAAATCATAATCAGGAATTATAGAAAATGAAAGTCTTTAGTAAGGAACCAGATGGATTTCTATCTCTCTGCACCAGATTTAAGATAAAAAGAACCAATGAATATAGACAGGATTATGAATTCATAAGATGAAGAAAATTTGAGCATTTCAAATAACCATCAAACAAACTATCTTTAACTGAATACATTTCGTTCCTTCTTAAAGTGTAATTAATTCAAATCAAGAATTAGAAGGAAAAAATCTCCAGGGGAAAGAGACAGTAAAAAAAAAATGGTGGGGCCCTCAAACTTTTATATAATTACTACAACTCATTGCACAACGGTCGTTGGTATCAATGGTAGTGTTGTCAATGACGTCGACCGTAAAATTGTTTTGGTCTAAAAACAAGTGTCTGGAAATGACTTCAAGTTCTTGACAAATTATTAATAATAACACATTTGTATGATTCTTACCTGAAGTTCCCATGGCATAAGTTGGGGTAAAATCAACATCATTTGTCTCCTGATTTGCCATCGCAATTAGATTTGAATACTAAAAGTTCAATAGTACTTTTGCCTAATCAAGATCATGTAAGGAAAAAATCCTCTTCGTCACCAAAATCTCTAGGCCTCTGCTTCACAAAAGCGGCACAAGTTTATAAAAAGTCAGCAAACGGTAGAAGAAGTTAGATATCGGTGATCAGATACTTCTCTATTGTTTAAGAAGTTGAGTTGCTGAATACTGAAATGATTACGAAAGAGGTGGTACAGAGAGTGATGCTAGAAAAAAAGAAACCGGCGTCTGATCAACACGTGTGCGTTCGTAGTATGTCGCCTTTGCTCAATGAATGAAAATCGATCTGCCACCTATATTTATCATAGAAGCGCGCGCGGTGTGTTTGGTAGTTAGTGTGTGTGGGAGTATGAGTGGATCTGTACTTCTTTCTCGCTCTCTCTGAACATGCTGAATACACCACTCCCACTGTACATACTGCATGCATATTAAAAATGAATAATTTAGTAGAATGTGCAAGTGCTTAACGGCATACACAATGCAGTTAGTTGATTGTTGCCATAATTCTCTTTATTTTTCCTAATTGGAAAGGAAAATGTAATTTCGAATGGATTTTCTTTCGAAAAGCATTTTGAGATGGGCAGAGGGAGGGAGAGAGAGAGAGAGAGAGGGGGGGGGGGATCCTGCATAATTATTATTCGTGAACACGGTTTTACACAGGTATTTCTGGATCAAAAAAATCAAATATACATGTATTACCATTATATTTCACGCGTTCTGGAGATGATTATGATTAAATATTGGTCTTGCACTCATTTTGCCTGGTTTCATCATTTCGCGTTATTTCGTGATTATTTGAAATATAGGTATTGTTCATACTACATTTTTAAATTTCAAGAAGATTTTGTTCCGATCCGAGAACATCTTTGTTACGTTCTGACACAATGCTGACCCTATTGCATTCCTTACCTATCTCCCAGTGATTTAAAAATTCACAGAGCCACTCAAAAAGTTTTTTAAAAATCACAGTCATAAGTTCTCAATTAAAAGTATCTTTGAAAACGAGGCAGGAAAACTAGCATTTACATAACTGAGACCAATTGGTTTATTTTTAAAGATATGCAAATATTGAGGAGTGACGTTTTTGAGGAGTATTATTTTTCTTGTAAATTAGTTAAACATTCCTTCGCATAAAAAAAGCAAATGCTTCCAGTGATCAATTCATTAGATAGCCTTTTCCCAGCCCTCTCAGGCTGACTGGAAATTGAAGAGTTTGAATCCATAAAGAGTGTTTGAGTACATTAAGTGTTTTTTTTTCAATTAACCACTTTCCCTTGTCTAATGTTACTTTATTTTGAAGTATATGGTTGGCTATTGTCTTAGATTAATTCCATCATGCTTTTAAAATCTAGCAATGAATTTCATTTTTCTGAATTTTTTAAGATTTTAATTTCCAAGCATTTAGCCCCTTTTGGAATGAAATCTTAGTCGATTGTCTTTTTCTGCACATTTAAACACCTTTAACAACTGAAATTCATCACAAAACACATTAATATAGCTATCAGAGTACATTTGGCACCTTTTCAGATGTTAATTTGTTGATCAATATTTTTTTTTTCAAAAAATTTATCACTCATTATTTTTTTCCTAACACCTGTAAAGACTGGGAATTTCGTGATCTTTCATTCCAAGAGAAGCTAAATCGAAAAATATTCTTAAAAATATTAAAAATAAGTAAATCTTATCAAACTTTTGCATGGTGATCTAGATTGGAAGACGCACCATATGCATAAAAGTCTTAATACATAGCTTTAGGGAATGTGGTTAAATGAACAATCCTATAAATGACCATACTGGATTCAGCCTCGTTTTGGAATTAAGCTCCTCAATTTTTGAGGAATGTAGAGGCAAGAAATTTTGATATGAGGCTCCACTACATAATTATAGAGAAATATATTATGTCAAATTTGGCCGCTATTTTCATGATTTTCAGCGTACGATCCTAGTTTTTTGTAAATTAGAAATGCCTTCTGTTGCATACTTGACAAATGATTTCAGTGAATAATCCCTAAGTGGTTCAAAAATTTATTCATAATACTGTCAAATTTAGCCTTCTCTTCGTATAATGAAACTGTGTGGAATTAATGATACTGAACTTCACCTTCGAAAATCAAATCATGGTGTAAATCATTCTTTAGGCTGACTGAAATACCATTAATTTATCTGATTAGGAGGACATGTCATTATGAGGACTTTACTGGAGTAAGTGATAATATATGCAACGGTGAAAGATAGAGGTTATCATGGTTATGACAAAACTTATTTTATCAGTATCAGCTATTTTGATCCAATGTGCATCTTGTTCTCTAAGAAGAAATGATAAGAAGTATACTCTTTTCAAAATTTACCTTCTGTGTCTTCTGCGTTGGTAGATTGATGATTATCACTCGTTGTGAATCCATCATCTTCCGTTGTCTGCCTCACAACTGTGGATGACACATGAATGGACGTGGTCGCCCTAGTCGTGGTCGTTTCTTCTTCCTCGACTGCCATTTTGATCGCTTTGACTGCTCTTTTAGACTGCAGGACGCCATCAAACACCAGTTCGAACGTCCTCCGTTGGTTTCCGAGTCTCTGCACGAATACAATGTACCTCTCACCCAGGACGGCTCCACTCAGGCAAACGTGGAGACAGAGGGATCGGTGTTGGTATGGCAACGGGATACGCCCTGGTAGATGCTTGTGTCGGTGGCGCCACTGGGCTTGGATGTCTTGAAGTTGTCGCCTCAGTAACGTCAGATATTACTATTCTTATTTTCTTCTTGTAGAGCTTTGCATCTCCTTTGAGAACTTGGAATACTTTAAAAATGAAAGTACTGTCATCCTCCAACCTTACCAATGTTCCCGCCAACACACTTTCTGCTCTTTGCGTCCTGTCCGTGAGACTAAGAGAAGGATCGGCATTGCAACTTGCCAGGGTGGATGTTAAGGTTGCACGGGAGAGAATGATGAGTAGAGTGACAGTCATGAAAAAATGCACCGTTCCGCTGGCGTGGTGCCGGCTATACGCTTCGTTGACCATGATTGCTAGATTAAATACCAGTTGCTTTAGTAACTAGAGTGCAAACTGAATGTAATGGGAACTAGGATGAAATTACTTACGTACAACACTCTGTAAATGGTTTATGCACAGTATAAAGGATAAGGCATATGTTCAAATCTGTTTTCTCTTAATGAACTCACAGTTATGAGGTATATTTGAAATCTGCTTGCATTTGTGTACTCCTGATAATATTGTCACCTTGCAAAATGTGTGTTTGCTTCCATTCAGGTGGAGTCCACGTTTTACACAGCGGTTTTTCTTTCTTTCTTTTTTCTCCAATATTTCACAATCACAAGTTCACGTTTTGAAAACAATTTTCCAAGGCTAATCGATAAATGCAGATGTATTTTCTATCAACCGTTGTCTATGTGACGTGTGTCGGTGAGGCTGTAGGGTCTTTTCCGTCTGAAGATGACCCGAGAGTTGAGGGCTACAAAGCATTCGGATACAACCCAAAATCACTTTCCTCCACGCTTTATGATAGTATCAAATACCATGAAACAGTATCTGGCAGATTAATCAATCGTAGTTTATCGTATCGGAAATGATGTCGAAATCAGTCTCTGGATCAAACGGACCTCCTGTAGAAAGATTAGGAAACCGAAGTGAATCATATAATCCTCACTCGGGAATAAACTGCACCACTTTCCGATGTAAGTGAAATGAATGAGCTCGAATCCACAAATGTAACCACTGGATTGCTAGCTGTATCGATCCACCAGGCGAGTAAGTGTCGTTGTCATGCAATGGTGGAGTAAAGCGTAAATGAAATATGCGAAGAGGTCGGTAGCTTTTGTATTAGGTAGTCTCTAGGATTGGGAAACTCACTTTTGGCGGAAGAAAACAAGTAAATTACGTATAGCCACAGAGAGCAAAATTAAACAACCAAGGTTAAATGTCCATTGAAGCTTTGTTTTTCTTCCGTTTTGGTTACAAAAAAATCAGCAATTATAACGCAACACGTTTCTGACCTATGTTTACCTGCAGCTGACGTTGTTAATTTTAGCAATGAGTGTTCAGAGTCTAGAATATTGCCACTTATTCTCGAATACCACAGACATCGGTTTCGATGACACCCCGGAAAAGAAAAAAAAAGTTGGTAGGCGGACGTCCCGATGCTATCACTGAACGCGCTGTGGAAAGGCCAACAACTGACGGAACTTCCTCAGGTATGTCTGTACATCTAGGTCACTTTGGAGTCAAGAGATCGAGAAAAGAGAGGACAATACATGAATCACCACCTCTTCTAATCCCCTTTTCATCTAATAGAGTAGGGCTTTTTTTTATCTGGAGTTCTTTTATTGGTAAATATGAGCACAGCAGGAGGTATCAGCTATGTTTTGTAGACTTTGTGAGGTGGCGAGATGGTCGTGAACGTGTGACTCACAGGCGATGGTTTGAGAATCCGATCTTTTTACGTCTGCTTTTATTGACGTCGTCAGCCAGCGAGGCTCGTGAGAATCTCCTAAGAAGAGAGGGAGAGAGGAGAGATGGGGAAAGAAACAGAGACACAGATTTGAACTCATAGACCGATCCATCGAAATAAATTTGATAAAGAGTGGGCATTTTGTATATCGCGCGGTAAACGGCTTTTTTTTTTTCGTGGTGCGGCGTTGAATTCGAGCGAGGAAGAGAAATTTCTCATACCTGCTACTTGACGCTTCTTCCGCCTGATGCCCAATTAAAGGCCACGACCCCCGAACGGCGATGCTTCTTTCTCAGAATATGGTTTCCAGGGGCTGCCCTATGCCAGGGTTAATGCCATGTTCAAGCAAGTACCGCGCTGGAGCATCACAGACTCTCTTTGTATGCTAGTATCCCGTGACATAACGGAGACTCACCTTGCACTTTTTCGCAGAGAAAAAGACGCTGCATACATGATAAATGCCGCCTATAAAAAGAGGGAATCGATTTTTCTTACCTTCGAGAAGATAAACATTGAAAATGGTATTGTGGGGTCAATGGGCTGCGTAGAAAATAAAAGTCGTCCGGCCAGACTGAGTAGAAAAGGGAAATAGCGCCAGGCAGTCGCCTGGCGGAGGACATAACTTAGGCACTAGGAAGTTGAATTTAGAGGGATTAAAATGCTTTTGTGTCAATATCTGGTCAGGCGTATTTGGTGTGAATCAATAGATTTAGATGGCTTTTAACTTTAATTTAAAGAAATTGAGCGGACATCCAATGAAATTCGCAAGAGCTAAAGAGTCCCACCGTTCAATAAAACATCAAAACAATGCAATTACTCAAATTCCATATTCATTGGTCATAGACTTATTCACATCATAGTGCTAGGGGAATGTAACATAAAGGAATGAGGTGCTAAAACCATACGTGACAAAGTGTTTTAGAAAGGGATTTTTTTAACAGGAAAGGACATGCAGACAAGGAACAGTATCAATCTGGTATATTTAGTTTGGAGTTTAATGAATAATGTACCCTACTTGCCACTTCTTTCGCTAAAATCTTTCACTTAATTGAAAAAGGAAGAAAAATTTTTCATCTAATTCTAAATGAAGAACAAATCCTAATTTGAAATGAGAGTCATTAGCTAGTCTCGATTTCGTCTCTTCACCTAATTATGCCTAATATCTGTTTTATTAGATATGTAATAATCTACAAGATAGTAATTAAATCTGATGTTACTTGAATTGCAGAAAATTACACTGATTTGATTGAGGGTATGATGCCTTATATTATAATGTTAGATAGTTCGTGTGCTGCAAAGGTAGGCAGTTGTGGCAAGTTTTATTTGGTCATTTCCATTTTACAGTTGTCTTATGGCGCTTTTAATGAAGAGTAAGGTTGTGATTCAAACTAACTTTCTTTGAGGGGCGCATGAACAGTTAGAATGATATTCGAAATGCTGGTAAATAGAATGTCGAAGGGTCAATACTCCCCACCGTTAAATAGTGAAGAATCCAGGTCAATGGAATACGTTCAAAATCATAGCGCCACCGTTGGTGAACTTCAGTGGAGATCTTTAAATGTGTATTTTTATTTTGATTTATTTATTCATCACTCAGTGGTTGGATAGCCCTTGTCAGCTAATAGCTGTTTTTCTAAGGGGCCCAAAACGTTTACTTTTTTTGATAATCGAATCATTTCGATTTACCTTCAGTTAAAGAGAAGAAAGGTGAGTCTGATAAACCATGATAATGATAAACCAACTTGATTTCCAACAAATAAATAAGCATAGGTATTTCGGAATTACATTTACATTATGCAAATCCTCATGCAAGAGGCTGTAATATCTAATTTTGGAAACGGTTGTAAAATGGGGGGGGGGGGGGGATAGAATATTGTTATCTATGAAACCAAATAATAACCCTTGATCAGATATTATACCATCAAATTGTCGGAGTTAGATTGACCGGGTTTCCATTGCCGGGAT
>CM057170.1:8910795-9036879 GCA_029962745.1 Echinometra lucunter | reverse complement strand
GGAAGTACAGTCACATTTTGTTAAAACAAGAGGAAATAATTTGGGCATTCTATTTGGTTGTTCAAATTTAAGCCGTTCTTAAAAGTCATCACCAATGTTTTGAAATCGTTAATTGATAAAAACTGAATCAATCATGCCGAAAAGTGAATATACTGCACTCGATAATAGCTATAAGTACAAACATGGTATGAATTTGGTCTCTATATTTCCGCTACTCTCTGTCATATTTCGAACACGAGGGATGAAAAAGGGGTTTAAGAAACCCTTATATTTCAAACATGGGACATTAATGTCTATAATTATATACCATGATATTCCCTCTCACGACGTAAAAATAATGAGAAAGTTTGTATTTCATCTTCCACCTTTACCGGAACTCGACCTTTCTTTAAGCAAAAACGATTCTATCTATGAATGAAATGTGGGCGTCGTATATAAAGAGAGGTCCAGGAGCGAAGTCAAACGTACAAACGTGTATCAGCTAATTGCATTCTACGGCCCAACCCAACCGTATCGAACCACAAAAATGACACCGCGGTAGACTTCTCACACGATACATGATGATGTCATTATCCAAATTGGATGAATATATTCTGATCCACCGATCAATATAACTGGGAGGAGTATCGATGAAATCCTAACCTTTAGCCATCATATTCCTTAAAGCTTATTTTTTCACAGACGAGGAAATTGATTTGGTATTGTTTACTTTGTTTGTTTGTGTTCCCATAGCAACATATCAATAAATAAATTACATGTGTACATGCATAATTATGTATAAATGCTACCCATTTCAGTGCTGGCGTTTCCAAATACCACCGTCTGTTTTCCACATGGGCACTGAAAGTTTTTTTGTTTGTTTGTTTTTTGGTTGTTTTTTTGCTAGCGCTTGGCACGAAACCTCCTGAAAAACAAAATCCTTTGAATTAAAAATGCATCATTGTGTTTTGTGCTGATTCTTGTTTTGATTAAATGCGTGGGTTAAAACGTAATAACAAAATAGTGTAATTTTCAATTGGATAGGGAATTCCCAACCGTGTCAATGCCTAATAGAGACAATTGGCTAAAATTAGCCAGGCTGAAGATATAACTGAATAAGAGACTTGGCGTTTATTCTAAAAATATTTTACAATTCATTAAAACACAGGATATTTATCGCATCATTTACACACCGGACAGGTCCAATACAAATGATAATAAAGAATAATATTCTTGGTCGAAAGTATATTATACTTTCGACCAAATTTTTAACTAAAGAAAAAGAAGGACGATTAAAATAATCTTAGGAAAAAATGCGAGAAAAAGGCCAAACATGGCTGGAACACCACTAACCGTTTGCACGTTGGCCTAAGTCGTTCGAGGAATATCGAAACATACGTCTAAGACCGTTTTGACTTTTCAACCCAGACCTCAATAAACCTAACACCTTGGGCCAACTTATCAATGGTACACACACTTATCCACGATGTGCTGCTACCAACTTATCCGTATCGTGAAAATGTCCTTAACCACGGCGCCAATGTAAGCGGCGCCTTCTTCTATTCTGCCAATTCATCGCTTCTGATCTGAAGTGTCAGTGTGTGTGTGCGCAGACGATCACTAACACGTGGTTGCGTTTGTAAAACTTTGCCCAAACAGTTTCATCCAGAGAGTCAATGACATCTATTGATACACTACCATACGATGACCACATTGTTGGTTTCTAAATATTTGGTCAGGGTATATATTCAGGCCTCCATTTGCCTCTACAAGAGTTGCAATCTTAGTACCTAGATCACCGGGGAGGGCATATTGCTCAATCATGAGAAATACCCTTCTGCCATTTCAAATCGTCATATTCAGGGAAAGACAATTTAAGACCCTGTTTTAATACAGCACGTAGAGCTAAGAAATTGAGGGAGGTACGCAATTATTAATCTCCCATTTTCATTTCTTTCAATATATACTATACATTACTGTGTGTGTATTATATAAACCTAATGTGAGATACACAACATTAACTCGTCTATAAAGTACATAGTGAACGATCATATAAATGAACAAAATATATCAAAGTTATCATGCCAACCAGAAAAAAAATAGGGTCTGGTGTGAAACACACAAATGGAAATCAGTTTGTCTTATTTTGGAACTATAAGCTTAATGAATAAATATACTTATTCATATTTCAGTAATAACGGCATTTTAGGTCTAAGGTAAAATATCAAGTGCGGAGACGAGTTAATGATACTTATCGAATCGTAGACAGAGAAGAATATAGCTCATGAACAAAAATAACAGCTTTCTTTTCGCAATTTTCTCATTTGTCCCCCGTAGAGTTTTACCTTGATATGCAATTATTAAAACCAGTACACGTACTTAACATTGTTTAATGTAACATCTTACATATATCTTCTAGCCCTTGAGCTGAAAACAGAATGTCATTCCAATCTGTTCACACATGTAATTTTTGAAAGAAAATATTCAATGAATATAAATGTGAGGGGCTGGATAATGATAAGGTTATGCTTTTGATTCTCCACTTGGTAATAACATACTTCTAATTTCTTACTCTGGAAAAATTATTAATATATAATATGTTAATGTGATAGCAGAAGTCGTGTACCTTATCAAGTTTCATAAATCTTGTTCAACCACCTTCCAACAGTTCTCTATAAATCTAGATAATTCAGTTGGTATCTGCGTATAATTTATCCCACCCTCGCCATCCTCTGCGGTTTTTTAAAAAGTTTTAAACAAGCAAGTCTGAGCAAAAGCCATGGCATGAATTGATATACAATGAGGTCAAACTTAATGAATGCATTAATACTTTGATTCAAGCCATTTGGCCCATCTCTTTATGAGGGTTCGCCTGGTTTAAAGAATTTGTAATAAAAATTCCTCTATCAAATTTACTAAAATTTGAAATAGTATCAAAATTTCTGTACTCCTTTGAAATTAACGTTGTTGAAAAAAGTGTTTTCCCCAACAATTTCGCGGGCGTTGAAAGGTTATCCTTGAAAGAAAAGATCTAAATGTAGTCCTGAGATGAATTCCAACAGTAGTCGAGGATGAAGGATGAAAAATGTATTCATAAATGTAAATTGCGTTTATATGGAGTTCCCACTCACTATTTTCATGAACGGTATCTCATTCGCTATATGGCTAGGATGGTGAAATATGGCGAAAAATATTCTACACAAGAGGGGGAAGGTCACAACGACAGGTTAGGACAGGTTCTGTTTTGTGCCCGTTTCTGCCACAATGTCAAAACGCAAATCCTTTTCAGGTATACAGTATAATGCAGATTAAACGGCAGAATACCCCCGATATGACGCGTGCAGCCCTTTGACATTACCTGTCTCGATGATGTCTCTCTGTCTCACCGTGAGTAACAAAAGGACTTATGAACGCATGATCGGTATTGAAAGGAATGCGGAATTCCTATCAATATCTGTAAAAAGACTAGTGGAGCCGGCGAAACTGTCACAAAGTTCTGGCATCGGACAAGGTTGGTACACTCTGGACGTATAGCTTGGAAATGATCGATTGACTTAAGATGTCTATTTCAATAAAGGAATTTCCAGCATTTTCCAAGAAAGCGCTAACACAGATAGAACTGTAACATTCCTCGTAAGATTTAGTAAGTGCACCAATGATGTCGTCTTGAGACTTCCCTATCATTTTCTCAGCAAATCTAATGCTGAATATTCTCCTGAAAAATGTGATTAAGGCATTCGTCATTTCATATAAATTTCCCTTCTGTGGTCTTTAGTCGGAATTCAAACATCCATTTGACCTTCCTCCATGATTTTAATGCAATGTATTGTATAACACTTGTTAGTTGTTGTCATACTTTGACACAATAATTACAATCCGATTAAGGTCCAGCATGCTTTATTCTCTTTTATCCCTTTTACTACAGATAAGAAATCTGGTCAAATTGCATCTTTTTATCCCACCAAGAAGAAAAGGCAACAAACAACGCAAATATAGATAAGAAATCGAAAGTGCCGACGGTGTTTTAAAGAGAGAAAACAGCAGTAAAAAAAAAGACTATTCACAAATTCTAGTTATTAACCCTTTACTGGGCACAGCGTTTGCGTTAACCTTGATCTGTAAATGTCGTCACTGAAAGAGAAAATGGTGTAAAAAGAATTCCTTTGTTTAGAAAACAAACATAACCTCAATATAAGCCATCCAATTGCTATTTGGGATCAATTGTGCTAAGCAATGTATTTTATATCTTTGGGAGAGCTTTGAACGTTTAAAGAACAGGTCATCAGGAATGAAATTGTACTTTGAACGTGGAGAAAAAGGAGTATTTTACGAGACCAAACTTTAAGGGTAACATTTTTTTGTACTGCGCATGTCTGCGAATTCCAGACAGTTCTAACTACAGGTAGGTATAAAACACTCCCTGGCATCTCCTTTGCAATTAAATCATTACACAATCACTGTCTTATGACCAGTCTAATTTATTTATCCATGTATCATGATGTATCATGATGTATCAACTGAAACCAGTCTTGCAAGTTTTCCAAGACGATCAAGGGTTTTGCTGGCAGATGCTAGAGATATAAAATTCACACTGTTTAGGTTCATATTAAGTATGCAGTACTTGCTCAAGATCCTTCTTATATACCTTTTCACCTGATTGAAAACCCCAAACAAATTAATGAAATACAAGAAAAAACCAAAACAGTACATACTCAGTGTCATATAAGCCTTTTCTCTGTCCTACATTTCAATTGAGCACCCTTACTTTGTCCCAAGATGCCCGATGGTTTAAACTAATGTGAAGACACGATGAGGTAATTTCTCCTCGAATTTCTCTTTTTGGAAGATGAGGTCCTTCCTGTGTCTGCCTTGAAACATTAACCTTCATAGAGAAAGTTGAAGAGATGACATCAACCGCTAACAAAATATAAATCAAGTCGATAGGGGAGACATTGTGAGTGACAAGTGTTTACAACCAAACTTCAGACGACCCCAGAAGATCAACACGATATATAAGGTGCATCTCACTTTCTGGTCTGTATGAGCAATAAGTGATTTTAAGTTATTGGTGAAACATCAACAGTAAACTCTGATTTATTAGAAGGCGAGTTGAAGCGTGTTGTGATAGGTAACCACGATTTCGGAGGAGGAATAGTACTTTCTAGCTAACCCGTCTGGTAAGAAAAGTGTCATGTGGTTACAAATAAAGTTAGTCTATGGTTCAAGACGACGATGATACAGAGAAAAGAAACTTTTATTTATTGCAGGCCACGTCGAATGTGTCCTTGAGGAGTAGCTGCATGAACTTCTACTAAACGTTGAGTTTAATAGATCCCAAATAGACATTTATGCAAAGTATAATGGACATTATTTCCAAGTCCAACATCCTCATATTCATAAATTATATGATACTTTCATAGTCCCTTGTAATTTTCTTTTTAACCATTTCAAGGAATGTCTCGCCGTGGACAGCATTTTGTTACCTGTAGTCACTCTTTTCACTAAATGGTATGAAGAAATTTCGCTTTTCTTTACTACTACATGTACTATTTCCTTTTGAAAATGACTCCTATTTTGTTTTTGAAAGGTACCTTCCACTGTCATCAGGCATCCCATAAGCTTCCAAGGTTCCGACCACGAGACTTCTATGGCTATTTGCATAAGGTTGAATGTATCAATATCGACTCGATCTCCAAACATGTAGTATGTAATGTGATTTAATGGTGTCAACAGAAATGGGTGGGTGACTTGGGTTGTGACGTTGAATTATCCTTAAATGACAAGGATCGGTATAGCAATCGGAAGTGTCCAAAACAAATTACTGAATTAGCAAAAATACCAATTTCTGGATAGCAGTATTACTGAAGGAGGGGTGGCATAACGAAAAAGGCCAAAACAAAATAACTCTGTTTTTTTCGTTCACTTAAAATCGCAAGTAGGTAACTCAGCTTCGACTTTTTGCCAGCACTCCGTATTGTGTACATACTACCTACTATTTGCTTACATACTAGACTTTGTTCGAGTGCAAACGTATGAAGGTATTTCATCATATACTCTGTGTTTTAGAACTGTCCTTTCAGCTCATCAAATCACAAGCCAATAAAAATCACACAATTTGCTCGATAAAATCTTCCACCGCCAATGGTTCCGTGCTCGTCATTAAAGCAACACTTTATAGTACCCTGTGTAACGTCCCCGCCATTTCAGATTTAAATGTTTCCTGTCAGTTAAGCAATATTATTCTATTCAAAGAGGATCCGGGTCGTAATCATAATTACATATTCCGATATCAATTATCTAAATAATGTCATATTACTTATATTTCTGCTTTAGCCTGAAACTAGAACATAGTACCATCAGTCAATAGCTAATTCTTGGAGTTCGATTCTCATAGTACCAACAGATCAAAGGAACATATATTCTACAGTCAATGTCTAAATATGACATTACAATTTTCTCTCGGTCATTGATATTATGATATATATTCCCTTACGACTCCTGTGGTGATTCATTAACCAGTTTGTTCAATTCGTATTATACCAACGGATGGCTCGGATTCAATATACGTAGTTTTCATGCCTTCATGCTTGGCAAAATTTATTTGCATGTCAGAACCCGTGAAGTACAAAGTTCTTTCATTTCCTTTGTGTTACATCGTATGAATGGAATCGTCATGCAATCTCTGTTTCCTTTTCCAACGCTATGGTGCATTCAACTGTTCAATGGAAACGAGATCCACTTTTCAGTTTTGTCTCAGGAATGCGAGCCTTTTCAAAGCTTAGCTGATATTGAAAGCTTAAGAATACTTCATCTTAATATAGATTTCCTAAATGTGATTACTAAAGTCATGTGATGTAGACTGACAGTCTATTATCTAATTCACTAGTCTTTTAATGCGATCGTGAAGTGGCCCTACGACAATAAGTTCCATAGACCGGGATATACCGGAAACTATTGGTATTTTGCAATAGCAATAGCCTTTGTGACATCAGTCGTACAAAGGAACAGCTTATCGATTATCGATCTGTTGAGGGTTATTTTACTGGAGCTCATTCATGGCAGGCCTTCTCAGGGCAGGTTGGCATGTGGCAACCAAAAACGAATGACAACAGTATGGTATACCGTTTGCAGAGGCAACTGCACAGAAGGATGTCTTCTTGAGGACATCCTTGCAGTAAGTGCTTACACCACAGACACTTTACACCAGTCGTATTTTGGTGACTTGCTTGAATCTTCAGGTTCCCTGGAGTCAGATACTTACTGGAATATCAGTCAGTATCAGACACACACGAAAGAGAACGATCTATAACAATTACCACTAAGATTAATCGAATACCAATAGGAATCAAAGTATATCTCGGCTATACCTAAGCAACCGCGACTACAAAGCGGATTTCCTGTCTAAAATATGAGCTTCTGCACTCTCTCATTCGAGTTAAAAGCGATGCACATTAATTTTTTCCTAAATATTCAACAGTAATTAAAATCACCCTTACAGATATCAATGTCATCTATACATGCTCAAAAACCATCAAGAGATACAAAACTTTGTCCTATAAAGACAACATACTGTGATCTTTATCCTAATTCCATTTGCATGCAATATTAGGGATTGTGCATTAGTTTGGATGATACCTGAGGCCTATCTTGTCCAGGGGAACAACCGATTGACCAAATCAAAGACTGTAAGCTAAATCATAATCAGGAATTATAGAAAATGAAAGTCTTTAGTAAGGAACCAGATGGATTTCTATCTCTCTGCACCAGATTTAAGATAAAAAGAACCAATGAATATAGACAGGATTATGAATTCATAAGATGAAGAAAATTTGAGCATTTCAAATAACCATCAAACAAACTATCTTTAACTGAATACATTTCGTTCCTTCTTAAAGTGTAATTAATTCAAATCAAGAATTAGAAGGAAAAATCTCCAGGGGAAAGAGACAGTAAAAAAAAAATGGTGGGGCCCTCAACTTTTTATATAATTACTACAACTCATTGCACAACGGTCGTTGGTATCAATGGTAGTGTTGTCAATGACGTCGACCGTAAAATTGTTTTTGGTCTAAAAACAAGTGTCTGGAAATGACTTCAAGTTCTTGACAAATTATTAATAATAACACATTTGTATGATTCTTACCTGAAGTTCCCATGGCATAAGTTGGGGTAAAATCAACATCATTTGTCTCCTGATTTGCCATCGCAATTAGATTTGAATACTAAAAGTTCAATAGTACTTTTGCCTAATCAAGATCATGTAAGGAAAAAATCCTCTTCGTCACCAAAATCTTTAGGCCTCTGCTTCACAAAAAGCGGCACAAGTTTATAAAAAGTCAGCAACGGTAGAAGAAGTGAGATATCGGTGATCAGATACTTCTCTATTGTTTAAGAAGTTGAGTTGCTGAATACTGATATGATTACGAAAGAGGTGGTACAGAGAGTGATGCTAGAAAAAAAGAAACCGGCGTCTGATCAACACGTGTGCGTTCGTAGTATGTCGCCTTTGCTCAATGAATGAAATCGATCTGCCCCCTATATTTATCATAGAAGCGCGCGCGGTGTGTTTGGTAGTTAGTGTGTGTGGGAGTATGAGTGGATCTGTACTTCTTTCTCGCTCTCTCTGAACATGCTGAATACACCACTCCCACTGTACATACTGCATGCATATAAAAATGAATAATTTAGTAGAATGTGCAAGTGCTTAACGGCATACACAATGCAGTTAGTTGATTGTTGCCATAATTCTCTTTATTTTTCCTAATTGGAAAGGAAAATGTAATTCCGAATGGATTTTCTTTCGAAAAGCATTTTGAGATGGGCAGAGGGAGAGAGAGAGAGGGGGGGGGGGGGGGGATCCTGCATAATTATTATTCGTGAACACGGTTTTACACAGGTATTTCTGGATCAAAAAATCAAATATACATGTATTACCATTATATTTCACGCGTTCTGGAGATGATTATGATTAAATATTGGTCTTGCACTCATTTTGCCTGGTTTCATCATTTCGCGTTATTTCGTGATTATTTGAAATATAGGTATTGTTCATACTACATTTTTAAATTTCAAGAAGATTTTGTTCCGATCCGAGAACATCTTTGTTACGTTCTGACACAATGCTGACCCTATTGCATTCCTTACCTATCTCCCAGTGATTTAAAAATTCACAGAGCCACTCAAAAAGTTTTAAAATCACAGTCATAAGTTCTCATTAAAGTATCTTTGAAAACGAGGCAGGAAAACTAGCATTTACATAACTGAGACCAATTGGTTTATTTTTAAAGATATGCAAATATTGAGGAGTGACGTTTTTGAGGAGTATTATTTTTCTTTGTAAATTAGTTAAACATTCCTTCGCATAAAAAAGCAAATGCTTCCAGTGATCAATTCATTAGATAGCTTTTCCCAGAGGCTCTCAGGCTGACTGGAAATTGAAGAGTTTGAATCCATAAAGAGCTAAATCTGCATTCAGTGTTTGAGTAAATTAAGTGTTTTTTTTCAATTAACCACTTTCCCTTGTCTAATGTTACTTTATTTTAAGTATATGGTTGGCTATTGTCTTAGATTAATTCCATCATGCTTTTAAAAATCTAGCAATGAATTTCATTTTTCTGAATTTTTAAAGATTTTAATTTCCAAGCATTTAGCCCCTTTGGAATGAAATCTTAGTCGATTGTCTTTTTCTGCACATTTAAACACCTTTAACAACTGAAATTCATCACAAAACACATTAATATAGCTATCAGAGTACATTTGGCACCTTTTCAGAAGTTAATTTGTTGATCAATATTTTTTTTTTCAAAAAATTTCTCATTCATTATTTTTTCCTAACACCTGTAAAGGCTGGGAATTTCGTGATCTTTCATTCCAAAAGGAGCTAAATCCAAAATATTCATAAAAATATTAAAAAGAAGTAATCTTATCAAACTTTTGCAGGGTGATCTAGATTGGAAGACGCACCATATGCATAAAAGTTTTAATACATAACTTTAGGGAATGTGGTTAAATGAACAATCCTATAAATGACCATACTGGATTTAGCCCCGTTTTGGAATTGAGCTCCTCAATTTTTGAGGAATGTAGAGGCAAGAAATTTGATATGAGGCTCCACTACATAATTATAGAGAAATATATTATGTCAAATTTGGCCGCTATTTTCATGATTTTCAGCGTACGATCCTAGTTTTTTGTAAATTAGAATGCCTTCTTGTTGCATACTTGACAAATGATTCAGTGAATAATCCCTAAGTGGTTCAAAATTTTATGCTGTCAAATTTAGCCTTCTCTTCGTATAATGAAACTGTGTGGAATTAATGATACTGAACTTCACCTTCGAAAATCAAATCATGGTGTAAATCACTCTTTAGGCTGACTGAAATACCATTAATTTATCTGATTAGGAGGACATGTCATTATGAGGACTTTACTGGAGTAAGTGATAATATATGCAACGGTGAAAGATAGAGGTTATCATGGTTATGACAAAACTTATTTTATCAGTATCAGCTATTTTGATCCAATGTGCATCTTGTTCTCTAAGAAGAAATGATAAGAAGTCATACTCTTTTCAAAATTTACCTTCTGTGTCTTCTGCGTTGGTAGATGATGATTATCAATCGTTGTGAATCCATCATCTTCCGTTGTCTGCCTCACAACTGTGGATGACACATGAATGGACGCGGTTCGCCCTAGTCGTGGTCGTTTCTTCCTCGACTGCCATTTTGATCGCTTTGACTGCTCTTTAGACTGCAGGACGCCATCAACACCAGTTCGAACGTCCTCCGGTTGTTTCCGAGTCTCTGCACGTATACAATGTACCTCTCCCCCAGGACGGCTCCACTCAGGCAACGTGGAGACAAGAGGGATCGTGTTGGTATGGCAACGGGATACGCCCTGGTAGATGGTTGTGTCGGTGGCGCCACTGGGCTTGGATGTCTTGAAGTTGTCGCCTCAGTAACGTCAGATATTACTATTCTTATTTTCTTCTTGTAGAGCTTTGCATCTCCTTTGAGAACTTGGAATACTTTAAAAATGAAAGTACTGTCATCCTCCAACCTTACCAATGTTCCCGCCAACACACTTTCTGCTCTTTGCGTCCTGTCCGTGAGACTAAGAGAAGGATCGGCATTGCAACTTGCCAGGGTGGATGTTAAGGTTGCACGGGAGAGAATGATGAGTAGAGTGACAGTCATGAAAAAATGCACCGTTCCGCTGGCGTGGTGCCGGCTATACGCTTCGTTGACCATGATTGCTAGATTAAATACCAGTTGCTTTAGTAACTAGAGTGCAAACTGAATGTAATGGGAGCTAGGATGAAATTACTTATGTACAACACTCTGTAAATGGTTTATGCACAGTATAAAGGATAAGGCATATGTTCAAATCTGTTTTCTCTTAATGAACTTACAGTTATGAGGTATATTTGAAATCTGCTTGCATTTGTGTACTCCTGATAATATTGTCACCTTGCAAAACGTGTGTTTGCTTCCATTCAGGTGGAGTCCACGTTTTACACAGCGGTTTTTCTTTCTTTCTTTTTTCTCTAATATTTCACAATCACAAGTTCACGTTTGAAAACAATTTTCCAAGGCTAATCGATAAATGCAGATGTATTTTCTATCAACCGTTGTCTATGTGACGTGTGTCGGTGAGGCTGTAGGCTCTTTTCCGTCTGAAGATGACCCGAGAGTTGAGGGCTACAAAGCATTCGGATACAACCCAAAATCACTTTCCTCCACGCTTTATGATAGTATCAAATACCATGAACAGTATCTGGCAGATTAATCAATCGTAGTTTATCGTATCGGAAATGAATGTCGAAATCAGTCTCTGGATTCAACGGACCTCCTGTAGAAAGATTAGGAAACCGAAGTGAATCATATAATCCTCACTCGGGAAATAAACTGCCACTTTCCGATGTAAAGTGAAATGAATGAGCTCGAATCCACCAAATGTAACCACTGGATTGCTAGCTGTATCGATCCACCAGGCGAGTAAGTGTCGTTGTCATGCAATGGTGGAGTAAAGCGTAAATGAAATATGCGAAGAGGTCGGTAGCTTTTGTATTAGGTAGTCTCTAGGATTGGGAAACTCACTTTGGCGGAAGAAAACAAGTAAATTACGTATAGCCACAGAAGAGCAAAATTAAACAACCAAGGTTAAATGTCCATTGAAGCTTTGTTTTTCTTCCGTTTTGGTTACAAAAAAATCAGCAATTATACGCAACACGTTTCTGACCTATGTTTACCTGCAGCTGACGTTGTTTAATTTTAGCAATGAGTGTTCAGAGTCTAGAATATGCCCACTTATTCTCGAATACCACAGACATCGGTTTTCGATGACACCCCCGGAAAAGAAAAAAAAAGTTTGGTAGGCGGACGTCCGATGCTATCACTGACGCGCTGTGGAAAGGCCAACAACTGACGGAACTTCCTCAGGTATGTCTGTACATCTAGGTCACTTTGGAGTCAAGAGATCGAGAAAAGAGAGGACAATACATGAATCACCACCTCTTCTAATCCCCTTTTCATCTAATAGAGTAGGGCTTTTTTTTATCTGGAGTTCTTTTATTGGTAAATATGAGCACAGCAGGAGGTTATCAGCTATGTTTTGTAGACTTTGTGAGGTGGCGAGATGGTCGTGAACGTGTGACTCACAGGCGATGGTTTGAGAATCCGATCTTTTACGTCTGCTTTTATTGACGTCGTCAGCCAGCGAGGCTCGTGAGAATCTCCTAAGAAGAGAGGGAGGGAGGAGAGATGGGGAAAGAAACAGAGACACAGATTTGAACTCATAGACCGATCCATCGAAATAAATTTGATAAAGAGTGGGCATTTTGTATATCGCGCGGTAAACGGCTTTTTTTTTTTCGTGGTGCGGCGTTGAATTCGAGCGAGGAAGAGAATTTCTCATACCTGCTACTTGACGCTTCTTCCGCCTGATGCCCAATTAAAGGCCACGACCCCGAACGGCGATGCTTCTTTCTCAGAATATGGTTTCCAGGGGCTGCCCTATGCCAGGGTTAATGCCATGTTCAAGCAAGTACCGCTGGGGCATCAAAGACTCTCTTTGTATGCTAAGTATCCCTTGACATACGGAGACTCACTTGCACTTTTTCGCAGAGAAAAAGACGCTGCATACATGATAAATGCCGCTATAAAAGAGGAATCGATTTTCTTACCTTCGAGAAGATAAACATTGAAAATGGTATTGTGGGGTCAATGGGCTGCGTAGAAAATAAAAGTCGTCCGGCAGACTGAGTAGAAAGGGAAATAGCGCCAGGCAGTCGCCTGGCGGAGGACATAACTTAGGCACTAGGAAGTTAGAATTTAGAGGGATTAAAATGCTTTTGTGCAATATCTGGTCAGGCGTATTTGGTGTGAATCAATAGATTTAGATGGCTTTTAACTTTTAATTTAAAGAAATTGAGCGGACATCCAATGAAATTCGCAAGAGCTAAAGAGGTCCACCGTTCAATAAACATCAAAACAATGCAATTACTCAAATTCCATATTCATTGGTCATAGACTTATTCACATCATAGTGCTAGGGGAATGTAACATAAAGAAATGAGGTGCTAAACCATAACGTGACAAAGTGTTTAGAAAGGGATTTTTTTTTAACAGGAAAGGACATGCAAGACAAGGAACAGTATCAATCTGGTATATTTAGTTTGGAGTTTAATGATAATGTACCCTACTTGCCACTTCTTTCGCTAAAATCTTTCACTTAATTGAAAAAGGAAGAAAATTTTTCATCTAATTCTAATGAAGAACAAATCCTAATTTGAATGAGAGTCATTAGCTAGTCTCGATTTCGTCTCTTCACCTAATTATGCCTAATATCTGTTTTATTAGATATGTAATAATCTACAAGATAGTAATTAAATCTGATTGTTACTTGAATTGCAGAAAATTACACTGATTTGATTGAGGGTATGATGCCTTATATTATAATGTTAGATAGTTCGTGTGCTGCAAAGGTAGGCAGTTGTGGCAAGTTTTATTGGTCATTTCCATTTTACAGTTGTCTTATGGCGCTTTTAATGAAGAGTAAGGTTGTGATTCAAACTAACTTTCTTTGAGGGCGCATGAACAGTTAGAATGATATTCGAAATGCTGGTAAATAGAATGTCGAAGGGTCAATACTCCCCACCGTTAAATAGTGAAGAATCCAGGTCAATGGAATACGTTCAAAATCATAGCGCCACCGTTGGTGAACTTCAGTGGAGATCTTTAAATGTGTATTTTTATTTTGATTTATTTATTCATCACTCAGTGGTTGGATAGCCCTTGTCAGCTAATAGCTGTTTTTCTAAGGGGCCCAAAACGTTTACTTTTTTTGATAATCGAATCATTTCGATTTACCTTCAGTTAACATGGTTAAAGAAGAAGAAAGGTGATAATGATAAACCAACTTGATTTCCAACAAATAAGCAATAGGTATTTCGGAATTACGTTTACATTATGCAAATCCTCATGCAAGAGGTTGTAATATCTAATTTTGGAAACGGTTGTAAAATGGGGGGGGGGGGGGGGAATATAATATTGTTATCTATGAAACCAAAATAATAACCCTTGATCAGATATTATACCATCAAATTGTCGGAGTTAGATTGACCGGGTTTCCATTGCCGGGATTCCAGAAATAAGGCTGATTGTCTTCAGGGAAGTCCGGGGATAATCTGAGTCTCCCGATTAACTTGCACTCCGCTGCTCCCATCTAATTGTCCAGACGGTTGCAACATGCTGAATTTACGTGAATGAAAACAGCCCGAGGGGAAGAAGGGGTAGCAGCGTATGGAAAGGCGGAAATCACTGAAGAGAAAGAGGGCGAGAGAGAGAGAGAGAGAGAGAGAGAGAGAAAGAGAGAGAGAGAGAGAGAGCCTGAGGGAGAGAGAAAAATGTCGGTAGACTAAACCTCGAAAAAAAAAATTCGGTCGGAATTCAACAATTTCGATATGACTGTTGATTTCAGCATTTAAATAAATCTCTTAAATCAATTAAACGGATTTTAAGGAAAACAGGCATAAAAGGACGTTCGTTTACTGAAAAACACCTCGCCGCATTCCAAGGCGATTTCTGTTAATTACCAAGAGTATACACGCAAGTGTCCAGTCAATGTTTTTGTTTTATTCACCATTATCATTTTTTTTGCCTGCGTTTTTTTTTCTAGAGAAGAGCCCTAGAGACGCCAGTAAGGAGGAAATATAAGATATTGTGTCAATACGTCATGAAAATTCCTCTGAAATAACGTCAACTCAACTTTTATTTTTCTATTTTTTTGCTGAAAATACGAACAACATGTACATTTATTTTAATCTGGAAAGAAATCATGCGTATTATTGCCAACCCCCATTAACACTTGCTCACCTTAATTTCCTACGTGTGAAGACATAAGTGCTTCCAAAAAGATCTCAGTTAGTTGATATTTTTGCTTCCAAGGGGTTGCGTATATACGATACGATACTTTCTACACAAATGCAAGTACAATGATGTAGTAGTGACGTAGCTTTAAGTGTACTAAGGCATTAGCAAATCCGTTTTGTAATTAACAGAGAATTTGAGACAACCCTGCTTCTGCGTCATTCAAGCAAAATATTATCGTAGTTCTGTCAGCCCATATCTAGGAATCACAGAAATACAAGAAAAATAACTTTGTGATTGCTAAACATCAAACATAAGGCCTAAGGTATCTTTTTAATGTAACTAGAGAGAACATTCTATCTACATAATTTAATAATTTAGGAGTGTTTTTCGTCCAAATTTTGTTCTAAGAAAACTTATTTTTTTAAAAATAGGTTGATTATTTTGTTGATGAAAATTTATAGGATTCATTAAAACTAAAAATGAAAATTATATTCTTTGTACTGTGGGAAACGAAAATGTCAAACAAAAATTTGTATGTTTGCGAATGCATAATTTGCGGATGAGTATTTCTTTTTCATTAAACCTGAATAGGAATGTGTAATGATGATGATAATAATAATAATGAAATACTATACTACTACTACTACTACTACTACTACTACTACTACTACTACTACTACTACTACAATAATGATTATAATAATGATGACGATGATAATAATACCATTATTAACGAGAATAAGAATGAAATAAACATTGAAAGGGCTTTTAAATTTTCCTGTCTTGTTAATTCGAATACATAACTTTCATTTAATGCTTAAATTAAAAAAAAAAACAACAACGATGACGTATACGTACGTAATTACAGTACTCCGTAATAGGCAATAAACCTATTTTGTTTTCGTTATGGAAAAGTCAGATTATCATTTCATATATACACAAACTTAAAATTTGCAAACAGTAAACATAATTATCAATGGCATTCTTGTTTAATCCTTCATGATTGAATACATGTTAAAATCCTTGTGATTCTCATTGATTCATTTATGTCATGCCTTGTTGTCACCGTTAGTTCTCACGCGAATATCCATGCATTTCCTCTGGTAGATTTGAAATACCACGAGAAATTTCGCAAACATTTCTGTCCATCGCGTTAATTACCTTGACAAATGAGAACATGACTCTAAATGCAATGTAAAACTTCAAAAAATATAAACAAGGGATGTTATTCACTAGCCAGAAGGGATAACGAGTGGGTGGATTCGGGATGAGATCTGGAAATTTGACAGGAAGTTCCAGATCCATCCTCAAACTTCTAGATTCAATGCAGCATTCAATATCTCACATTTGTTTAGTTTATGAATTTTTTAAAGTTTATTTTTAATTTCATTTTTATTGTAGAGCGCATAGAGATACAGTTATTATGTGCTTAATAAGTATTCCCTCTTATTAAAATATACAGTATATTCCTTTTTGAATAAAGGCTGGAGGAAACCCAACTTTTTTCAAGTACTCGAGAAATGCTTATGTCTCGATGAATTTGTATAATTCATATCAAATACCATTCCTTACTCAGTTCATATGAAACCGAATAATGTTATCGCATGTAACGCATGGATGAATCTGACGGTATAAACTGAGTAATGTCCAAAACAGTTTGCACAAAAAAGTCATGAATGATGTAAGTACATTTGTTTGCAATAAAACAAAACTAACAAAAGATGGAGATAAAAAAGACGATAAATGATCTTTGAAGGTGTTCTCTTATTTATAAACAGTGGCGTAATGATGAACCAGCAGATATTTGGAGGGGGTGGGCTATCCCCCGGCCTACCCCAAAAGTAGGATGGTTGCAGCTGCTTACAAGCAAAAACAAAACAAACAAAACAACAGCATTGGTCCTCAAGGAAAATTACTACTGAAAAAAACCCAGGTCGGGGCCTTTTTTTTTCTTTGGAGGGGGGGGGGGGGGGGGGGTGGGAGGAGCAGCAGTCCCCACTCCACCAGTACGCCAGTGTTAATAAGTTAACATTTGTGTAATTTTGAAAATTAATGAAATTGGTGTCCATATTCAAACTCAAAGTGCTTCTGCATACCCCCTCCCCTGTCTGTCAAACTCAAATGAAAGCAAAGAGACGATCAATGCATGACCGTTTCATTGTGTTATTAATCAATAATCACTCTACTCTCGTGCGCAAATCACTTTCGATATTGCTAGTAATAATGTCATTAGTTCCATGGTAAAAAATGTGGACCAATCACCTGAAAAAATTACATACAGCTATTAAGAAAATAAAGGATACCGTAAAGCCACGGCGAGAGTAATCGAACAGCAGTTGGATTCCGTAAAACCCACGCGAAAACGTATGCTGTACTTTTATGTTTATCGAGAGAATATTTGAACTCGCGATATCTATTTTTGAAAGGAATATTTACAGCTCATATTTCAAATAGACTAAAGTAACATGAAACCCCTAACGCAGAGCAAATTTTTTAAAATAAAAATTTATTCATGCCTTTTATTGAGTAAATGCCTTTTGGCGATTTTAGCCACTTAATTCGAAAACTAAATGGCTAAAATTCTGAGTCACATCATGAATGCATTCAGATATGAATAAGAATGAATTGGGAAAAGGTACAACAGCTCCTAAAGGAAAACAGTGGATACTTCTCTCAAAGTGTAGTGCAGACCTCTTTTTGAAATGGACGTAACATTTTGAGCATATTCTTTTCACTCACAAGCAACGTGAGCCTTGATATGACGCTTAGAAAAGTGGATTTTATCTCCTGCATTAGACAACCTATTTCATGTGTGTGTGGATGCTTGGATGTACTATATTTACAAAATCTGTGTGTGCTTGTGTGGGTGTGGGTGAGGGTTTATTCATGTGTGTATATGGTTTTGGTATTGCAGGAGCTGTAACAATAATAGATGTTGGTTATTCATTTAAAGTACGACGTTCGACCCATTTATCGACAGGGACATCAAATCGAATAACCGAATTATAATTCAAGCGGAAACGGATAGCCCGATATACTTCTTAGAAAAAGACAACTCCACCTCTCTAATCGTCAACATCATTCCGCATAGTACAAGAATGAGGGTTCGTGTCTAGAAATGTTATATCAGAAGTATAATACGTGCAACGTACATCCGATCATCTGGATGTTTGTTTTATATATGTTTGTTTTATATGGGATTGTTGCATTTCATGATTATTACCTTTATTCATATGATTTTTGCTACTTTTTAAATGTTTTTTTTTTTAAATCTAAAGTAAACTATATGATTTCGTTGTTAAGAACAAAATATTTTGTTGACCAAAATATATTCAGAACAAAATATTTTTTTGACCAAAAACGTATCTTTCTACTGTCTAATTTGCTCTCTTTTATACGACCCGCAATATACTACTTGTACTAATTTGCATTACTTCCCTTTTGTATCTACCGACTTCATGTTTTATATCTCATTTTCAATTATTTTTGTATGGGATTGATATATTTTTGTATTTTTAAAACTTCAACTAATGAGGAGAGCCTTTCACAGAAACTTCTTTTCCTTTCTTTTCTTTTTTTTTAACATTCCGAGTTGTTTGTTTACGGGTTCGTTTACCAGCTGAGCACAAATTACAGTTATATAAGTATCAAGGTATGCTTGATCCAATGTCAAGAAAAGAATGAAAATGATATTAATGATATTAAAAAACACCAATTCATGTTTTCTTTTTTTATCCTTTTAACTTTGCCATGGTATGGCCATTATTCATTATTCGTTCTCTTTTTATTACCGCAAATCATTTCATTGGGGCCTACCGTTTCACAAGCTTGCTTTCATTTAGGTCCCATCGTATTTCTCTTTAGTTACATCAGTACTCCTATAGAACCTCTGTTTTCCTACATTGATCACTTATCATAATGTTTATTTACTTTTTCATTGATTGTAATCTGATCATATAATTTGTACTTTATATTTGAAATGTAATTGTTATATGAGCAGTGTGAAAATAAAGGAAATGAAATGAATGGAAATTGGTGAATGCAAGCAAATAAAACGATACTAGTCGAACACCAGTCCTATCAGTGACTGTTACTGAAATAAAACAAAGTAGCTTTTCTCGAAATGCGCAAAGTACAAAGTTCATCTAACCCACTGACCGCAAAGACACTGAAAGTGTAAAAAGTATAGAGCATTCTGCTAGATATCAGCAGTGTGTTACAAAATTTTGATCTTTACACCAGAAAAACATCACATGTCACTGTCCATGTACTTGAAATTCATGAATGGTATATGCAAATAATCATTGTTAGCCGATTGATCCTCTTGACGTAATACAGTTCATTGTCGTGATTGTTTTTGTTCCCTCAGTCGTTCCGGATCTGTACTCGAGCACGGTCACCGTCACACCAACGAAGCATTGACCGAACGGCCAAAATCTTTTTTCGATTATTGGTCGGGTCTGGAAGTGTGACAGGGTATTTCTTTCCTCTCCTCTCCATCTACCATCTTTATTTCTCAGCTCTTATTTAGTATTTCACTGTCTTCACCATGGCTTCTTTATTTCTTGTGGGTAGGTATTTCGTACTTTTTTATCCCCTCCCCCTCTTTGATCTCCTCCAACTCTCTCTCTTTCTCTCTCGCTAAAAGTTTTTTTTCACCCATTTTTCTTGTTTCACTCATATTGCTTTCAGTCTCTTATATGCATTGCACCTATCTAAAAAGAATTACCTCTTTTTTCATCGCAAGGCTGATCCTTTCAAAGGAGATATTTTAAAGATTTGGTGATCAATGCTATTTATTTTATTTTTTTGTTCAGGGGCCAGTCCATGGCAAGGTATTTTAGTAATTTGCCGTGCCATACGATACTAAGAATAATGAAAATGTAAACTGAAATTAACATAAAGTCATCAAAACTTTAATTTTGCTTGATATTCATTCTGAGCCCAGCTCCAGTGTGGTTATCAACTGAATATCATCAGGTTATGAGGATATCATAATAGGACCAAAATATCTGGACTTGCCCAAACATTACTATGGGTTACTTAACAATGAACATTTACACTCTTTCATCAGTGTCAGAAAGTAAATGACCAAAAACTGAAAGTTGCAACTAGTACCGGACATCCATGCAGGGGTAATTAACTATTTCTGTAAACAACTTTATTTATTTATTTTTTCATAAAAGACTCCGAATTTTTTCTGATATACCGCTCTTTAATGTCAAAGTCATTCAATGATCGCGGCTTGAAAATGAACCGTCGAGGATGTTGGTGCAGGGTTAAATACCCAACGATTTCGATAGCTCTTCCTTTAATATAACAAACAATTAGTCACAGCTATACACATGTTATAATAACACTTTCCACCATGCAATTAAAGCATGTGATATGTTAACACAAGCTGGTTATCTAGTTCAGCTTTTCTCTTCCTTTTCCCTTTTAGATAAGTAAGGGATTGTGCATAGAGAATGAAACTGAGAGAACAGGGAATTATATTGCACGAAGAAAGATGGTGGATTTTTTTAAATCTTTTAAAAAAAGTTTAAGTTAAAGCTACGAAGATCGATCGCTTTCAGCTATAGCCAACATGGCCAACTTGTCGGGCTCCCACCACCAGAAGGGTTCGTGGGACCGATACTGTTAGTCTCATGGGCTCTCAGTCCCACACACTCTCTCTCAAACTATTGCCCAAATGCAACAGAGCAGCACATTTCGGGGTGCAATCTTGCACCCTACATAAAAAAAGGGGCAAAGATGCACCTTTTTTTTTTTTTTTTACTTGTTTGTGACCGGAAATGCCCATCTGCACCCTTAAAGAAATTTTGCATCCAAAAGGGTGCAATAAATTTTTGCACCTTCCCTAAAGGATATAACTCTGAAGGGTGCAAAATGTAGCTCACTGCACCCTTAATGGTGCATAATGCTTCTTGAGGTGCAAAGTTGCACGCATAAAGGAGCTCCTGGTGTTGCATTTAAAGGGTGCAAAAAAGAACTTTTTCTAAGCAAATATGTTTCATAATTCTAATGTAGCAGACTTGATAACATGCTCATAATCATGCTCAGCCCCCCCCCCGCACCATCCTTCATACCACACAAAGATACTTTCGAAAACCTCGCCCCCTTATTAGCACAGGGATGTCTCACCTGTCAGCCCCCCCCCCCCTCACTTCGCAGAGGGGATGCTAGGTGGAATTCCCCCAGACTGATTCAAAATCATTTTCATGAAAGGCGGAATGGCACTTTGCGTCTGAAAGCGAGGTTAAATTTTCGACCGACGTGTCCAAAGTTTGTCAAACTCCTACACTTTCTGACGTTTACCATGTTTACGTTCCGTAGAACTTTTAATCGCTTTAAAGTGTACCACTTCAATGTCAATTAATTCATGATTGTCATAGTCATAATAAGGACGATGACACTTTTTGAAAATGAAAGAAGACTGGACTAATGTTTTTGAGCGATTTAAGATGGAAATGTTAAAATAAGCATTAGCAATTGTGCCCTTACCCAGGGCAATCACGGATCCTCCTCCAGAAACAGTCTAAGAACTTTCTCGGTTACTGAAGTAATAAGGATAAAAATTGGAATGATATAGTAATAAGTTCATGGTATGAAAAATATTTTATGTGAGCTGTTTTCTCATTACCTCTTCAAATCTGTTCTTGCCTCATGACTGAAAAATTTGGAATGATTGCCATTCACATTATTTTTTTTTATCACTGTGTAGAGTTTGAAATATACACTCTATTTATATGTTATCACTAAATAATTTTCTTCGTCAACCCAAACACGATAAAAACTACTTTCGAAAAATCAACTCAAGTGCAATTTCAGAAACCAATTGTACTGCCCAAATCATTGGCGTAAATCCGGGGGGGGGGGAGATAGGGGGATATATCCCCCCACTTTTTTGAGAGGGGGGATTACGTGTACAAATATCCCCCACTTATTAAGGAAGAAATGATATTTGAATTAATCTTTCAATATAATTTTTTATCAATCTGTCGTAAACAACCATCATATTTTATAATTTCTAATTGAAAATGCGATTGAAAACCAGAAAAGCGGTTATTTTTGGCTCGCTCGCTTGGCTCGCTTGTCATATTTTCAAATTTTCATTTGAAAATGCGATTGAAAACCAGAAAAGTGATTATTTTTGACTCGCTCGCTCATCATATTTTAGAATTTCTATTTGAAAATGCGATTGAAAACAAAAAAGTGGTAATTTTTGGCTCGCTCACTCGCAAGATGAAAATTAAAATGTGTGTAAGGGGGGGGGGGGGGTGTCTGTGCAGGTGGGTAGGGCGTGCGTTTATACTTAAGTGTGAGTTCGACAGAAAAAAAATCGGCAAAAAAGTCGATCATCCCCCTCACTCCTCAAGGTGGATTTACGCCGGTGGCCCAAATCATGTTCGGATTACGTAATTAGCCGTTGTAAAGTTCGCACATTTCTAAAGGTGATAGACAGGGCTACTGAAGGTGGCTTAAGCTGATTTTTCGAAAGTAGTTTTTTGTCATGCTGAACTTAGAATTTAGTACAAAAATATAATGAAATATAATGTAATATGATATAATGTGAAATTGATGTGGAAAATTTATCTATTATTACAAATTTTATTTTCTTTACCCCCCCCCCTCAAAAAAAAATCGCTTTCGCAATATAATATATTTAAAAAAATTAATCCATGACAGTATATCTCCGATTAAGATGCTTAGTGCATAACTTATTCATGTTATTCATCATGTTCATTTTTGTTAACCTGTGTGTTGATACAATCTTTGGCAAATGTGCGATACAAAATGCTTGTTCGTTTTTATAGCTCGATGATCCAAGCGTAAGATGAATTCCCTGAAATGGTTTATTGTCATCCTCGAGACAAGTGTATTCAGAACAACACAAATAACATAACCTTTCTCAAATCCTTATTTCATTTCGCCATACTCGATTTGATCCTCTTTTATCGCTAGCCTTGAATTGTATAACATGAATATGAGAAAAGTATCATTAAACGAATGTTCCAACGTAGGCTCATTCCTACAATCCACCTCCTCCATTAATGCATTTTATAGCAGTCCCATTAAAGTAGATAGGTTTTTGAAGAAAAAAAATATGATTGCGAATTCACAAAGAGAGAGAGAAAGAGAGAGATAGAGAAGGGGAATAGAAAAAGGCATATTCATTTTGTTCTTGGCCTTGTATTCTCTCAGATATATTCAAAAGGAATTTTAATGTATGACAGCTCTCTTGCGCGTTTTTGACAGAATTAAATGAAACAATATTGTTTTGAAGGTCTTTCAGTACATAAAACAATGTGATTTTCACCAATTTGTATACTCTTACTAATCGTACTACTACTCTTACTACTACTACTACTACTACTACTACTACTACTACTACTACTACTACTACTACTACCACTACTACTACCACTTCTACTACTACTTCTACTACTACTACCACTACTACTACCACTTCTACTACTACTTCTACTACCACTACTACCACTACTACTACTACTACTACTACTACTACTACTACTACTACTACTACTACTACTATTACTACTGTTACTAGGTAACTATTATTTAGCATTTATCTGCTCATTTGGAGAGGCTTGCCGGAAACTCATAACTCATACTTTTTCATTCTCATTTTCCTTTGCAATTTCGAAAATAATAGTAACAATAATTCATTGGTAGATTACAAGTGTACATATTGCACTCTTTACCCGCAGTCCTGTTACAATCTGAAAAACGGGAGGGGCGTGGAAGGGGGTGCAAGAGGGGCAATTATCATTATGTCTTCAACATAACTATATAGGCCTTATAGAAACAATGCTATCTTGAATGCGTTTAGATAATAGAAAACTCGTGCTTCAAATTCATGGAAATGAAAAATAATTCAACTTTTAAGAAAGGAAGATGTTAAAATACTACATTCTTCGTTCTCATCATTCCATTTTTTTCTTGAAAGAACAGATGAATTTAAAAAAAAAGAATGTAAACCTTTCTTTTTTCTAATTCTCTACCAATTTTGAAAAATGCTTCTTTTGAAGGGGAAAGTTTTGATTAATATTCATTTCAGATCAGTTCAATTCACTTCACTTCACTTCACTTCAATTCAATTCAATTCATTTCCATTTCCAACAAAACAATTCACAACAATTTAAGAAAAGAATCAAACATATAAACTATTGTACAATAATATGATATATTTTACATAACTTGAATTACAAAACGAAGAATATATAAATCGAGGGATCCACTAAAAAGCAGGGTTTGTAGAATTTTTTTATTAAACTTTGTAACAGCTCTAAAAGTAATTCGGTTCACATGGGGTATCCATATTTGTTTTACAACTTGGAAGAGCCAAAGCCTTGGTTTGAAAAAAAAAATCATTTTAAATGGCTTGACAAATTGAAACCAGCTGAAACTAATATTTGTGTTAAATTGACTAATCATTTTAGCGTGTTTGTTTATTTCTTAAGAACCATTTCATTAGCCATTTTGTTGTTTTACATGTACATGCTTATCTAACCTCTTTCTCTCCGCGCCCACACAAACATTGGCGATCACAAGATCTACTCATTACCTTATTGCACTGTTGTACTATCAAGAGGACTGAAAAATTCCGATTGCCATTCCTTCCGTTTACTTGGTGCTTGTTCCGGTTTCGGAGCCGCTCCATGACGCGTAAAGACTCTGTGGATATACTGCGGAAAAAGAGGTTGCGCATAGTAGTGTGCGCGCTGTAAACGTCCGTGGGAAGAATAGTGTGTGGTTCGTGGGAAAGCCAGTTGTTTTATTTAGGAACTATTTTTCTAAATTTATTCAAGTTGTTGTCAAGGATTTTGTTTACGTGGTGCCTTTTCAGGAATAAACAGCTTGGTGTCGTTAGAAAGAGAAAGAAAACAACATTTTCCTGTGGATAATAAGATCCTTGATTGTATCACTTTGACACTGTCAGACAATGTGTGTCAAAAGCCTCCGCTGATTTATTGGCAATAAAATCATGTATTGCAACATGTTTTTATCGCCATGTTCAAAAACTCCGTGATGACACTATTATATTAAAAATGATGTCTTTGCTGACCCCACATTAATCTAATTAACATGTTGATAACTATTATAAGTCATTGCTATCGCCTTGATCACTGATTTGCATTTTTGTGATCGCTATTAATCAATAGTGATATAATATAATATGACATAATATAATTATAATACAGCATAACATAATGTAATGATAATGTAATATAATATAATATGATATAATATGATATAACATAATATAACATAAAATAATATAGTATAATATAATATAATATAATATAATATAATATAATATAATATAATATAATATAACATGATATGGTATAATATAATATAATACAATATAGTATAATATATCATTATCTAAACGAAGTGGTTTTCCGTAGCAGTGATATTCCATATTTTGCGTTCTCTGATTTCACAACGTTGGCATTTTAATCATAATTATAATAATGATGATTGTAATTATGATTGTGATAGTAGTAGTAATAGTAGTAGTAGTAGTAGTAGTAGTAGTAGTAGTAGTAGTAGTAGAAGTAGTAGTAGTAATAATGATAATGATAATAATAACAATAATAATAATAATAATAATAATGATAATAATAATTCATTGCGGTTATCATTTTGATTATCATTTCAATCATCATGACGGATGAACACAGACTTTCGACCGAAACAACTGGCGACATTACTCTAGATCACTGGACTTTTATCATTTTTCTTGAGCATATATTTCCTAAGCATTTGTAAAAAAAAAAAAAAAAAAAAACCAAACCCCCCAAAAAACAAACAAACAAACAAACAAAACAAAAAAGGAAGAAAAAATATCAATTGTATATGAACAGTGTTATGATTGTGTGATATGTGTGTTGTGTGAATGTTTGGTGCCGGATTGGAAAACATTATGTTTTGATTTAATCCATCTATCAACATTAATTTTTTATGTATAAGAATATCATCCTCTAAAGCATTAGTAAACTACCATAATTACCCTTACTCTTTTTTCTCTGCGCTTAGCGTAGTTCCAACTGGTCATTTCTTTTCAAAATGAGTAATATCATAATTATTATAAATTTAAAAAGTTGAAAATTCACACAGATTTATACGTCAACATTTTTTTTTCACATTTTCATTTTGATTAATGCAATTGGATCTATCAAAACTTTAAGTACCTCTATTAGTTATAAAGCTACAGAAAAGGTGACAGCCTATCGTGCTTTGCTCTTTTTCATGTAAAATGTTTGGTGTTGTAACCAAGACAACGAGAAGGAAATCATCAGTGTTTGCCTTCTGCACATTTGACTTGATATGTTAGTTTTCTATCGTGTGCATTCCGTTTACATAGGGTTCTGCGGTTTTTCTTCTTTCCCTCGGAAGACACAATTAAGCAAAATATTGAGTGATCTGTTATGGTAACGTTTAATTACTTTGAAGAGAGAAAGATGATTTGACATACTCACACCCTGCGCACTTCCAACAAAACTCCACTTCTGCAAACCCCTTTACATAAAACCAACGTAACACTTGAAGATCAAGTATTTTCCAGTGCGACCCAAAAAACTTCGACATGTTTTTGGAATTACCATTAGAAATTAAAAAAATCACCATCATTAAATATCTTTCAATCACATCTTTTCACTCGCGCGTAACTGTCCATAGTGGTGGTCCAAGCACAAAAGAAGCTCTTGCAGAGAAGAAGAATATATAAGCTTATGTACCAATACTAGAAAATAACATTTTATGACTTTAGGTTAAAACTAACAAAATAATAAAAGCATTCCAAAGTAAAACATGGGGGCATGATGCCATATTTATGCTTGTTAAAATGTTCTTTTTAAAAAGAGATTTAAAAATTTATGTTGAATCTTGCCATTTCAGAGTACATTGTCCTATGGTAGACAGATATAGGGTGATGAAGGGATCTGTTTACCGCGATTAAACTTAACCTTTCAAGCTTTGCTGAAATCACTCATACATAATATTTCAGGTTTCATTGTTTAAAAATGTATGTGGCAACACTTAATCTAAAAATTTCAAGAAATTGTGCATTATGTCGATTGATACTTGGCATGCTTGAGCACTTGAATTAAAAATGCACTTGTTACATTTAAAATATAAGCCCTTCAAACAGGATGGGTCACTTCCGACTAAATGTCTTTAGTGGATGTTGTGGTCTAATCACATCTGTCGGAATGAGAAGAGCGGATTACTTTTGTCATTTAGACCAGGATTTGTCAACACCCATTATACTTCTGCAAAGTAAAATCAATTAAATGGTTACTGAAACAAAGGAAATGGATTAGATTTTTCTTTAGGATGTCGATCCTCGTCGGAAGCACATATCTGCCAAAATGACGTGTGAATATCCTTTTTTTTGCAGTTGATTGGGAGCTGGAAAGAGTATTGCGCATGCAGATCCTGGAAATTGGAGCTCTACAAGTTGTGTACCTTCTCCACATCCTACACAAAGAAAATGCAGCAAAGCAAACTACAATGCATTATGTGATTGCGATACATTCCAAATTTAGCCTCTCCAGGAATATTATAAATACTGTCCGATTGATCTGGGTCAAGTCTTTAATGGAGTTGCGATTAATCGATCGCAAGTTAACTAGTTTTCATGGTAACTTTGTATACAAGAGATAGGCGATCGTAATTTTGCGATTGACCGGAAGGTAGATTCCTGTCAATCTGAACACTTTAGACAGGGCCCAAGAGTCTACTAGTCGATCGGATAACCAAACAGAAGAGGAGCAGCGCCCCTCCCCCAGGAAAATGAGAAATAAAGGGAAGAAACAGAAAACAGAAAGAAAAAAATGTAGTGGGGAGGCGATGTATCAAAGGATAGATGCAGCATTCCACCCTTTTTCACTTTTTGCCCAAGTTCTGTCGCACTGCATTTCATCCGCCTAACGTTTCCGGCGCCTCTAAATGACGTCAGTACACCCCCCCCCCCCCCCCGCGCTCCACGGCTGGACCCACTAAGGACATCCTGAGCAAAGATGGTGGAAAGCAGAGTCTGTAAATTTTTTTGTCCATCACTGATTAATCTCCATTATACGACAAAAATTTTCATAGGTATTTCTGGTAAAAATAAAATATAGGCGACCGATATTCTTTTAAATTCACAAGGTCATAAAATGATATCCTTAAAAAGTTCAATTGTTGTTTTCCAAAGCCTCTATTCTTATAAAAACTTTTGACGTTATGGTTCGTTCATTTCTTTTTTTCATTTTTCTTTTTTGCCTGTGACATTGATAAAAAGAAACAGTATAAAGACCGGCGCGTGACTAGTATTTGCATTGTCAGTACAATACAAACCATTCAAAACTGAAGACTTGAAGTCGTCTTGTAAGTATGTAAAGAATTTGATTGTGCATTTGAGCTATATCTGCTGTCGGGTGGTGAATATCGAACTTATTGCGTTTTGTTGTTGATTATGCAAATTGTTTGTGGTTTAGGATTTTCCGGAAGAAGACCAAACAAGAATTTCATCTCACGAATACCGCATTAGAAAACAAATCCCTATTGAATTTCATATAATGTTTATTTAAGGTCATTTCTGTCAATACATGTATTTGCAAAATTCTACTTTTTAATAGAGTGTTGCAAGTTGACCGCTTTTTGGTTAAGATCAGCTTTAGGAGGCGGAACCAGCGTTTATTCAGTGAAGACCACAATCAAACAGAAAGCCACATGAATGAAATTTTAACATATTATTCATGATATTTCTGAAGTAAATTTTGGCAGAGTTTGGAGTGCCCTCCATTCTTTGAATTTCAAGAAAGGAGCTCATCAGTTTTGATTTTTGAAGAAAAAAAAAGAAGAATAAAGATATCACCGTCACAAGTCACAAGACACTGCAGAGTTGCTCATTTGTTTTATTTTGTATTTTTGGTCAAGGCCAAGCTTTTCCCACAGAATTCCAGGTGATCATACATTCTTCGATTGGTAGGCCTATCCATATTTCATTTGGTACGCCACAAATCTTTCACTTTGATTTTGGGAATGAAATATTCGCGGAATGACGTGAAAACATATTTCGCGTGCGATACGGGCTCCACCTCTCAGTGATTAGCTCATTCTATCATGACGTATTTTTGAAAAACAAATAACAACTTTGTAATTATCCTATGGTCAGAAAATTCATACGCAGACGTCGTCCCCTAAAAATAACCGCAATCATCTTCTGAATATTTATCAGCTTTGTAATTGTGGCCAACCGAAATCCCCTTGCCTGAAGGAGATTGAGATTCTTTCCTTTTTTAAAGATATAAAATTCGCTTATTTTCCTACTAGTAAGAAGGCCAATATATTTGTATATCTATTTTTATTATTTAATTAATTAATTAATTAATTAATTAATTAATTAATTTATTTATTTATCTATTTATTCATTTATTATTTATTTGATGTCCAGGCAAATATAAAAAATGTACAAAGGAAACAAAAAAGAAATACCACCGACTAGCTCCTGAGAATCTCCAGAAAGAAGCAAGTTCCTACTGAAAGATTCTCCTTACAAGTAGTTGGTGATTTACAAGCATACAAAAATACACATAAATACCAAGCACTGAAATTTTTAGTTCAACTCATGAGTGATTAAAAGAAAAACAGTAATGATGATAATAACCATATTACTATTTGAACTTATGAAGAGAAAATGTTTTTTAAAGTCAAATCCTTTATCTGTGTCTAATTGGTAATTATGTGCGCGTCCGACATAATATATATATATATATATATATATGCGCGTCCTGTGTGGGTGTGTGTGTTTATAATTCTGAATCAATGATTAAATCGGAAACTATTTAAAGTGATTACACAATGGTAAACAAAATTTTGATATATGATCGAGCATAGAATTCTAAGAAGAATGACATTAAAAATATGATGATTTTCAATCGAAATCAATGAATTTCGGCTAATTTTCTCATAAAAAGTTATGAGCTGACCAAAAAATTAGAGTATGAGGTATGACTTCAAAGTGGGTACCCAGCTTCGCGCATTGCAGTTGTGCTGCGCGCTAGACTGTACAATATGTATTATATCTTGCGCGCATTTTGCTAGAATTGCGCGACAAGGTACCCACTTGAAACTGGGTCACAGCTGAGGGGTCAAAAATATCCTGAAGTCTTACCACAATTGGAGGTTTCCTTGGCAACAGGACTTTTAAAAAAACTTTAGGCAGATGATTTTCTGCTAATAAAATCATGCTCTTTTAAATGAGCTAACATTGTTTCAGCATTGGGTACCCCCTTTAAGTTAATTATGATAGGCCTATATAAACGCTTCGTATAAAATATCGAAACTTAAGCTCCTCTTTTCTCTGACCATGCTGACCCTTGGTTTGAGGAAGAATATTTGAAAGAGGAGATGAAGATAAAGAAAAGGAAGGAGAATAATGTATATTTAAAAAATCATTTCAGGTACAGACATATTTCATTCTCTTTTTCGCGTGTAGTTGCTGAACAGTGAACACAGGCTTCCTTTGACAATTCCAGTATTGAACCAAACAACCTCAAAATCACTTTGCCGCCCGCTGGCAACATTTCTATATCTGGAAGTCTTCAATATATGACTTGGACAATGGGTGCATGGTTTGAAGTCAGCATGAATCGTTAGGCGTGGGACTGAAATAAACCCACCCACGAAAACCGTTCATTATTTCACATAAGTCTGCACGCATTATGGTGTTATGACGCCTAGTATTTTAACCCATTAACTTTCATCCCATCACCTCCACACGCAGTTATGTAGTACTACTATCATTTAAGTGATAATAAGCGGGTTAATTATTTGCGGTTTTTATGTGCATTACCATTCTCATTTTCTTTTTGGATAGGAAGAACTTAAATGTGGATGAAAGTCTACCGCTGTTTTCATTTATTCACTATAGTTATCATTTTCCTGTCTGGGTCAATTGTAAAATGTTAAAGTTTAATAGACGAATTAGCTGGAAAGTCATTGTCATTAATGTTGGAAAAAAAATTGATGGTAAACTGTCGAACAATAATAAGCCTGTATATTTGATGATGTTGTGCTTTCACTTTCGTTCTTTTATAGTGCCAAAATAATGTAATTAATCTGGGTTTATATAACGTGTTTGTAGTCAATTTGCCCTTGATGTTGATTTGTTTACCAAATCAAAGTACTTTAAAGTGACAGAGAGGTCTCATCAGAAAAAGGAAATGAATAGAGAGAGAAAGAGAAAGGGAGAAAAGAGAAAAGAATGAGGGAGAGAGAGAGAGAAAGAGAGAAAGGGAGGATAATAAAACTGGATTTAATTCTAAATCATGATAAAATGAAGACGGAGAAAGGACATAGAAAAGTCTGAAGAAGAAACATGCACGGTTAGTTTACCACCCCCAAAAAGGAAGAACGGAAATAAAATAATAATAATAGTAATAAAAAACTTTTGTGGGTAATAAATTCGGATTAGAGAACGGTTTTAAAACTCGACTTCGACTTATCAAAGCAAGATATTTTTTCTTGTTCTTACGTATGTTCGCTTATAGAGATTTGACATATTTGCAAAAGAATTTCACATAAGCTCTCAATTTACACATAATTTAAGCCCACATTGTTTTTTTTTCGGAAAATAATGCCTAAATCAGGTACGATTATTATTTTTTTTTCTTGAGTAGTCACATACTGATTGCAACATTTCTTTCCAGTTCTTATTCCACGAAAGATGTAATCCATGCTAAGATAACAAATAAAAAAGATGCAAAAAAAAAAAAAAAAAACCCCGACAACGAAGCTTTCAGTTAGGAAATTAAAATCGCAATGAAACATCCTAGACAAAGACACCCTTAACAAGTTAACATATCTTATAAACTTACTTCCTTTTTATACCTTGCTCTCTCGGTAAGAGGTGTTGTAAGGAAACTGATTTTCTAATAAAGGTCGTTTTTCGAAAAATACTCTGACCGAAATTTTGTTTTGCCATTAATCATTTATGCTACATTTGTCTATATAGGAATCTTATTTTCCCATGATATATATATTCTAAAAATGATAAATTTCTTTAAATTTGGAAGTATTACATGACGCTTTTTTTTTTACTTTGAGGCTGCCATCGATATCAAGCAACTCGCTCATGATGACGGTCTCCTGCGTTTACAAATTCTTTTAATTGTAAAATTTACATACTTTTTTCTGTATATTTTGAATTATATTGTTTATGACTTATGTGTTTATATGTATATGTATATGGATATTTTTCAGCAATGATTTATTCATTTTATTATGTATTGAACGCAGAAATAAAATTCAAACAAACAAACACGATTAAATATTTTCAGCGCATTGCTAACTGAAAGTGAAATAACTTGTTATAGGTAAATATAACCTGTCATGATTCCTCGTTCATCTGTCCATTTGACTCAATCAACAGAAAATATTTTCTTATTGAATGAAAAGAATGAAAACTGAGATGGACACTTTATCTGTTTCATAACTTGAAGATTTTAAATAGTACATTGAAAGCTGACTCACTGGTATAGTAGCAACATGCACGTGTATACTTACCAACTTCGCTTAAAGGAAACCACACCTTCAAGTCAAGTAGTTTTTAAATCAAAGCTAAGACGGAATAACACAGATCAGTGAAATATGAAGGAAAGCGGACACGGAATTAGAAATCTATGGCTATATGAAATTTTCTATATGACATTTTTACACTACTATAGCTATTGATAACATAATTTTGTGGACAACTCGCACTATATTTGGGACACGCATAACTAAACATTTTCATTTTGCTTAAGATTTGCACATTTTCTTTGGGATACGGACAATGAAAGCATCCGTGTTCTTCAAGATAATAAAGAATATGTCAAATTCTGTGTACAAAACATATTCCACAAATTATATCACCAATAGCTATATAGTGATAAAAGCAGAATATTTCAAAAAGGCATAACCTTCTAATTTCGTGTCCAATTTCGTTCAGATATTCTATGATCTGTTTTGTCGTAGTTTGGGTGTTGGTTTCCTTAAAGTGTAATATTACACTATAAGCAAAGCTGATAAAGTTCTTGAATGATAAAATTCTTAAATGCCTTAAGAAATTGATCAAAATATGTAGTCTAAAAACCTATTTTTCATTTTCAAATACTTTGGAAGCTGGCTAGTACCTTCAAGCTTCCCTCCAATAGAAGTCGATCGCGTTTTGAAGAGGAAAAGTCCATTAGGTAAACAAAGTGTAAAAATCGGTCACTTAAGTGTAAATATATGGGTTCAATCGAAGTTCACATCACATAAGTTGAGATAGAGAGTGTCGGATTTACTGGCGGTGAAATTATGTTGGCTTGGTTCGAAGATTGTAAGTTCTTGCTTGGCCATTGTGTGCATTAAATAATCAAAGAGAGTACAGACTGAAGAGGTTAATAAAAAAAACCAAATTCCAAAGTGTTGTACTTCTATCAATTTTGTAATCTAATTATTAAATGAATCAATCAATGAATGAATCAATCAATCAATTATTAATTGATTAATCAATATTAAATCAATCAATCAATTATTTCAGTAGTCAGTTTTTTAATCAGGTTATCCATCGATAGTGGTTGAATTGATAATAATAATTTTTAAAAAGTACTTATGTATCTGTAGTGCCTTGGTAATGTACGTGATAAAACAGTGTTTATACACTTTGATACTACGCATTATTTCAGTGCATATGAAATAAAAACTATATGAAATAAAACTTTGACCCTAAGTGAAGCCGTTTGGAAAGTAATGATTTTTTGGCGTTGGAATTATTAGTACATTCATGATTCATCATGTTCATTTGCTTTAAAGCTATAATTTAGGTTCATCAAAGCTGTAGGTTTGCAAATCATTGTTCTTGCCTCTTCTCTCGGCCTCTAAAGTATGGAATTTGCATGAAAGTAAACACTGATTTGAATAGATTTGGGCTTGGCCTTCGACTTTCAAGGCATCCTTTAAATTCTATTGAAAGGATAAAAGAATAAAAATGAAACTTAGATGAAATTGAAAGGCCTACACTGTCTGAAACTGACTGAATGAAAATCTCTTCGGCTTTATATTTCACTTGCTGTATCTTTCTCATCCCGAGGGTTATATTAGTATTGGTTTGTTGATACCCCCCCCTTAATTTACCTAATTTTTGTTTTTCATAGAAGACGAAAAAACACAAACAAACAACCACCACCAAACAAACTCGTAAGTTGATCAACTGTGAATTCACAAAGAACGCGAATGCACTGATATGGACTATGCATGACGAAAAAACAGGCTCATTTTTGTAATACTGGTCTTATCAATCATTATTGTTTCTTTACTCATTTTTTAGTTTCTTTGGTGTTTAGGGCTTTAATAACCCGTAATGTAAATGCTGTCCATGAAAGCCCTGCTCACGAAGATATACATGTATTCTGAATCATCAAACATGATGAATGTAAGAGGAAAGATATTCATGAAGTAAGAACTATTAACCTGTATCATGAGTTGTGGAATTATGTCTTTATTCAAGATCAAGGTAAAAAACAAATAACACTAGAAAAACACAAGAAAGATGACCAGGTCCAATGTCCCATTCCGGACAAATGGCAGGTCGTAGTAAAACAAATTATACAGAAGGAATTCAAACATAAAACAGAACAAAACAAAATAAGACGAACATGAATGCGATCATCTTGAAAGCATAAAGATACGTGAAAGCATAAAGATACATGAAAGCATGGTATATGAGATTGTCATAAATAGCGACCTATATTCATCAGGGGGAATGTATGTAAAACGGAATTTTCTGGTTAATCTGAACAAAATATACAAATGCGTGTAAGATATATAATTTTATTTTACATAAATTGAACAAAGAATCAGACACCTGTATCATGATATAGTATGATAATAGTAGTAAAGATGATGATAATAATGATAGTAGTAGTAATAATAATCCCGACAAAATAAAAGAAAAAGCTTGAAAGGAGTAAAGAAAAAAATAGAGAGAGAGATATAGATATATAGATATTCAAAGAAGAAGAAAAGATGAGGAGCAGAAGGAAAAGGTAAAAAAAACTGATGAATGGCTATACTATTATACTCCCTTTCTTCCCTTGAAAATCTTAGCATATGCAATAAATAATACACCTTTAAATTCAAAGTGAAAATAATTTTAGGTGCTGAAATATCAATCCTGATATATTCTTAAACTTCAAGGTAAAATTCAAGAAAACAGACCTGGGGAGCGTTTCATGAAGAGTTTTGTCAGTGATTTTCACTGACAAATGTTATAAGCTACTGAAAATCCCCGCATCTGATTGGCTGAGAGCAAATTAGTCAGTGAAAATCACCGACACGACTCTTCATGAAATGCTCCCCAGATAAACTTAGTACAAACCCTTGACACTAGTGACAAAGAAATCTTAGAATGCGAACCTACTCTTCAATAATTGAATATGACTGGAAAATTTCGAGAACAAAAACGTCATTCATAAGGAATTCCCTGATTTGCAAGAAGAATGAAAGAAAACCCAAGAAACTGCCAATATACCAAAAGGCATTTAGTTCGGTCACCCATCATCAACGGAGGATGAATAATTTTTGGCAGGTGCTAAACCACTTGGCCGCCTTAAGCAAATACTGTAGAGACTGAATCAGAACGAACAACTAGAAAATTGTCTAAAAATGAATTAGTACAGCAGTGACCACAAGGTAATAATTATCCAATATAATTTAAACCACATTCTTCTCACCGTAACGTATGAGGTAAACCAAATCTAATTGGCAAGAGAGAGAGAGAGAAAGAGAAAAAAGCGGACATATGAAAGAAACGTGTGCTAATATTTAAGTAGGAATAACAGTGAACTGTCCAAATTTTACCATCCGTATACGAATTTGTAAATCGTGGAAAGGTTCAAACTTAGGTTACACAAAATTAAAAGGGATTTTGTTGATCTGAAAAAAATGATTCTAAGATTTATAGCCTATAAATTTTTGGGGCTTAGACTTCGAGATTTTTATTTTTGGTTAGGATTGGAAGGGGGACAGGAAATAAAAATCACCTCAGTGAATTGAGAACGATTTTTTTTATCATTAGCAGTTCTTGGCAATACATTTGATTCAAAGTCGCTAGAATTGTGTTAATTAAATTCTGGTTAATGCATGCAAACATTCTAAATTTATGAGCGTAATTTCACAATTTATCATTTTAAAATGCCCTTTGATTTGTACATGTGGGTGTTATAAAAAGTTTATATAAATGGAACCCCGTCTTTTGAAACGCTATCAGTGAAGGAGATCGGTGAGAGTTATGATTACAAAATCTGTCAAAAACTTCGTTTTCTGAGAAAAGCGAAAACAACATCTAAGGAGAGGGAGACATCCTTACGAGAACTCATAAAATTCAATGATGATTTAAGTAAGAACATGATATTAGTTTAGCATTATTTCATTATAATGGATCTGCTTTAAAAAAAACCCTGAAAAATTGTATAGCTCTTTTCTTTAATGAACATAGCTCAAGACACCCCCATCATGATCTACTTTCTCTGCATTATATTTTTACATCACGCTTAAAGTATAGTTGGCACTTTATTTGTTACATTTATCGAGTAAAATGGAATAAAAGATATAGATGAAGTTCCAAACGACTTCAGGCTATACTGATATGTTTACCGCAATGAACGATTTATTCAAACAGTTTCCTAATCATGACCATGACGGTTTGATTTAGGTGTTTAATCACCATAAATATCTAATTCAAATCGTCTGATCGCATACTACGTGATAAAACTCCATTCTGTTTTTCTTACTTCACATTTAATCTTATATCCACCGATCTTCATCCTCAGTTTAGTTCTTATGTCACATTTAAAATCTATTACAAAATTAAATCATAAAAGGTGATATAACAGTGAAAAAGGGTTTTTTTTTGTGCTACAAGAACTGTATGACTCAAGGCAGGGATGTAATAATAATGACAAACATACAGCGTAACTTAAACTTAAATGAGACAGACCTTTTGCAAGTTCATTATGAGGGTGTCTGGTACAAGTATAGAAATCTAGGCTTGTATTATCATGTTTTCATTTTATCACTTAGATATCGTCATCCTTCACTATTTAAGATGATCAGGGATTATTTGCGAATGTCGTGTTTCCCCAGTACCGCATATACAGGTGATAATGTCTTTTCCGCCAAACTTTGCCGACAATAGTGGACGGAAAGTTTTCTGAATGCTACAGGGAACTGGAAACGAATTCTGTTTTATATAAATGTTGTTTTCAGAATTGTTTACAAGGATCTTCCTTTGGACAAAAAAAATCATAAATCTTGAAAAACAATTACATTTAATTTGGGATTCTAAAGAGGGAAAAATCTCTTTGACAACGTGAAAATGAAGAAAGTTTCTATGGGTTTCCCTAAAAATCGCATTATCCGGAAAAAAAAATTATCAAAATTCCTACCATAAACATCCTAGCCACCTACACTGAAATGCCATTTCGAGAGATCATTAAAATGCATTACATCTTAATTTGCCGCGTTAAATTCTTATGAGCCACGGGGATAATCTACAGAGGAATCTTAACGAGAAATAAGAGAGAAAATATCAGTAAACATTTCAAGGTATTAGAAAACACGGATTTGCTCCTTAAATCCTTTTAGACTTAAATAATTCTATATAGATACCCATACATGGGAAAAAGTATTTGGAATTTGACGGAAAGAGCCTTATGTATATACATGATCAGCAATTAATCAGGTAAAAGGATCGTGCATATATTCTTTAGCTTTGAAACATTATTTTTTAATCTATAACTGCCCACTCCTGATAAGAATGTATTTCTGCCGAACTTTTCCTTAAAAAGGGAATTTCCATTCACAATCATCTACGATGTCAACTCAAAATGTGATTCATAAGATACTTTTTGCATGCTCGAAATTATCTAAAATGACTTGGCATTATAGTAGGTGAGGCACCTTGCCCTTTCTAAGAAATTTCCAGCTATGGAAATAATGCATGCCTGAATTCCAGGTATGCATTTTAAAGTCAATAATTGCAAGACTGTTCTTTAAAAGAAGACGAAGTACTAAGCATTCTCTAATAAGAGCCTCACAAAGTTGTTTCTCGTACTGAGGTTCCTGGATACGCCTCTGTGGCTTGGACTCCGAGAATTATGAAAATAATTCTGTTCCGAATAATATAGTCATCATATTTCACAGATGTTGTGAAATATGATGACTAATTGCGAGACTGTTCTTAAAAAAAAGACGAAGTACTAAACATTCTCTAATGTATATCCCATCAGATTTCCGATAAGCGGAACACCGGGGGGGGGGGGGGGAGGGGAGATGCTCTGTTTCACAATCACAATTTCGTAGCATTAGACAAATTATGGAATTAAGAATTGAAAAAAATAGTAAAACGGGATTTTTGTTTGTCTGTTTGTTTTGTTTTTTTGTTTTTGTTTTTGTTTTGTCGACGAATACGCGGTGAAAAGAGACAACCAAAGGACCCAAGGACCCTCTTTTTGCTTGTCCGAAAATGTAAGATTTCAGGTGTGTCCCCTTCACGATTCAAGATAGGTCTCCGCCCATAAGGCTTAAATCAGCATTTTAGAATCAAATTTACAATCAAAGCTTTCAGAATCCTTGCAGCAATTAAAGCCTTGCGAATGAAAGAAATCTCACTGGTATATATTGAACTGAAACACCCCGTATAAGGACGTTAAAAAATGTGGAAACTGAATGTAAAAAAAAAGGTGTAATGTGTTTCATGTGTATTATGTTATACAGTTTATAAACAGTCTGGGAGAGGTGAAAAGTTATGTTCTCATGTTTACATTGTCGGTAACAATAAAGCGTTTTGTACGATGCTATAATTTGAATATTTCCAAACACTCTGGTTTCTTCTTTCACTTCTAATAGCTTTGCATCTGCACCGCCTTGACCGTCTTTCCATAAACATGACCCCTTTAAATGAAATGTAGTCAGTTAACATGTTCTGTAACGTTAAACTGAATGTGGAATACGGAGTAGCAGTGGCCTGGGGAGGCGCCAGGGTATTTTGATAGGGGGGCAAGATGACCCATAGGTGAATGTATTGACATTTTAAGTGAACAAATAGGGGTATTACATAGTTGCAAGCCCCAGGCCTCTCTTTCCCCACCCTCTTCTTTCTTCTTCTTCCTCCTTTTTCCTTCCTTTTCTCCTCTTTTTTTCCCCTTTAATTATCACTTGTAAATATAATAGGGGGCATTCGTCCCCTGCTCCCCCATGTAGCGCCGCCCCTTGCAGTGGCGTAGAATGGGTCCATCCATTGAGGGGCACTACCACGGTGGCGGATATCATCATCTGTCTGGCTTACTCGGCGCCTTTCCAAGAGACGTGCAGGTGAAATGTCTTTCCCCTCGGATGCTGCAAAATTGTGGAACCACCTATATACCTGCTACAGTGAAGACAGCCTCATCTGTAAACCAATTCAAGAAATTCCTCAAATCCTATCTATTCTGCTAGAGAACAATGGATTGTGTAGACTATAGACTGATCTTCGTGAACATGGTTAAGTGTAAATTGTTTGAGTGGCCCAAACATGTGGAGTAGTGTGTGTGTGTGTGTGTGTGTGTGCAACGCTTTGTACTTGTAGGAAAAGGCGTAGTTCAAGATATTCTGTAACATTCCAACTGGAATGTCATGCAGTTGAAGAGTGGATGCATTGTTTTGTGAATACTTCGTAAAAAGACATAAAATTTATTATATCTATAAGAATATTCATTATAATCATATACTGTGTAACAGGAAAAAATACTACCTTGACTTCATAATATCAGTTGCGATTCAGTGAACGGCTTGGACACTATGATGGGATGTATATGGTCTGAATTGACTTGTGATATCCCCGACTTTTTAAATTTATTAATTCAGAAATTGCAGTTGAACAATGTCATCAAACGCATTAAAGTTGAACCAGTGATGGAAAAATGTTAAGACTGAATTCAACTCATCCAAATCTCGGTCACTTAACCCAATTTGGTACGATGATATTTCCTTTTATAACCTCTCATCAAATTCAGATTTATTCGTCTAGACCTTAGAATTTACTGATAATCACTGACTGGTCTCTAAATCAAATCCAGAGGGATCAGTTGTGCCAGGCACAAGTTCGTTTTATAGACAGCCCGCCTTTGACGATGCAAGATCATACGTCATTGAACATTACAATATAGGATCCTGGATTATAAGCACCCCCCAAATCCTTGGACTCATTTCGTTTTTCTCAACCCTCTCTACATCAGTTCGGTCTAGGTCAATTTAATGTAATAAAGGTTCATTCGAATATGAGCATGATGAGTCTTAATACAGAGACTGAATTATACATGTTTTACAAAGATTGAAATACATCATTGATCAATTAGAAATTATAAATAAACATGTAGATTTGACTCCGAGGTCGCATCAAACACAATGATAGAATCACAAGTAATGGGTTCCAGATAACATGTTATAAGTTGATACAAAAAGTATCATTCCTGTCTATACAAGTATAAGCTGATTACATTCACTGATATCGATGAGATCGAGGAAAGAGAAGAAGAGAGTGCATTTCTTATGGTGGCCCTGAAGTACGCTCGACAACAGGTCATGTGCGACGTGAATTTCGCATCCCAGTTCATGACATTCATGACCCGTGGCGCAAACTTTGCATCCCAAGTCGTGAAATTCACGACCCGCGGTGCGAAATTCAGGACTGGGATGCAAAGTTCGCGCCACGGGTCCTGAATTTCGCATCGCGGGTCGTAAATTTCACGACTTGGGATGCAAAGTTCAGGACCTGGGATGCGAAATTCACGTCGCACGTGACCTGTTGTCGAGCGTACTTCAGGGCCACCATAATTTTTCGAAAGGGTAAGTACTGGAGACAAAGCCACTGAAAGCAAAGAGATATATCTGTAATGAAGAGAAGAAGTGAGTGAGAAGGAGAGAAGGAGAGAGAGAGAGAGAGAGAGAGAGAGCGGGCGAGAGGGAGAGTAAGGGAGAAATACAAGTGGGAAGAAAGGAGTTTTAAAGAAGTGGATAAAGAAATATGTACGATATGGTTAAGGTATTAGCGCCCCCTTCTCTCCCTTCCCTTGAACTGAATTGAATATATTTATTGTCCATAAAGGAAATTTTTACATCCGATAATTAAAAATACAAAGACAGATAAAATTTCAGATGAAAATACAGAACGAAAATACAAAATTATTCATAGATTAATTGCAACTATATGTATAATTAACAATGAATAATCAGGATGGTTACCGTATTCTTACAGCATTAAACTGACAAAGTACTATAGGAGAAAAGAAGTAGAAATGAGAAAAGAAAAGGTGGAGAAAGTAATAAAGGAGAGAAGAGGATGAGGATTTCCACGAAACATCCGTCTCTACTTTTTTCCATTTTCTGTCTGGTTCGTTCTCTTTCTCTCAACTACGCACTCGAACAATTTAGCAAAAATTCAACAATGAATGCACATTTTTCTTCCTTCTTTATTATGTTTTACAAATTCCGTAGCATCCCTTTCCTGAGAATATTCTGCAGTTTCTACTATACTTGTTCAACAAATAGTGAGCTATCATGTGTCCAGGAATTTGTCAGGTGCTCAAGTGAAATAACCACTTTTTTCTGAATGTAATTTTGTCGAGTCATCCTTGCCGCCTGTGTTCAAAGGAAAGTACATATGTAAGAGAATTTTCTTGCTAGCGACCCGAGGTGACTTAAGTCACAGAAAAGGAAATAAGAATACTCCATACATCTGATAACCGCCTGCGCTAAGTGCATGAGGATGATCAAATAAATCATTATGTCTCAAAAACACTCGATCATCCTGCCTCCGTTATAATGTCAAACCGTGGCGTCATCAGTCAACGCCTGCATGTTTCCGCACACACTCCATTTGTTCACGTTGTTAAGGTGGGGGTAACTTGCAGTGATGGAGGAGTGGTCACGTGCGTAGCATGCAATCTCAGGTGTATTGCCCCTTCGGAAAAAGGTGGGCGAGATTTCGCCAAAGCTCTCGCCCAATATTGGCAGTCGATTCATCCCCGGCAAAGGGTAACCTTAGGAAACGTCTTTGATCGAACGCATTTTTTTTTGGCCGACTTTTTCCTATGATCACAAAGGTGGGTTTTTATTAATTGTTTCCCATAATGATGGATAACTTAATTGTAAGGAATTACCCGATCGACGTCAGTTTTTGCTGTGTGTGTTTGACCCTTGACACTGTGTTTATACGGATTTTAAAAATTGCTATCTACTTATTTCTACAATTTTATTATTCTTTGGCTGCCCTTTGACCATACATTTATATGTTGACATTACTCGCCTTCGTTTATGATTATGTTTTGTAAATTTAGCTATTTCTCTATTGCATTGTAAATTTCTTTTATTATGGTTAAACAAAAATGAATTGAATTGAACATTGCTGTATTGATTTCACCAACGAATAAATTAATTTATGTAGCTTAACGCAAAAATCCAACAGACGTGTTTTTTTTAGGCATGTGTGACTAGTGTATAATACTTCATCCCTTTTCAGACAACAAAATGTATGGTCTTTTGGTTTTTTCATCAAAAAGTTGATTAATCGAATATGAAGCCCAACAAACATTTTAAGTTGCGTTTTTATCGCCTTATTATGTAATGAGTCTATTGAGTTCATCTCTTGCAGATTACAGTCTACAATATACTTTCCTTTTGTTTTTGTGTTTTATCAGGACAGAAACCAAATGTCATGGTTGATCTGCAGGTTGTCTCAGTTCACATAACTTCGTTTCTTATTATACAGAGTTCATTACTTCTCTTTGGCTTAATATTTCTTTCTCTGGAAATTCCAGAAATACCCCTCACATATATGAAGTTGAATAATCACATAAAGGCTGAAATAAAACTGAGGAAATTTCCGATTCTTATGAATTTGCGAAAAAAATTGGGGGTCATCTGGTGAAAAGTTCAGCGATATCGGGCAAAGCAGCTACTGCAATAATAAGAACAGAAAGCGGGGAATTCCAAGAAAGAACGTTTCCGCCCTACCAGCTAAAGGCGTCCTGCATCGGCACGAAAAGCTAATGCACTTAAAGATCTCGATACTTCGCTTTACACAGACTGTTACTATGTTCGCATTGGCCTGGTCCTGATTATTGCTTCTGTTGAAATCCAGCTGAGAAAAATAAAACCCAAAGCCAAGGTCCTAGGATAACATCCAACACGACATCTTATATCCAATGTATGCCTAAGATGCCTACATGCATTAGGTGTTAAATAATTATGTCCTTCTCCATCACCATCACCAGACTGCTCACTTAAAAGATCTCCAAAAGGCAGCACGAAGGGAGAGCATCAGGAGATTATCTTGAAAGTGTGAACGCTACTGCTATGCGCAACCGTTGCTGAATGACATGACGTCGGAAAGCCCGAGGGCGCGACGCTTCGTCCTAGTGTAAGCACGAATCATCGATTAAGCACCGTTTACCTTTTCATTGGCCAAATGGAAGTTCATCTCACCGATGCCAGTATATCCATTTTGACATGTTTAATGGGGCTTTCCAGTGAAGCCGGTGTCACAACGCCACATCCACCTTTCTGTCGAATAATTAAATAACAGCCATGCCTTCTCTAACCCAGAACCCCAACGTTTGATAGTACAAGAACGATTGTAGCGATGTCGAAGCTCTACGCAAGACAGATGTTTCTGAATAATCTGATAATGTGGCATTGCACTATAGAATTCTTTATTCTCTTCCAAGCACTTATCTTATACTCTCCATTTTGAGGGTGATGGGTTACATTGACGCCCAGATAAAATGGAAGAGTTTCTGGTGTGCCACAGGGTTACATGTTAGGTCCTTTATTGATTCATTGAGACAAGTCATCTGTTTCACTTTATCTTCCTTGAATAAAAGTGATAACCTAAAATTAATAAGTATACTTGTTTTTATAGTGTAGAAGAAATGCAAAACCGATTGTTCAAACTACATGCTGATGATAGAGATAAAGTCAATGTGAGTGAATGACCAAAGAGCAAAATTTGCTGAGCGAAAAATGATGGCAGATTTAAATTCATAATTACGCAAGAAGATGATAAGTAAGAGTTAATCACATCTCTAAAGAAAAAAAAAACAGCCTCTAACAAAATACTCATTGTTCCAGTCTGAAAATATCTAGGCCTATTCGCATTTTCCAAAAGCTGAAAATAAGTGAATGAGAAAGTGGTAAAATAAGAAAGAGAAAATGGGGATAGTGTAACTTAACCCACTGAGTACTGGAACGGGGTGGCCTCTGTATTAAACCTATGGGAAGTCAGGAATTCAGTAGTCAGCGGGTTAAAATGATATGATAAATCTCTGAAAGTGAAGGGAAGAAAATGAAAATGGAAGACGTGGAGGTTTGGGTTACAGTTCGTTATTCCGAAGGTTCGTTATTCCGAAGGTTCGTTTCTTCCGAAGGTTCGTTAGTTCGAAAATGGAATAAGGTTCGTTATTCCGAAGGTTCGTTAGTCCAAAAATGAAAAAGGGTTCATTATTCCGAAGGTTCCTTAGTCCAAAAATGAAAAAGGGTTCATTATTCCGAAGGTTCGTTAGTCCGAAAATGAAATGAAGTTCGTTAGTTCGTTAGTTATTTTCGGACTCACGAACCTCATTTTCGGACTATCGAACCTTCGGAATAACGAACCCCATTTCATTTTCGGATTAAGGAACCTTCGGAATAACGAACCTTATCATTCACGGATAAACGAACATTCGGAATAACGAACCTTACTTTATTTTCGGAATAACGAACCTTCGGAATAACGCCACAAATATTCGGATTAACGAACCATTTTTCATTTTCGGACTAACGAACATCTAGGTATACGCAATTTGCGTTTTTCGGAATAACAAACCTTCGGAATAACGAACCTTCTGAATAACGAGCATCACCCGAGGTTTGAACAATGCCAGGTGGTCAGACGTTTTCCTTATAAAAATGTACTTTCAATCGTTACTACGGTTCGAGGGATTGACAATTACCACTTGGAAAAAAGGAAATAGAAGATGACAGGTCAAAAAGCGTCGAAAGCTGACGCATGCGGCGTTATAACGTAATAAATGAATAATGAAGGCTGGAAATAGATTTTTTCATCGTACTTATAGATATAGATATTCCTATTCGGAAAGTGCTCTGCATCACATTGCAGAATACATTTATCATATTATCAGCTCATGTAGGATATGAAAATTCATGTAATACTATAAGCATCTAGAATATACATGTACAAGTTCAAGCGTTAGATAATGGAAGACAAACTACAGTACTGTTTTCTCTTCTCTCGCACTTAACCACATAGTGCTATTACGTATGATATGATCGTCAAAGGCCTGGGGGTGTTTCATAAAGATGTTCGTAAGTTAAGTGTTAAGTTCTTTATACACATCCAAGAATTTTGTTTACCTGTGACAGTTTCGACGACGGGCTGTCATCTTCTTCAGACGGCGACTAATTGGCGAATGATGATTTTGGCGCCAATTAGGAATCACCCAGGTGTGAAGCTTGGGTGATAGCGCCATCATAGATGTCAGACAGTTGGTATGCCCCCCCCCCATCCCGGTTCATATTGAGGGGGGTTCTCTTAATCCAGATGGCCTCTCTAATTCGTCTGCTGAGGTCCTGACTCTCCCTTGCTACTAATTGTGTCCCCTCCCAGTTGATGACATGGTTTTCTTTTGCCGCGTGATCTGTTATGGCTGATTTGTTGGTCACCGATGCTCTCTGTGAGCGTGTGTACGACTGTCCATCCAACCTTTGACAGTCCTTTTTATGTTCATCGATGCGCGTGCTTAACTTACGACTTCTCAGTCGATACACGTTTTCTGAATTAAGAGAACCCCCCTCAATATGAACCGGGATGGGGGGGGGGGGGGGGGGGGGCATACCAACTGTCTGACATCTATGATGGCGCTATCACCCGAGCTTCACACCTGGGTGATTCCTAATTGGCGCCAAAATCATCATTCGCCAATTAGTCGCCGTCTGAAGAAGATGACAGCCCGTCGTCGAAACTGTCACAGGTAAACAAAATTCTTGGATGTGTATAAAGAACTTAACACTTATCTAATTCACCATCCTGATGAACTTATTTCGCGGTGTTAGTAAGTTACGCACGACTTTACGCACGACTGGAACATGTTCTTGGGTGCTAATCAGATTCTAAATCATTTACATGTAGCACAAGAACATATCACCAGTCGTGCGTAAAGCCGTGCGTAACTTACGAACAGCTTTATGAAGCACCCCCTTGTTACATTTCGCTCCTTCGGCACAAAAATAATATAATAAACGTCAGTCGATACACGTACTGATCGATCATGCGCATTTAAACAAATACTCGTATTTCTTCCCCGCTCAAAAAAAAAAAAAAAAGAAAAAAAAAAAGAAGAGAGTGTTGTGACCAATAAAAACAGAGCCCACTTATTATAATCGTATTAAATGAGGTTTTCTGCTATGTGGACTTAAAGATGAATGACAATTCCTTTAAAAAATCAATGAAAAATAAGAAACATTAATCACTTACAGCATCATTCTTGTGTATCTCAACATTCTTGCTCGCAACTTGAGGTACGGGAATCCTTCTGTTTGGGGTTCTGTATCTTATACTGCTTTCACATCAAGGTACGGTCGCTGCGACCGGTCGCTGCGACCGTACCCAGCGACCGATCGGACGTGCTTTCACACCTCCGTCAAAATTTGGTCAGGCCCAGAGCGATCGGTCGCTGTGTAGCTGACCTAGCCGGAAGCGGAAGTAGAGATAGTGCGTAGGCATGTATGGGGGTCATTGCATTTCGATCGGTCGCTGAGTACGATGTGCTTTCACATCTAGCTTGCATCGGTCGCGATCGGTCGCTGAAGTACCTCACCGACCGTACTCAGCGACCGATGAAATGCTTTCACATTATGATTTCATCGGTCGCAGCGACCGCTCGCAGCGACCGGTCGCAGCGACCGTACCTTGGTGTGAAAGCAGTATTAGTACCTGGATACATGAGATAAAAAAGGGGGAAAAAAAGGGATGCCTGACGCGCAGCTACTTTGGAATACGCAAATAAAACACCGGTGTGTCAAACTCTCTTTTAAAAGAAAACGATGATCGTGATCGCGTAGGGTGATATTCGAGAATTATGCGAACAAAACGGAGATGATTCCAGAATCCATTAATATGATCACGATGAGGGAATGAACTCTTAACAAATGAAAATAAATGCGTGGCAACGTTTTCAAGAATTATCAAACGCACTTAAAAGTGTCAAAACATATCTTTAGACGACCAATCATAATATCAGTGTATATGTAAACCAACTTTTGTTTGAATAATACTCAGAGCGATGATTTTTTTAATGAAAAATAAATCATTCGATATCAACCAATGAACGCAGATTGCACTGGCAAGCTCAAAATGAACACTGATGATAATGTACTTTAAGCGAAACCAGGATTTTAAAAGTTCACAAGTCATGTACTATTGATTTCGAAAATCTAAAAATCATTCTGCTAAGGAGAATCAGACTACATTTTAATGATAGAAGGGTGTGTATGTGTGTTGTGTGTGGGGGAGGGGCTACACGATCCCCCAGCTTTACATCTGTAATAATGCTATCACGTTTTCTTATGTATTTCGTCTACTGCTATACAGCTATAAGAAATCAATGTGTCATTGACCAGAATACTGCAGTATTGTAGGACATTACCGATACAACTTTGACTAGATGTCGGGGTAAGATATGCATAATTTAGAGTTTTCTGACGAAACAATCAGAAAAAAAAGAAAACTAAGAAAATAATCTGATAAACCGTAAAATGCCTACGCTCTCTTGAGAAGCGAAGGATGGTTATACAAGCAAACGTCACCACAGAAGGTATCTTAGATTTTCTCAAAACCGTCCTTAGATCCTATAATATATTTATGTTATGTTATGTGTTTTTTTATTTTCAATATTTCTTTAAATCGCATTTTTCCAGCCATTACCTACTGGTATATAAATTTTCCGTGACAAAAGAGGAAAAGAGACATTGACGTACATTTCCGTCACTAATACAGCAAAAATGAATTATAACTTGCAAATGTTCTGTTGTATTTATCAGTTCGTTCTCTTTTGATTTTTGTACCCTACTTTCTCTCCTCCTTTCTCTTTCTCCATGCTAGAGAGTTAGTCTTTCTCGTCGCTTTGTCTGTATCTCCGAACTTTCCTTCCGATTCTTTTAACCTCTCTGTTCATTTTCTGTCTTTTCCTCCTTTTTTTTTTGCCCTCCCTTTATCCCCAGGAGATAACTTGTAAGTTGTAAAAAACATTTTTTAATCCACTGATTCCTCGCTTTTCTTCTTTAATGATCCCTATACCGTTTTCTCCCACCTTGTGTTTTCTCTCCTTTTTGTGAAACACCCCCCGGATCTTCGTTATTTCTATTACATATTATATTTTTCTCAAGGTATTATGCTTGCCATTATCATGATAATGATTTTTTTTTCTCTTCATCATAATCTACAATCCACGAACTTCTCTCTTCTTTCTCTCTCTCTCTCTCATTACCTCTTTCCTCTCTCGCAGCACCCTCTCATCTTCTCTGTTACTCGCCCCTCTCTCTCTGTAATATTCTCCTTATTTTCCTCTCGCCGGGCCCCCTGTCTTCCTCTCTGATTCAGTCTCCATCAGCTTTCATTAAAAAAAAAAAAGATCTCCCCCTCTATTTTTCTGTCAGCCATTTCTTTCTATATCACTCGTCTTCTCTCACTTCCCCCCTCTCTCTCTCTCCCTCTCTCTCTCTCTCTCTCTCTCTCTCTCTCTCTCTCTCTCTCTCACACAATAAAAGAGCAATGAAGATAAAATGCCTTGCTCAAGTCCATATAAGTGCCGTGCCGGGGATCGAACCCCCGGTTCTCACATCTCCAGTCAAGCGCCTTAAAACACTCGACTACGACACCTCTACTTGAACGATATGAGCGTACAAACACACACACACGCGCGCACCTAGTCTCTCTTTCGTCATTTTCTCAACCTCTATGGCTCTTTTGTCTCTTTCTCCCTCCTGTCTCTCTTTCTGTCTACCCCCTTCCATGCCCTCTCTCCCTAACACACACACCCACCCACACGCACCCTCACAACAGACACGCACACATTTCTTTCCCTCTTACACCCCTCTCTCTTTTTCTACTAGCTCCATCCATCTCTCTCTCTCTCTCCCACGCAGCCACACACTCACACGCACACCCACAACAGACACGCACACATTACACATCCCAAGCGCACCCCATTCCCTCCCTTTAATTCATCGTTCTTTCTGAGAAAGTAAATCTCCTGTCCCTTTTTCCGTGTGGTTGACCTATATGCAGGAACACCTTATCCAGTCGAGCGAAGGTCCTTCGCCACGGACAAGGTGAGTTGCAAATGCCTCTTCTCCGCTATAAGGTTAACGGACACCCCGTGACCTCATAAAATGACCAATGAGAAGCGTCCGCGTTAAGAAAGGCGCCACTAGTATAATGCCTCTACTGTGCTGGTTAGGATCGTGTAGAAAGATATTTTTGAACTTCACTTGCATCCGCCAACACCCCTCTTATTTTATTATTCATTTATTTATTTTGTATGCATTTGCATTAAAATGGCAGTAGCTCGACGTTGACATACGTATAACGATATGTAGTTAGCTTTGGAAATCACAGCTGCAAGTCGATTTGTAGACTTGTTGCGCTTTCAAAGCATGACTGTTTTGCCGGAAAGGGGGTTTCCCTCTTTGCGACCCCCTCCCCTCCCCCGCAGGGGCCACGGAAGCGGGGGAGCTGTGGGTTGCAGTCCCCACCCCACAATTTTGGATAAAAGGGAAAAAAAAAAGGAAAGAAAAAAAGGAAAAAGAAAAAGAAAAAGAAGGCTCGCAAAACCATAAAAACCCAAGGGCTTCAGGGGCTCTGTCCCCTGGACCCCGCTTGTTTGGGTGTAGCCTCCACTCGAAAAGAACTTTCCACATGGCTTTAAGATGACCTCTGATGAACGGGAATCACCCCCATCATTGCCCAGAGGACATCGAAAGTTCACTTTATTTTAAAGAATTAGAGACCGCGTGGCTTCCTTAATCATGCGGTTACGATTTCAGGTTTTTAAAAGGTCTCCGGATGTTTTGTAAGTAAAAACCTAAGAATTTGGTCAAATTTACTTTCCGATGGTTTGGTTCAAACCAGTAGCCGGTAATTTTCTTAAATTTGTCTTTCCTTTTCTTTCCGTTCATTTACGAATCTTTGTCTCTTTCTTTCTTCAATAATGTAAATACTCCATTCCCCCTCTCACTATCCCTCTTTTCTCCTGCTGCCATTTTTGTTTCGGGGGGGGGGGGTGGGGGGAGCTTGCTTATATAAATTTCAGCTCTACGGTGATTTTGACTCACCTTTTTCAAACTATGTTATGTAGTTGAACGAGTAGCTATGCACCCATCCCTGGGAACGATTTTGTTTTTACTGGGGGTGTGAAAACCCGAAAATTGTTATCCCACATGGTTTTGCATGCGTGCGAGAGAAGCAATGTCTAATCCATTTTCGAAATACCTGATGAGGAATGTTATACATTTTAAATTTGTTTTCTCCTCTTTTATAATAATAATAATAATAAAATTATAAAATGTACCATTATGAGAAATCAAAAATATAATATGATAGTATACATATTTTTTTCCTATATTTTTGCTTTCCCACTTGCTGAAATCAAGTGTAGTCATGGTAGTGCTGTTATAAAATTGTGTATATATTTTTTATGAGAACAGTTATTTATTATCATTCATCATAGGCGGCGATCCCGGGGTGAAATCAAGTGTAGTCATGGTAGTGTTGTTATAAAATTGTGTGTATATTTTTTATGAGAACAGTTATCTATTATCATTCATCATGGGCGGCGATCCCGGGGGGACGGAAGGCTGGGGGATCGCCCCCCCTCGATTTTTGAAACTTAATATTTCCATTTTTGTATTTTGAATCAGGTGACCAAATTTAGGCCAACCACTTGAATATTTTATAGGCCTAGGATGTATTTTGATGGCAAAATGAGGCTTATTTCCAAAATAATGATTATTTTTTGCGGCTAGTTTTAGCTCGCTCGCTTCGCTCGCTCGCATAATAACAATCAACCCCCTTTCACTTCTCGAAACAGATTTTCGGCGGTGACCTTCGGTCAGTGGCGGCACCAGGATTGTTAAAGTGGGGGGGGGGGGGCAAATGGAGGGCAAAAGAAAATGTTGGGGGGGGGCAAGGGCAGTCAATTTTTTTTGCGTGTATGGAAAAATCAAGCGTGAAGCGCGAGTTTTAGTCGCCGGCGTAAATCCACTTTGAGGAGGGGGGGGGGGATAATTGAATTTTTGGACTATTTTTTTTCCCACTTACACAAATTTTAATATCAATTTTGCGAGCGAGCGAAAAAAAATAACCGTTTTTTTGGTATTTAATCGCATTTTGGAATAAATATTCTGAAATATGACGAGTGAGCGAAGCGAGCAAGCCAAAAATGGCTACTTTTCCTGTTTTTAATGGCCTTTTAGAAATGAAATTGAAAAATATGACGAGCGAGCGAAGCGAGCAAGCCAAAATAACTACTTTTTGGGTTTTCAATCGAAGTTTTGAAGAGCGGAAAATGGTATTTTAGGGTACTTCACAGCTTGAATATGATGCTTATGACAACATCTACTTATTTACAAATTACTGTATAATTTTTCTTTTCAGTCCTCAAAATTTCTGGGGGGGCAACTGGGGGGGGGGGGGCAAAGCTTCTGAATGGGGGGGGGGGGGGCAAATGCCCCCCCATGCCCCCCCCCCCCCTTGGTGCCGCCACTGCCTTCGGTGTTTCCGGTGCCCCCCCCCCCCCCCCCCACTCGTTACATGAAATCGCCGCTCCTGCTTACCATACTTGCGAAAAAAATCCACTTTAAGGAATTTTGTTAGCTCTGTCTAAATGTGCGAAAATTACAGTAACATAACGGTAACTCAAGCACGATTTCTTTGGGCTAATTCCGTACGATTCGGTATTGAAATTGCCTTTGAGTTTTTCTTCGAAAGTAGTGGGGGTCGTGTTCTGTGCCTTGCAATATTAACATAATGAGCTTAATTCTGTTATCTTTTGCAACTCTAGAATAGTCCTTGATTTTAAAATTTAATCAGTGATTAATTTGAATTAGATTTTGCATTACATACATTGTACTGAGGTATATAATTTCTTATGTATTACAGTCAGGATAATCGCGATCTCAAGCCATGTCACAAATCATTTCGTCAGCTGACTTTAAAAAAGAGCCTTGAACTTGCGGTTAAATCTGGGTTATCCAATATCTCTTCTTGACCGATAAACTCTACCAAGGATCAAAACAAACCACTAAAAAGAGTTGATAGGTTATATTGTCCATTCAATGTACTTAAAATTGCCCCACATCCTTTCTGTTGCTTGTTATTCTGCGCCCTCGAAACAATGGCCCGATTTATTTATCCATTATGATCTGGGGATATCTGCGTGGGCCGTTGGAGGGAATGTGTCTGTGCTGCGCTTCCTGATTCTTTTCTCACTCATTAACTCCAAAACCACAAGAATAGATGAAAACATCAAACATATAAACATTGCTGGTGTTTCTGTTGTTATAATGAGTTTCGATCCATCAAATGTGTTATACCTCAATCACACGCATGAGGAGTTGGGGAGTTTTCCCCTTAAGGGCTGGTCAATATTTTGGGCTTAATAAAAGGGCCGTGGGCAGTAGGGTTAAAATCTTTCAGAAAGAGACGTCATCCATTGCCAAATTGCTTCCATACGCCTAAGAAAGGTGAATCGTCACAATAACTGTCATAAACATGATAAGAGGGATTTTGGTAATCCATGTTTCATAGATTGAGTGGGCTGGTCTCACCGAATGTCCAAATTGAATTTTAGTCCCGACCCGCCCCTAATGACACCCGCCGATGAGACTGACGATAAACAGACAGCATAATATGCACACTGAACGCGTTATTTGCATTGTTATGCAATATATTTGACGAAAGGTTCATCCATTTATGTAGTTTTGATTGGGAGTGATGTCTGTGAGAATTGTGATGAGTAAGTCAAAAGTTCGAGAATAAAAATCAACTTAAAATTTCTAGAATACACTCTAAAAAATAGTGGGTAAAATGTGGCATGAGGGTAATTATCTGTCCATCCAACTTTGGGCATTTCTTTTTATCCAATTTCGATGGAAATTTTGCCCATTCTTAAGCAATTACTGCTTCGTTTTACCCTAACTGGAAAATATGCTTCCCGCATTGGGTTAAAATATTTCCCAAAGTTGGTTGGACATAATCATCCTCGTGCTGGTTAAAATTTTACCCAATATTTTTTATAGTGTACCCAACGAATGGTTCAGTAGAAAATACACTGTGGTTTATCAGGGGGTGGGGATGGGAGGCAAGGGGATCACGAGCCCCGGGCGCCAGTTTTACGGGGCGCAAAAGAGCAAAAGCAAAAGCACAAAAAAAAGAACTAAAAAACAAACAAACAAGACAACACAAAACAAAAACAAAAAACGAAAAAAAAAGGAAAAATAAAATCGAACAGGCACACATACCTGACCGACCAAAAAATTTCCAAATTTCTTTTTTTTTTTTCTTCTTCAATTCATTGTCGTCATAAGTGGGAAAGGGGCGTAATTTCAGCGGCTAGCTCCTGGCGCCAATGAAAGTACAGAAGGCACAAAAACAAACAATCCCACCAACCAACAAAAGCACCAAAACAAGTCAAATTAAAAGAACAAACAAACAAACAAACATAATTAACACAATATTTGCTATCAGCCAGCACGCAGGATTTGTAGAAAATATTTGTGGTTGGGGGGAGGGGAGGAGATGGACTGTTAGATTGTTCCCTCACACATAATTCTCTAGAGGTGTCTTTGCATGATAAATGGTGAACATATCATACATGGAGAACAATAAATCCTCTTATTTGAACATCTATAAAAGGCCTATTCACCATGTTTATGTTTTACACATTTCTTAGACGAGTAGGATAGATTGAAAAAAAAAATAAGTACAATTTCAATTACCTATTCAAAAGTAAAACTCAGTATGACAAATCAAAATTTGGACAGAATGTTTTGGGTGCAATCTTGCACCCTACGATCATGAAAAAGGGGAGAAGATGCACCCTTATTTGCATCCAGAAATGCCCATCTGCACCCTTAAAGGTGTGATTATGCACCAGAGGGTGCAGAAACTTTTTCATCCAAAGAATTTGCACTTCCCTTAAAGGGTATAACTCTGCACCCTTAAAGATGCAAAATGTAGCTAACAGCACTCTTAATGGTGCATATTTGGGTGCAAAGTTGCACCCATAATGGAGCTCCTGGTGTCACATATTTTGAAGGGTGAAAAATTGAATCTTTTTTTCCTTATTGCGTAGTGTAAGGAATGTGCCATTCACCACATATACAAATTTCGAATTCATATATAGCAGTGATTTTTCCCCAACTATTACATCATCTTCGATGCGATCAGCTTCGGGGAGTAATCTCCTGTGGAACTTTTCAAAGAAATGTATTTTACAACTACATTACAGTCCCTTTATAGACAGAGTTGCGACATGAACGTTCTATTTTTTTTTGTTGAAACAACATGGCGCTCGAATTCTTTCTATTTAAAACAGCCAGGTGCTAATCGGAATTCGATAGAATTGTTGCGTAACAGTGGAAACAAAATGGCGTTCAAATCATGGGTTGTCGCAACTCTGTCTACAGGGACTCTAAACTACATCACACAAGTACCCCCTCTAGTGACACCTTGATATAGAATAGATTCTCCGGTTAGTGAACTTGTTTCAAAGCTACTAAAATGATCCACTTGGAAGTAAAACATTAAAATCATCAGCGCTTAGAGATGCATGACCAAAATTTTCCATCAAAATTTTCTGTCAATGTCATATATTAGTCATCAAGATCACCTACTGGACGTAATGATTCTTCGTATGTGATTCATTTCAAAGTACCACAGTCTAAAGAATGGATGTTATTACGAAATGATATACAGCAATAATGACTTTTTGAATTCCCCTCTCATTCTCTCTCTTTCTTTATCTCTTTTTTATATTCCCTTTTCTCCTCTCCTTCTTTATTTCTTTTCTCTTCATTCTGTCCCCACTAGTCCCCCCTCTCCCCCATCTCCCTCTCCTTCGATATATCTTTCTCTCCTTTTAATTACATCCCCCTCTTTCTCCCCCTTTTCTCTCCCCCTCTCTCTTTTATCTTCCACTGCTCTCCTTCCCACTCCCTTTTCCTCTTCATTCTATCTCCACACTATCTCTCCCTAGCTCCCTCTATACCTGCTCTCAATCTCCTTCCTTTCATTTCTATCCCCCTCTTTTTCTCCATTTCTCTCTCCTCCTACCTCTATATATATCCCTCTACCTCTCTCTCTCTTTTACCCAATCCAACCTCCCCATCTCTCTCTCTCTTATTCTCCCTCTCCCTATTTCTTGTCCTGTCTCTCTTTCTCTTTCATACTCTCGAGCTCCTTAATATCTCTCCATCTTTATGACTTTTCTTCCATCTCTCTCTCTCTTTCTCTTTCTCTCTCTCCCTCTCATAAAGTGGATCTCTTACGTCATCATGGTCATAAATTAGGCAAGCAAATTACCTCATAACGTTGGTTGTTGAATTACGAGAAAATAAGATGCATTTTTCCCATCTAGAAAATGCTTGAAATAAATGCACGTATACACATGCCATCAGCGTAATTCTATAGATCTATATCATGAAAACCATGGGCAAGACAAGATTTTCAGTCACTAAGCCCCCTTTTGGCTTATTCACCATCGCATTCTCATTTATTCATCCTTTCTCTGTCCTTCTTTCTTTCTTTCTTTCTTTCGTTCTTTCTTTCTTTCTTTCTGTCTTTCTTTCTTCTTTTCCCTTTTCTTTCTTTCTTCATTCATTCATTCATTCTTTCATTTTGTATATCTATTTGTTTATTTGTTTATATGTTTATTTATTCATTTATTCATGTATTTATTTATTTATTTATCTATCTATCTATTTATTTATCCATTCATTCATTCATTGATTTATAACGATATTCTCTTCTCCCAACTAACACGATCTCAAGCACATTCGGGAAATCAACGCTGTGACAATGTTGACATGGCCGATAACCTTGTCTATCACCTTATCATTATTATCTTGTCTTTTTGTTGTTTTCTTTTATTGCTATCTAATTTCTTCTAATAACTTGTAAATTTTTTGATTATGTCTGTGATTCAATCAAACACATAATTATAAAAAAAATTGTAATGTAAAGTATAATACAAATCAGAGTGACATTAAGATAAGAACATTGCAGTATGATGGGTTGTTGAAACTGCCCTTAAGTTGATTTTTTTATTTCATTTATGTTTTAAAATTTATTAATTAGTTTATCTATTTGTTTACTTGTTTTTTAATTAATTTATTTATCTATTTATTTACTCATTTATTATTATTTATGTAATTTTATGTTATTTTATTTTTGTTTAATTATTTATTTATTTATTTTAAAAAATTTTATTTATTTATTTATCTATCTATTTTTTTTGGGGGGGGGAGAGAGGTTTTGGATCGTGCTAAATAATGTCATCTTAGGGCAGTCCTACCCTCACTGGACACAAATGCTAAAAGTCATTCAGTCATATTTTTTCTTTTTTAATCGAAAGTATTTTCTTTTTGTGTTTCCCGATCATGTATGAAAGTTCGAAAACATAATGAATTCAGAAAATGTAATTATAACCTATTCACATATGATAGCCTATTGTTTTTCCAGCCCTTTCTAAATGTGTTCTCAATCTAATTTCAGTAATGTGTGGAATAGATGACGGGTTATGAAAACTTGGAGCCGTGTAAGTTTGAGAACCAACTAGTGGCTAACTTTGGCAGAGCGTCATTAATTCTAACCACAAGATGGCGTTCTTTACATTTTTTTCTCTCAGCATAATGGAGACCTTCCTCTTCATAATCATTATCATTTTCGTTTTATTCTTTTCTTTTCTTTTTTATTTAATCATCAGAATGATCAGGAATTGCTTAAATGTTAAAAATGTGTATTTAAATTATGTGACACATGAATAATCATTTCCTGTATAATAAATGTATTGTAAAAGGAAGAAATTAAGATATCATTCAACACAACAGAAACGAGGAAGTAGTTTCTTCTTCATTTGCCAGAAATTGCTCGTAACGAACTGAAAGCTTGCATGATCTTGCCAAATCCAGCACTCACTGTAAATGCATTTTGAAGTCCTTTTCTTTGAACTGAAATCAAGTTTGGCCAGTTTAGTCTGTATTCTGTCTGTACACGAGCCTGGCAACAAAAACATACACCGTAGTAGTATCAGAGCGACATCAACGGCAGAAGATTGCATCGAAATACACGATTTCAGTGTATACATGTGCCTTGAATCTTATCACACGTTTGTTATTTATTTTCGTACACTCCTCTTGATTTTTTCTCTTATAAGTAGACACTGGTGTCGGTATGTAGGATGGGGGCGGCAAGGGTGATTTCTCACACATTTAGGCTCTAGGGAGGGGCACGCACAGGTGCCGGTGTAGCGGCAGATTTGGTTCCAGCGGCGGATTTTGTACCTGGTACAAAATCTGCCGGCAAATATCGTTAATTAATTAATTCATTCATTCAGGAATCAATCCAAGCAAGCAATCCAAGTACGGTATTTGTAAGGAAAGGTGCTCTCTAAAAAAAGATAAAAACAAGTGCAACTGTTCACTCTTCAAGGAGTGCATGTCAAAAAACAGTGAATTTCGAGTGAATATGCGTGATTCTTCACTCAAAATTCACTCTTTTGACGATGAATTATAGGCCTACATTCTAGACTCACTTATAAAAATTAAAAGTTGCTATTTACAACACTGTTGTGTATTTATGAGAAAAAAGTTCTAAACAGATTTTGTCACTAAGAACCAAACTGCCAACCACCAAATCTGCCGCTACACTGGCACCTCCACCACTGAGAAGCACAGCAAAAAGAAGATAGTTGTCCGATGCTACGTCACTGGCTATTACATTACGAAACACAATGCTCCTTTGGTGCACAAAATTCAGAGGCCACTTTAACTCCCTCCCCCCCCCCCCCCCCCCCCCGTTTTTTTAATCAAGTTACTTCATTGTGAAGGAAAGAAAAACAGCTAAAAAACTTCCTCAATCCGTTTTAAAACAACATTCTTTTCATCAGTGCATCAACCCCTCTCATATATCAGACAGCTATGAAAAATTGATAGGCATCAATAATCATTGACCAGGTCTCCATATGGCCACATCACCAAGTTGTTTTGAGCAGTTACATATCTCTGTCTCTCCTCTTGAAACCGACCTTTGTACCCGTATGTAGATAAGTTCAGTCACACCATAAGATCGATTGATAACCTATCAAATCTCTGTCATTGGGAGTACGGGAGTATTGTAGTTTTTTTGTTGGGTTTGATATCGGTCTGGTCGCTGGTGACGGTCTAGTCGGTATGACTGAGATATAACATGTATCATCGCAATATTAATCAACTCCTTGCTTCACTATAATTATTATCGGTGATTAAATAACAAAAAGACTAACATATTGCTCACATTTCTGCCTGCATGACTACGAAGTCTTTTAATCGGGAAGTGAATACCATAAATAAATTTTAGAGAAACACCACGGGTAAGCTTTCATCATATTTTTGTTCTGTGTTGTATTTTGTATGATATTCATAACATGCCATCATTTCATCTCACTGGACAATTACAGCTTTAAATTATAACTTTGAATTTGAGTCGGAATTTGAATATTTAGGTCTACACAACCGTAGTATGACTGTTCTCAATGTTTTTCTGCATATAACTTTTTCGAAACACCGTTCGATGTACAGGAGGGTTTCTTGATGAAGTAAAATTAAGGCCAGTAATAAGGCTTATGGTTAACGAAGAGTAATACCACAGTTAAACTAAAATCATGGTCATATATCTAAGGGGTGATAAATTATGATGTTATACTTTTTCATATGCACGGACATGACGGACTGCAGTCACTGTATTTATAAATTTTTTGACCTTTTTAGATTTATTTTCATGAAGAATATCTTCAAGTTCACTGCAACGCTTTTCTCTGCGTGAATGAGTCAGGAATACTTCAGTGTTAAGAGTAAAATGGCAATTGAAATAAATACGTGCACAGGGCCGTACGCAGAAAATTTTTTCCTGGGAGGGGGCAAGAATACGTAAAATTTTCGAAGGAACACGTAAGCGAAGGAGCGAAGCAACCAAGCTGGTCACGGGGGCGCTTTTGCATTGTTGAAATGGAAATTGAAGGATCTGGTGCACGCTTTTGGTGGAATTTTGGAAAAATTTTCAGTAAAAAAATGTAAGTCTTGAAACTTTCGGGGGGGGGGGGGAACTTTCCCCTGTCCCGCCCGCCGCTGCGTCCGGCCATGTATGTGCAGTATACGAGAGTAATGATTATGAGACATATTAGATAGAAAACTGATTTTTACTTCTATGATGGGGGGGGGGGGGAGTACTTATTTACATTTCAGGTGGCTGCTGCTGACTCTTTATCTTAACATTCTTTAACCTCATTGCCATTATCCTTTGACTTGATCTTCTTTAATCATTCTTCTATTCACGTTCCTGATGAAGACCTTTCTGATATACAAGACGGACCTAAGAAGCCATCATGGCTGAACCTGATGTTTCCAGTGAGGAGGAGCGACCAGGCAGGATTAGTCCAGTGGCCGAGAGAGTGAGGAGTATGTCAGTAATGGGATCGGTGGTCTCTTTTCATGACATCACGTATAGCGTCATGGTCAAGAAAGATGGCAAAAAGGCCCAGAAGGTTATCCTCAATAATGTCAGGTGAGACCTCCTTCCTCTTTCTCCTCTTATTCTTCTTCGTCTTCTTTTTTATTCTTCTTCTGTTTTTCCTCCTCCTCCTTCTTCTTCTTCTTCTTCTTCTTCTTCTTCTTCTTCTTCTTCTTCTCCTCCTCCTCCTCTTCTTCTTAACCAAATTTCGTCATTATCAAAATAAGAGTTTAAGAGTTCAAGAGTTCCAGAGTATATTTATATTAAAAAAAAATCAAACATACATAAGTATTCATGATTTTGTTGAACAATGACAGGATACGTGTACATAATTTGAAATATGAAACAAAGTCAATCTAAAAAAAGAATATGATTATATAGTATAAGCTCTTACGGAAATGGAGGGATCCACTAAAAAGCCATGTTCAGAATATCCTTCTAATCAGGGTGGAAGTTGCAGTCTGTTGTCAGTATAACTGGAATCATTATCATCATAATCGTCACACTGAAAATGCATTTTATTTACATTTTTAATTTTCCAGCCAAGCTAGCAATTTTCAAAACCCAATTCTGTACGCTGGCCAGGTTGCTAAGGAGTTAATTCATGCAGCAATGAGAACAGTGTTAGATGTTCTTTTTTAAAGCTGATATGTGCGGTTAATTGATTTTACCATCGATGACTGAGTTCATTTACATTTCTATTGTAAGTTGCTATGTGTGGGCCAGTGAGCCTTTGCTTTTGACCAGCTGGTTTGGATGTTTTTAGGCAAGGGTGATTTTGGAGAGTATACCTGTTAGTAGTTTTTTCCAGTACTTTTTGAGCAGACCACTTTTAAATTTTTAATACATGTGCAGCTTTTAGCATGTTTAGTCATGCAGAAGAGGAAAAGACGCCATATTAAGCCGCCATTTTGAAGTTGAATTCTAATTCAAGATTTGCATGAAACATCGGCATCCTTTCACTGCTTTTTGCTCAGTTTTTGAACATGAATGAGGCCAGATATGTGCAGTGTACAGAGCAGTTTTCTAGCCCGTTATAAGAAAGTCATCGATGGTACAGAGATGGGGCGTATTTCCCGATTGAGGACCCGCCTGTTGTTTGTTGGCATCTGCGTGGTTACCGCTGAGTACGAGTTGTAGGAAGACAGCTGAGGTAATAATATCCAAGTCCTTTGGAAGCGCATAGAGACGTTATATCATAATGTGATATGCGCTATACAAGAACTGTATATTATTATTATTATTATTATTATTACCATGGTGATGTATTTGAAAATTGTTCTTTTGCATACTCAGTCTCTACAAATGACAAAATCAAGCGGAGAATTTTTTTTAAACGTTGAACGCTGATGAGATTGAAGCGTCTTCTTTTGGCGGACATTGAGTTCAGGAATTTGGAGAAGGATTTTTTTTTTTTTAAAGCTGATATGTGCGGTTAATTGATTTTACCATCGATGACTGAGTTCATTTACATTTCTATTGGCGGACATTGAGTTCAGGAATTTGGAGAAGGATTTTTTTAAACGTTGATTTTAAACTGAAGAGATCAGATAAGTCTTACATATGTTTGTTGTTCTTGTTGTCGTTGTTGTTGTTGTTTTGGATTGTGGATTAAGACAAATATTTTTGAAGATGTATGGACAGTTGATAGGTTAGTGATGAAGTTCTGATGTCAGACGGATGGAGTTGGAGATAGATACGGATATGAATATATAAAGTTAGTAATAGTGACTTTTATTTTAGATTTGTAAATAAATAGTAGAACTGAAATAAATTGTACTCTCTTAAAAAGGAAAAGAGTGAGCGCATTCTCTCTGTTAGGGATGAATTTAAGAAAAGGGTGCATTTAGAGTGCATTAAAAGTGAATTAATCATCATTATCATCATTATCCTCATTAAAATCGTCTTCGTTGTTAATGTAATTATCATTAATTCATAATACAGAGATCGTAGAATCAATGACAAAGAAAGATGCAAGATATGTAATGCTGAGGAAGGCATCGGGGAGGTCAAAATAGGTGGGAAACTGATTTTATTTTCAATCGTCTTCATACAAGAATACTTTCGGCCCGAACCCATTCAGCGTTTTATTTTAGGACGGTTTCATCAGTAAGCTTAAACAGCTATCATTTATTAAGTAAAACCATCAATGCCTTTGATTTTAAGATGAACTGTCCAACAGATTCAGTGTTTAAAATACTATTCTATTTTTTTTTTCATTTAAGAAGTTGACTCTTTATAAATTTGTCAGTGAAATTAATGAACCATTAGACAAATTTTCCTCTTAAGGTTTCAAAATTATTATTAGCCAACGTTCGGTAATGGATATTAAAGTACCATGTTTTCCTAATTATTCATATATTTGGCGATACGATCGGCTGTATATCGTAGATATAATCGTAACTAGTTGATTATCATTTAAAGAATTTCATATCATTATCGCCAACCAAGCAAACTTGTTTTAGATAAAATCTTGAGCATTTTTAAAAAACATTTCCAAAAGTAATTATTACAAAATGTCTAATAGTCCAGGAATTGCATATTTTTATGTTACATCATGGTCAAACATAATTACGATAAAAACGTTTATGTTTGTTCTTTGCGTTCCTAAAGTGTCAAGTTCAGTTCGTACATTGAACAGTTTAGGTACAGCCTTAATTGCTTGTGAAAATATGTATGTGATATCACAGTGATAACCATGATAACTGTTTTGAAACCCTGACTGAACTTTGCCATGTTTGTCCTTAACCTACATAAGCAGCAGATGTATGAGTCGCTTTGATACGAAAAAAACCCCCCTCCAAAACAAACCCCGAACACCCTCTTAATTAAAACGAGTATTAAGAATTATCGGGGGGGGGGGGGATATACAGTAGAAAACAGTACAAAAAAAATCTAGGATATGAACTAACGAATATGTTTATTTCTGTATAGAAAGGCGGGAGGGGAATATCTACTAATCTTTACCCTTTGAGATAATTCATATTTTGTCAAGAAAACTTGCCAATTGGGATATGGGGTATGAACTAATTTCCCTTATGATATTAGCTTGAAATAAAAATAATATTCTCTTCCTCAGTCGGAAGAGCATTTTCTTATATCGGGAGATAGAAATAGAGATGACTGGGTTCGGGGGGGGGGGGATTCTAAACGGGGATAGATATAGTCGCGCAGTGATTGTGTTAAAACTACAAACGCCCATCTCTCCCCCTTGCGAAACGGACCCAGAAATTCCAGTTTCGGTTGTTTGATTTTAGAGATTAATTATGAACTCCCATTCGTGTCCGTGGAGATAAGCTTGCACGCGAGGAAAGCTTGATATACAAGCTAAATGTTCATAAAAGGAGAAATTTATACAATGTCTGAGTTTGCCTAATCCATGGGCGTCAGTCGGGGGGGGGGGGAACAGGGGGACAAGTCCCCCAACTTTTGGGGTATGTTCCCCCCCAATAAAAAATTAAGCTGATGACCCTTTTTTTTTTTTTGTCAGCAGATTTTTGGTGTATGTCCCCCCAAATAAACTGATGACCTTTTTTTTTAGTGTCCCCCAATATATATACACACACACACACACACACATATATATATATATATCGGATTGACGCCACTGGCCCAACTCTCACTGTATACACAATCAAGAGAGAGAGAGAGAGAGAGAGAGAGAGAGAGAGAGAGAGAAATGAATACAATATATCTGGGTTCGGTCAACCTCTTACCGTATATTAAACAATTAAAGGTATAGAAATATAAGAAGATTGGGTTCGGCCAATTTCATACACAATAAGACTTTTGAAAATGGGATATCAGTATTACTCATGATTTGACGAATCGAAATATAATGTAAGAAAAAAATATATAATGTGTAGTTAGAGCTAACGAAATCATTGGATAAACTGATGACTATATTTAGCTATATGATGTACTTGTATGTATTCAAGCTGAAACATGTTTTAACGATGTTTTTATTTGCTTGTGTGTCTACTTGTCTTATATGTCTTTTTATAAAGTGGTGTTTTCCGACCTGGAATGAATGCTATCCTGGGACCAACTGGTAGCGGCAAAACATCGTAAGTAATTGTAATTTACAAAATCTCGAATGTTCCTAGAAAGGGGATTTGATAGCTTCAAACACCAGGGTCGCTTAGTGACGCTTAAACATTCCATATCATACCTTTAATGATTCGTTTCAAATTTAAACATTATGATTATAATTATTAGTTGACTGAATCAAATTCGCTGGAGAGAGATTAATTTCATGTCAAAGACGAGACGTGACTGTTTTTCCGACATGTGCAATTAAAAGGAAAATAATATTTCTGTTCGACTATCATTCTACATTAAACAAATAGATGAAATATATTATGTTATTAACTACAACTCTTCAAGGTTTTTGCTCTTTTGTAGTTTCTCTTTTTGTTTTGTCAATATATTTTGTACAATCCCTTCTATGCAGTTTTGTGACTTTGAAAATAAAGAATTGAATTGAAATCTTAATGATCATAAGCTACCAGTTAATTTTTCGTACTTTTACTCATTCAAATGGCACTGAAAAGCATAACAAATAATTGCTACTAATTTGCAAAGACATCATTTCAACCAGTCTTCCTGGTTTGGGGGATTTTGCGGATTTCGCACATTTGTTACTGAAAATTTGCTTTTTGCCTTTTAGGCTTCTTGACGTGTTGGCAGCAAGAAAAGATCCCCGGGGTCTGTCTGGCCAAGTCCTTATAGATGGCGCCCCACAACCTGAAAACTTCAGGTGCATCTCGGGATACGTGGTCCAAGTAATTTATTTTTCTACATTTCTTTTTGTATATGAGGGGTAAATCGAGAATTTTGTCGGGGAGGGGGGGGGGGAGGGTGAAAGGTGCCATCAGTTTCCCTTGATCCACCAAAAATTATATAGATGCAACTTTTGTCTTTTAAACTGTAAACCAGTATATATTCTATATTCTTACAGAATGTTACTTTGTATTTTTCGGAATGTTACAGATTTTCACATATTACATACTTATTCAAATAAAAATACTTTTGCGTCGAAATAATAGCTATTTATACAGTTTTCATAAAGAACGTAATTGGCGCCTCCACCCCAACCCCCAATATCTAATCATCCTCTCATTATTCCTGCACTGAGATAATACATTAGGCTGCTTTGCGACAGTACATTTAGGTATTTAAGTAGTACCCCAACTTTACCAAGCACTGGCGCATTTTATGATGGCAATGTAAACATAAATATTAACATAAAATATCTTTTTATTTGATTGCTGTTCGTTATAAAGTAAACTAATGAACATGTCAGAAAAGTGACGAATTCACTGTATTTCATTAAGCGAAATAGCCGCAAATTGATTCACTTCAGTTTTAATACTTCTTTGTTCAGGATGACATTGTGATGGGAATGCTAAGTGTTCGAGAGAATCTGGAATTCTCTGCCGCGCTTCGACTCCCACAGACCGTCACAAAGGAAGAGAGAAAAGAAAGAGTTGATGACGTCATCTATGAACTCGGATTGTCGAGGGTTGCAGATAGTAAGGTAATTGACTCGCATGGACACGAGGATTGTGGTGGTGAAGGATGATTACATGAATATGATGATGATGATTATGTTGTTGATGATAATGATGTTATGATGAAGAAGATGATGATGATAATGAATATGGTAATAATGACATGATGATGATGCAAGTGAGAGAGCATAATGTTGGTAGTTTGATGCTAATTTTTATTTTTCAAAACAACGGAGATGGCAGTGACTATATACGAATATGATGAGGATGCTGCGATGATGCTTATGTTAAGGATGATAATGATGAAAATATGCGTGGACATTTTCTTTTATTTCGAAAAATAATGACGATAATCATGATCACGAAGAAGAAGAGGATGATGATAATGAAGAGAAGAAGAAGAAGATGAAGAAGAAGAAGAAGAAGAAGAAGAAGAAGAAGAAGAAGAAGAAGAAGAAGAAGAAGAAGAAGAAGAAGAAGAAGAAGAAGAAGAAGAAGAAGAAGAAGAGGAAGGTGAACACGATTGTTGCGGCCGATTAGCTGATGCTTAGAAAATGTTCGGGCCTTTGTCAACTATGATGGAATAGACCCCCCCCCCCCCCCCCAAAAAAAAAAAAAAAAAAAACCAAACAAAAACAAAACTGTGAAAACAAGACCACCCCATCGATGCTAATGACAGTGCTGATGATGATAACGATATCAGATTGTATTTGACTTGGTGAGTGGTCTGGGGGAAGCGAAAGAGAACGATCTCAATTCTTACTCTGGTGTCCGTTTCACTAGGTCGGTAATGCAATCGTCCGGGGAGTGTCAGGGGGAGAGCGGAAAAGAACCAATGTCGGGATGGAACTCATCACCAAACCAAGCGTTCTCTACCTTGATGAACCTACCACAGGCTTGGATGCCAGCACTGCTAACTCCGTACTTCATCTCCTGGCAGAGTAAGTCAGAAACATTTCAGAAAAAAAAGGGGGAAAAAAGAAGAAGAAAGGGTCGTTAGTATGGGCAAAATGTTATAGTAACTCATTGGCATGGCTGGGGGGGGGGTGCCTATGTTCTCCATCCAGTATCATTGCTTATCCATCTTCCAGATCTTTGATCAGATGCATTTTCTTGGAAGGGGAAAAACATTTACCATGACCCGCCCAAAAAGCACTCAAATATAAATTCTAATGTACTATAACCATGGGGTGCCAGGAATGTCAGGTGCGACTGTTATGAGCGCTATTGACAAGAACCCACTATTATTATTATTTTTTATCACTACAGTGTCTTCTTCTTTCTTTTTGTAGACTTTCAAAACGTGGTCGAACTATCATCTTCTCTATCCACCAGCCTCGCTTCTCCATCTTTCGTCTCTACCATAAAAATGGGTTTCTCAGAAGGAGGGGTAAAATCTGTCCCACCTCGTTCTCCATTTATATAAATACTTCTTGTCTATCGGTATGAATAATAATATTTTCTTTTCATTTCAGGCTTTCGAAGCGTGGTCGAACTATCATCTTCTCCATTCACCAGCCTCGTTTCTCCATCTTTCGTCTCTTCGATCAAATGCATCTTCTGGCCGGAGGCAAGACGGTCTTTCATGGTCCAGCCAAAGAAGCCCTTCCTTACTTCAGCTCCATAGGTCAGTGTTGACGAATGCAACCTTCTTGAAGATGCATGACTACTGTCACTGTACTGTGCATAAAACGTTTTTCCCGTTTATGCCACATCGCTGACTTATTTACCCAACTACTGGTCATTCCTTACCTAAATCATGTTCTACCACTGAGCCACGAAACCTCTCTTGTTCACTTGCAGGTTACGAGTGCGAGCCTCACAACAATCCACCGGATTTCTTCCTGGATGTCATCAACGGGGAGTCGTCTGTCAACAGAATCTTAGAGAAAAACATCAACAGAGTATTAGTAGATGATGAAAGCGGTGAAGGTATATCGATGCACTATCCAGGGGCGTCGCTAGACCTTTTTTAGTGGGGGGGGGGGGGGGTGCAGAGGCCACTGATTGCCGACAAACATTGCCACCGATTACCGACGACCAACGTGTATAGATTCAACCGTATAAAGCCCATTAGGCATGTTCAATTGTGTGCCTTTATCATATTTTCCTTCATCTTTCCTACATATTTCATTCGATTTCAACCAGATTTGGTGACTTTTATATGAGCGAGCGCAGCGAGCCAGGAAATATATATATATACTCCTTTTCATTTTAGAAGTGATAATAATATTCTTCATCAAATACCTGATGGGCATATACGATGTCTAAATTATATATTTAGTCAATTTACTTGCAGAATTCATTCGCTTTCCCGAACCATTCTGTATCTAAATATTATACGAACGAGCGCGGCGACCGAGGAAAAATATAGGCCTTCATTTTCCTTTTCATGGTGATGATTCTTTATCAATATACAAGATTGGCCTATAAGATTTCTAAATTATACATATTATATATTTGGTCACCTTACTTGCCGAATTCGTTTGCTTTCTCAAACCATCATGTATCTGAATATAATACGAGCGAGCGCAGCGAGCGAGAAAGAAAATTAATCTTTTTCAGGGTAAAAGTGATAATTCTTCATCAAAATACACGATGGAACTATAAGATATGTAAATTCAATATTTGGTCACCTCTCTTGCCTAATTTATTCGCTTTCAAAGACCACCCTAAATCTTAATATTATACCAGCGAGCGCAGCGAGCGAGGAAAAATAAATATATACTCTTCTTCATGGTATAGAAGTGATAATTCTCTATCAAAATACATGATGGGCCTAAAGACATCTAAATTACATATTTGCTCACCTCACTTGCCGAATGTGTTTGCTTTCCGAAAATATCCTGTATATTATACGAGCGAGGGCAGCGAGCGAGGAAAACTATACCCTCTATTCCGTGGTACCAGTGTTATTACGTCACCAAAATACATAGGCAAATAAGCCGAATATTACTTTATTTGGGCACATTACTTCTTTTTTATTTTTCCCTCCTTTTTTCTGCCCTCTCCTTTCTCTCTCTCTTTTTTTTTTTTGCCGACAGCGATCGCGAATTTGCCGACAAGAATCTTAATGGGGGTCACAACCCCCTCTAGCGACGCCCCTGGTACTATCCACACGTCATACCCTAAAGGTTCTAGCATACGAATACACGTTGAAATTCTATACAAAAATTCATAGGAAGCAAAACAGTATTAACATCTGAAGACATCTTGGTGTAATTCAGATGAGTATAGTGCGATATAATGTGTAGTTCTTTTCCTAGCTGTTAGACGTCGGAGCTTGTGGTCACCCTTGTTTCCGTCTTCGTTTGAGTCAAACACTTGCACAAAATTAACAAGTTGTCTCTTTTTAAGTGGATATCCTACGACTGTTGTTTCTACTATGCTAAAATGATTTTCACCAATTTCATTTTAAAAGCATGTGTAAAAGGGGTTCTCACCTACTCATGTGAAGATAACGCTTGTGTGATCCATGTGTAGGTACCAGCTCGAAGGAGCAGATGGAGGAGCGTGGACTCCTCCCTGAGATGTTCGAAAAATCTCGTCTCCATGACACCATGCAGCAAGATACAGTCAAGATAATCAGTTCACGTAAGACGAAGCAAGATCGTCTTCATGCAGGAATAGAGTACCCTACCTCATTCCTAACCCAGGTAAGGCGAAGCCCAGTTGTAGACCGGGAAGGGGGGGGGGGCGGGTGCTAGTACATTGCATCAGGGACGTCAAGGACCCCCCCCCCCCCCCCCGATTGATGCCCATACATGGCATCATGGAAGACGATGCGGCCAAGATAATCTGTTCGCTCAAGAATCTCTCGAAGGAGTAACAGTTTTATTATTTTGTTGTTGTTGTGGTTGTACCTCTTCCTCAATACAGGTAAAATCTTTTACCCCTTTCAAATATGTTTTATTTCAATTGTGAACTCACCCAGCTTAAGAGGGTAGGTTATAATCTACTGATTAATAGAGCACAATTTCTCATTTCATAAATCGAATTCATTCTGCATCAAATGGAGAAAAAAATCCAGACCTCATTTTCGTTTGGTTCACTGAATTTATATCACTAATTTTGCCTTATTCACTTTGCTGCAGAATTGCAAGGGACTTTTTGCAAATGTTGATCTCTTTTTTCCCCCGACAGCTCTATCTTGTGACGAGGAGGACTTACTTGACGACGTTACGGAATCCTGTCATTTTGGCCGTTTCTGTAAGTGACTGTATTCATCGGTGATTGATGCGGAGGGCAGTCACGGATCCAGCATGAAGGGAGGGCAAGGGGAGGGGAGGGGGCATACGCTTGCCTCCGCTCATAGTAACTGACTAATTAACTAAACAACTAAGTAACTAACTGATCAAACTAACTAATTGTCTGACTGACTGACTGACTTATTAAATAACTATGACTAACTATCGAACCAACAACTAACTAACTATTACTAACTAACTAACTTGCTAGTTAACTAACTAACAACCTAACTAACCAACCAACTCACTAGCGAACCGCCTGACTGACTGACTGACTGACTGATTAACTAAAAACAAAATTGAATAGAGGTGTGCACCCATGTGCCACTTCTTCTCGTCTCCTTTTTTCAAGTAATTTTTCAGACCTAATCAATTCACAACAAAAAAAGTTCGTGCTTGACGTCTCTGATTATAATTATTCTCCCACTTCTTGAATTATATGTCATAGCAGTTAATACGACTATCTTTTACTTTTAATATTCATAATATTGATTAATATTTTGCAGTATATCACCCTGGTTATATTTTCCCTCCTGGTTGGACTGCTTTATTACGACATGGATCTCACTCTACCGGCCGGTGTTCAGAATAGGTATTTAGCGTCAGGGGCGGCGCCTGGGTATTTCGATAGGGGGGGGGGGGGGGGAGGCAAGATGGCCCATAGGTGACATTATTTACGTTTTAAATGAAAAAAATTGTATTATATAACTGCATGCCCCAGTCCTCTATTTCCCCATGCTATTCTTTTTTCTCCCCTTTTCTCCCTTTTCTCCTCTTTTTTTTTCTCTTTTGATCACTTGAAAAATCGTAAGGGGGGCGGTCGCCCCCTGTCCCTCTGTAGCGCCGCTCTAGGACCTGTGTAGCGTCCTTTCAAGATAAGGTTGGTTTTTAAGTCAGAAGAATACACTGGGAGAAAATATAGTTCTATAAGGTAGTGAATAAATATTACTTTACGTTGTATGGGATTGGAATCATTGCAGTGATATTAGAAATTAGAATTGTGTTGAGGTCTTGCATACTTTGAAATGATGAAAGGATCCATTTTTCTGCTACTTCTGGTTACTTATCAAAACTAGAGGCTGTGATGATGTATTGTAGTGGTTTCGTAGTCGAGTGGTTTAAGCATTTGACTGACATGGGAAGGTTTGGGTTTTGTTTTTGTTATTGCTATTATTATCATTACTGTTATTCTTATTTGTATTCCGATAATTATTGTAATTATTATTTTCTCTGTAATTATCATTATATTCATGATTACTTTTATTATCACTTTCAGCTTAACAAAGTGAACTCAGTGACCTCTCTTTCTTCTTTCTCTCCCAAAGCGCATAGGGACTTACTGATGTCATGTATCATGCACTATACAAAAATGGTTCATTATTATTATTATTATTATTATCATTATTATGATTATTATTATTATTATTGTTATTATTATTATTATTATTATCATTAATATTATTTTCATATTCATCATCATTTTCATGCTCATTCTCATTTTCATTGTAAGAGCTTATATAGGAAGTCCTAACGCGACCACTGATGTTAAAAGACCGTAATAATCTTCCCTTTAATCCCTCTCTCTTTACAGATTTGGCGCCACTTTCTTCCTCACTATGAATATGGTGTTTTCAAACATTAACGCCATAGAGGTTTTCATCCACGAGAGAGTTATGTTTATGTGAGTTCCATTCGATGTTTCTAGTAGGTATAGTGTAATCATAATAATCTGGTACAATCATCACAACTGTGGATGTATAGGTTGCAGTAAAATAAAAAAAAAATGGGAATGATAATCAACGACTGCCATTTCCTCGTCATGAATCTTATAGCTAAATCAAAAGCTTAATATCATTTGTATATTTAATATATTCATGGCATAAGGATTTTCTAAAAATGACTCAATCGCGAAGTCAAGAAAAATTCCAAGATTTGAAATAATTACTAGGTAGGTACACATTTATTAATTGCTTGAGCCCTTTATTATAGTAGCTCGACTAAAGCTGAGGCAGTGATAGTTCTGTGGTTTATGTCCTCCAGAATGGTTGTTTTATAGATTCAAATTTTATCATATTTGTTATTATAAGTGATAATCAAATTTCGTATTTTGATGACGTCCATCAGTCATGAGACGGCTAGTGGCTTCTACCGAGTATCTGCATACTTCTTTGCCAAGTGTTTCGTCGATTACGTCATCCTGCGTCTTATACCCGCTACGTATTACGCTGCTATTACATACTTCATGATAGGTAAGGACTTGACAGGTTTGATGGGTGGGGAGGGGCTTGGTTTCCTTTCGAATTCCTATTGCATGGGCATACCTTTATTACAAACCCCAAAACGTGCCCTATTTTGAAATTTTCACCACTGAGGGCGCTAAAGAAGGGGATAATTTTTTATTATTATTATTATTATCATTATTATTATTATTATTATTATTATTATTATTATTATTATTGTTATTATTATTATTATTATTATTATTATTATTATTATTATTATTATTGTTATTATTATTATTATTATTATTATTATTATTATTATTATTATTATTGTTATTATTATTATCATCATCATCATCATCATCATCATCATTATTATTATCATCATTATTGTTATTATTATTATTATTATCATCATCATCATCATCATCATCATCATTATTATTATCATCATCATCATCATCATCATCATCATTATTATTATCATTATCATCATCATCATCATCATCATCATCATCATCATCATTATCATCGTTACTATCATCTCGCCATATACCTAGGCCTTGGTCTTGGTCATGAGATATTTTGCACTCTCATCAGGATCCTTGCTATATCTGCCATCAAGAAAATCTTGAAATAAAAAAAAACATTATTTATAACTTCTCATATTCATTATTTCATATCTACAATAATCTTATGCTTTTCAATTGACAGGATTACAGGTAGATGTGGCCAAGTTTTTCATCTACTTTTTCACTCTGATTTGTATCGCTTTTGCATCGAGTTCCCTTTCTGTCGCCATGAGCTCGTCTGCAGACATCGTCAGCATCGCCACGCTCATGCTTGCTATGTGCTATGTTCTCATGATGGTAAATATTACTGATGAATAATCAAAAGAATGAATAATTTAGAGAGAGAAACAAGAGGAATAAGAATTGTTTGAATAGTTCTTAATCTAAAGGTGATTCTTGGTACTAATCATTGCCAGCATCGCCACGCTTATGCATGTTCTATGCAATGTTCTCGTCATGATAATAACTATCAAGCATGATCAAAGAATTGGATTACTGAGAAAGAGAAACAAGAGGAATATGAATTGCTTGATAGATGATTCTCTGTGCTGATTATTGTCAGCTGCACCCGACACGCTTATGCTGGCAAGGTAAAAATATTAATGAATAATCAAAGAAATCGATTATTTATTAAGATAAACGTGAAACATATTAATTATTTTCAATATAAATCTACTTCGATCTTAAAAGATAATTTCAAGCAATGGTAGTGTCATTCTGTTGTGAAATAAATTTGTTTATTCTTCGTTTTTAAACCGCAGTTATTCGGCGGATTGTTTGTCAACATTACGTCTCTTCCTGAATGGCTCCAATGGATTCAGTACCTGAGCCTCTTCAGATATGGCATCAATGTAAGAGAATTTGCCACCCTCTTCTCTTCTTTCCCCTTTCTACTATTTTCTACTCTCTTTCTCCCTCTGTCTATATAATTTTTTTTTCTCTCTTTCTCTTTCTTTCTTTCTTTCTTTCTTTCTTTCTTTCTCTCTTCCTTTCTTTTTTCTTGCCTCTCCCCCTCTCTCTAGCCATCCCTTGACCATCCATATCACTTATTTTCTCCCTGCCTTTTTCACTTACCATTCCCTTGCGCCCCCCCCCCCCCCCCCGTCGCCCCTCTCCTTCTCATTTGCCCAACATGATCTTCAGACATGTATATATTTTATTAGTAGTAAAACATCATAACAGTTCTCTTTTTTCTGTCACTCAGGCACTACTTATCAATGAAATGGCAGATTTGCAATTTTGCGAAACAACAGTCAGGAATAGAACAACTTGGTGAGTATAGCTATCCAAAGATGATAATTGGATTTATGATTTGATCATATTGATCTGATTTTGAAATCAGTATCCTAGTCTTAAAAATATGTAGTGATAATTCTATGCCATCCTTATCGTTTTTACTCTCTGTTTGAAATCTTATGTTTTATTATTCTGTCGATATCATCATTACCACCAGCATCTGCAACATTAGCAACGTGACGCTTATTTTCTTTACTTCACTGTCATTAATTATAATGATGTTAAGGATTATGATAATAATGAAAAAAACAACAACATTAATGTTCATGATGATGATGATGATGATGATGATGATGATGATGATAATGATGATGATTATTATAATAATATTGATGATAATAATAATTATTATTGAGCGCCTTTACATTAACTTTCTGAAGGTACTTTACAGAGAAACGGTACCCCGATGATATATCAGTCACCAAGCTGTAGCCCTCACACTTAAATGACACTACTTGTTTGCTTTTATTTATGTGTATGTGTTATTTTTTAAATTTCAATTGTTTCAACATTATTTTACAGTACTAACGGTACATATTACTTGGAGGAACAAGGCATCAATTACAGCACGTGGGGTCTATGGCAGAATCACATGGCTTTGCTATTAATGGGAACCGGCTTTATGGTCATTGCATACATCCAACTTCGTAGGATGCCCAAACTCAAATAAATTTAAAAGTGCCCTCTACTGGCACCGCTCAATCTATTTGGCTTAATTGTCATAACTGAATGAATAAAAATGTGCATGGGCTTGAACCCTGTCATCACTTCTGAAATAATTAAAATGCTTGGGGCAGCAATACGTCTCTCTGTTCTGCTATATGAATATACTGTGAGTTAATAATAATAATGATAACAACACAGACCTGGTCTTAGAGCCCATAATACGAAAAGTCTCTATGCGTTTCATAAGAAAACGTAAATAAATTAGTGTTGGGGTAAATATGAACTGCAGTAACTGAACAGAATTAAGTAATGCTCAATGGCGGTGCTAATTCCATTGGACCCTATCAAAGTCGTGCGGCAGTGAATCTGTTAGACCTATTGTATATACTTAAATGAATGAAAATGCTAAGGGAGGGTTTTAAAATCTTGGCCCTATTGTAAGTACAAGAATAATAATAAGAATAATAATAATAAAAAAGCATTCCCCTAGAACAAAACAAAACAAAACAACAAAACAAACAAAAACAGGGCAGAGCCAAATCCACCATCACTGACAGCAAATATGTACATAATACGGTAACATAAATATTAATCCTCATTACAAACTTACAAATTAGGAGGAACTTTGTCGTCTAAAAGTTCTAAAAACTTGGTGCCAAACTTTGTTGGAAGACTCCTCCCCCCCCCCTTTTTATCAAATCAATAATGATGCTTCGAACATAGCAATGATGCGAAATACTTATCACGAAGAGTATTAACTATATATATAAAGAAAGAGATTAAAATAGGGTAGATGAGATCAGACTTATCCTGGACATACAGTTCAGGACCAGCATCAGTACTTAATAGTGAATAAGAGCGCCATCTTACTCGGATTTCAGTAGTTTATATGTATTTATGATGTACGCCTACTGTAATCTACATTTGCCACACTCGACCCAGGTGTAGTGCGTGGGTACCTAGTATAGGATTTATACCTTGGATGTACCGAGCGCTATCATGGCTACGGTCGACGTGCAAAAGCCGAGGTAATAATATGATCGCAGGGCCCTCTGGCAATCTGGGAGAACATTACATAGTAATAAAATGGGCTATCCTGGGTTAAAAAAACAACAACCAATGTAACGTTGTCCTTTACCTAAATGTGAAGAAAGCAAGAATGACGGGGAGCCCTCTGTCAATGTAACCTGACTTGCACTTGAATAAGAAATATCTTATATACCCGCAACTATTACTCTATTGAAGCTTATTTTCTTGGTATAAAGAAAATAAAAAAGGTGTGTAAATAAAGTCATCGGTATTTAAACAAGACATACTGGATTTTTAAAAGAAAACATTTTTATTCAAACACACAGGATTGTGTTTTGATGTTTGGAAATGTAAGTGCCTAAACAAATTATTTCTTAATTATGTACGTGTACCTGTCTTAGCGTCAAAATATATTTATGCCTCGCACCTGGGAACACCAAATTCAAATATTTCGATACGATACGATGAGTTCTATTTATATCATGCTTTCCATTTTCACAAATTATTGTGCATTTCTCCCTCAATCCTTTCAATATTACTGTCCAATAAAGTCTAATATTTCAAGGTTTCTGATTTGTTATCAACCGCGAAATAAAAGCAAACTTGAATAAAACAATTTTGCTGTTACACAAACATCTTTCTAAATTTAAAAATTATATTATATATTTATATTTTACTTTGTTTCCGTTTATAATGCTTTCTTTCAAGTATACTTCTTCAGCACAGTTATTTTTCATTTATGCTTTTGTTATGAAATAATGTAATTTAGAAGTATATCTAGATATCATTGTGCAATTATCACAATAACATGTGAGGAAATTGCTTTCAGCACTAAGGTGTGTAGACCGTTTTATTTTTTTCCGTTGTTATTATAACCTATATTACTGTCACAAGTTATTTATTCCAGACATAGTTTTGAAACAATTTTAAAGAATATATTGAAGCAGTTATCTTTGTGGTGAAATATTTGTATGGCCACTGTTCACGTAGTAAATCCGTGTGTCTTCGTTTGATTTTTTTCTCATTTTTTTCTATTGTGTCATTCATGGGTATCTTCGCTATTTTCAAGTTTGTGTAAATTATACAGTGGACATGATTTTACTCGATGAAAGTTCAGGACTAATTCATCTCAACCACGGGAAAAAGCTGTGCTATTTATGATTTAAATATAACTTTTGTACATCACCATTTTGCTGAGTTTAGCGTTGTCTTCAAGGGTTTGAAGAAAGAAATGAGAACAAACATAGAAATAAATTATGCACACTAAAAAGTAAGAAAATTTGCCACTGAGGTACATGTATGCTTTAAAAATAGTGATGGTTGGGAATAGATAAGACAGAAGCAAAGATACAGAAGAGAGAGAGAGAGAGAGAGAGAGAGAGAGGGGGGGGGGGGGGAGAGGGGGAAAGAGAAGAGAAGAGAGGGAGAGAGAAAGGATAACTTGGAAAAAAGATAAATAGTATTCTCTAACCATAATCAAAACAATGATATAGGCCTAGTCATGCCAAGTCAAAATGTGTTTTAGAGTATTTTATTATTATAAATATAAATTCTGCACTGAGTACCGTTATGCAAGACTTTTCATACATGCTGCAGTTTTGTTATTTTGGAAGGCACTGCCTGAAAAAGCATCAACATCAACTTACAAACTCATGCATAGAGGTAAATTTACAAGAAGAGTTTAACATGTAATGATCCTCTTTTTACAGAAATATTTCTTCATGTTAATCAAATCTTTTGTACAATGGGTAAGTGAAAACTGCTTATTGGGACACAATTCTTAATACTGCTTTTAAATTTGGACTTTTAGAATACTCTGATACTTACTGATCATAGATAATTATTGCATCAAGAAAAGTACATCGAGAGATTACGAAACGGAGGGGCAAATCACCAAAGAGAAATTATCATTTACTTTATCTTATAGTAAGTATCAAATTATCACCAATTCATCCACTCATCTGTTCACAGCTAAAAGGGCATAACTCCTATTCTTTATCACAGAATCATTGCCCTCAGAAAAATTGAAAAATACCACTGTGTAATGTTTGAAATATAAACTTTTACCAAAGAAGATATATTGCAAAGACAAGGAATACACTTATTAATATTATCTATGTATAATCATTACCACATTGTATTATTCAACACTATCATTTGGAGGCATCATCTACTTTATTTTTGAGTTATTTAAACAGTACATTTTGAAAATGACCTAGTGGCCACAAAATTATGACTACCGTTTTGACAATTTTACAATAAGAAGGGAACATGTGTTTAATCCAGTCAATGTTCCCCATGGGGACTTTGGTCTAATTTTGTGCTGTTTCAATTCATAATACCCGAACAACACTACCACAATCTAAAGCAAACACTTGGCAAGATTAGATTTCTAACGGTCAAACTCTAAGTGTGTTTTATAACTCGCTATAACCTGGTTATCTTTGCAAGCAATTACCGGTTAAATAAACTAAACAAATTTGAGCAAATTTATCACCCTGAATATATTTAGCATTGTAAAGGAGATTACATCACTGATTTGTAACATGCACCAAACCTAAAACTGAAGTGAACAAGCGAACTCTGTGACCTCTCATGTTGATTCTTCAATCCTGAGGATACTGTAATGTTGTTGAAGATACCATACCCTGTTTCCATGTGAATATGCTAGAATGATGGGCTAGCTTCACCGTTATAACCGAGTCATGGTGCCTATTTATTCATGCCTCAATCATACACTGAAGCTAGCCCATCATTCTAACATATTCACATGGAATTGGGGTATGGTATCTTCAAATAACATTACAGATACCTAACCAGATGAGCACAATTTGATTTCACGATGACACACATATTCCATACCGCCCTACTCTGATGAAAGGAAGCAAATGACATGCTAACTAAATCTAAGTTAGTTACCAATGTTTCCATATTTTATCCCCTGTGCTCTTCTTCTATGACAAATTTTATGCACAAACACTCATCCTGCTGAGAGATATTTTAGATAAGACATGGAGAGCGTTTCATGAAGGGTCTTGTCGGTGATTTTCACTGACTGATTTGCTCTCAGCCAATCAGATGCGAGGATTTTCAGTAGCTTAGAACAGTTGTCAGTGAAAATCATTGACAAAACTCTTCATGAAACGCTCCCATGATGACACTCCATTGAGGTTAGTAAAAATGACACATTTTGCTCTATTACTGAAAATATCCCTTTTGTGACTTGCTTCCTTTTGATGAAGTAGGGCAGTACAGACTCTAGCCTGAGTTATCGTCGGCTTAGTAATTAATACATTCAACGGGTTAAGGTGATGTAGAGTTCTGTAAATACAGAAGGAGAGACAGTGTAAATGTAGAAAAAAGCTGAAAAAATATTACCTCCCTCCATGATAATACCATACATTGATCTCTTACAAGTGTGCTCTACACAATATATGAATAAATATTTAAACCACAAATAGCATGGTATGTACAGCAACAATGATTTGCAATTTTTTTTTTAAAATCCATGCTTTCATTAGAATCATTAGGTCGGATGGTATCAACTCACTTTTGCATGCAACATTTAAACCCTTCTCTGAGTGTATTTATGTTTGAATTAGCAGATGATGTAACATGGAAATGATCTAAAATATGAAATTGATGTTTTTTCACATAAATGCAAACTGGAATAACTTATCCACACCTACATCAATGAGAAATATACAGAAAACTATGCATATGCAAATAGAATGATTTATTTTTTATGCATGTTGATTATATTCACAAAATGGCTTCTTCACTTATATCTTGCCTGCATGTGCAATATTTAGCATTGCACATTAGTGAATATGCAGCATTATATCCCTTCTATGAATATTCATGAGTATTCTAAATACATGATTGGTCAATTGGTGCTCACGTGATAAAAGATAATTTCACTAGGAAAAACAAATCTCTGCCAGAGCTCCGAATATCTTTAACTATTTTTTCCTGGGCAGAACTGCGCATGCTCTATTTACTAATTTGTTCCAACGCAGTACTGCACATGCTCACAGTTCATTGACAAACTTTGTTTCAAACGCGCAGGCCTATAACTTGCAGAGGCTGGTCCTTATACGGACTGTTCATAACAATGACGCCTGCAGTATCGGTGCAAGTCACCGGTTCTTTGGCCCTGGGCCCGCTCTCCAGCGCCCGATTCGGATCAGCTGGTTCGGATCGGATATGTAAACAAACATGGCGGCCTCCTTAGTTCGGTCTTTTCTTCGGAAATTACATTGGAACTGTGAAAATATTTGTCGTGTGTAGGTCATGATCTGTAATTTCTTAGAATGCTGCAAAAAGTTGTAGACATTCACTGTTCACCATGAATGATTTCGTCTATGATTGAGGATCTTCGATCCAATAGCTAACGTTAGTAGATCTAGAACTTTGGAAACATCAAGTTAGTCAAATGTATCATGTGTGTTTCTTAAGTTGTAAAGAAGAGATATAAAACAAATATACCAAGCATTTAGTTCGAAAGTATAGTGGAAATTATTTATCTTTGGAGGAACTGGCAATAGTTACTATAGTTACTATAGTGCTATGCCAGTCCCTCCTCAGATAAATAATTTCCACTATACTTTCTCACAGCTTTGTATATTTGTATAATATGTACAAATCTATTCATATATTAATTCATATACATCTTTTTTTAATCTGAAAATTATTTAGTTTTTTTCAAAATACTATTTCTTTGCAACAAATGAAGTGCATATCATTAATATCTTTTTTCTTTTTACAATATATGAGGTAAACATGCTCTTAGGCTAACTCACATTTTCTGCATAGATCAGTACATATATATATTTTGCCTAACTTTATAGGATCAACTTTGATGATAAAGCCAAATTAGTCAAAGCCAAATTCCAACCTACACCGACAAGTAAGCAATGCTTCATAGCACTGGTTCCCAAATCGTGGGGATTGCGACTCTGTGGGGATCATTTCTGCAAGGGGGGGGGGGGGGGGGGAGGTCATGGAGAGGTTATAAGGCCAAAGATGAAGTATATACTTAATTATACATGTATGTACAGTTGTATTAAAACGAGGTAAGAAAAAAAAAGAGTTATGTTCCAGGAACATGCTGTATATCATGTGGGGTTGTGGTGCCACATGGCAAAGAAGTACTGTCCTTAAGCAGGAGGAAAAACAGAATTGTGTAAAAGAGAGGGGGCACAGGGAATTTTCCAAAATCTGAAAAATATCAGACAAAAAAAGAAGTAACAGATACAATACTTTTTGGTGAAAAATAAATGAGAGGGGGAGGGGGGGGGGTAGTCTTGTACTCATGGTATTCCAAATTGGATTTTTGATAGGGAGATTGGGACACCCCACTTCCTTGACAGAAGTCAGAATCTTGCTTAGTAATGCTGCCATCAAAGTCATCTCTGAATAATCTCTAAGATGGCTCCTAGATATGTTTTCTTTTTCCTCTCATCTACTTGAGTTTGGGAATTCTCCTGAGCTGAATATACGCAAGGCACAGCAAGCCGATGGTCATAATGCCCAGAGCCATCTCGTTCTGCCAAAGACCCCAGTCACTGTAGTCTATCCCCTGCTCTTCTAGGTAGGTTGTACCAGGGATACTGTGTAAAAAATATAATAATCATAATATTTTTATGAGAAAAGATCACCTTTGAATACATAGGCTGGAATTCACAAGAGGTTTAACTATGGGGTAGTTTAAACCCCCTCTGGATTATTTTAAACAGTAAGTGCATACAGAATCCAGTCCAATTATGCATATGCATGCGCATGGCCAATGCGCCAATTTACGCTTATTTCAATAAGCTTACAGAGGTTTTAAACACCCAGTGGTTTAAACCAAAAGAGGTTCAAACCATGTGGTGGTTTAAACTTTTGTTGTGAATTCCTGCCAAAAAGTTTATCATATGGTAAGTAATGATCTCAGTGGGCTGATGGCTAATGATGAGGATCCCTAGAGACATCTCGCTCTGCCAGAGGCCCCAGTCACTGCAGTCCATCTCCTGCAGCTCCTCTAGGTAAGCAGCACCAGGGCCCCGTTTCATAAAACTTATTGTCAATAACAAGTTGCAATAACTGTTATAAGCTACTGAAATCTTTGCATCTGATTGGCTGAAAGTAAATCTGTCATAGAAATGTGGCAGTTGTTGCTTATAACAAGTTTTATGAAATGGAGCCCATGGATGCTGCAGGGAGAAGTGCATCATTAAAATTATTTATAATATTTGGATCCAAGTCAACTGTTAAAAGGACCCATCAACTTCAAATCTGTAGTTCATTTCATGATCTACAATAATCTCTGGAGCAGTCATGGTTCATTCACCTGTCTATCAAAACAAGAGAATAGGTGTTCAACAGATACAAGATACAGAATAAGAAAAGACTGAATGGCACAAAGACTGATCTTCATAAAAGCAAATTCTTCCGTCCTTGTTCTCCTAAGTCAATGTATAATAATCAAAATTTATTAAGTGTTCCAACAATTTTCTATTCTACAAGAAGTTAGGTACAGCTCTGAATTATCTTCAGTATAATGAAAATCTTCAAAACCTTCTTGATTCAAAACACCTGCCATTAATGACTGTTTGTATGTGTTCATCAAAATTATCATTCCATAACTTTTTATTCAAAGAAAAGTTGCAATCTTAAAGAGAGCCTTGGGTGAAATGAAAGTACAAATGTGTACTTCACAAAAATTAAATTGGTATCACTGCTAATAGTACTAGAAGTTTGGAATGTGGTAGGCAGTTTCTAAAATTTGAGTAGCATTATGCACACTCACCATCGTACAGTGACGTTGCCTACTGTCTCACAGAATTCCAAATCACGCATTTCATTTATCAGCAAAGCCTAGAATGACATCAAGAAACAGAGAAAAGAAATTTTAAAGAAATTGAATTAGCCATCGTAATGAAACCGATTCACGATTTTTTGTAGCTACAACTATATCTGTGTAAATTGAGTTGTTAAATGAAGAGATAAAAAAATATAAAACAAATGAAGAAACACAAAAGTTGAACTGAATTGCTGAAAGAAATTTTGATACTTCTATAAAAAAATCTATACAATAATCATAAAACTTGGTAATATTTCTACAAGCATCGTTTCTATGCTAAATAATTTCCAGATGAGATGAGATATGTTACTTTTCACAATCTATGATAAAATTCTTTACATGGTACATATATATATATATATATATATATATATTTAATTGGTACTCATTGGTCTTTGGAGTTCTGCCATATATTTTGTTCAGTTAATACTCAATGACATACCCCCCCCCCCCCCCACAACAACAACAACAACAACAACGACAACACACACACACAAAAGAGCAGACAGAGTGATATTCTTGAAACTCATAGGTAACTTACATTGAGACCAAATCTGAAGATACTGAGGTACTGAAGCCACTGGAGCCAGACAGGCAGGGAGCTGATGTTAACCAACAAACCTCCAAATACCTATTAAGAAGTATCGCATAGGAATGACAAAAACCCATTAGTCAGATATTCTCCTCCTGATTCACACACTTAAAGATGCAAGGATCTGCATAGTGAACATGATTTTAAAAACATACTTCATTTTGTGTTTATATGCCAGATCCCCTAGACCAAGACCTGATGATAGCAATGTTAAGGGCATTTCAAGGAGGTTGAAAATAGATGATTAGGCCATGCTATACCTCTTAGTGTAAATTTGCTAGAGTCTGGTGATTGCTGGGAATTTCAGAGAGTTACTTGCTCTAAATCTCGATAGCCCTATGTAAACCAACTTAAAGCATTGCTAGGTTTCCTCATTTCTGTAACATTGGAGTAATTGATGTAAGGTTTTGTTATTAATCTGCACTTAATCTTTTTTTTTCTTCTGAAGTTGAACATATTTGAAGGAATGTACTGCCATGAAAGGAATAAGTACTTCACATGTAAGCTGAAAATTTGTACCTGATTTCTAATTTGGTCCTTGGAATATTTCAGATATTACTAGAATCATAAATTTTCTAAAACCTTTGTTCAAAATTTAGAGCTGCAATACAATAAAATTATCTTACCATCATAAGCACATAGCACATGGCGATGAATAGAGTAGCGATCCCTGCGATGCTCACACTGGAACTGATGGCAAAAGCGAGGGCGCTTGACACAAATGTGACCATAAGGAGTGTCAAGAAGTAGATGAAGAAATTGGCTGCTTCTGCCACTAGACCTAGAAAAAGGAAGAAAAACAAGAAGAAATAAATTAGGATTATTATGTCTTTTATTCACATATATATTCTTTATTCATATCTTCCAACTTTTAATTCAAAAAGTCAGTTGGTATTTTCAGTATTTTACCCAGCTTTAAGTTTAGATAAAATATTTCAACTTGGTTAATTTATTAAATTGTTTTAATAGCTACATTAACCTCGGTCTACTAAAGTCAGCTAGCAGACCAAAGTCAGTTACATGTATTTTAAAAACTTTGATTTGCTTGCAGTGGTTCCTATATAACACTGATGATTTAACCCTACAAGCTTTAATCAATGCATCCTAGATAGCCTAGAAGTAGTGTTTCGTGTGATGCGCTTATAATACACAATTTTTGAGCTGGCAATCCTCACCACAGCTTGTAACAAGTGATTTGGCTTAGGTTTAGCTTGCTAAACTGAAATGGCTAAATGTGACCTGAATAAGACAATAAGCCATTTTCCTATTAAAGCCAAGCTGATAGCTTGGTCAAATGATAACTCAATTTAAGAACTGAATGTAATTCTAGCTCTTGGATCTAATTATATGTCTATAATTTTTGAAAGATCATTTGAAATGAAATCAAAATTGCTTTTCTCTGTAACTAAAAATGATGAGAAAATTATCTGGCTCTTACCAATCATCCAGTATGTGATGACGACATAGAGGACTGTGGGTATTACTCTTAGAGGTAGCAAGTCACAAAACACCTTGGCAACAAAGTACACAGAGACTCGGTAGAAACCACTTGCCGATTCATGACTGGAGTATGATGATAAATTAAAAGATGCAATATTGGGCAAGGAAAAACTGACACTTTTGGTCAATTTGTGTAAAATATATGACAAAGCATGATGGTATCATATACATAAATTACCCCTAAATTAACATAAATCAAAGATATCATAAATACATAATAGCTGTAGTAGAGCTTGGAAATTCACATATCTATCAGTTGTATTAAAAACCTTAGAAGTGGTTGGTAATGTATAGGAAAAATATAAATCATAAGTAAAATTAGCATTTCTTGTATTCTGAATGGCAAAATCTTGCAGATGATTTTTTTTATACAATAAATGGCATCTTAAGGTTCAACACACACAGGATTGGAATAAAATGGGTCAAATAAAAGATAAAAAGAAAGACTCACATAAAAATAACTCTTTCTCTGATGAAGAGTTCCACAGCACTCAAGTTACCAAATACCATTTGCATGATGAGGAAGAAGAAAGCACCAATTCTAAGACAATAAAACACAAGAAATATATTCTTTTCAATTTATTCATCCACTTTAACAAGTATGTAGTTATTTACTTATTTTCATCATTAATATCATTAGTAGTAGTTGTAGTAGTAGTCGTAGTAGTAGTAGAAGAATCATAATATGTATCAAAAAATATTTCTGAAAACATTATTTCATATGGAACACAATCTTCTCAAAAGGAAGTATTCAAGAACACAAAATAGGTTGAAATCATGTAATTGTTATCCCACTCACTGTGAGTAAAAACAACAGCTTTTCTTTGACTTTGACCTGGCAGTTTTTAAAATCTACATCTTACAATATTTTCACAGAAGAATCTGTGTACCCAGAATTCAAGTTCATCTCAAGATATGCCATCTAATAAAGTCATTTAGAGAAATTGAAATTATCACCTACAACAGCCTTGGCTGGTATTCTGGAAAAACTGACATCTTGTATGTCAGTAAAATGATGTTTATTGTCATAACAAATCAAAATTAGAGCAAGTCATTCTGGGGAAAGTGGGCCATTTCCATGTAGAATGGGAACTCCACATTCATGCAGTATCAGTTTGCTATGACAATGAACATCATTTGTCTTAACATAGTAGATACTGTTTTCAGAATACCATCCTTGATTTTCCTTAATTATAGAGGTGGCAGCGGTGGGATGTAGGTACCGTAAATTAAATATTCATATTATACAAAAGAGAAATGAGTTACCTGTTCTGATATCCTGATGAGATCGATGTGTCAAGTTGAAAGTAGATACCACCAATAACAACAGAGAATAAGATGACAGTCATGTTCTGAAGGAACAATGAAGAAAGTTGAAATGTGCAATGTACTAGAATAGCATTAAAAGCAAACATATGGAGGCATGATGTGCAGCAGAGAGTAAGAGACAGAGTAAGATAGAAAGATAAGCGAATGAAAAAGGAAAATGAAAAAGAAACCATAGAGAGAAAGAGAGACATAGATATGTAGAGAGATACAAACAAATAATAAAAGATAAAGTAAAAGATAAAGTAAGGCAGTGACAAGAAAATTACGAGCCCAGACAGGGGAAGTGACAAAGAAAGATAGGAAAAGTGGGCAAGAATAGGAAAAGAGTAACAATGGAAAATAAAGATACAACACACATTCACAATATATTTATCGTACTATGCAAAACATGAATATAATATATATAATTCATAATACACACAAACAACTGCAGAGCTTTTCCAGAGAGCAAGTTGGGAGCTAACTTTGTGTAAACAATGAATTACTAAACACTCTTAACTCTTGCTCATCACAGACGATGTGGGCTAAAAGGAAATTTACGAGGTGCCAGTGATTCCACCTACCTGGATTATGGTGAGGAATGGGTTTCTGAGAATGTTCAGTACTGCTCGATGGGAAACATGGTACAACTACAATAAACACAGATAATGGACATGATTAGTAAAATAACTCATTTTAGAATTTTCTGAGAAACTCTCTGTGAAGTTAAGTTGACCACTGGCATTCCAACTGACTTGGAGGTTGGAGTAAATTTCAGGTCACTGTAGCATTACTCTTTTGTTAGGCATTTATTCTGAAGTTTCCATTCTCTTATTAAACTAAATTCATAACTTTTCATAGATTTCGCTTGTTCACCATCCCTCTTCCCCCAAAGAAAATAAACAATATTCAATATTTCAATAGAAATATAATGGATAAATATGTCTCGATTCCCATGATTTCTCTAAAATGAACCTGGGACAGGAAATACAATGTCCAAATTCAGGAGGAAGAATGCAGCAATTTGCCAAAAATATCTGAGCAAAAGAGAGATTCACGAATCACTATGAATTGTCACAAGACCTTGTGGCCTTGCCCAAATTTTTTGAACTTGGTGTCCAAAGTTGTGTGACATTTGGAAGTAAAAAAATGATTTACTAGAAGGCAAGTTGCGATTGGCAGCATGGTAGTTGTGAATTTCAAGGCTCTGAAATCTATACCAAGTGGGGGAAAGGTTGAACCCACTTGACTTCAACAAGTAAAGAAAGAAGGTTAGAGGATTGGATCTTGACCGAAACCGGTGAGAACTTCAACTTTTCCCCTCAAAATAAAATATTTGGATTTGGAAGTAAAAATAACCTTGCACTTAACTGTATCATGATTACAATCAGAAAAACTATATACGATTGTAAACTAAATGATGATTCCTGATTTCAGTATGATCAAAGCATCAATATCAAACTATTATTACAATGAGAAATATATTTCAAACTTCAATTTTGAACAATGCAAATTCTCAAAGAAATGGTTTAGGCTAAAAACTCTTTTTACCGAATGAGTGTCATGCGCAAGTTGTTGTATTATTAACTTGACAATTCACTGATTTCTATACTGATTGTATCTCGTAAATTACTAACAGATTTGTTGTTCATGTTAAGAATCAATAAAATCCCTATGGGGGGGAAAAAATATTGGAAAAAAAGAATGACTATACCTGTGAGAAGAAGGATGTTGGGTAATTGATGGAGACAATGCTTGGTTCCTCTTGGTTTCGGTACTGTGTGTAGATGCTCTCTGTCTCCTGCCTCATTGTCTTGTTGTAATGCGATCTCTCGTAGCACTCTGCAAGGTCCACGTTGCCCTTGTCTCCATTCTCTACAGCTGCTACACCATGCTCTACATCATCTGAAGAGAGAATAGGACTAATCGTTAATTTACCAATCTAAGAGTAGTGTGTATGTCCCATGTTGCACACCTATTGTTATCACCATTTGTATCCATTGCATCCATCCCTTTGAACGCAGAAGTAGAACTATGACATGCCGGCAGACTTGACCAATAAGGGACCTAGCAGAGGCTTAGAATCTTGACTGTAGTAATTACCAAATAGTTCACCTCTAATACTGGTTGCTTCTCCAGTTAACCTGTTGACAACTGAATTTTGTTTCCCATAGGCTTAATACAGGGACTACCCAATTCCAGGAGGCAACAGGTCAATACTGCCCCCTCCCCAACCCAACAGAGGATGGAGGAACAGTGTACAGTATCTTACATAAGAGGATCAGACCAGTATACCAGCATACGAGTATAGTTGGTCCATTGCTTTGAAGTCACTCACACACTCCCGAACCCTAACCCTCACCAAGAGGTTTCACCTACCAGAATTGGACTCCACTGCTTTCTGATCAGCTGATTGTCCAATGATGACATCCAGGAAGAAATCAGGTGGGTTGTTATGCTCTTCACACTCAAAACCTGAAGAATATAATGCATGTACAATGATAGATAAGTGACCATGAAAGGGTTTTAATTCTGAATCTTTTTTAACGTAATCCTTCAATCAACATTATTATTAATACATGAAGGTGTAGGAATTTATCGACATTAGCCCTAAGAAATGCATTCAAAATCACATTTAAGTTACCTATAAATTGGGGTATGGAATCTTAAAGGAATGTTGAACGAAACTAAATTTTAAAAGCATTCACAATTTCAGTGAATTATCATGTTATTCAAATATGCAGTGGAAATGTACATATTAACAACTGTGGAATGTTGCATTCCAAAAGAGTGACGGAGAATACATTCATATAAAAAGAAAGCAATCATAAAAACATGCAAGGGTTACCCAATGCTCACTGTTGTAGTTGTCGAATTGGATTTTTAAAGACGTGTATCAATCAGATGATTACTTACGTCTGGGACTGACCTTTTATGTCACCATCTGAAAGACGTGGCTCAAGACTTGAAACCTGGGTTCGCTGAATCAGTTTATAACTTCCACTGTTAGCTGGAATGTTTACTTATATCAGCTGTAGGAATGCACTCGTATTAGCCATTTTAAACAGATTTATAAAGCATGCCATCTATTTAAAATCTAGCTTCCTAGCCTATCAAAGATTGACCAAAAAGGAAGGGAGAGTAGAATGACATGTTAAGGAGAAAGGAACCTCACCGATTGAAGAAAAGTACTCCAAAGCTTCCTGAGCAGGGCCGTGGTAGATGGTTCTTCCTCGTCCCAACAAGTGCATCTTGTCGAAGAGACGGAAGATAGAGTAGCGAGGCTGATGGATTGAGAAGATAATGGTTCGCCCCCTCTTGGAAAGACTGCATGGAAAAGGATGAAGGTTATTTAGAATGATTTCACTGGGGTTCTTGGCATTCAGAGCAACTACTCTCATAATCTAAAATATCAAGTAATGACTGCCATAAAGTAAAGTAATGGTCACTGTCAAAGAATCCTGTCTCAAGTAGTTGGGAGTGAATGAATACGTAGTTTTTGATAAAAACTAAGTAATGTAAGGTAGCAGAATCATCAAAATGATAACGAATTGGTTTGATCTTGCTGAAATCCCATATGGCTGCAAAATCAATAAATTGAAATTAAAATATATGATGATATATATGTACAAGGCATGAAAATTTGGTTGAGTGCAGAACCCTGTTTCTAATCATATTCAGAATGTAAAGGACATTAAGAGCAATTCTTTTCATGAGAACATTTCCACTACCGGTATGCTATGGAGCATGAGAAGCCTCACAGGGTCTTTATCGCCTTTCCAGGAACCAACTATCAATTCAAAGTGTATCTTTCCATGCCATTTCTTTTATTTGAATTCATTATAAACAAGAAACCAACTAAATAAACTTTTTTTTTCATCTCTGTTCAGTTTTCTCTCTTTCTTGACAGAACGACATTGGCCAAAATGAGGAAACCAGTGACATCATCTGTTGTGATATACTGTGTATCTGAGTGACCTAGCTACATGTAGATCTAAGTGATTGAGAAAGCTGCTCAACATATGCAGCAGGGTTGGTTGGGACAATGCTTTCCCTGTGGTAAATCAGCAAAAGCACAGGTGCTTGCAGTTTCCCCAAGTCAGGAATTAATCAAAGACAGCCTACTAGACTATTCATACCAACACATCAAAAATGTGTTACGTACCTGGCTAAGAGATGCATGACTGCATTGGCAGTACTAGCATCAAGGCCTGTCGTGGGCTCATCTAGGAACAAAACGCTTGGTTTTGTGATGAGTTCCATCCCGACATTGGTTCTCTTTCTCTCTCCACCTGAGACACCTCGAATGAACTCTGTTCCAACCTTTCACAAGGCAATGAAAACAAGAAGTTTTTATTTCCCAAAATGCAAGATACAGGCATTAAAACAAACATTATACTCAAAGGTTAAACCTGCACTAGAAGTGAATATTTTGTAGTTTTTGTGACCATCAGTTAAATCCTACTTGTTTCAATATCATATTTTTGCATTTATATTTACCTAGTAATAAAGAGCTCTAATGAACTTCTGACTATCACCATTCTAATGCTTCAGTCAAAAGACAATATTTCTGCATTATTTTTCCAAAAGAAAATCTATGAACCAAAAATTTAAATGTCCAAAAGTACCTTGGATTTTTTAGAAATTTGCTCATTATCCCTTATTGTTCATACTTTTTCTTCTTTATTTAGATAGATAACAAAAAAAAAATAAATGTTTTTTTTTTAATTAATGTTTTACTTCTCCTATTATCATATACACTATGGTATTATTTTTCTAATGAATTACAGCTCATTCAGATAAATGAATGTGACTGGGGATGAGTGTCGCTACAAAGGACATACACACATAATGACACATTCCTACTTTTGTGTGTTATGAGGCACAAAAATGTGGTCTTTGAAGCGGCTTCCTGCTGCATGTAGGAACAAGCCTTAATTCATACCTTACTATCAGCAACATGTGTAAGACCTAGCTCAGCTAAGATGTCATCCACTCTCTCTTCCCTCTCCTTTTTACCGACTGTCTTTGGAAGACGGAGAGCTGCAGAGAACTCGAGATTCTCACGGATGGTGAGTGTTCCCATGACAACATCATCCTATTAAAAAGACAATATAAAACATGAAGATTTCGCCAATGTCCTGCTGTCAAGCTCAAACACCATCTTGTGGTGGGTGCATATTCTGTAAAGAGAGCTATCATTATTTTGTGCAGCTATGTTCTGCGGTCTCTCTGTAGATAGCTTACCACTGCTCTGATGTTTCCCTTGGTGACACTTCCTTGTGGCTCAATGTAATTTTATTTTTAAAATGGAGTTTGTTTGAGTTTAAGGTTTACGTTAAGAGTAAGGATTAGGGGAAAGTACCATATTTGGTCGAAGGATTGAACCTGGGACTTTGATTAGCATAGGGAAGTGACTGGGAACATTAATTAGTGGGGCATGAGTCATAAAACCAGCTATATTCATTTGATCTCTTTCTGTTATATCTCTGATACACTAGAGTATGTAAGGGTCTGTGTGTTACCTTGGTGGGAAGGGTGTGTCCTAGCTTGCTGCTTGGCTGCTGAAGTGCAGTCTACTGGTACATGTGGTATTCATCATGTAGTAGTAATGTTATGCAGGTGCATACATGTATATCTATTGTTCAATTGCCACTGGTACATGTATTTGCATAACAGTTAAGTTCTGAGCTAGTTGCTCTGTGCCAGCTGGCATGTCTATTGTGTTCTACATTTATAATAACACTTTCCTTCAAATAATATTTCTGTAAAGCGCTTACAGACTCTCTTGGAGATGTATTAGGTGCTATATAAATCCAGAATATCATTATTATTATTATCATAAATAGAGAGGAGTAACAAGCTAATCTCAATCTGAAATCAATTTTTTACATTTTGGTGGCAGCAGTGGGATATGAATGCTTCAAGAGGATGTCTAATTTGTTTACATTGTATCTTTATATTCACTGTTGAATGTTCAGCTGTACAATTTCAGTTAGATCTGAAAAGGATCTCTCAAATGACTCTACAACTCATTAGTAATTGAATGATTATTGTAAGCAAAGGAGCAAAGAAGACAAAGTTAATGCACAACAATGCACAAGTCCTGAATTTCACTAGAATTTAACACTATCAGACAACGGGCACACAAAAAGTTTCGTATCTAAAAGACAAAAGATGGTTTTCCGAAGACCAAGTGGCTTGTCAGATGGTCCCAGTGGATATTCCAAGAAGAACAAATCATTTCATCTGATAGTTGAAGGTGATATTCAGAGGAAGAAAATACCGTTTTATGTAATAATGTCTTTGTAGATATTACCTGAACAACATATCCTGACACACACTTAAAGTTCTTTGGCTGTGTGGCTCCATCTATCAAAACTTGACCAGAAAGTCCGTCTGGATCCTTCCTGGCTGCTAACACATCCAACAATCTAAAAAGAACAGGAAACAACCATCAATGGGACAATGTTAATTCTATTGCTTGAGTGTTAAAGTTGGCATATTTTTTTCAAATTTTCAAGCATTATCTGCAATAAGCATAAAATTGTGTCTTCTTCTACTTTCCATGCTGAAATATATTTGGACCTTTAGTCCATGGATTTGAACACAACATTTTTTTTCTTTAAACCAATGTATGCAAATTTGAAAAATGAAAATTTATCTTGCATAGTCCTTTTGATTTGATGAAAATATGAACAAATTCTGCCTTTAATACTCTTGTCTATTCCATTCCAATATTCCTAGAAATGTTCCTGTGCAAAAGTATTGCAATATATGCAGTTAGCTCTAGTAAAATAAATTAATATTTAAAGAAAAATTACTTATATTTCACTCCTCAGAATATTTTTCTCCATAAATCAGTATAAATTTAAGCAAAGCATCTTTGTCAGTATAGAGTGAGGAGTTCTTACAACTTGTTTCTGGTGAAACAAGAGAAGATGGAACTTACGATGTTTTGCCACTGCCTGTAGGTCCAAGAATAGCATTCATTCCAGGCTTGAACAGTCCACTGTGAAGGAGAAAAAAACAGAAGTAGCTTTACAAAATGTATTTCAAATCAAAACTTTGAGTAATAGGCCAAAAATATTATGAACTGGAGTGTATGGGAAATGCATGTTACTTTCCATAATGAAAGTGTGCCTAGTGGGCTAGGGAATGTTTTCAATTCAGATCCAGTAGACACACTTTGATATCAATTCCCTCTGCTCATAATGCCTTACCATGGAATTTTACTCAGAAGTTTTCCAACTCTTTTACGACTTCTGCACTCATACAGAACTATAACAAAATTTTAACCTGTTCATCACAAGTGATTTTGGTTTCACACACATTTTCCACCGACCCCTGCCTGAGTTGTCTTCGGCATAGTAGTAAACATATTAAGGAACAGGAATTCAGAATAATTTTATTTGTTTAAAGGTCCAATATCATTGCTTGATTTCCTATAGTGTTCGCATAGAAGAGATCAGTGAAACATGACATTACTTCATATATGATTAACCCATTCGTGACAGAGGTCCACATTTTGTGGTTTGGCCTAATATATCTTTTAATGCAAAGCCCTAAAAATCATAACAAATACATGAGCAGAAAGAGCAAAAAATTCTACACAAACTGTGCCCATTTTGGTTGCATCAATATTCATTGTTTGATGCTGAAATTTTTTTAAAGGAAAATAAGCATTACAATCCTTCAATTGGCAAAGTGATAGAAAGTTGAAAATCACCGTTTTCCCCTGCAAATTGTCAACTTTTTGACTTATCATCATAATTTCTGTCAATTTATATTCATTTCTGATACATTACATTTTATAAATAAAATGTAGCAATGAAATAAAAATGCTGGTGTTGCCACTTTGAAGAATAAAAGCTGATCAAATTAGGCTTTAAATAATTCCTGTCACGAATGGGTTAAAATTGTTCTTGAATCTTGGGGAAATTCGTCTCTTCGATGTTACCATGAAATACATAGCATCATGTTATGTATTACAATCTGATTATACTTCACAGTTTTAGATTTCTTATCAATTTTTGTAAAATCTTTCAAATCTTGAAGAAATACATGTGGTCAGTGCTAAGATCACAGGATCTTAGCACTGACAGGTGCTCAACACCATCACTATTACAAACATAAACATACAATATTTCCCTTAAAGAAAAAATTGTATTTGGTAAACTACATTTACTGATCATAAAGGAGGCAATACTATGGAAATTTTCATCAATTATCAAAAGCTTCATTTGTTCCACAAATAAAACAAAGATTATAGAATACAAAATATTGATATCTAAGTGGTTATTTACAGATCACACAATTATACAGATTATTTTCATCAATCAATGAATTGTATGTCTGGACCTTAGTTCAATATGAATGATATAACAACAGTTATTCAGGAAAAACCTGTAGAAAATATTTCAAAGGCAATAAATTGGGTCAAAGTGCTCAATCTTTAATATTCTTCCACTTGAAGTTTAATCTGTCTTGAATGGATACATAATATCAATATAACACTCAAAGTCCAACAGTCAATGTATACATGTATTCTCCAGAAAATAGTGATTGAAGTTTCATAACCTTGAGAATATAGTACGTTTATGTAATAAATGAAAAGTTTCATAAGAGATTATTGGCAACAATGACAATTGCCATATCACCATATAAAGTGGTGTGAATATTAAACAATGGTTTTTAGAAAGGTCATAACTTTGTGTCTTTTCAACAGATAACAGCAAAACCCAACCTCATAAATCAATGCAAATAAAGTTTCATTACTTTTGGTAAGTAGCTCCTTATTGTAATAAGTTAATTATTACGGTACATTAATATCATTAACATTAATAACTACTGCCATATCACCATAAAATGTGTTGTTTCTATCAAACCATTGTTTGGAATATTTGCAACTTGGCCATTGTGTCTTTTCAACATACGTGTAACATACGTGTCATAACGAAGTATGTATGTATTCAAAGCAAATACAGCTACACTGTATGTTCCTTTTTGGAAGTACCGCTTTTATACAATACCTTAGCAAAAATCGATATCATAAGAAAATGGAAGGACCCCCTTTAACCAATTCATCTGAACTTGAAACAATTTGGGGGGGGGGGAAGTATTTCATGTAGCAAAAAATAAGTTAACAAAGGTTATGAGAAAGTAATTGTGTTCATTTCAATGCTTAAACATTTCATAATTTGGGGGAAGTGGTTTGGATCATAATAATATCAATTATCACGCAATATCGGGCTAGAGACCCTCTTGACCCATATAGAACAAAAGTTAATACCTTTAGGGAAGTACTTGTTTATGTAATAAATCAGCAAAGAAATAATTATATGGGAAGATTGATGCCTACTTATTGGATGAGTAAGAAGTTTCATAAGTTTTATTTTGGGAAGTATAGGTCATTAATCAGCAAAAATAACTCAAGTTATTAGAAGATTGCGTGTTACATTTACAATGGCTTAGAATCTTTTGGGGAGTGTACTTGACATAGAAAACTGCACGAAAACTGACCTCCTTTAAAGTAATTGGTTAAAATGTTCATAGTAGTTCTATAACATCATACGCAACTATGACGTCATAGAACTCATAATTTGTTTTTAAAGTTAAAGATCCTGAAAATATCTGATTTACACACTTTCCAAACTGCATCATTTATGTTTTCCTATCATAGAAACCTCTTATATTCAATAATTACTTTATCTCTAACAGTATTATGAGCAAATATTTAACAAGGAATGCTGATAAATTTATACCTCAGAGTTTTTCAAGAATAGTTATAAGTTATAATGGACCAATTGTGTGGAATAATGTGCCTGCAGAATTGAAAATGTGTCCTTCACTGCAGTCTTTTAGAAGAAAATATAAATCTTACTTCCTAAATTTTCCAGCTTCTCCAAATTAAGAAACTATCTGCTTTTCTTTTATGTTAGTTTGTATTGTATACTTTTTTCTTTTTTTTTTCTTTCTGCATTTATCTGTGACAGTTTTTTTTTCCAGTGATGTATGTAACTATGGGGAGTAGCCTTGACAGGCCAATGGCCTTTGCTACTCCCCCACATCCACTACATAACTGCTTTTTTTCTCATATTTTGTAATATTATGTGTTTATGTATTGTACTGTATGTTTGTTATCTTTTACTTTATTTGCCATGATTTTAAGAGATGTGAAATAAAATGAATTGAATTGAATTGAATTGAATGTTACTCCATTATTTGAAAATGATTATCGTGGGTAACAATGGCTTAGAATTGAAGTTATTGAACATATCTGATATATTGACACTAGATGGTCCTTATAAGCATTTACCAGGACCAATCCTATTAAACGATGCAATTCTTGTTCAAGTTGAAACAACCAAATTTTTAGGAATATACATCGACAATAAATTAACATGGAAAACACATCTGAATAACATTTGTAAACTTATAGCCAGAAATACTGGAGTCATTGGCAAACTCAAAGCTTCATTTCCTACTCATGTTTCAATTTCTCTATATTCTACATTAATCTTACCATACTTAAATTACGGAATACTAGCGTGGGGAAACTGCGCCAATTCCCTCATTAACCAGCTTTTAGTTATACAAAAACGGGCTGTTAGAATAATCAATAATAACAATTTTCGTACCCATACAAACCCACTCTTCCATTCGTGTAACCTTTTAAAGATTCACGACTTATTTATCTATAATCTCGGGATTTTCATGTTCCAACTTACAATGATTTAGATTTAGATTTAGATTTATTTATTTCCGTTCAACAATTTTTTTCAAAATACAATCAAAGTAACAATACATATTCAATATAATAGATAATACAAGCAAATCAATGACATTTCGTAACAAATGTTGAATATAAATTAAACAAAGCTACAATTTGTTGCAGTAATTTTGTCAATGAAAAGAAACAAGAAATGAACGGAGGGACTTGCCAAGAAAAGCAAAAGCTTGTAAAGAAGGCAAGCCCCTAAACTTAGTTTCAATACTAATTATAAACAAACTATATATACAACTATATACAAAAATCGAGACGGACGCAGAAGACAAACTTAAAACAAGTAATCCACAAATATCAAAATAAAACGAATAAGCGACAAAAAAATAAGAGAAAGTAGTTCAAATAATAATAATTACAGTGGTAACACACACAAAAAAGTACTTACAAAATTATAATAGGGAGGGTAAAGTGGCAAAGGAAAGAAAGAGGGAGATAAGGGAGGTGCAAATAGAAAGTGCAAATGAAAAGAGGAAACATGGCAGGTGCACAGGTCGTAATGTATTGTATCATGTTGTAGTGTTGTTTTTTTTTCATAAGTAATGCGTGAACTCCCCGACCCCATATCTTCCATGTTTGTCATGAATTATTCCGTTCACTCTTATTCAACCAGACAAAGCCATCTTTATCACCTTCCACGTACTCGAACAGCACTAGCCCACAATACAATTATATTTACAGGACCAAAACTATGGAATGACCTCCCCCCAGAATTAACTAATAGCAGCTCTTTGTATATATTCAAACGCAAATTAAAACTATCCCTCCTAAATACCTACGCGATGGCTCCTTAGTCCCTTAGTTCCTTAGGTGTGTGTTTTGTTTGTTGTTTACCTTGCCCTTTTCTTTTTCTTTTTTCTTTTCCTTTCTTGTACTTTTTTTTAATAGATCTTTCAAAATAACACGCAAATATCATAGACTTTTCTTTAAACCTTCTAGGGAATCTTTAATTACAAGCTCAGCTTTTTATTAGATTCCCTCATATTTCACTTTTTAAATTAATTTGTCTTAAGCTTATGGTGATTATATTAAGGTCTACGTATTTGTATGTTCCAATTTCCCCCTTTGTATCATGAATCGTCTTATTTATGATGTTATTCATATGTATATTTATGTATTATTTCTTACTTGCATGCATGCATGTATCATCATCATTTATGTGAAATATGAAAATAAACTGAAACTGAAACTGAAACTGAAACTGAAACTTATAAGCTTTTGAAGTTCAGAAATATGGTTATGCGCCTATTATTCGCTCATATCCGCTATCCCAAAGGAATGGAAAAAGGAAATAAACAGCCAATTTATAGACAAAAATGAATTATTTGAATCACATGATGAATGATTACACAATTTCCTTCAACACAAAAAAAGTTTCTAAACTATGTTACTCTACTTTTATAAGTTGTTATACCGTGACTGTGTCAGAAACTGATCAACAATCAAAATGGGAAAATGATTTGTCATTAGAATTAAGCGATGATGAAACATGGAAGTCTCGTTTTACTTTGAAATATAAATCATCAATAGATAACAAATTAAGAAACTTTCAATTTGAATTTATTTATAGGAAAGTTGCTACTAATTCTTTTCCATGTAAAATAGGAATCTCTGACCAAAATATATGTAACCTTTGTGACAAACAAGAACGAACATTAACTCATTTATTTTTTGGATGTGATTTTGTGTCGAAATTCTGGAATGATCTGTCCAGTAGGCCTATTTCTAAAAAGATTTGACTTATTAGATTATCACGTATAGAAATTTGCTTTGGAATATTAATAAAAGAATACTTTCATTTGAAAATACTTCATTTTTCAGGTAAATGCAGGGGCGGCACTACATGGGAAAAAGTGGAACGCTATATGTGACCTTACAAGGCTTACATAGTGTATACAATAGATCTTATGTTATTTTATAAGGTATTCTATTTCATTCAACCATGTCTTTGTGCCATTGAAGAGTTCTATGTATTCTTTTTGAGATTATCTTTTGTGACAATGTTAATTGCAAACAAAATTCAATAAAAAACAAAAAACAATGGCTTAGAAAACTGATGTAGGCTTGAAAAGTTTATTCACAATAAAGTGCCTCAACGATCAAAGCATTGCTGATACTTCGTTCATAAATGGCTTAAGGGGCGTTCAGATATGAGGCGACATTGTGGCGCCACACAATCCCCGCAACATTTGGGTGTAAAAGTCAATGGGGTGTGAGGTGACAAAAAAAATGTCGCCGAGGCAGGACACTTTTTTGCTGCCTGGCTGCAAAAAATGCGCACCAATCAAATTTCTAAAAAGTTGGCGGAAAATATGTTGTCATGAAATTGTCTGCGCAAGTTTTGACAAAGTTTTCTTTTATTTGAGAGTTGACACGTTGAAGTGGTGCCACAATGTCGCCCTACATCTGAAAACTAAAAATTTTTTGGCGCCACAATATTGCCTTATGTCTGTATACCCCTTTAGAAGTTTCATTACACTTGAAAGTGTTTTTTTTTTTTTTATATATTGTGATATCAGATACAGTAGGATGGGGGGTTGGGTGTCCGGACACGTAACAAAAATGAAGCCTTCTTTTTTGTCTTTGGATTAAACAAAAACTATGCATTGATATGTGCTAATCATCATCAATATTTGTTCGCTATAATATTGTCTAACAGTTTGTGCTAAAACATTTAAGAGATTTGCTTTTGAACTTTTTCAATTGGCTGTTTAAAATCGATTGTCCGGATACACAACCTGTCCGGACACCCAACAGCTAGGTATACTATGATATCCCTGACCTATAGGGATTAACTTTGGACAAGCTATTTTCATGTAAATGCATCTCTTGACCAATGAGTTCATAGAAGTTCTTGGAGTTTTAGGGAGATTATTTATATCACTGATTAACACATTTTAATATTACAGGTCTTAACCAAGCCAAGAAGACTAAGGGTTATCAGATTTTATTTGATAAATTACTGTAACATAAGCAATCCCCTTATTCAGAGCAAGAAGATTATAATATTCAAATTTACAATGGCTTCAAAGTTTGACCAGTGGTTCACACTGCTGTAAGACCAGATATTTCATAACAGCCAACAACTGATACTCTCTTGCCCAGTGGGACAGAAAACTATCAAAAGAGACTGACAACCTCTTGTCTTGACCAATGGTCAAGTGGTGGTCAAGACCAATGGTCAAGATTATCGCAAATTAATAGAGATAGCTGCGACACGCATACAGCTTATTCAACGGTCAATACATAATCATAGAGCTTCAAGTAATTCCCTTCAAAGCACAAATTAATTTGTAGACTGAGTTCTCCATGAATATGACCTGTAACAATGGAACAATGTAACAAGCAACTGTCAAACTATTTCTCTTAATGATCTATGATTATTTTAGACTATTTCTCTTAATACCCTATGATTATATTGACTATTTCTCTACATAACCTAAGATTATTTGGACTATGATAAAAATCCCCTCAACATTCACTATCATTCCCTCTTGACCAACAGCCACTTCCCACCGTTTCATAACTATGGGAAAGTCAAATCAAGGAGTTGCACTAGTGCCATTTGGTCATTACTACCAGGTCCCTTGAATAGGAATCAAACTGGTGGGTCCCTCTTGTTGCTTACCAACAAGCACATAGCTCTCTTTGCAGCCAGATTAAATAAATCATTTAGTGTATTCAAAATGTCCAAGGGAAGTTCAGTTGATTAACTTTGGGTTCGGAACAAGCAAGAACGAAAATAAAATTTCTCACAGAAGATCAATGTTTCCTCTTTAATCCAGTTTTGACATAATAATAGTGGTTTCTGAACAAAATAAGCAATAACTAAATCAAATGGAAGAAAGCATTATAAATGCCATAAAGTTCATAGTTTCATTGCTTCTTGAGAAAGAAAAGCTCGTTATAACAGATCAGCAGGACAAATACCAGACAAAGAAGCAAACTTGGCAGACTTCTACATCATCTAAATGTGCAACAAGACTAGTAGAACCAACATAAAAGTAATAAAACTTTAAACTATCACATAATATAGTACTAAAGACAGAATTCAAATGCTTAAACAAGTCAAACCAAGGAGGTGGAACAGAGAAACAGATTTCATTATACTAAAAATGAAAGTGTTTTTTCAACACTTTTAAAGGCTATGGGGTGAAAGCATTTAAGAAAGTTGTAAATTACATTGCTGGATCTTACCTATGAAAGATGAAAGTATGAAAGATACTGGAAGAAAAGGGCACCTGAACATGTAAGAACTTTCTCTTTATTCCCCCCTACATATCCCATTTTCATTTACTTTTTCTTTTTTTTGGGGGGGGGGGGCTTGAAGCAGATTTTGCAGACTTGCATCTCAAAGAGAGCCCTATAATATTCCACTAATGAAGATAAAATTGCAACTTTTGCAATGAGTAGATATGGTAAACTACATGTTTACTATAGACATGGAACATTCTACATGGAGTTTGGATTCAAGTGCTATTGTACAATTTAAACAGATTGCGTGCAGACACTATTCATGCCTCACCAGTTCTCAATAGAAACACACCATGAATGCTTTCACATAAAATTGTTATTATTTGACTTTGACAAATATATAATTGTGTTTGTCCAATGCTAAGAGTGAGCTACATGATGTTGTGATCAGGAAGTTTCAGGTCCATCATCAAAGCAGTGCTGTAACATGAGGAAATCATTCAGACGTGAACCCGTAACTAATGGACAACAAAATGGTGCAGCAGAATCATTGCATGTCATTTGAGTAAATAATGGTATTTTTTTTTTAAAGAGAGAGAGAGAAAACAGACAATTATTTTAACCCGTACTACTTTTCAGTAGTCAAAGGGTGAACAAAATGTTGCAGAGGATCATTCTATTTATTTTTAAAGAGAGAGAGAAAAAAGAAAATTATTTTAACCCGTACTACTTTTCAGTAGTCAAAGGGTGAACAAAATGTTGCAGAGGATCATTCTATTTATTTTTAAAGAGAGAGAGAAAAAAGAAAATTATTTTAACCCGTACTACTTTTCAGTAGTCAAAGGGTGAACAAAATGTTGGAGAGGATCATTCTATTTATTTTTAAAGAGAGAGAGAAAAAAGACAATTACTTTAACCTGTACTACTTTTCAGTAGTCAAAGGGTGAACAAAATGTTGCAGAGGATCATTCTATTTATGGAAATAGAAATTTAAAAAGAAATCAGGTAATAAAATATCCTTATCTAAAACAGAGAAAATTTTCATTCAAACAATCAGGTTTAGGATTATGTTCCAAAGCAATCATATGAGCACATAAGCAACACTCAACACTTTGCTGTGGTTTTTGTTTGATTTGCTTGAAAAATAAAACCAAACTATCCCTAGCTCAAGTGCAGGTCAATTTCAAATACATGTATTTGAAAATGCTAAAAACATGATGCCATTCACTGCACTGCTTTTTTGAAGTTAATATATGGTTACCAAACTTGACAGTACATTTTCTTATACAGTAATGAATGATGCTATAAAATACAAACTTCCCCCAAACATTGTCATCAACACTGGAACTGCACGTGGCAGTGTTTTCTTTCGACATGTGAGTACAAGTGAACTTATTTGACATCTACGGGCATTATACAAGCGGTCCTGTTTGCTAAACATACCTACTACGCTGCTGAACTTGAAAATAGGGCAGTTCAGGGTTTAGTCTACAAACTCTATTGCTAAAGCTACAATGTAGCATGAAATGCAAGATTTGAACATAATGAGGACTTGGAAAGATCATAATATAACAAATTACAGTAGAGTAGATTCAGTTTTGTTAAGGGGCATTCAGATATGAGGCGACATTGCGGCGCCACAAAATCTCCACAACATATTTAAGTACAAGTAAATGGGGTATGAGGCGACAAAAAAAAAAACATGCCACCGAGGCAGGACGCATCTTTTTTGCTGCCTGGCTGCAAAAAAAATGCACACCATCAAATTCCTAAGAAGTTTTACGCAAAATATGTTGTCATGAGATCGTCTGTGCAAGTTTTGACAAAGTCCTCTTTTATTTGAGAGCTGACACTTTAATGTGCATTTATTAAAGGGGGTACCCAATGCTGAAACAATGTTAGATCATTTAAAGGAGCATGATTTTATTAGCAGAAAATCATCTGCCTAAATTTTTTACTAAAGTCGTGTTGCCAAGGAAACCCCCAAATATGGTAAGATTTCAGGATATTTTTGACCCCTCAGCTGTGACCCAGTTTCAACTGGGTACCCACTTTGACGTCAAAATGACGTCAAAGTGGGTACCATGTCGCGCAATTCTAGCAAAATGCACGCAAGGTATAATACATATTGTACAGTCTAGCACGCAGCACAACTGTAATGCGCGAAGCTGGGTACCCACTTTTACGTCATACCTCATACTCAAATTTTTGGGTCAACTCTTGACTCTTTAAGAAAAAATTAGCCAAAATGCATGGATTTTGATTGAAAATCATCAAATTTTTAATGATATTCTTCTTAGAATTCTATTCTCGATCATATATCAAAAAAAATTTACCACTGTGTAATCACTAAGTGGCGCCACAATGTATCTGAACACCCCTTTTTAGTCATTTCCAAGCAGGCAAAGAAAAGCAATTTAATATTAAAAGCAATCAGTTTCCCTCACTCTATCCTATTAAGTTAATACCTTCTCAAATGAAAATTCAATCACTATTTTTAATGCCATTAGAAAGATGGTCTTAACTAAAGGTGCACATGCATCCATTTAATGAGGGAGGGGGCATAGGTATCCATGAGGGAAAGGGAGATGGTTTAGAATTCTGTAGATAAAATGCCAGGGGAAGGCACCAGGTTATCATTTAGAGGAATAATGCAAAAGAGGCTCCCATCATCTCCATTACATTTTCCATGTCCTTTCTCCTTTTCTTTCTCTCTATCTCCATTTTCCTACCATTTGAATGATGAGTGAAAGAGAATTATCACAAAAAGATTCCACTCACAAAATGATCAATGCTGTTGGTAATCTATCAAAATTCATCCATCAACTGTACCATTATACCAACTCCACTATAAACCACTATTTCCAACCAACTTGGTAACTGAAAATGCAACCACTTACTTGATATCTGTGAGGATGGTCTTGGTGACTTTCTTCCTATTCTCTTTGGTCTTCACGGTGTAGGTGATATCATGGAAGGACACCACAGACCCATCGATGGAAATACTCCTTGCATAGGAAGGATGAACCTTTGATTGTGTCGAGTGGCCATTCTTAACGCTGCCATAGCCTAGATTGGACTTCTCCGAATTCTGGAGTACTGGATCCTGCAACCAAGTTTGATAAATTAGTTATAAGAACATTTTGCTATTTAAAACGGAGTTGTTATGATCAGGTTATAACTTGAAGTTCAAATAACTGACAGTGCTTTATGCCTTTTCAAGTGATATTTTCCAGTAAAAATTGAGATAAATGTACTCCTCATAAAGGAAAGGGGTGAACTTTCAATTTGGCAAAAAGTGGCCATTTTGCATCCTGCTATGTCAAGACTGCATGGACTTCTCTGGGTTGGGTAGTGCTGGATTCTGCAGCCCATGAATTTGATCAAGAGAATTGGGGCATTCTATAAAAAACCTATGCTGGAAACAAAAATAGAACTGGAAATCTGCTCTTTGAAAAGTAATATTAGGGATCACTTTATTTAGGAGTAGAGATCTACATCCAAAAAAGTGGAATTCCACTTTGAATTAAATGTGGAATCCAGTCAAATTTGTATCCCCATCCATTTCAAATTGTAGAAGAGTTAATCCCAGTCAGTGGTTTTGAGTAATTCATTTGAGAGTTGTTTCCATCATTATTATGCAAAGATTTCTATATTCTACTTTAAATAAACAACAACAAAAACAAAAAAACAAACAAACAAAAAACGTTCTTTACTATAGCTCCTGAAAGAGGATCTCCAGTGGCTGGATTCTTAAATAGTAAGGGACTACTTAAATCTTATTTCATGTGTACAGTTCATAGACTCTTTAAGCATTTGGATGTTCCTAATTTCCTTTCTTCATAGTGCTTAGGGCCTTAGGCCTACTGGATATTGCATCCAATACTACTACTACTACTAGGGGGAGGAGAACATGTATCCCCTCCAAGCCAGTCTATCCAGCATGGCAGTCTTGAGTACTCATTGCAACCAAGTCATGTAAGTATAATAAAGTGAAGGTACAAAATGAGAACTGCTACTATTCTAAATTATTTGGTTATGGGGAGAGTACAATCAATTCATTGTCCAATAGTGTAAAATAAATATATAATTACATATATTTTTTAAAATAGCATCATTGTATCATTTGTGTGGCATTTGCTGTATTAAGGATTTAATGGGGGAGGGGTGCAAAACTCCCCCTGCCCGTTGCTTTTTTTTTTTCAACCTAGTATCAGGCACCTGTCATTTCTGGTGTATACAACAACAACAACAACAACAACAAAATCACATGTGCCCTTAACAGCTTTCTTGATTCCCCTCCCCTTTCATGTTTTACATCTGAACAGAACCTGAAAATGTGAAGAGCATGCTTGTTAGAAATTTTCTAAGTCCAATTCTTCACTAAAATATGTACCAAACTGGGGGAAGGGAATGGTTTGTTACATATTTTTCAAGACCTTCCCCTTCTCCTATACCCCCATTGAGCCCACTCCTATTTTTTTTTTTTTTTTTAGCTAAGCCATACTTTGCAAGAAACAACATGTCTTTAGCTTTTAATTTCAAGTGGACTGGGATTTCAACGGTTTGTAAATACTATCTATTTTGCTCATAAAGTGAACACAAAGAGCAAATTAAAACAAAAGGAAACTGACAGAAAAATATGGGAAAAATCAACTAAATCAAGCTTTAATTTCCTGACATGTTTCTAGCTATTGCTGGTCTACTGAAAGAACATCAAAAATACATTTGGGGAAAAAAATTGAAATGCATCATAAACAATGCATGGGATTTAATGTAGCATTGTTATGAAAAAAAATATACATGTTCAGAATGAAAAAAAAAAAAATAAAGAGCATTTTTAGAAATATATAAAAGGTAAAATCATAAGTACGCCCGCTCCTATTTCTGGGTTAATTGCAGATGCACTTGCAATTCATGTCACAAATGCCCAATTCTATTTATTAGGAAATCAGTCATTCCTATATTGTAATTTATATCATACAAACAGAAACTCTAACTTAACGCTAAACTTGGAATGATGACATATTCTCTGCAATTATGAATGATAATCTGCAGGGCACTCTTGTTGAATAATATATCCAATCAATTACAATCTGCAATTAAGGTGACATCACAATAGTTTCAGTCTTGACATGATAGTGATTAATTGCATGATCATAGGACTAGCAGGCAAAGTGAAATTTACTTTTTTATACTTTGTAAAAGTATTAAAAAATCATTTGACAACAAATAAGGGGCATGTTGCTTTCGATTAAGAAAGTTCTTATTATCAGATTGTACATTGAAGCTCAAAATAACTGATATTGCTTTATGCCTCTTCCAAGTGCTATTTTCCAGCAAAATGGAGAAATACGTAGAATCCTCATAAAGGAAGGGTGACCCTTCAATTTGATGGCAGAGTGGCCATTTCCCATGATAAGCTAAGACTGGACTTCTCTAGCTTGGGTGGTGCTGGATTCTGCAACCGATGAATTTGATAAAGTGAATTAGGATCTTTAAACATACAAAAATAGAACTGAAAATCTGCTTTTATGAGAAGTAATATAAGGGATTACTTCATTTTGAGTACAAATCTGCATGTATGCAGACTGCAGATTGGGTACATATTTTTCAAGACTTCCCCCATCTCCTCCCCCCCCCCCCACACACACACACCACCACCACCACTCCCTCCCTCTACAACATCCTAGGTTATCTTTCGCTGAGGCATACTTTGCAAGAAATAACCTGTCTTTGGCCTTTTAAGTTCAAGTGGACCATGTTCTTTAGTTGGTTAGTTGGTTAAGGTCTTTACTTCATATTTAAAAAGTGACAAAGTGAAACAAAAGGAAGCTGACTGAACAAAGACAGTATCATATTGCTGGTCTAGTAAATGACTTTATGTGGGAAAATTACCATATGATACAGGCTTTAATGTAGCATTACAGAATGAACAAGAAATCAAGAGCATCATTTAGAAACATATAAAAGGTTAAATCATATAGGACATCTCGTGTTACTGCAGATGCTCTTGCAATTCATGTCACAAATGCCAAATTCTATTTATTACGAAATCAGGCATTACTATATTGTTATTTATATCATACAAATAGAAACTTTAACTTAACAGCACAAAATTTGGAATGATGACATATTCTCTGCAATCATGATTGATAATCTGCAGGGCACTCTGCTGAATAATTCATCGAATCAAATACAGTCTGCAATTAAGGTGACATCACAATAGTTTCAGTCTTGACACAAAAGTGATTAATTGCATGATCATTGGACCAGCAGGCAAAGTGAAATTTTCTTTTTTATGCTTTGGGTACAAAAGTATAAAAAAATCCTCAGATAATAAATTTCAAAGCAACACAAAACTTCTGATGTCAATTAATCTTCACAATGTCAAAGCTTTACACGACTAACATATGGGACACTAAATTACAAATATATTGGACTTGCTTATACAGTATGATTGCTATAAATGTGCAAACAATTCCTAAATCTGTATCTGTAATTTATTTGTTAAGACCTTTTTAAAACATGAATCAGATTAATTGCCGGAGAATATCTCACACAGCCAACAGTGTGAAAGTTAAGAGATACAGGAGCCAAAATATGTATGATTGCATTTTTCACTTCAATATCAACAGCATATAAAATGAATAAAAAACATGCCTAAACATTAGAACAACTGAAAAAATATACATCATTATAAAGCCAAATTTAAGAAAAGCGGAAGAATCAATAAAAAAAAATTGAGTAGGGCAACTGAAATGAACTCTTGACCCTCTATTTTTTAACAGACCTACTATCAAATCTGAGAGATAACAAAAGTAGAAACATTCACCTTGATCTTTGGAAGAGGAACATAGACTTTGAGAGATAGGAATGTTTGCATACAATACATCAATGTTCTGTTATGAGGGTGTCATGACAAAGGTATAATCATTGCTGAAAAACCGCATACATGTACTGACAAGCACTAACAAAAATAATGATATCATTTACACTATAAGAAAAAGGATTGCAATATGAACAGCATATATAATGAAGAAATAATAGGCTCAAACGTTAAAACGGGGGAGGAAGATTACAATATTATAACTTTAACAATGGCATACCGGTACTGTGGTCGTAGACTACACAACTTCGAAAAAGTACGGTCAAAATCGGAAGGGAAAAACCGGTCCGGGAATCTGTAACAGGTTCATATAAATTTTGTGATTTACTATTATCCACAGCTTGATAGGACTAGGCCAGGGTGGTGGAAGAGAGAAATTCTAGCAATCAAAGTATCAATCAGAACATCTTCTTACCGTCTCGGACATGCTGAAAGTTTCCTAAGTAGTCAACAGAGTAACGATTATTAGCTGAGGAAATATTCCCGGGCAAGTGATATGATATGGACTGAGAGTGAACTTATTTTACCTCTTCCCACGCAGACTTCGGCATTTCACGCACACTGCTACCGCTCCGAATCTCGGCGTGAACTTGATTTGCACGCATCTATTCTGTGTGTGTGGTTCGTGCATTCTATTGTTGCGCTTTATTCATATCATATTAGTGGCGGGTGTCATTAATGGGCAATTGATCTTTAAGGGGGGGGGGGGGGGGTGAATGAGGATATTGACGATAACGGTCAGGATGGGGGCCCACAAACTACGTTTAATTCCAAGCGCATAAAAAGTATAAGTTACAAAAAGTGAGGGACCCCCCAGAAAATCATGTTATTTCAGCAACATTAAATCACTGCAGGGGCGGCGCCAGGGTATTTTGATGGGGGAGGGGGGCAAGATGACCCATACGGGAGTTTATATACGTTTTAAATAAAAAAAGGGGGGGGGGGTATCATACAGTTTCACAACTGCGCCCTCTCTTTCCCCATACTCGTTTTTTCTCCTCTTTTATCTTCTTTTTCTCCTTTTTGTTTTTCCTTTTTTGATCACTTGAAAAATCATAGGGGGCGGTCGCCCCTGCCCCCTGTAGCGCCGCCCCTGAATATCGAATCAGAAATAAAACCACGTTTGAATTATATTCTTTTATCCTTTGGGGGAATGCCGGGGGAACCGTGCCCCCAAGCTCCCCACCAGTACGCCACTGTAGTGTAATCAAAAGACAGATGACTGCGCGGTCAAGAAGTTATAATTTATTGTATAAGCTACTGCAAGGCTCACCCAGATATCCAGCGGCAAACAGCTGCGTTATCTTTTTTTTCTCTTGTTTTGTTTTGTTTTGTTTTGTTTGTTTTATACTTACCGTGCCACTTACGCGTCAATAATACATGTAGTTCACGTTCAAAATGATAAAAAAAAAAAAATTGCCCAAAGTTGCGATGACAAACCCGAGACGTCATAGTTTGTTTCAAATTTGTCAGAATTTGATTGGTCTACATTATTTTTGCCGTCAGGAGGCAGAACAGATGCTTCTTCTTGCCTTGGAGTGGCATTTTGTTTGTTTGTTTATTTGTTTAATTTTTGTTGTTGTTTTTTGGTTGTTTTGGGGGAGGGGGGGGGGTGACTGGGGTCCCCCTCATATCACATTCATTTACGAGCAAAATAACAGAGGGTTTACCACGGCAGACTTCCACTTCATATGTTAACAAGCCTTACAAATTCATGATCACAGGCTAGATCACAATGCATAAAATACGCTTTTAGCCCAAATAACAAAAATGATTTGGTCTTTTCCTCGATTCCATATTAGTCAATTTTGTATTAGGTTCTCGGCTTCAATTTACTGCAGCATTTGTGGCAAAGAGTGTCAATTTCACCTTGGAAAAGAAATTTATTAAATCTTTTTCTTTGAATTTTGAAAAAGGTAGATGTGGGTAAAGTTTCAGAAAATATCTGAAATTGTGCGAATAGACACCTTATATTTTCTCCTTTCCGCTCTTTTTTTTTTCCTCGTTACATATATTGAGCTGCTATCAGGGGCATCGCTAAAGGGGGTGTGGAGGAGTGTGACATCCCACTCAAAATTCTTGTCGGCAAATTCGCGATCGCTGTCGGAAAAAAAGAGAAAAAAAAGGGGGGGGGGGAGAGGGAAGAGGAAGGAGGGAAAAAGAAAGGAGAAGTAAGGTGCCCAAATAGAGTCATATTCGGCTTATTTGCTTTCGTATTTTGATGACGAAATAACACTGGTACCACGAAAGACAGTGTATATTTTTCCTCGCTCGCTGCACTCGCTCGTACAATATTTAGATACAGGATGTTTTCGGAAAGTAAGCACATTCGGCAAGTGAGGTGACCAAATATGTAATTTAGATATCTATAGGCCCATCACGTATTTTGATGAAGAATCATCTCTTCTACCACAAAAAAGAGTATATAGATTGGGGGTGGGCTGCGCTTCGCTCGCTCGTATGATGTTTAGATACAAGATGGTTTGGAAAGCAAACGAATTCGGCAAGCGAGGTGACCAAAATGTACATGTATAATTTAGATATCTCACAGTTAATTCCATTGTGTATTTTGATGAAGAATTATCACTTCTACCATGAAAAAAGAGTATATAGATTTTTTTCCTCGCTCGCTCGTATAATATTGAGATTTAGGATGGACTTTGAAAGCGAATGAATTCGGCAAGCGAGATTACCAAATGTACATGTATAAGTCAGATATCTCATAGTTAATTCCAGCGTGTATTTTAATGAAGAATTATCACTTCTACCCTGAAAAAGAGTATATGCTTTTTTTTCCTCGCTCGCTGCACTCACTCTATGATATATAGATACCAGATGGTTTTGGAAAGCAAACGAATTCGGCAAGCGAGGTGTCCAAATGTACATGTATAAGTTAGATATCTCATAATTAATTCTATCGTGTATTTTGATGAAGAATTATCACTTCTACCATGAAAAGGAGTTGTTGTTTTTTCATCGCTCGCTGCGCTCGCTCGTATAATATTGAGATTTAGGATGGTCTTTGAAAGCAAATGAATTAGGCAAGAGAGGTGACCAAATGTATATTAGTTAGATATCTCATAGTTAATTCCATCGTGCATTTTGATGAAGAATTATCACTTCTACCATGAAAAAGATTATTTATATTTTTCATCACTCGCTGCGCTAGCTCGTATAATATTAAGATTTAGGATAAGATTTAGGATGGTCTTTGAAAGCAAATGAATTAGGCAAGAGAGGTGACCAAATATCTCATAGGTCCATCGCGTATTATAATAAAGAATTAACACTTCTACCGCGATTAGCAGTATCTATATTCTTCCTCGCTCGTATGATATTTAGATACAAGATGGTTTGGGAAAGCAATAGACAGATAGAATTCGGCAAGCGAGTTGACCAAATACACAATGTATAATTTAGAAATCTTAGATAGGCCCGTCGTGTATTTCGATGAAGAATTATCACTTCTACCATGAAAAGGAACATACATATATTTTCTCGCTCCCTGTTCTCGCTGATGTGATATTGAGATAAAAGAAAGTGTGGAAAAGCAAACGAATTCTGCAAGCGAAGTGACCAAATACATAATGTAGATATCGTATATGCCCATCAGGTATTTTGATGAAGAATTATCACTTCTAAAATGAAAAGGAGTATTTATACATTTTTCCTGGCTCGCTCATATAAAAGTCACCAAATCTGGTTGAAATCGACTGAAATGTGTAGGAAAGACGAAGGAAAATATGATATATGCACACAATTGAACATGCCAAGTGGACTTTATACGGTTGAATTTATGGCATTGTTTGTCGGTAATCAGTGGCCTCTACACCCCCCCCCCCCCCCCCACTGAAAAAGGTCTAGCGACGCCCCTTGGCTGCTATCCTCCTTCCTCCACAATTCCTGTCGTTTTCTCCTTCGCTCTTTATCTTAACAACCAGTCAGCTTCTTTCCGTTGGACCAATCATAATTATGAGGAGAAAAGTGAAAGAAGCCATTTTTTAATGATTGGTCATATAGAATAGGGTCTGTTATGTATACCTAGCTCTATACCTAGCTAGGTGTTCAGACTGCAAAAGCCAACGATTAACAGTTTTATCTTACGTCTGGAAATCGATGCGTGAATCTTAAAATAAAATCGAACAGGACCTGTTGTCACTATCGTGCCTTGGCCCTCTGGCCTTGAGAAGTCGAGACTAAGAGGCTTAGACAAGCATGATAACTTTTAACTATTGCCGAGAAGTACCAAACGAAATTGCATTTTTGCAACGCTAGATGGCGCCAGAGCAGAAGAAGCACTTTGGCCGAACTGAATTAGGTTTAAAATTGAGAGACCTACTGTACTTTTGTCTTCGCGCAGTTGTAGATAAAAAAGAAAATGAAGTATCAAAACTTAAACGACAGCATTGGTTTAACTCATTGTTAGAAACTAAGTAATTATCTGAGAGATATCTTACTTTTTGAATAAGCTTATTTCTTATATCTGAAAGTCAGATTGCACAAAATGAGAACCAACTATACAGGAGAATTACCCCCCCCCCCCCCAAGTCAATTTTGCAGATGCTTAAAGGAGAATGCAACCCAGACATTTGTGTGCTTCCAGTGAATGAAGAAGAACAAGAAGAGTAAACAGTGAAAGTTTGAGCAAAATCGGACAATCTGCTCAAGAATTATGAACTTTGAAAGTTTAAATAAATCCTTATTATGGGGATCCTGGAGTTGGCAACTCCATCAGCATCTGTGATGTCATCGTGGACAACTCTCCATTCATTTTGTACATAGAATTTCACATTTTCTTCATTTTCAAGAAAATTAGAAATTTGTTTGATATATTGTTTGAGTATGACATGGCTACATAAATTCTGCAAGCATTTTGGGAAGAATTATGTTGATTCCTGACTTGAAATTTCATAAAAATCAATTTTTTTTTTAAAGATTTATGCACAAAATGAATGGAGAGTTGTCCACGATGACGTCACAGATACTGGCAAAGTTGCCAACTCAAGGATCCCTGTGATAGGGATTTACTGAAACTTTCAAAGTTCATAACTTTTGAACAGATTGTCCGATTTTGCTCAAACTTCCACTGTTTACTCTTCTTGGTCATCTCCATTCACTAAGAGCACACTGATGCCTGGGTTGCATTCTCCTTTAATACTAGAAAATGACATACAATCAAAAATAGCCGACCCCATGCCATTGTGCACTTACGCCTACATGTATGCTCAAAATAGAAAACACGAAAATAAATGCTAAAACAATATCTCGTTTCCCTTCCTTGCTCATTTTTGTAATTTTCCCCGTAAAAGATACATTTGACGATTCCGGTAGGGTTTCAACCCCTCTTATTCATCAATCATCTTTCGAAAAGAATACCACCGGATGATGAATGCAGCGGCCTATATTCTTCTTTTAAAATTTGTGATAGCTTGAGTTCCGAAGTACCCATTGTTTTTTCTATTTTATTGGATACTAAAGTTACATGTTCACGTTCATGTTAAATTTATGACACTTCAAGAAAAACATATTTTCACCGTTACAATAACCTGTGGCCAAAGATGTAATCTACCTCAATAAATAAAAAATGACAGATTCCATTTACTGCGAGACAATTGCACAGGTATACCAGGGAGGGGTCCTCGTAGTCTGAAGGCACAGACCCTCAATGACATTTTTATTAGAATGCGTTGGGTCTTGAGAGAAGCCTAGCCAACGTGCCTAGCCACTGTGTCAATCTGAGCTGCTATAGTACACGATCCCCATTGAGCTTTTTTAGTCTCATAATCAGACCTTTATAACATGTTTCGACTAACCAGGGTTTGTGCTAGCAAACTAGGGTCCTCGAGCAAGTGCTCACTCCCCCATCTTTTTTTCAATAATGAAAGAGAAAGTACAGGAGGGAGGGATGCAATCGCAGACATCACTCTGGAGCATTCACCTATATTCCAAGTTGGAGAGTATCCCAGTGCCCTCTTTTGTTAACAACTCATTGTAACAGTTTAATTATCCGACATAAATGGAAAATTTCAAGGGGGGGGGGGACGTTAAAAATATTCACGTATCAGAGGTTGAGGTGCCTCGGGATAACTGGCAGTTTGTATGAATCAGGCTCTTGACAAACCCATATCAACATCTCAGACCGTAGTGGTATTATATGGCCAATATATGCTTTACGAACGACTTCAATATGCCAGGCTAAATGGGATTCTCAATCATTATAAATCGCATCACCTAAAGGTGAAATAAGCAGACATAGATTAACATTACTCTTGTTTACAAACATTTTTATTGCGAAGTTATTATTTAATCGAGATTATGGAAAAATGCAGTCACACTTTGTTGAAGCTTTAGGAAAACTTTGGGCATCCCATTTGGCTTGCCATATTCCATTCGTTCGTAAAGTCATTCGTAACTTTACGAACAGCTTTATGAAACACCCCCAGGGTAATTATAGTGCTAGAGGTGGACAGGGACTGAAATTTGATTGGGGAATTTCTTTATGACCCTGTTACTCAACCTATGTGTACCCACCGCCCCACGTCCACAAATAAACCACTTAGCCTAAATATGAAGCGACTCGTGCAGGCGCGGTTCTAGAGCAAAAATTCTGCGGGGGCTACTGGGAGCTTTGAGGATTGCAATGTAATATATATGAAATCAAAATTGCACCTATATCGTCCTTTTTTTTTTGGGGGGGGGGAGGGAGTGGTTTCAGCAATTTTGGAGGGTGGGCTTGAGCCCCCAAAGCCCCCCCCCCCCCTCCCGTAGAACCGCGCCTGGACTCGTGGACAGTGAGAATAATGCAATGATATTGATAATGATGATGTCGATAATAATAATAATAATGATGATGATGATGATGATAATAATAATAATAATAATAATAATAATAATAATAATAATAACAATAACAATAATAATAATAATAATAATAATAATAATAATAATAATAATAATAATAATAATAATAAAAACAATAATAATGATAATAAAGATAATAATGATAATAAAAATCATGATAATAATGATAATAATGATAATAATAATGATAATGATAATGATAATAATAATAATAATAATAATAATAATAATGACAATGATAATAATAATAATAACAACAAAACAATATTAATAACGAAAAATGAATAAATAAATATACTGGACTTCGGGTAAACATGGACTATCAATCCAGATTTTCATTATTTTAATGTCACACACTCCAGCTATCACAATTTTCTTTTCAGATTTGCATGTATTATTTTTTCATGTTTTGCAAGTCATTTATTTATCTCTTTTGAATTTTGTTTCCAATGTGTAGTGTATTTTCTTTGTTATTGTATTTTTATCTCAAGAATGTAAACCAGACACAATTCAGCCATTGGGCTGCGAAGTTTGGTAATAAATAAAACCGTTTCAATAATAACAAGAGAACTCCTATAGGTCAGTCTGTCCTGTTCCTGCTGCTCCTGAGGCAGACCACTTAGACGGGCATCCATAATAATAATAATAATAATAATAATAAGCATTTAGTACGCTCTCCATAGTAAACTACATCACAGCGTTTACACAAAATAACATACAAGACGAATTACATCAAAATAGATACATACACAATATTCAATGTTCCAAAAGAGAAGGGAAAATAAAAGGGCAAAAGTTATCTCTTCACGCAGGGAAGAGGTATGTTTTCAGGAGTTTCTTAAATTGGTCTATGGAATTTGCTGATTTAATAAAAGAGGGGATGTTGTTCCATTCTTTGGATGCAGTTACAGTATACGTACGGTCACCAGCTTTGCTACGAGCCTTGGGGATGGTTAACAGATATGGGTCACGTGATGAGCGAAGATTAGGGCGAGATGGGTTATGGAATGTTAAGCAATCTTTGATATATGTTGGCATCTGGTCATGAAAGGCTTTAAAAACAAAGAGTAGTATTTTGAAGAGAATTATTTCTTTTATGGGAAGCCAGAGGAGAGATTTAAGTAGAGGACTTGGGTCATGACGTCAGAAAGCTCAATGTCCAACAAGCTAATCAATCATCAATTACTGATATCAATAACATTTCCCTTGACCTTCACAAGTTCGTCACCCTTCTTTACCATTCCTCGACACTCTACCCCTCGAACAATTTTATGTCATTGGCTTGTCAGAAATACACCAGATTATCTTTATGCATCCCAATGAAAAATATGATATAACTTTGTATTATTTTTTCTTTTGAAAAAATTATTTATGCCCCCCTTCCTTCCCAACTAAAAAATCTGGAATCCCCTCTGCACTTTTGCTAGCCAAATTTTGAATTTGAACACATTATAGTTGCACCCACCCTGCCCAAAGATGACCGCAGATCCGTGATTAGATGTCTGAGAGAAGACTAATACGGCTTGGTCGCAAATGTGTGAGTTTTCAAGGGGGGGGGGGGGGGCTCAATGTAAATTCTAATTTCATGGTTTTCAAACTCTGGATACTCTATTTTGCACTACATATACACCTGGCATAAGATGGGTGTATAAATAAGGTTGCATCAGGGGGGTGGGGAGTAACGCGGACTTTGCTCGGACTTTTTTTTTTATTATTTTTTTTTTTATTTTTAGGTAGACTGATTAATATTGCGTGTGATCATATTTGAGAATTCGTTAAAAATTGACTGCTTAAGGGTTGATTTTAAGGGAAATTAAACATCAACCATTTTTCACTGACAGATAACGAGATCTACACAGAAGGGAAGTAGTGAAAGCAAAAAAAAAAAAAAAAAAGAAGAAGAGAAAAGAGAAAAAGGAAAGAAAAGAAAAGAAAAGAAAGAAAAAAAAGAAAGAAATTGGGGGGGGGGCTGAAATGCTACTATATCATATACAAACTGTACAGTGCGTATCAACAAAAAAAAAAGGTAATCCAAATTTACAGGATTTTTTTCCAAGATCATTTACTTCTATATTTTGCATATAGCATATTTGGAAAGCACAACTACTCCTCTTCCCATTGATGCCTCACTTGCGTAACTACTGTCACGTTTGAGTGAGTAGGTACAAATACCAGTTTTTGCAAGTTTTGGAAAATGAATGAAGTGAACGCTTTCAGCGAGTTTACACACAATTAAGTATGTTTACATTACTGTTGGATTTGATAAGTTGAATAATTTTTGCTAACAATTATTAAAAAGACTATGCTCTCTCGTTAGTCTTTGGCATATTGCATAATTTACTTTCGGTAGTATCCCGGGGAAATTAATGGACTTGACTGATGCCTTGTCGCAGCAGAGTTCTCCCTGAACATTTTTACCAGATTACCATGCGATTTTGGATAAGGCTAGTATCATGTTTAGGTCTTTCCCAAGGAACATCTTTTTTTGAAGATGTTCTGTGAAATCCTCATGAGTTCTCTGCAAACTTCCTTCTTTCTCGTGTTTCTGGTGAAATGATGCAACCTTCAAACCTGAAAATGCATTTCTCCAGTCAACTGAACGATTTTCTTAACGATCATTGATGATAACCAATGATTATGAGACCTACTAAAAGGGTATCATGAGCATAACGCAGGGGAAAATGTGAGTTTTAGTCTTGCATCCAGTAACATTGCAAAAGTGATGGTCGTATTCAGTTATTGATTGTTTGCGACTCCATTGAAAGAGTTTCAGTCTTTCGTCCATTTACCAAAACTTGCAAAATTGGAATTCGTACTTGTTCTCTTCAATAACAATGAACCTGATCATACGTAACATCACTGGAAAGAGGAATAGTTCATCATTTAATCTAAGCTAACTATAAATTGTCCAAGTGAATAACCTTGAAATAGGAATCATGTAAATTTGGATTACCTTAATTTTGATACGCTTTCATTTACAAAGGCTTCCGTGAATTTGGGGTTTCTTTTTAAAGCATTCTTTAATTGCGGAGCATGAAAAAAGAAAACGTACGCTAACATAATGATTACCATTCCAAGTGTGTTCTAGGTCTATAAGTACAAATCAAGGTTTGCCCGGATTTTGTTTGTTTGTTTGGTTTGTTGGTTTTCTCACAGAAACAAGGTTTAAATCAAACATCGCCATACGAAACTCGTAGAAACAGGGCAGAGCCCTAATTTGAATGTAGAAAAGGGATTAGGGTACCGTGAAGCGCCGCGGCGTTGCAAAACGTGTTTCATTAAAGCGAATCAAAGCGTTAGACTCTGGGTTCGCAGTTGAACAATTAAGTTAAACGCACTCATGATAATGTACTTTGAACTTGTCATAAATGTCAAAATATTATATTGCCAATACAACGACATAGAGAAGGAAAACACAAAAGCGTAAATCGTGTATATATTTCCCACCTAGGCCTGTTATCTATTGTATCTCTACAAGAGTGAACAATCACACTACAATTCAGTGGTTGTACAGCAAATGCTCTAGTGCCCCAGCGTCAATATCCCACACTAGCCGATTATATGGACCAAAACAATGTGCCTATCTATAGCAGCTCTCACCCTAAACCAAACTTAAAACTGAATTGAAACTCTAATGCTATTGTCGCAGGAGCATACATTATTGCAGAGCACCGGGACCTCTTCAGATTGTTCACCGAATGGTGTTGAATTATTGAGCAATTAATAACTTCATCTCCCTGACAGTAATGATGTATCAAGAGAATCAGAATTATGATTAGTACATGTATTTAGTACGGATAATAAACAATGAAGCCACTACAGTGAGTTTATGATTTAAATGATGGAAGGATGAAGGAGGAAGAAAATGATGTTGACCTAAAATTTTAAAAAGCTGCAGACATGGTATATGAATGTCATGACATCCAGTGCAATTCTAACCAAGGAATCGTTTTTGGTATTTTGTGGAATGGCGCAGATGTGGATGATGATGATGGTGTTGTTGTTGTTGATGATGATGATGATGATGATGATGATGATGATACTAAAATGATGAGCTTTGGTAGTGGCGATAATGATGCAGAAGCAGAAAATGATAACGATGACGATGATGATGATGATATTGTTGGTGGATGTGGTGGATGTGGTGGTGGTGGTGATGATGATGGTAATGATGAAGAAAAAAGATAGCTATTGTGCTCATTCTGATATATGATGAAGACTTGATGATGAAAATATTCGGTGGTGGTGGTGGTGGTGGTGGTGGTGGTGGTAGTGGTGATGGTGGTTGTAGTGGTGGTGATGATGATAATGACGATGATAATGATGATGATGATGATGATGATGACGACGACGACGACGATGATGATGATGATGATGGAGAGAATTTTAATCACTACTATCAGCAGAAACATTGTCATTGTGACGTGATGTGACGGAACAAAACATACACGTAAATGTTGTAAGAGCCCCAAGTCTATACTACCTCATTAACCTGTACATGTTGCCATTATACAGGAGTTTTACCCTCCCTCTCCGTGGTTTATTAAATTAACGATGCAAACAACAATTAAATTTCAAAGCACGTTAAAATTACAAACCATATCAATCTTCGTCTCGTCATGGTTGTGGTTTACTTCCTGCACAACGGGCTTGTCGGCCGCCGGGACGCTGTCTACGACGGTTGTCGAAGTCTCCTCGTTAGCCCCGAATTGCGTATCGTGCTCCTCTCCGTCGGCCTCCATCTATACGGTTTGGATGATATTCCTTAGAGGTTTGCCAATGTGTTTGCTTCAAAAGCCTTCTCTTCCGAGCCCGTAACTAAACAGGACTGAAAAATGAAAATGACCCAAATTTGCTGCGGAATATCAGTGAGAAACACCTAATCAGGTCACAGAGTTAGCGAGATACACAGGGTATAGTCTGATGTACAATAGCTGAATGCGTAATGTACGCCCCAATAATCGTTAGTCAATGCTCGCTACCCAAGATGATCATTCGGTTGTTACATAACACACTCCGGCCTTCGCACGCGATCCCACCTAGTCTAAATACGCATACTGTATTTTTATTGGGTTATACTTGTAATGTTGCAGATTGCGCTTTACGGGCTTCAAGTTCTGGATGCAAAACATTATTGAATGGATGTTAGAAACTTGATTTTGCTAATTTGTGATAGATTTGTCTTGTACTAAACAATACATTAAAAAGATACTACTTCTTCAACTACGTCGATGGCAATTTTCATACTGGTCTGGTATTATTGTGTCCAGCTATTGTGCAACAGCAAGATAAACTTTTATGGAGTATTGCTCGTAACCCCCTGGTCACATGTTGGCCTGGCCGATTGGTCAGCCAGTATCCGTGCATGTGTTCCTAGACAACGAACCAGTGTACCCCCGTGCATACCCTTCCAATCACCCCAGGAAAATTACCACCCTCCCCCCCCCCCACCCCCCCCCCCCCCCAGCCGGGTAACTATGCAAGGACAATAATTACCCCAAGGAAAATAATACGGGGCTAATTTTGCGTAGGTGTATAGTTTCCGAGGGATCGGGGGCCTTAAATTTCCCCAAGATAATCGTCCAGGGGTAATTGTTTTGGAGTCAGGGGTGGCCCCAGGGTATTTTGGTAGGGGGCAAGTATTTTTTGTTGTTTTTTGTTTTTAACCTTGGCCAACAGGTGAGTTTATTTACGTTTTCATTGAAGCAATAGGCTATTACATGAATGTAGTTGCATGACCTTGCCTTCTCTTCCTGTATTACTCTTCTTTCTTCGTCTTCTCCATTTTTGTTTTCACTTGAAAAATCATAGGGGCGGCCGCTCCGCCCCTGCCTGGGCTGGGTTAATTGTTCTTAGGGGTGATTGCGAGGGCTAGTGTTCAAGAGTTCGAGAGTTCAAGAGTTCAAAAATCAACATACATGAGCATTCATTTTTTTTCTTTCTTTTTACAATGACAGGATACGTTTACATAATTTGAAATATGAAACAAAGTAAACCTACAAAAGAATATATACAGTATAAGCTTTTATGGAAATTGGAGTGATTGACCAGGTGGTATATATAGTTGTCCGGATACGTCATAATAAGTAGCAAACCTATAGCGGGTATATTATCATGATTATCATATCCAACCTGTGATGTACTTTGTTATTAGACCTAAAAGTGGAAGAGGAAATCATACGAAGTTTGTAATTAAATATATGATTTATTAATGAAACATTAGTCAAACATTAAAGTACAAGTGGAAATCCGAAACAAGGCCTAACATGTTTACTCATTATGATACTACAATTATGTGTCATATTATCACTTTAATACATGCACCAACCCCATTCATTATACCCATTGATAATCCATGAAAAATTCAAATGAAAAACATTGAAGAAAATAAAATACTCACCAAGTATACGCATTCGAGGGTTCTTTACGAATACACACAGAAATGAAACATGTCGATGGTTAGCTCAAGGCCTCCAACATAATATTGTTTGTGTGACATATGCTTGGTTCCACGTCTATCACCAAGATAAGACTGTAGATAAATGATATCGTACACACTGCACTTCCACCTTCTTATCATTATCTTCATATCACATTCGGTTAATTCTCATAATTAAATAATGTAAAATACTATGGACTTTGCTGGACAGATTATATCATTTAGTCCCTTGACCCATCGATGTCTCGAATGAGACAGTAATTACTCAATTTCTTTCAAATTCCTTCAGCAAGAGTGATTTATTTGTACTGCTTGATAATTGGTGTAAATATGAACAGAATCTGTTTCAATCTTTTTTTTTACATTACCAAAACTAGAGCTTATCTTTAAACACGTGTACCGTGCAAGAAAGCAACAATAACAACAACAACAAAAACAACAACTACAACAACAACAAACAAACTTTGGGTTTTTTTCTGTTTATGTTTGTCCATATCTTCAAAGTAAGCACTTCTAAGTAAGGGTCGACGAATCGTATTGCATCGAAAGTAACCTTCCAACTATTTTCTCATTCCAGCTTTGTCAAATGAAACTAAAATCAGTCCTTTTGCCCACCAGTTACACCTAGCATGCCTAGTAAACACAGCGTCCAGCACACAGTGTAGTCGGACTACGAAACTAGCATGACTATAGTGGAGCGCGCATGCAGTCAAAGATTAACCAAATTTTAAAAATCGGTTCATCACGCAAACAGCTTACCATTATTTTCATTAATAATTAAACCAGTCCTCTTCATGCGTGTTTTATAAAAAAAAAAAAAAGGCACTAGGCTCCTTTGTTAGTCAAACAGCAGTACTGAGAAGGCCTCGCCCTTAACATGAACTCAACTTGTAAAACTTCAAAGTAAGGTTCAACGAATTGTAATGTATGGATTGGAATTTGATTTGTTTTGGGAAGAACTGTCTTTGGACTATGATGAACCCTGGACAACTACTTCCTAGGACAACTGCCCGAAATACATATCATGCTCTTAGAATTTAACAATCCCAGCATGGGTATCTCATAGCATTATCATGTGCATGGGACAATTGCCTTCGATACATCTACTCTCCCAGAAAATAGGGGCGTAGATAGCGGGGGGAAGGGGTGGGGGAATGCATCCCCAACTTTTTGAAGTGGATGTATATACGTGTGTATATAAATATGTATCAATAGGGGAATGGGGGAATCACCCCCCCCCCCCCCCATACCTGTCTACGCTAATGCGGCAGAAAACTTATGAAAAGACTACCCAGGACAGGTACTTTCTAGGACAATTACCTTTCACACACACACGCACTCACACCCACACACACACACACACACACACACTCTCTCTCTCTCTCTCTCTCTCTCTTAGAATAATTACCTAGGACAGCTTTATACCCTGTAGGACAATTTCCTCTCCATGCAGTCACTCCATCACCCCTTTTATACTTGGCTTGGTGTGTTTAGGAATATATTCCTCAAAGCATTATACGTGATTATGGTAACATTAGAATAATCACGCTCTTTAGGCTATGGTCACAAAAGAGAGCGGCGACCGACCGATTTGCAGCCTGCTCGGGCGCCGCTGGAATTTAGGCATCGCCCAACGATTTTTGGAGAAGTCGAGCGGACTCTAAAGCCCTAGCGATGCTTGGGCGATGTCCTGTCGATTTCCCGTCTCTCATCGGTCGATTTATGTCAAAACTTGGCGAAATCGGGGAATTTCCTCCTCGTGACGTCCGGACAGTGACCGAATGATGACCCACCGATTCCCGCACGATCTCCCACCTCCTACTGGCCGATTTTTAAGAAATCGCCCAGGGGCCCCCCGGTGATCGGCGGGGAATCTGCGGGTGTCCCGTAGGTGTACCGGCGGTGGTCCGCCGGTCTTCGCCGGGAATTTCTCACGAACGACTTCGATATATATGCAGGCTTTTCATCTAGCGCCTTCAATTTCTAACCTAAATCGCTCGACGGCGACTGCTCGATTGGGTCAGTCTCCGGGTGGTGACCACCCGATCACACGATGCTGAAGATGAAGACTTCACGATTGATGTCACTTCATCCTCCAAGACCATGTCAAAATTCGTGAAGCGGTGGTGTGTTGATGAGAAAAAAATCAGCTGTCAAGTCTTCATACACTTGCTGATCAAGATTGGCGGGAAGATGTTCAGTCTTGGCTCTGAAGAAGTCACTAAAATCTTGAGCAAGCTCAGAAGCGCAGGAGCATGAGAATCAAGAATGACTTGAAGTTCATGACCATATAAGTTCGCTAGCTGTTCTGGGTCATCTGGGGTGTTGGTGATGGCATTTGGTGATCCTAGGTCAGCTGCGAATGAACTCAAGTCGATGGTCTTGAGAGATCGCGACTTGATTTTTTTTCCGTAGTTGCGTAGGGCGTGACAATTTCAGGTCGCATGAAACAACAGAATGGTCAGATGGCAGTGACTGACTGGTAGAAACATTGTAGACCAGCTGGTCCTCTCTCCTCGTGATGATCAGGTCCAGTGTGTGATGTCTGCGTTGTTATTGTTGTTGTTGGGTTTTATTGTAATGGCGCTCACCAAAGCTAAGGGTTTTATTCTTTTATCAGAATTCAATTCATATACAAACAAGTTTTATTAATATGAATATGTACAATCAGCCTCTTTTCTCTTTTTATTTCTTCATTTTTTGTTCATTTCATTTTTTTTAAACCGAAAAAAAGAAGAAACAATAAGATATATGGTATCATGCCAGGTTACCAGATCCTGTCACTTCTAGAGCGGCACCGTCCTGACAAACCTGCTCGTGAAATGCACAAAGGCTTCTCGGAAATATTTTCCTATGTCTTTCAGGTGCAGACAGGGGGCTGGCTCTCTTAGGGATACCTTGATATCTAGAAACTCGACTCACTCGAGAAGAAAGGAAAGGCCTACTGCGCCTACTTACTTTAATCCACTGCGGAGATTTAGCCCATTGGTTATTAAAGACCACGATTCAAAGTAAACTTCTTTAGTGAATTCGGTTCAATGCCTTGGGTACCACCATCGTTGGACGGAGGCATAAAAATAGATAACCTTGCAAGATTGTGAACGCAATAACATTTACACCTCTTTCTATTTGATGAACCTTTTATTTAACCAATGTATTGAACATTCCTTCAAAGATGCGATAAAAGAATCGATTACATAACTAGGTTTTATCAAGGAGGTTACATAATAAAATCCCCAGACGTCTTGTTTATTGGGACTAAAACATTACCTTTGTTTTCAGAGATTCAAAGGTACATTGAAAGAAATAAGTTTTATTTTGTTGGGGTTTTTTCTTGCTTGTAAGAAAATTTTGGAGTGAAATAATCTGATCACAATCTATTGTGTACGTGTGTGTGTTTATGTTTACGTTGTTGTTTTGTTTTTGTTGTTGTTAGAAATTATTACTGAGTTGTGTCTCTTTCAGAAATCCAAGATCTCCACCTGTTGAATAGTCCCTTTTCCCTTCAAGAGATAAACACTTAACCTGGAAAACTCATATAAGGTAAACAAATGTATTAGAAAGAAAATTGGCATTATCTTTAGACTCAGAAGTTTTGTGCCACAGAAAATCTTGATTTTACTGTACAAGACTCTGGTGCAGCCTCATATTACTAACTCTTAGGGGATTGAAGTATGGGGAAGCACATATGAAACAAATCTGAAATCGTCCGTTTGGAGCCAGAAGGGCGTTAACGCATATGCTTTAACACATAGTTAATGCCCTTCTGGCTCTGAACAGACGAAACACATACTGTTAAGTCAAAAAATGGCTTTACGTGCTATCACATTTAGTTCGATCATGACACATTCAAAACCATTATTTGAACAGTTAAAACTGTTCAATGTGTACCAACTGCACAAACCTTGTATCTGTAGTTTTATCATGTATGAACTAATAAACGGAATGTTACCTCATACAATTGTTCAATATTGCTCTTTTATTCAGCATAATTATCAGACAAGACAAAATAAAAAAAACAACAACAAAAACAACCATGTATATACCCAAGGTTGGGACAACCAAAGAAATATTTTCAGTTTCATATGTAGGTAGTTCTTTATGGAATGATTTACCTATTAGTGTGCGGACAAAGCCATCTGCATCATGTTTTAGAAAAACACTTATGGAATACCTGTTACAAGAAAGGCTATTTACAATGTAACTGCTGGATATTTAGTATTCGGTTAAAAAGTAGCTCATCATTGGATACTGATTTTTATCCATTTGCTTGTGTTTTATATAGTTTTGTTGTTAATCTGTTTATTATGTTTAGCCATACAATGCTTTGAAGGTACCAGGATTGATTAGCATTCATGCTATTTTCTGGTTCCTAGTATCCTTTAGATATGTTGTATTCTTTATTTCTGTATATCTTATGTTATGATCTCATTGATGGATAATAAACTTCAAGTTCAAGTTCATATACACCTCTGCTAACAATAACAGAAATGATTCATACTATAATGCCTAATGTGGATATTCAAACTTACTTTAGATAAAATGATAAGGTATGAACACCAAAACGCATCAGCATGATTTAAATTGTTTGAGATCCGCTTTTGCATTCGAATGTTGGAAATCTATTTTTGTTATTTATGTCCGGAACTTCTTCGACAAGATCACAGGTCAGAATCACAAACTGTAATTCACGTGTCTTTATTTGGCCAACATTTATCGAGAACATGCGGTGATTTATGACTTCCGTCTCTCCTCCTTTTCCTTTTCTGTGTTTATTTAACTAATATCCCTTTTTATTTCTCATATTTTCCCTACCCATGTTCTCTTCATCCCCTTCTCTCCAATCCCTCCCTGTATCCCGCTTCCCTCCCCATCTC
>CM057170.1:8837206-8910295 GCA_029962745.1 Echinometra lucunter | reverse complement strand
CTCTCTTCCCCTCCCACTCCCTCCTCCCCTACCCCTCTCTCTCCCCTCTCTTCCCCTCCCTCTCTCACTCTCTCGTAATGGTACCTCTAAAAGATAATCACTTTCTGTATGTAAAATTCTCGCTTATCCTACTAATTTTTTCCACTTCTTTCTTCCTGGTATTTTCCAGCCACTTCAGATGCATAGTGTACCTTTTTTTTTTTTTCACGATTTCTGATTTTTCATTGTTTTTAAAGGTAGTAGCCCACATATGCACAACATTGTTTCAGAATTTGAAGAGACATAGCCAATTTCAATTTCAAATGACAGGTATTTGTGTAAAACTATTATGTTATCAAATTTACAATGATACAAAGAATAAGTGAAAAATGAATGGTTTAATTTTACTCTTACAGCGTTAGGAGGACGCCTTTACAAAACAAACAAAAAAAGAAAATTTGTGAATATTTCCTTCTCATTCCTAAACGGGAATGTACTGGGATCTTAAACTTTCCGAGGGTGTTTTTCTGTGGCTTAAAGCAATCTAAAATAAAACTTTTGTGCAGATTGGGTGCCACTTGCAAATGTGGGCTACTACCTTTAAAATGCACACCAAGAACGGATATTTGCTAATTTTCAGGCTTACAAACTTTTCAGTGGTATTTTCGGAGGTGAATATGTGCTGTGTGAATGCATTTTCAATAAAAAATAAACAGCTTTGTCGTAAAGAGTCATAATTTGGACGTAGAGATGGTTGATATTGTTAAACCTGAGATGAGAAAAAGATATGTATGCATCGATTCTCGTGTCTCTTCAGTGGTATGTCTCCAGGTGCAAATATGTTGGAAATAGGGCATGGGGGGGGGGGTGGCCCGAGGAATGTCGTGAAAGAAGAAGAAGACAGAGAGGGAAAGGAAGGCAATGAAGATGGAACATGTATAGAGCAAGCCCCTCATTCGATCGATTTGTTTTTTCACATTTCAACCTTCTAGTAAGACCGATGTCACCCCAGAGCCCACTGAATGGTTTGACTAAGCCACGAAGGGCGGTACCAGGGTGTTTTGATAGGGCAACCTGGGCAAGATGACCCACAGGTGAGTTTATTTACGTTTTGAATGAACAAATAGGGCTATGATATAGTTGCATGGCCTTGTTCTCTCTTCCCCATACTCATCATTCTTCTTCTTTCTTCTTCTTCTTTTTCTTCTTCTTCTTCTTCTTCTTCTTCTTCTTCTTCTTCTTCTTCTTCTTCTTCTTCTTCATCTTTTTCCTTCTGTTTTTCATCACTTTAAAAAACCATCGGGGGCGGCCGCCCCTTGCCTCCCCCTCTTGTAACGCCGCTTCTGCTTGGCTATTTCGTTTTCAGTGTAATTAAAAATTTTCTTCTCGCAGCAGTTGCGTACGCGTGACAGTGGCGGCGTACTTCACGTGCTTCAGTGGAGTGGACGAATCGAGTACTTAATGGAACACAACCTTAACTAAGTACGAGTGATTAAAAACTCAAGCAAATAACTGCCCATTCCATAGAGCTCTATGCCTTGCGTGCAGAGTTAGACCTTGTATAACCCAAACAGTAAACAAAACTTGATAAGAAGCGAGTGATTAACATATTCGCGTGCTGTAACCTAACTACATACAGACGAAAATATAAACAAGTTTTAGAACTAAGAGTGTGTATATTTGGGCTCATCTTTAAATGCAAATGCGTTCAAAGTGATACTAGATTAAACTCAAATGAACTAAAATGAATTTAAATGAACTTAATGATGTCTTCCCTGATTATTTCAACTCGTTTGATATTGGCTGATTGTAGGCCTGTTTTTCTGTATTCCTGAGAATCCTGGTGTTCAAACACTGTTACATACTGACAGATGACGATTTACAAAAGACATTTAGAATAACAAAAAATATGATTTCGATGAATGATTGCCTAGAGTGTTTCATTCATTCTTGAAATACGACACTTGAAAAAGAGAATAGTCGTTATGATTATATGCCTCGAAACCTATTCCTGGCATGAAGATCCAAGCACTTGAATGCATTTCATCCACGACTTGCATGCATCTTACTTTCAGAAATAGAAATCGGAACCGTAAGTCGCATTAATTACGCAGTGGCATTGAGAACATGCTTACAGTACTAGCAGAAAGGTGAAAACGATGAATAATAATTCATCCTTTTGCGAATTTGACCAATCCGTCGAAAAGATTCTTCGTGGTAATCAGTCATCTTTCTACATAAGTTTCTGGGACCCCAGAATGTGATATAACGAAACAACAACAACAACAACAAACGCTGATTGAACATAGCATTCATTTTATTTTCCTCACATCTCATTAAAAAACACAAACGAATGTACAACAAAGGAGGGAAAAATCGTCACAATATTACCCAAGAGATTAGACAATATACATGTAAAAAAACATCAGGATATGGGAAGGAACGAACAAAGGCCATGGGCCTATCAAAGGCTATTCCCCGAAAATAATTGGGCTGCATCAGTTTAAAAAAAATACACAAGCAAATAAACAAATGATCCAATATTGAGATAAGAACAAAGTAATTACCTAGTTACATTCTTTGGGGATTTCGAGAGCAGGTGCGATTTAAAATTACGTTTGGAAGATGATAGAGTAGGCATATTTTTAATATTATCTGGTATTATTCCAATATTTTGTTCCAACGAAGAGATAGTGGTACGAGAAAATTCATATTTATATAATGGCAAGTGCAATATAGATTGCCACTATCACGATCTTGATGCCGATCTCTACCGATCTATCAAATCGGCGGAGAGCGGCAAAAGCGTACAGGGGTCGTTTTAATCGGTCGCATCGTGGCGGCAGCGTGGTGAGAACGCAGAAGAATCGGGTAGTTGTTCAGATCGGCAAGAAATTTTGAACACGTTCAAAACTTCATCCCGATCTTCCCGATCAAAATTCATCGTAAACAACGTAACTACAGCGTAAACACAGCGGAGTGAGCGTAGTAAGATCTTTGCGCCACTAAAGGGGCCGTTCCACTATGCCGATCCGGCTCCCGATCTACGCCGATCTGGCAGATTGTGGTAGATCGTGGAAAGCGTACTGATATCGCTTGCAATCGGCCCCCTGCCCCCCCCCCCCCCCCGCTGCGTACGGCCATGCTCTCAATACGTTTCCTCCCCGCTTTAACTACGCCGTTTCCACTTTAGCTACGCAGCTTCTGTTTTAGTTACGCTGTTCCTGCGCTTACACAGACTTGTACAAGCTCGCGATGCCCCTCTCGCCGCTAGACCACATCACCTGAATCATTCACGATTTCCGTCGCCGTCCCCAAAACGAAAATTGCTGAGTATTGGGTCCAGATCGGTCAATTTTTACCCGATCTTCCCCGACTTGAAAAAATTGTAAAATCGTAGCTAGGTCGGCATAGTGGAATGGGGGCTATAGATATGAAAAGAACTATTTAGTCTAAAAGATTCATTAAAATTTACAGGCAGAATATTCTTAAAATACGAGTACATACATATAGCAATCTGTAGTTCATATATTTCAGATACTTTTAGGATCTCTAAATTTTTGAAAAAGTTTGCATTATGAGAAAAAGGATTTACATTGGCAATAATGCGAACTGCACGTTTTTGTAGTTTTAGTAGACGATCTAATAGGTAATTGGCACAGTGACCCCAAATAATAAAACAATAGCAATCGCCCTTTTCTCGTTTAAAGTAAGTATGTGAAGAAACATGTGTCTGCTTCCCAGATTGTGGATTGTCTTTGAGATTTCATATCCTGGAGATATTCGAGGAGATCTCCGAGAGGTGGACCTATTCCAGGACCATGTGGTTTTCTGGACCGTTTCACCAAAATCCAGACTGTTCATTTCAGGGATGAATGTGAGGTCAATCAAGAAATATCACTCAAAATGTTTACTGTGCATCCTAACTTATCAATACACATGTACATTCTGATTTTAAAAACACGTATGCAACAACTGTGTATATGCTAGGCTTTCTTAATCATGAGTCGCACTAAGAGTCCAAAGAGGAATAACATATAAATAGGTACCCACTTACAACACAACTGTTCATAATTTCTTTTGAAGATAATCCAGTTAGGACAATATATGGATTTTAGACCGAGCAACTTAAAGTATGAAATAATATACCAATCATCTTAAAAGTAACTATCATTAAATTGGATAGAAAGATGGCGCTAGACTGAACTATTGGGAAAATCAAGTTGATTTTACAGCAGATTCATAATCCATTAAAAATAATACTCATTTAAGTCCACCAATCTGATGAAATATACCGACAGTGAGAGGGTAGGAGGAGTAGAGGGTGAGAGGGTGATAAGGATAGGAGGATGAGGGTTGACGGAAAGAAGAGAATGAGAGGGAGACGAGGAGAAGGGAATGAGAAGGAGACGGTCGAGGAGAAGAGGACAGGATTGCCCCCTCGTGTGGTTGTTATGGTTGCCAGTGGCTATTCGCGCCCAATGCAAGCGCGTCATAGGAGCGCTTCGTTTTATGCTGTTTTGATGTTGTATAACAACGCATAAAAGGCAATTCTTTGAATTATTGCAGACGACATATTCGTTATCTCTGAATCTCTGCATCTTTTCTTCTTTACCTCTTGTCCGATTGAGCCGTGGCTGCCTTGCTTGAAATATATCGTTTGTCAAAACCCGCTGGAGGTGGTGGTCAAGCTGATGTCAATAACTTATTCTTGGTAGACCTGTCTGAAGACATCGCCTTGTGCACTGTGCGCCGTGCGGCACGACGGTGCTATGTTGGTTTTCTGTAATTTCGCTATATTTTCAGTAGTTTTCAGTATTTTAGGTATTTTTGGTTTTTTCAGTATTTTCCCGTAATTTTAGTTTTCTGTGATTTGATTTTTGGTCATCTTCAAAAGGGTCGTTTCCCGACGGTCAGTGACCGGTCTTTTGAATTGCAATGAAAGTCAATTATTGTAATAAATACCATTATTCACTGGAAGATTTGAACTGCATAATACTGTTTGCATTGTCTTCCTTTTCACCTTTTCTTCATGCGTTTAAGCCAGGGACTTGAAATTGACAGTTGTTATTGGTGAATCTGGTGTAAATAGAGACGAAAACATTACCGCACTTTTAACCTGTCACACAAGTATTGATAAAATAATGTGAAAAAGAGGATCGGGGCGACGAGAAGAGGATAGGGTGACGAGGAAAAGAGGATCAGAGGGTGAGAGTAGAGGAGAATAAGAGGGTGACGAGGAGAAGAGGATGAGAGGGTGACGAGGAGAAGAGGAGGAGAGGGTGACGAGAAGAAGAGGATCAGAGTGTGTTGTGGAGAAGAGCATGAGAGGGTGACGAGGAGAAGAGAATGAGAGGAAGAAGAGGAGAAGAGGATGATATGATGACGAGAAGGAGAGTGGGAAGGCGTCGTGGGGAAGAAGATCAGAGTTTGACTAAAAGAGAATGAGAGTGTGATGAGCAGAAGGGGCTGAGAGGCAGACAAGGAGAAGAGGATGAGATGGAGAGGAGAAGACCAGCATGACACAATATAAATGACACCTTGGTGCCGTTGCATAAAACTTGCTATTATAGTAAATTCGCCATCAATGGTAACTTTCATTGAATACTGGATTTTGATTGGCTGTTGAGCAACGTTTACCATGGTAGTTACCATTGATGGCAAAGTTACTATAATAGTAAATTTGTATTCCTACGGCGCCCTTGTGCGTGTCTGGCCAGATGATGTCTCGTGTGGCTTTACCCCCATTTAAATCTTTTTATGTTTAATTCATAACGAGTTTAACCAAATGGTGCTTCTCTAAGGCTTTACAAATACCATCTTCATGGTAAGAGGTATCTACCCGCACTGCAGATCAGAAGAAGGAGATTCATACCCCTAAGCACTATGTGAATCATCTACATGGAAGAGTGTTTCAGGCAAATGGACCCACATGCAGACACATGAAATGTAGTCACAACGGATTTGGGCATCAAGGAAACAAACAGTCGAAACGCTTGTCGTTCATCTGAAGAATTCAAACGTTTGCATTTATAGTTTACCAATCACCAAAAGATATATTGCTTCATATTCATATCAATATGAGCTTCATAGAATTTCTTCTATAGAAAATGGATATAACCTTTATTCCATCTGCTAAACATTTAACCCTTAGAATGGGGGGGGGGTACTTTAGTCATCAAAACTCTGCACAAAATATTACTAGGTAACTGTACACTGTAATGCAGGTTCCCACTCATTTAAGATTTTAAGACGCAACTGAGACTGAATGATTTGCTCTTAAATTTGGAGTTGGCAGCATAATCAAATTACATTTTAAATTATTATTATCATGTATTAATCAAATTATTATTATTATTATTATTACTTGTTGTTGCAATATCATAAAGCTCCAATTTTATCCACATTTTTGCCTTTTCTTGCCTAAAGCTTACTGCATAAGAACCCTTAAAATAGGCTACTGACGGGGGCGTCAACATGATAATGAGCCAAACATTTTGGGGGAGGGAGGCTGCGATGTAAAAAAAAAAAAAAAAAAGAAGGAGTCCAACTGCTGACAAGCAAAAAAAAGTCCATTGGGCTAGATATTGAACAAAAATCTATGCAATGACAATATTGAAGAAATATAAACAATAACTAAAAATAAGCTACGCCCCCGTCCCCCAAAACGCCCCACCAGTCCGCCAGTGGCCAACGACATGTAAACCATTATGCAGTAGCGAAAATTACATCTAATTACTAATCATATCAACTGAGCTATTATTATCTATTAGTCACTCGCCGTGTGCATGCGGAATGATTTTTAAAGTTATTGTTCATGTAACGCGTCCATGATTATGATAGATCGTTGCTTTGTCATGCCATGTTTGTTGAGCGATATGGCAGCATTTCATTTAGGATTAGAGATGATAATATCAGTTGTATCACACCGTGTTCTCACTGGGGGTCATGGATTCTAAGGGTTTTACATTCAGACTGCTTGCTTTGCATGGGCATTAGGCGTAATAACAATAAGTGATAATAATGGCTTCATGTGGAGTGTGTATGTCTTTCACACGTGGCACTCCTGGCGCTGCACTATATCATTACTCCTGCTTTAGCATTGCTCGCATTACTGTGCTCTAGCATTTCAACGACTTTCTGTTTAGCGAGTATACCCATTAACTGCTCCTGGGTAGAGAGAGGCAAACATAGACAAATGTCTTGCCCAAAGACATTATTGCGGAGACTCGAACCGCGAACCATGTGATCTACTGCAGTACAGTGATGTATCAACTAGACCATACCTCAGTCATACCAATGAAACCCCAGGGCCCCGTTTCATAAAACTTGATACCATTAACAAGTTGCAATAACTGTTGTAAGCTCCAGAAATCCTCGCATCTGATTGGATGAGGGCAAATTTGTCATAGAAATGTGGCATTTGTTACTGATACAACAAGTTTTATGAAACGGGGCCCAGATCGACAACAGACAGATCACAAAATTACATTACCCCGAATGAAGAAAAATAGCTTGAATTGAAATAGTTATGGAGTTGATTATGATAATAATAATCATTATAATATTCTAAATTTTTATAGCGCCTAAATACATCCCCGAGGTCTCTAAGCGCTTTACAGATATATTATCACCTCCGATGAAGGCTTACCCACTCGCAATGTATTCACCTTCTCCACTCTCTGGGGACCATTCTAGCCAGATGACTGAGGCATTTTAATAGCCAGATTTTTTCTTTCTTTGGAGGGAGGGGGTGGTAACACTAGCATATGTGATAGAACGGGAAAGTGGGCAATTTATAATTTTTCATCCTTTCCGGTGAAGGGCCCCAAATAAAAAACACACAACAAAAAAGAACAAATCTTTGGTTCAGCAGAGATATAGCACTACCCATGCTAATTTTGGAAACCTCGGAGAGGGGATGGTCATTTTACCTCGGCGAAAGCCCCCACCCCCTCCCAACACACACACACATATACACTTTTTAAAACAGAAAATTAGGTAGAGTTCTCCTTCTGCGTTATGAAGTTCACAGTAAAGGGAATTGCCCCTTGAACAATACATTGTTTGTTCGTCAACTCCTGCGTGCTCGGCTATTGTCGACCGTGCCATTGGACTATAGACGATAGAGCGTGTTTTTAAAATAGAGATACTGGAAAATGATTTCATTCAATAAACATCTAGAGATATGATATGGAAATCCCCATTTGACGTGGCGTATCTGCATTGATAAGGTGTCTATTATGAGTGTGATTCATAGCGCATAATAGTTTGACAAAGGCATAATACTCCCTCCTCTTCATCTTTCTGCAGACCAGCAGGTGCGGTCAGTTAGCGAGGTAAAGTAAATTTTCCATATTACTAATAAGCTGATATCCAAAGTTTCAGATATCATCAAAACATAACAGACATATATTCGAATGTAAAGTCGAGGACCGATTTATTCGTTGAATGTCATTTTATCATAACAGCTGATTGGTGTATATGAATAGCGTAATGGCGTCATAAGTTCTCGGTGGTTTGGTATAAATGTGAGTATGTAGCTAAGCGCCGCGCTTCACCTTGACACCACTGCGTATTATGAGAATTATATTTTCAAATATCCGTGGTAAGTATATGAATTTTGTGGTGGTCATGGCGTTGAGTGTGGAGAAGGTAGTTATGTCTGGATAGGAGATGATGGCCTGAGAAAAAGAGCCAACAAAGCCTGGCAACGTTACGAAATATCTATATTTCTTATTGACAATTATGTTATTTTTTTTTTTTTTTTTTTGGGGGGGGGGGGGGTTCGTTTTTTTAAATCTTACTGTAATTCAATGGAGTCTCACCTTAATGAAGCTAGTCTCAGTTGATTATTTCTACTTTTTGTTTCTGCAGCTTTAATGCTCGTTAGGGTGAGGCTTCATTATAAAAGTGGGGCATTGTCTTTGTGTGGTGTTGTGTGACTTGTGTTGTGCAGTGCCGTGCTGTGTCGTTTTCAGTCATTCATTATTTATATTCCTTTGATATCATTTTAAATGTGTTATATTGTTAAGATTACTTTTCAGTAGAAACACAAATACTAAACAACAACAACAAACCCTGGCAACGGCATACCCAGACTCGATAAATGGCTTAGCATAGGTCTGACTCCTTATATTCCTTAATGATTTGCCCCACTGCAGGAATGTACAAAAATCAAAATTGCATGCAATTGTTTGTTGTTGTTTTTTTTGGTTGTTGTTGGTGTTGCTGGTACTTTTTGTTTATTGTTTAGCCTTCGGTCTGTGTGTTTGTATTTTTTGTTTATTTTGTTTTTGTTTTTGTTTGTTTGTTAGCTGTTTTGTTTAGGGTTAGTTATTTGTCTGCTTTGTTGTTTTCCTCTTGTTTGATTGATTGTTTGTTTTTTAGTGTTGTTCTTTTTTCCTTTCCAAGATTATCTTCTTCTTTCTTGCGCTTAATTTGCTCCGAACCAGTTTTAATTTTCCAGATTATTCTCCTAGATCTGCATTAAATCCGATATCGAACTTAAAGATTTATTTTCGAAACTTGTCGAAGAACAAAAATTGGTTTTGTCGCTTCACAAGTTGTTGCGGTTGCGTGCCCTAACAGAATATAGCTTAGAAGATACATGATAAATTGTAATTGGCAACGAAGAGAAAACTCAACAAATTTGCTGACATGCAGTCTAAGCAATGAAGAAAAGATTCAAAATCAGCCTAGGCGTTTCACGAAGGAGTTTTTCTGGATAATTTCATTATCGAATAGAAGAAAGTATTCATTACACTTGGTCATAGCTAGACAATAATTATTATGCGTTAGAAAAGGTAATTACAGGGAAAAAAAACAAATTAAAAAAAAAAACAACTGCCAAACTCAAGTACAAATCTGGTCTACAAAGATTTAGCATTTTTTCAGCTAGTAAATTGTGATAATAAATGACTTCATATTTGATGGTAAAGGTCATAATGTCCAATATTTCCCGACGAATTCAAGTAAATAACATAAACGAACTGGTTTATAGACTACGTTCGATGTGATAAGTTCAATGTTCAACAGGTAGTATGTAGAGTAAACACAATCGTAGAAATAAGTAATGTGCAAAATGTCTAAAGTAGGCTTACTAAAAGAATATCAAAGGTCTTTGATTTTCATTTTTCACTTTTAATGACTAACCTTATAATGTGTACCCGCATATCTCAGAATTATGTGTCATGAAATATACATGTAAATTTGGGGAAACGAATCTTTCGCATTATGCAGTACAATACAATAGTTATAATCATAAGGCACTCTTAGAAACTATCTGTCCTTTGACAGCGCAAATTAATTGGCAATGAAAGAAACAACAACAACCAAGGTTGATTATTGATTTTAAAAAATGGAAGCTTTTGAGATGTTTTTTGAAAACTTCCAAAGGAGAGGGTAGACGAATGAATCATGGAGCTCATTCCAATGTCGGGGATCACATGCCTGGGCCCCGTCTTACAATGAGTTGCGATTGAATCAAATCAATCTTAACTTTGAGATTGATCTCAGTACACCGCTGAGATCAGTCTCAAAGTTGCGATCGATTTGAATCAATCGCAACTCATTGTAAGACGGGGCCCAGGAAAGCATAGCTACCCATGCAGTTGTGTATGTTCGAGGAACATGCATGCAGGGTGTTGTCTCTACTAAAGATGGCAGGCCAGGACGCACAGATCAATATCATAGATAGGGTAGAATAGATGAGAGTTGGTGTATTCTGGAACTTTGTTTAGGATAGAAGACACATGAATCCACTGAAATGATTTAGATTAGAAACAGTATAGTAATTAGATAGAGACATAGATCTAAGGTAAATATGTAGCAGTATATACGATCACCCCCTCCCCCAAAGAAAAGGTAAATAAATGAAATAAAATGAAATGTATATGCCATCAATTATGAATATACAGTGTAGTAACACCTAAGATCGGGAACTGAGGAAACAAACAGATGAGGTTTTTAGCACAGATTTAAAGGATTCGAGAGAAGTGGCCTGACAGATATGTAAAGAAGATTGTTCCATAAAATGGGATCACTGACTATAAAAGCACGTTGACCATAATAGTGAGTATTTGATGTGAGGAGAAAGAAATACGCGTGAAGAAGAAGATATAACATTCAGATTCAGATTCGTCAGTTATCGCCGTTTGTTTGTGTGTTTTTTAAAATAAGAATCAAATACAACCGATATAAATTACACGAGTCAGTTATAACAAACGATAAATGACGAAATGATCCTTTTATACATATTCTTGTAATAGTATATTTTAGAATTTAAAAAATGACAATTTTACAATCACGAGATATATGACCTCAAGTTATAATTTCTTAGAAATGGCTAGACATAAAAAGCATTGCTTTTAGTACTACATGTCTATATAATAAGTTGATTCATAAATTTGGTCATCTGTGCTAATACGTCAATGAAAAACAGCAAAATAATAAAATGGGAGAGGGTAAATATGAGTGGCTTGGTAGGCAAGGAGAAGGCGAGAGAGAGAGAGAGAAAGAAGAGAGGGGAAGAGAGAGAGAGAGAGAGAGGGGGGGCGTGGAGAGGAACTGGAAGCGTGAGAGAGAGAGAGAGGGCGTGGAGAGGAACAGGAAGCGTGAGAGAGAGAGAGGGCGTGGAGAGAGAGGGCTTGGAGAGGAACAGGTTGTGATTTCACTTTCATTAAACAGGGACCATGCACTTCTACCATGTCTACAATTTGAACTGCTCTACTTTGGTAAAAGGAAGCAAGTGACATATCAACCAAATGTGAGTTATTGATATTTTCATATTTTGCCTAGTGTGCTCTTTTTCCTGGCCAAATGTTATGCATACTCATCTTGCTAAGAGATATGTTAGGCAAGACATCAAGGTAATGCACTGACACCAGTGTAAATGGCAGATACGTTTTGTTCTTTTACAGGAAATGTCACTTTGTCACTTGCTTCCTTTTGCCAAATCAGGGCAACATTGCTTAACTGCAATTAAATTGATATGAAGGGAAATATACAATTTTTGGATTTCCATGTGTGCTAAAAATACTTAAAATATATCAGGTGTCATACACTGTACGGTATATACATCAACACATAAAGTATCACAAAGTGAATTATCTTTTCAATTCATTCAGGTATTAACTGTTTAGACAATAACTTCGAAAGGAGAAAGCAAGTTACCAGTAATAATGATGGCGATGATGATGATGATGATGATGATGACGATGACGAAGTTGATGATGATATGATGATAGTGATGATATAACATATGTTCAGCAGAGTGTTAGGTATTACGTAATCTAAGTTTCATAAGGAAGTGTTTATCCTTTGGCCGAGATCTTAATCCATTCTTTAATTTCTTCTCACGTTGATTTTGCTAATTCGTTGTTCTGTAACCTTCCCAAAAAAAGATGTTGGAAAACGCCAAAGACTACAAAATTCTGCAGCCCGCCTACTAACACGCACAAAAAAATCCGATTCTATATCACTGATTCTCCGATCCCTTCATCGGCTGCCAGTCGACAAAAGAATCGTATTTAAAACTCTATTACTAATACATCACTCAGTTTACTCTCTTTCCCGTACATACTTGTGCAACTCCATTTCCAAATATAATCCCGCCCTTACTCTTCGCTCTTCATCAGACACACTGTTGCTTCATGTAACAAGATTAAAACATGCTTGGGGTGATCGGGCTTTCTCTGCCATGGGTCCAAAACTTTGGAATGACCTCCCTCTACAAATACGTCAAATATCATCAACCGAATCATTTAAATCTCAACTGAAAACTTACCTGCTCAACCTCGATGCAATCATTCTAATATGTCAATATTCCATGCAGTTGCGGCACCAGGATTGTTAAAGTGGGGGGGGGGGGCAAATGGAGGGCAAAAGAAAATGTTGGGGGGCAGGGGCAGTCAATTTTTTTTGCGTGTATGGAAAAATCGAGCGTGAAGCGCGAGTTTTAGTGGCTTACACACATTTTAATATCAATTTTGCGAGCGAACAAAAAATAACCGTTTTTTTGGTTTTTAATCACATTTTCGAATAAATATTCTGAAATATGACGGGCGAGCAGAGCGAGCGAGCCAAAAATGGCTACTTTTCTTGTTTTTAATCGATTTTAGAAAAGAAATTTAAAAATATGACGAGCGAGCGAAGCGAGCGAGCCAAAAACAACCACTTTTTTGGTTTTCAATTGAAGTTTTGAAGAGCGGAAAATGGTATTTTAGAGCACTTCACAGCTTGAATATGATGCTTATGACAACATCTACTTATTTACAAATTACTGTATAATTTTTCTTTTCAGTCCTCAAAATTTCTGGGGGGGGGGGGGGGCAAAGCTTCTGAGTGGGGGGGGGGGGGGCAAATGACCCCCCCCCCCCCCTTGGTGCCGCCACTGGGCTAATCACCAACTTCTTGACACTCAGTGATGAAGGCTATTGGTTAATCTGTGTCTTTTTGCTTCTTCCTTTGAGCAGAACCCCCCCCCCCAAAAAAAAAAAAAAAAAAAAAAAAAAAAAATGAGTTTGTCATTTTCTACCCGAGTAATTGTAAAACAAACATAAAGCCAGACATACCAGAGCAATGGAGAAAAAAAAAAAAAAAAAAAAAACTCAGTATGTATCGATTTAGCAACAGTCTGCTACAAATAGATCTATGTAGGCGGTTGAAAAGACCTGCAAAAGACCTGCATGCATGGTGAAGCTTTAGTGATGTATGTCATTTCATTGTTGAACGAGCCAGTTCAAAGTCTCCAGCCAATTTTATGAGTATGATACAAACAGAAAAGTAAACCATTGTATCTCTCCGAGACCGAACTCTAGTTTTAAAAGTCAAGTTCATGTATTAGAAGACGGCAAATAGGACGCCAAGTGACGTAACATCTATTTCAGCTTACAATCTAATTATCTCCTTAAAGTGATTACACAATGGTAATTTTTTTTCCGATATATGATCGAGAACAGAATTAAAAGAAGAATAACATTACATATTTGATGATTTTCACTCGAAATCAGTGCATTTTGACTAATTTTCTCATAAAAATTCAAGAGTTGACCAAATAATTTCAGTAAGAAGTATGACGTAAAAGTGGGTACCCAGCTTCGCGCATTGCAGTTGTGCTGCGCGCTAGACTGTACAATTTGTATTATTCCTTGCGCGCATTTTGCAAGAAATGCGCGACAAGGTACCCACTTTGACGTCATTTTGACGTCAAAGTGGGTACCAAGTTGAAACTGGGTCACAGCTGAGGGGTCAAAAATATCCCGAAATCTTACCTCATTTGAGAGTTTCCTTGGCAACACGACTTTTAAAAAAACTTTAGGCCGATGATTTTCTGCTAATAAAATCATGCTCTTTTAAATGAACTAACATTGTTTCAGCATTGGGTACCCCCTTTAACAAAGGTCATTAATGTTCAGGAGAATTCATTCATTACTCTTCTTATGTAGGTTCAGCGGTTCGCTATTTTTTTTAATTTTGTAGCGCCATGAGCGCCGAAAGGCGAACCTGTGCGCTATACAAGTAGCCACTATTATAATTATAATGATTGTAACAAATGAATGTTGAACTACTGTTTAATGGTAATCATGATAGGAATGATGATGATGATAACAATAATAGTATGATAATTATTATAACGGCAATTCTACTACTATTAATATCAGTAATAACGATGATAACTATAATGATTAGATGATAACAATGATTAATGTTAATGATGATAAAGGCCTAATCTAGAGCTTTCATAATATTCCCCATTTTTTGTGCCATACCTTCAAGAGACCCAATGCAACGGTAGATTTGGTCAGTATACGTGTAGTCCAGGATGTGGGTTCAATGACAGCTCCATGGGTGTCGATCCCGGGGGATGGCGGATATATCCCCATATCCTCAGATAACTACATACTAGAATAATCCGTCTCATGAAAGATAACCAGTTCTCAAAAAGCGGTGAATAAGACAAAACAAATTAAAAAGTGTTACATGATTTCAAAGGGAGATAAATGCGATGATTCGTCCTCATCCTCGTCGTCGCTGCTGATATTTTCTTCATGATTATACTTAACTTCTCAAGTTTTATTTTCGCAGATGGCGACAGCTACTGGGAACATCCTCACAGATTCCCTGAACCTCGAGATCGTAAAAAATTTCCCCATGAGCAAGATAGAAGTCGTTTTCGTCGAACTCGGATTCGACATCAATGACATCGATAAGAGGAGGGTGGTTGCGCAGCTGAGCTCGTCAATAGATCGGCTAATCATGGACCTGCTCTCCTCTTGGAAGAATAAACATGGCTGTGGGCTGGAGCAGGCCTTACATCTACAAGAAGCCATGCAGAAACATGGGGTGGTCGCAGCCGCGAACCTGATTCAAGAAGGTTTGGGATATTGCTGAACTTCAACAAGTTATTTCTCTGAACAATCTCAGCTTCCTCTCATCCATACCTTTTCTTTAACATACATTCTTCTCAGAAAAGTATTGATTTGATTTAAGATCAATAAAAATATTGAAGATTGAAAATGGCTGGGTATTTCTTACTTGCATTTGCAGTGTTTGATATAGTTTTTCTTCAGTACACAGAAGTTTTCGAAAGCTGAGCGAATTTCCGAGACGCTTGCATGCATGTCAACAAAGTCACAAAATTTCAATGGTGTTCAGGGATGCCCTGTTACGGAAAAATAATGTGTCGTAACATACGCTCTAAAGAAGAAATAAGTGTAATACTTTGTTGAGGAAGATCTTTTAAATACCACTGTGATCGAACAGCAAATTAGAAAAAAATAGACAGTCCATAACTTTGAAGAACGATGAAACCTTGAACAAAGTTACTTTTAGCTATATAGTGACCTTCCGAAGCCTTTTCTTACACACAAAAACTTTAACAGAAATGCTCGGTATATCAGCCTTTGATATGTCATATTTGCATTTTATTTGATAATTACAATATCTTAAATGTTTTCATATTAATATGGCCTTGCTCATTCTCACTCACCAATTGTCATGATACATAATTTTTATCGTGGTTATACTTCTTAAACATTCTGTGATTTATTATTTTTTTTCTTAAATTGCATATAACCATGATAACAGTGCATTATATACTGTAAAATTGCTGGTGGAATTTATAGTAAACCTGTTGTCAGTAATATACTGTAAATTCCTTGAATGATACATTAACATGCTGTATCATTTACAGTTGAATACACAAATTTACGGTTGTTTACAGTTTTGATAAAGATCACAATACTTGAAAAAACACCCTGTAAATATACAGTAAATTACTGGCAACTCTGCTGTCATTAAATTACTGTAGTTTCTACAGCAATTTGTTGTATAGTGTGTATTCAAATTATGTTTCTCTTTCCTAATTTGCAGCTATTAGAACAGTACTTCCAGATACACCCCGACAGGATCTTCTCACGGAAGCATCATCAACTTCAACAAGTGACAGACCAATGGAAGCACAATAGACATGATGCAGACGTCTCTCTCTCTTACTTCTCCACCAGTGCTGTAGTTTCTTGATGCTCGGCCTTGACTTTAAGGTGCCAATAAGGCTAATGTCAGTACTTTGGCCTTGGACCTAGGAGGCCTTGGTCTTTTGCATGCATTGTCCTTGGCCTTGAGTTCAAAGCCTTGTTGATAAAAAAAAAAAAAAGCTTTTCACTGCATGAAATTTATAAAAATCTGTACAGCTGTTTTTTGTTATGATAGTTTGTTTACTCTCTTTTTGTGTATAAATCTCCATTTTATCATCTTTCGTCATGGCTTGGTCTTAAGGTTTCATTCCATAGCCTTAGCTTTGAGGGTGCAAAACCTTGGCTTTGAGGGTTCCAAGTCTTGGCTTTGGCCTTGAGGGTTGATACCAGATGGTTAATACCTTAGCCATGGCCTGTTGATATCCACCCATGTCATAACAGCGGATGGAGGCAGATTGGAACTTAAATTTCGCTAGGGATTTAGATGCAATGGGCCTTCAAACCACAAAAATTGACCCACCCTCAAAACAAAATATCAAGTGGCCTACAAAAACTCCACAAACTCCCCATGGCCAGTCCACCCTGGGGGTTGGGGCACCGCCCCACCTCCCCCTTCCTCGACAAAAGGAAATCTGTCTAAATCTGCCGTGCCTTCATTGCAGTGGATAGACTAGAAATTCGCATCGAAAGTACAAAGGTGCCCTCCCTTCTTCGCATATTTTTCTTTCCAGATTTTGCTGACTTAAAAAGACTTTTTATTCACTATCGTATGCAATGGTAACGAGCGACAAACCTCAAACTTGCCAGAGGCTTGTCCGACATAGCGAGGATTGATGCATTCAAAGAAAAATGGCATTATGTACGTAGAAATGAAATACCTCATATCTGGTGAAAGCCTTTTCTGCTGTATAGACTCTCGGAAAAGAATTAGTTATAAATTTAGATTCTGAACTCGCTGTTAAGGCCACAGCACTTCATACAATCCGACAGCTGCCCGATTCGGGAACAAAATGCATTTTTCATTAAATGTGAAAGTTTAAAAGCATAAACTAGTAACTGTGCTTCTGAAATAATGAAAAGGTGTAGGCCTATTAAAATCGAAATTTTGGTTTACTACAAGCCTTTTATATAGTCAGAGTAAAAACCAAATTGGCGCCAATCGTGGGCAAAAGCAAAACTAATATGACGTCATTACGATTTGGAATTCACTTGTCACTATGAATTTTTTTTTTTCAAAACCTGAATGGCAGTCAGGTTGTTAAGTCTGCGGTGGGCTTTAGAACACAAAATTACATATGCATACATAAGAGAATCACATCTTTGTACCTTCATTATCATTATATCAGATTAAAAATTAGTATTAATTGGTTTTGTGCTTCTGTTTTGTGAATCAAGACACAAAATGATTAGATAAAGCCATATTTATTGTATACATATATTCATAATATACAGAAACGCTTTTTACACTTAAGATAAAAAATTATAATTCAATTCAATTCAATTCGACTCAATTCAATTCAGGGTATTTATTGTCCATATTAATACACAGAAAATTGTTTTGGCTACATGCAGTTGTAAATACACAAGAAATTAGAAGCATGATAGCAAAGCAACTTGCTAACATAGCGCCAAACAATTACTTATTTAAAAAAAAGCAATATAGGTAATGGAGAATACATAATTAACCTGATTAAGGGAGTGCAAAGATGAGGCCTGTGATTGTGAATTCAATTTTACAAACGATGTTGAGAGATTCAAACGCAAAGATGAGTACACGTACGAGAACGGAAATTATAGTGTAACAGCAATTGACATGGTAATGTAATTTATGTGGGATAGATACATATTTCCTTTTCAAGTATATCAGAAAATAATATCATAAATTCATCTTGATTCTTCATTTTATTTTAAAAGATGATTTTGTACAAAGTGTCCTAACGTTGATGATATGTCTTGTTTTCCCTTGTTATCGAGAAAAATTTCCATCATCTTTGTTTTGCTTAGCTTTGCAGGGATCTTATCATTTTTCATCTTAAAGCAAAGAAATCTGACGGAAAGTTTTTGAGGGCTTTAGTACCAAAACTTCATATGACCTTTAAAGCTAACACAGATATATGTCGCATTGCAAGCAAACTCCTTATATAATTCCTAATTCATACAATGGGGAGCACGTATACATAGCTTTTTACTTCCTTAAATATTCGAACTATAAAATACGATAAGTGAGTGAAACACACACTCTCAGAAAAGTTGGTTAAAAATCATGAGGTTGGTTCAAATATGCACCGACCAACTGTTGGTTTATAAAAATCCCCATATGTTTTACATACAAATTTTTTAATCAACAGTTGGTCGGTGCATATTTTAACCAACCTGATAATTTTTCTGAGAGTGCAGAAGAAACCGGATACGTCTGTACATGAGGAGTATTTTGTTTCAGGTTTTACTCATGATGATGTAGAGTTTTTAACCAGCATGTTCTGTTTGTATCCTCTGCCTTATTTCCTTGTCAATCTAATACTTCGGAATTAATACGCCTAACGATAATAATTGTGGGTTCTTGTATAGCGCTTGTATGTCTTTCAAACCGCACATCACTCCGGGTACTCCACTGCTATTGTCCTGACTCATACGAGAATGCATGTTTACGTTTGTAATCTGTGACTGAAAATGCTGCAAGAAAATGAAATATAATGTGACTGACCTTGGCTTGTAATCAGCCCCTTAATCATTCCATCTCTACATGTCAGACTGCATTCTCTATATTTTCTATGTTTATGTATGGCTTGTGTTTCAATTGTACAGTTCTTTAAAAAGTATACCTAACTTTTTCCGCTTCTACTGAAAAAAAAAATATAACCTACATTAAGCTCAGGATTTATTCAACATGATACTGTTGACTCAGAAGGAAATAGAACATTGTCATTCATATTAGTAATCGTCATCATCATCACCTTTATCACTGCCATTACCACCACCCACCACCACCACCACCACCACCATCATCATCATCATCATCACCACCATCATCATCATCATCATCATCATCACCATCATCATCACAATCATCATCCTCATCATTACCATTATCATCATCATCATCATCATCATCATCATCATCATCACCATCATTATTTACTTCGTCATAATGCTGACATCAGTTTTTTCTTTATTAGTTATGATGACATGGTAGTCTAATAAAATGTGATTAACACTCAAACTGACATGTAATGCATATATTCTTTTATTTCAATTCAGTGAAATTTTACTCTCATCATGCTAATACTGTTTTTTTTAATGTGCGAAAAGAACTAAACATTTTTGTACTTTTTTTAAGTGTGAAAAGAACTAAACATTATTGATAAATATATTTTAGAAATACGATAATAATGCAAGGACCGCGAGAGATATACATAAGTTTTCCTCATCCCATCATCTGCTTGAGTTAGTAATCCATTGTGAAAAGGTGATTTGGAAACTGATGTATACTTTTTTCCTGTGTATCGCGCAGTCTTAATTCCACGTTGTGATTACATAACTTCCTTCTCCATGATGTCAAATGCACTATGCAACCATCATCACACCCAAATCATAGAAACTGCACATTATGACACCAAATAAAATGACTATAACAGCCATCATTAAACTGAAAATGGAGCACAACCTGTATCAGTTTTCCAAGAAACCTGAGTGGCGAAGTTAGTTTTCCTTCACAGTACTGTAGTACGATCATGGCAAGGACCCAGTCACATTTAGCCGATAACGATAAGGGTATTGAGATGCTACCAAAGTAAGGCACACCCTGCTATACGGTGTGAACGTGGGAGTGTGAGTATGGGAGTGTGACCGTGTGTCCGTGTGACAGCTTCTGGCTGATCCTTAGTTGATCGATATAAGATACAATCATTGCCGATATCGCCATTTTCATTGCACATGATGTTTGGGCAGTGGGTACAGAAACTTAGTTGAGCAATTTTATAGTTTCATGGAATACTTTCGAAAATATGATAAAATCTAGTTTCCCTGAAATGTCTTTCAGAAGTCCACAAACTAAAAATAGTAACGAGCTTGTTGATAAACATTTCAAAGTTGCCTCAACTTCATATAGTGCCGTCTTATGATGTGGAAATGTATGTGCGTCTTATTTTCATATCATTCAGTCTCTTTTCTAGAAATTTGAAAAGTACTTACAGGCAGTGTTCTAGGTGTGGAAGTCAAAAGTAAAAATTTACAATGAAAAAATGTGTTTTGTTTTCCAAGCAAATTGTTGTTCAACATTAACAATGTAGTGAAATTAGTACATCCTTGTAATCAGAATTAGTTAGGGATGACTGTAGGATGACTGCAGAGTCAAATACTACCAGATTAATGTAACTGTAATTTACATCCATTTTTATCTTTAAACAAAATTTGCTCTTTGATAGATGCATGCACGATACATTTTGAAGGCGAAATAGTGTTTTATGAAATGGTGGAAAGGATTTGTCCAATCACATCCACTCTTCTCCGTCACTTGTCACTCCGATGACGCAACAACCGAGCGGAGCGCTGTAGGTATTCGGGCTCTCCTCAATCTGAAACGAAATCAGAAAAAAAAGTACAATAGCATAATACAATATCAATGCTACTAAAGTTCTGTCCCATACATGCCATAATAAAGGGGCCAATTCTTCACAGGTTAGCATTATATTTCGTTCATACCTACACTGTAAACATAAGTTAGTCATTGGCGCTTATAAATTAGTCAAAACGACTAATTTATATTAGTCAAGTCTCAATGACTAATTTACCTCAGTCAAGACTAATGTTAAGTCACAGATGACTAGTTTAGGTTAGTCATTGCCGATGTTTTTGACCAATAAAAACAAGTCATTTGTTAGAGTAAAAGCTTATTTTCCAAGTTTCTAATTGCTTTAAAAAATTATTATTAGCTGGGATATGAGTTCATACCGAACATAAAACTAATTTCAAGGCATTTTTTGTGTGTTTTCAACGATTTGAAAAACCATAACAATAAATTGCCAATTGATTAATAAAATGCTACACAAAATACATCAGTTAATTTATAATGACCATTTTTTGATATTGAATCAAAACATATTCGTTGTATAAACAATGGCCATTATAAACTGACTGGTGTATTTTGTGTAGCACTTTATTAATTCATTGATAACGTAATGTTATGGTTCTTTCAAATCACTGAAAACACAAAATTTGCCTGGATGGGATTATCGTTGCCGACGTCAATGACTAATGCCTCCGGTCATACGACTAACTTACGGTACGGACGTGCATGTTCACGATGCATTGTGCACCGTATACTGCGCATGCATCGCGCGCACACGTTGTTCGCGCGCCCTGTTCAAAATTCGGCAACTGTCACTTGTAAGATTGTCGTCCAACTGCAACCCTAGCGTTCATCAAAGCCATCAAACGTCATAAAAGTCAAGGCAAAAGGCTCAGAAATGTCATCAACTTCAAGGTAAGTCTGGTTTTTGGTTGATGATCTTTTTTTTTTTCTCGAAATTTCCTTTCACTCAAGTCAAGAGGGATTTTTAGTAGGGCGACAACGTAGGCTACTAGTACTAGCAGTCTAGCACATGTAACTACGGACCCTCGTACACACAACTGAAGTGTATGCACTGTGCCGCAACAGTCACTGTTTCATGCTTAAACACCTCAATGAACAGGTGTTTCCTGATTCATGTTGAGAGCTCATTGAATGCACACTGCCAGTTCAATCATTCTGCTTCACTGGAACAGGAGTTGTGCTCACAAAAAAATAGAGTATAATAGCATAAATGCACATGCCTGACATTGCAATGTCCAATTATAAAGTAATTTGGGGTTTTATGATTTCTTTGCTATATAGGAAGATGGGGCTCCATACATCAAAGGAGACAACGCCAACCTCTCCGAATGCAACGACATTGCAATTTCCATCGATGGAGTTGGCGTTGCCCACTGCACCACACTTTTTGCTGCTGTGGCTGTCTACCTCTCCTCGTTTTATGTTTTCAACCTGGCTTATCCTTCAACGTTGAAGAAGACGCTGACCTTCATTCAGAAGGTTATCTTGAATATTCAGGATAATATTAAGATCGAGCGTTCTGTGGTCACACTGCTTGATAGATTTAACAAGCAACTTGACAAGTAGTGTGACCCGGGTCATTGCCATTCAGTCAATATCTTTTTCCGCATCAGCTACATCTTCCCATTTAGGTGTAAACAGAATTATTTTCATGTTTTCCATGACTCATTTGGAATCAGATCTGGGCCCCGTTTCATAAAAAGTTGCTATGATAGCAACTCCTGCTGGAATGGTAACTACCATGGCAACAGTGAGAATTCTGCTTCTTGATTGGCTTATAATGAAAGTTGCCATTCCAGCAAGAGTTGCTATCATAACAACTTTTTATGAAATGGGGCCCTGGTGCTATTAATGTTTAACTTTGTGACCCAGTGCATCAAAATCAGGAATAAGTCACTGGGGCTGTTTTTGAGTAATCACTGTTCGAAGTTGTTCTAGTGATGAAAAATAATGACCGTGTAGATTTTCAGATTTCTGTATTTTTAGCTTTGTTTAATTACAAAAACTACTTCAAAGATTTCTGGTTAGTTAAATGATCACCGTTACTTTGCAGTCAAATGGGCCAAAGATTCATGTCTGGTATCAGTGGACAGCTTATTTACATGTACTCTTTTTAGTGATGGACACGGCGTAACTGGATGTCATTTTCTATATTCCTGATTTTGATGTACTGGGTCACATTTATTCTTGCCTTCCATTGAAACGGAAACTCAGTTGCCAAAATAGTCTCACATATTATCACCCAAATGTTATTACTGATTCACTTTTGTCATTTTGTCACTCGAGTTAAAAATTTAAGTGCAAACTATTTCAATTTTTAAATACCTTGTCATTCGTTATAGTTGCATACACATATATTTTTTTTAAAAAAATTAAAATCTTTATAGGCCTACTGCTCAACATTGTAAAATGCTACATTTACTTGCCACTGTAAGAAAAGTTTAGAAACTTGATTTTAAAAACTGTTTAAGAATATTGTGGGTTGGGTAGGTTGCACTAATTATATATATACTGTTGCAATGCGGGGTGGGGGTGGGGTAACAAACAAATATGGCATCTCTCCTTGTGTCTACATTATTTTTACCTGGTATATTTCTGTTTTTGCCAATTAGTGGAACTGAAAGAAATTCAGTGATGCCAAACTTGATATATTTAACTTGCTGTTAATTCGTAGTTAGTGACATGATTGGGAACACTTGAAAATGCCACAAGAACCAAATGAGATGATATATATACCAACTATACACCAGCTGGAGTAGATCTCCCAGCTGGAAGGATTTGTCTCTAATTTGTTTACTTAAGGAGAATCAAGCATGAACATACTAGTATTTTATTTTTCTCGGGGCCTGATAGAAATAGAACCCATAGAGAGCTACACAACAGGTTTGCCTGCCACAAGGGATATTGACATTAGTTATTTTAGAATGAGTCAACGTTTCACTACAAGATTTTCACAGCAGAATCCTTGTATAATTTACTTGATTCTAGAATAGTTTTAGCTCAAGTTGAGGACTATCCCCAATCATGTCATTTACCTTTAATGTGTTTAAATTCCAACTAAAGAACAAGACATGGTTTTACGGGTTACACCTTGCAGGTTATCAGATCATGCAGCTTACAGAATGGTTTTTGTTTGTTTAATTGATTTGAGTGTGGGTAAGGGTAAGAAATGTGACATTCCTCGTGTCTACACGTTTTCTCTCTCTGTGTGTGTGTGTGTGTGTGTGTGTGAATTATGTTGTTTTTTTTCCTGTTTGGCCGCATTTTGGTCAGGCTTTAATTTTTTTTGGAAGTATTACAAACACATGGCATGATCCCTCGTATGTGTTTTTATGCTGGGTTTGCAAAATTGTTGCAAATTCAAGAGATTCTATGATGTCAGGTTTTGTTATATATTTGATTTACGTTTTGACTTGATAGTAATTCCGTTTTATTCATGTACCTGTGATTTAAGACCACAGAACACGACTTTGCATTAGGGATACACCTTGACGAGTAGTGAGATTTAAATGTATTTTTTGTAAATTTCTCTATTTTCTTTATATTTTTCATTTGGGGGGGGATGCGAGCAACAAACAACATGTTTTCCGTGCTTCAATATTTTTGTGTACATGTTTTGTCGTCTAGTTTTGCAAGTTTAAGAGATTCACTGAAGCTGAACTTGTGCATATACATGTATATAAGATGGGTTACTTAAAACAAGGTTTCTGATTGGTCAGATGCCATTGCGTAATTCGTTATATGGCCACGACCGTGCTATATAACGCGTTATATTGCACGCTAATTTGTGTACAAAATCCCATAGGAAAATGTATCGATAACTTACAAATTATCGATAATACGGAATTCGTTGCACCTTATCGACGGATGTTGCAATGTTCATAGTTTGGTGAGCTCCGATTCCCGTCTTATATAACGCATAGTGCATGCTCATTGTCGTCAAATGTACCATAAAATGTGCATCCATTGATAAAGAATGTCTCTATTCTTAAACTATGGATGCACATATTACGGTATATTCAACTCCAGAGCATGCACTATATTTATAATATTTAATATACTATTTACTTTGTATTACCTTTATAAAGGACTTTTATTTTCACTGACCTGTAATTATGGGTTTTACACCTTATTGAGTTGGGGGAAGATGTGCTATTTGGTATTGCTGAACTTTCCAAGATTAACTGAAGCTGAACTTCAGATACATTCTATTTCCTGCATTTCTATCTAGTTTTTTTGGTTCTGTCCTGCATAATGTTCTTGTATTCAAACCTTGATATTACACTGTACCACGTACTTTACCTTGTTTGAATGTACTGCATGCAGTGCAATGCAACATGATGTCATGTATACATGTACATATTCAAAGCTTCTCCGTATACATAATTATCATATTAATTTGAAGTAAAGATGATGATTGGGAATTTCTCATATGTACAGCCCGATTATGTTGAAATAAATCTGTTTTAAATCAAGAAGAGATTTTGTTGCTTCATTTCTTTTGTTTTTACATAAAATGTAGCCTTAGTCATGTGACTAATGTGATTAGTCATGATTTTGAATGACTAATTAGAAAAGTCAGATGACTAACGTTTAGTCATTTCAGACGTTTTTGGATTTAGTCAGATGACTAACTAAAATAAGTCGCATTTGACTAATATTTGGCTTTGCCTGACTAATTAAGTTTAGTCATCTGGGTTTTCTGACTAATTACAATTAGTCATTTCAGACATAGGGCAGGACTAATTTTTATTAGTCAAAATGACTAACTTATGTTTACAGTGTATAATAAGTTATCCGGCTCCTGAATATATTTCTTCTCTTTAATCACCATTTTTTCCACAAGTTGTTTTGGTTTGCGTTCATCCCGGAATAGCTCCTGACTTTTAGAATCTTAAACCATAAGAAATTAGGTGATAGAGCCTATGCAAGTTTTGCCGGGCACGCGAACGTTTTGCGAAGGATGCGAATGTCGAAAAAATGGTAAAGTCCAACATCCGTATTCTATGCTCCAAAAGTTCGCCAAACTTGAACAGGGGTTCGGAAGCGTCTGTTTTTTGTCAGTTCGGCAGTAATTTTCAAAAAGTTGGAAAATTTTCCGCATCCCGCGAACAGCTGCCGCTTCCGAACCCCGCACACGTTTCGTGAAGTTTTGGAGAATAAAATGCGAATGATGAACTTCGCCATTTATTATTATCATTTTTTTTTTTTTTTTGACACTCGCATCCTTCGTCAATCGTTCGCGTGCCTGAGATAAGTGCGGTTTTCACGGGCATGCGAACGTTTTGCGAAGGAGGCGAATGTCAAAAAAATTGTATGCTTCGAAAATTCGCCAAACTTGGGCGGAGGTTCGGAAGCGTTGTCAGTTATTCTTCGAGAGATGCGGGAAACGTTTGCAAAAATTTCAAACTTTTTTGAAATTCTGCCGAACTATAAAAACGAACAATTGGCGACGCTTCCGAACCCCCGCGCTTGTTCGGCGAACTTTTGGAGCATAAAATGCGAATTGGGCTTTGCAATTTTTTTCGACATTGACATTCCCACCTCCCGCGCATGTTTGGAGAACTTTTCGAGCCTAAAATTCGAATGCTGGAGAAGTGGCGTCTTGTTTATTCTACTTAGCCAAAATTATCCTCTGACTTTTTTTTCTTTTTTTTTCTGATCCTTATATGGAAACAGGAAAAGGAAAATGAGTTTACGACTGTGAAAGATATTTCGTCTCTCTTGATTTAATATTCTATATCGTTCTTTATTATTATTTTTTAGGGCGGGGGGGGGGGGGGTAGTGAAAAAGAGTAAAATAATGAATGAATGAATGAATGCACTTACCACAATCGATCTTCCATAAACACTATTCTGTCCGTCCAAATCGAAATGCTCGACTTCTGTTGACCTGTACTCAACAAAGCCGCTCTCATCTGGTGATACAATCCCCAACAGACCAGCCAACCTTTACAAGAATCGACAATAAAATATTTAGATTTTCATTAACCCTAACTAGGCCTGGGTATTTTGGGAGTTCTTAAAGCCCCATGAGATCTCAGCTGTCGACTGCCTGATGGAGCCGAAAATCGACACGCACGTCACCTTCAACGTAATCTACAAAACTGTTATGATTTCAATAATTTTCAATTAATTAATTATGCTAATTTATGCGTGAAATCAGAATTTTGCTCTAAATCACTAAATAAAGCTCCAAATGTGCTAATCTGGGGTCCAGGTGCTCTTTGTAGTATTCTTAGCAAATATACATTTAAAAAAATACTGCATCAAAATTAATTTCTTATATATTTCATTGCTTTTTGAATTTCATATGTATTTCTTTGTTGTTGTTTTTTTGACCTTTTGATTTCCATTATTTTTTCGATTCATTTGTTGGCGACACTTCTTCGATCAAAAACAGCATAAAGTTAATAGATTTTAATCTTTACATGCAAAAATAATCATGCATTTATGAATTCTTGCTAAAACACAGTTTGTATTGAAATTATACATGAAATAACGTTGTCGAGCAATATTTGGTCCGACGTACTAGTACAAAATCATGAGTAGCTTTGGAACCGCATGCCCGAACGTCGCAAATGTGGTCTTACGTGTTTCATTTGTTTCTTACCCGTTTAACTGATCGACATCGCTACCGGTATCGAAGATGGGCCCAAGCCGGTGACAACCATCTCGAAGGTCACCAAACTCCCGGATGTAGACGCCATGACCTTGGCTGTTGGAGTTGCTCGGAGTGAGGCCAAAGAGGCGGAGCAGTACCTCACGTGACCCGTTTGATCTCTATGACGTGAATAGATAGGGAGTTAAGAGTTAGAAAGCGAACTACATGTATACAAAATAGTAACAGACATTTACGTACACACTAACATGACTAAGAATTTTTTTTTTTTCAATTTTCCACCCTTCAAATGCAACACTGGGAGCTCCTTTATGGGTACAACTTTGTACCCGAAGAAGCATGTTGCATCTTTAAGGGTGCAGTGAGCTACATTTTGCACCCTCAAGGGTGCAGAGTTGTACCCTTTAGCATGTTGTTTAGCATGTTTAGGGATGGTGCAGACGGGCATTTCCGGATGCAAACAAGTACAAAAAGGTGCATCTTTCCACCTTTTTTCAATAGGGTGCAAGAGTGTTGCATTTAGGGTGCAAAAATGACTCAACAACGACTTTTAGAAGAAAATGTGAAACATTGCTATCATAGAGTATTAAAAGGCATAATTATAAAACATCAAGTCGTCATTTTCATACGAAATTAAAGGATAAGACAAATTACAAGTCATAAAAAGATGAATACAGTTATTGCATTTATTGTCCTCCAGTATCGCTTGCACTTACTTCAAACCTATGTCGAGAATGACTTTTAGTAATTTCGATCCTTTGGTTCATGATAAATCACGTGTTGTGAATTCATTTTGTTGTTGCTGTTGTCGCTGTTTTTGATGCAGGCCCTTACGAAGATGGGGTCTCCAGAAATGGCATTCTCTTAGAACATCATAATGACTAACAAACTTACAATAATGTGACCAGGCACGCCCCCCCCCCCTAAAAAAAAAAGCTTTCTTAAGAAAGCAAGGAATTATAATCGATTATTGTATGGTCAGGAATCAAACCCGGGTCGCCCGTTAATCTGCTTACGATGAACCTCTTCGGAAAAGCTGGGTGGTGGCAAAACTGCATATCAAACAATCAAGGAGAATAAAACGTTGAATCGGCAACCCGGGTCGCCCCAATGGTAGTCGAGCATACTACCACTGAATCACAGATGCTTCAGTATCAATTGATATCAAACCGTTTGATCAATTAAAAAAAATTACTTTGAAACTATAAAATACAAAATAGTTAAAGCATTATGATATACATGACAGGGGTGTGAATTAAAAAGACTTTGTTGTTGTTGTTGTTGTTGTTGTTGTTTTAATGCATGCTTGAAATCTTGAATAACCGGGAACAAACACGCAGGCAATCTTACTGAAGCATTGTTTGCATTTTGTTTGCTTGTTTGTTTGTTTGTTTCTAGGTGCATCTGATGCATCTACATCATATACTTACATTTTGTCTGAGATTGACAGTGCCCCTGAATCCGTGGTATGTTGCCAAGGTTAGAGGTTCAAGCCTCTCGTTCAGTCTCAATTCACATGCCGCATAGTCGTATAATTGTGCACCCTACTCATACAACAAAGGAAGATAAAAAGGGTCAACGTAAGATGTGCAAGAAAGTGCATAGATACAAAGTCAGATTTATAATGATATCGTGCTGTTGAGTTGAGTTGGACGGAAGCAACATGATTCGTACCCCTAATGGATAAAAGCAACATAGTGTGGATGATTATTTCGTTTAAATATGCTGAAATGGCAAACGGTTATCAAATCATTTCAGGATAAAATTGTGTAAACAATATCCGTGCATCAGGCAAATATTGGCAAATTATTTTGATCTCATGTACTCTCCCCACCCCTTCCCAAACACCTCCAAATGATCTAATGAGATAAGAAATCTCATCACCTTTCATTATATCCATACCTAAATTTGGATTCTTGTGTGAATATGATCATAGGCAAACTCACATTTAGACTTTTATGTGACGAATCGTCACCATCGTATTGACGATAGGTAGAATTAAGGTTCTCCATTTGACCGACATCGACAACATGATCATCAGGGTGGTCATTGTCATCAGAGTCGTCGTTCCTGTCCTCATCGTTTAAATGAGCCATACTTCGACTTTCGTTCATGAGTTCCATAAGCATGGCATCCGCTTCTGTGTTCTCGACTTTGTCGATTGCGATTGGCGGCGTTGCAATTCTCGTGTTTTCAATGCCCGACTCTACGTGGTGCAGTTCGCGGAGAATGGATGAGAGTCTTTGTGAGATGTCAAACTTGCCAGAGGCTTGTCCGACATAGCGAGGATTAATGCATTCAAAGAAAAATGGCATTATGAATGCAGAAATGAAATACCTCATATCTGGTGAAAGCGTTTTCTGCTGTATAGACTCTCGGAAAAGAATTGGTTATAAATTTAGATTCTGAACTCGATATTAAAGCCACAGCACTTTATACAATCCGACAGCTGCCCGATTCGGGAACAAAATGCATTTTTCATTAAATGTGAAAGTTTAAAAACATAAACTAGTAACTGTGCTTCTGATTAGCTAGACTAATATGACGTTATTACGATTTGGAATTCACTTGTCACTATGATATTTTTTGTTCAAAAACTGAATGGCAGTCAGGTTGTAAAGTGTGCGGTGGACTTTAGAACACAAAATTACATATGCATACATAAGAGAATCACATCTTTGTACCTTCATTATCATTACATCAGATTAAAAAATTAGTATTAATTGGTTTTGTAGTTCTGTTTGGTGAATCAAGACACAAAATAATTAGATAAATCCATATTTATTGTATACATATATTCATAGTATACAGAGACTGTTTTCACGCTTTTTACACTTAAAGAAAAAAAATTATGATTCAATTCAATTCGATTCGATTCGATTCGATTCAATTCAATGCAATTCGGCTCAATTCAATTCAGTGTATTTATTGTCCATATCAATACACAGAAAATTGTTTTGGCTACATGCAATTGTAAATACACAAGAAATTAGAAGCATGATAGCAAACAACTTGCTAATATAGCGCCAAACAATTACTTATTTAAAAAAAAGGCAATATAGGTAATGGAGAATACATAATTAAGGAAATGCAAAGATGAGGCTTGTGATTGTGAATTCAATTTTACAAATGATGTTGAAAGATTCAAACGCAAGGATGAGTACGCGTACGAGAACGGAAATTATAGTGTAACCGCAATTGACATGGTAATGTAATTTATGTGGGATAGATACATAATATTTCCTTTTCAAGTATACCAGAAAATTAATATCATGAATTCATCTTGATTCTTCATTTTATTTGAAAAGGTGATTTTGTACAAAGTGTCCTAACGTTGATGATATGTCTTGTTTTCCCTCTTATTACATTCAGAAATGAAGATTCTTCATTTGATGAACCTTCACAGGACTTCATGATTAACTGATTTAAATTTTATTAATTGCATTTGAATTGATTAATTAGTTTCTGAATCACCTCTTGAACATACACTTTCATGAATATATACAATAGATCTGATCAAAATTTTGAAAGAACCACTATGTTAAGTGGTCGTGTAAAGAGGATTTTTCTCATTTCAGAGTTCATGTGCAGTTTTGGAGGCAAAAGAAAATTGGCTCGTAACATGTAAAATATACTGTACATGTATCACATTTTTCTCTTTGTGTCAAGGGATATGTGTGCAAGGTCATTTAATATACCATTTGTGATTTCTGGTGAATTTTGATATAACAATCAGAAAGCAACGCTAGATAACGGTTACACTGCCCCATACTTCCACCATTATACGACTCCTCGCACAACAATCTCAAAGCTCCGTTTGGAAATAGTTATCGAGAAAAATTTCCATTATCTTTGTTTTGCTTAGCTTTGCAGGGATCTTATCATTTTTCATCTTAAAGCAAAGAAATCTGAAGGAAAGTTTTTCAGATATTCAGATATTCAGATATTCAGATATTCAAAATTTATTGTCATGCTCAAAATAAAAATTACATTGGCACAAAAATCATATTCCGGCTGTTGGTATTCAAAGAACAATATATAACATATAATAAATAATTACAAAAATAATGGCATTAAATAATATACACAAAGACCTAATACTGACCCAGAACAAAATGATACGCTGCAAGGGCAGCTGCACTGAAAAACTTTACCTGGTGCCGAGGGGGGAAAAGTCTCAAGCACGGTGCCAGCCCAACACATCCATGGGCCCCGGTTCGACATTGAAATAATCACAATACATCACACTACAAAAACACAAATAACCCATCCACACCACACCAATACCCCCAAAACTCCACACCAAAAACACACCACAACACAAACCACAGACACACCATACCAACCCACACTACACACCACTACAAGTCATCGATAACAATGTCGAAACGGCACCCATCCAGTGTTGGAAACCACCACCAGCAGCATTGCCTCAGCACAGCCGCCCCCGCAACGTATAAAAAGTAATATGGCATGACAATGAAGTACAATACAAGAAATCAATTGGATTAAAATACATGTTGGAGTAAGTACTTGGAGGTATTTCGGTTTCAGTTTGAAGGGTATTGCCCACTAGAAGAAGAAGAAGAAGTAAGTACTTAGAGGTATTTCGGTTTCAGTTTGAAGGGTATTGCCCACTAACAAAATAATATTGCACATAATATAAATGAAAGGGGGTCATCGTTTAAACTCTGCATTGTACAGAACCATTGCATTTGTGAGAAAAGAATATCTAAACCTGCTAGTCCTTATTCTTGGTAACCGGATCCGCCCAGACCTATTAAAAACTACAGAGCCATGGAGGGGATGGGTATCGTCTCTGATGATGCTATGTAGCTTATCCAAGACTGCTTTGTAAGCTATGTCTTCCAACTGGGTTATTGGCAAACCTATCACTTTACTGGCATTTTTTATTGCCTTACTCAGCCTATCCTTATTCTGGGAAGTTAGACCAAAAAACCAGATAGCACAGGAAAAAGAAATGATAGGTTTGATCAGACTTTCAAAACAGAACAGAAGAGTCTCTTTTGACGCTGAAAGATTTCAACTTCCTCAGAAAGTATACTCTCTGGTTCGCCTTTGAGACAATTTTTTGAGTGTTAACATTCCAGTTCAGATCCTTATCTATGTGGATGCCAAGATATTTGTATTCTGACACTATCTCAATATCATCTTGATCAATGACAACTGGGCAAGGGTCATAATTCTTTTTCCGAAAATCCAATATCATTTCTTTTGTTTTCTTAGTGTTTAACAACAATGACATCTGTTTACAACTTGCAACAAAATCAGCTACCTTATTCCTGTACTCAATTTCATTATTGTTTGTAACTAGTCCAATTATACATGTGTCATCTGCATATTTAACTACCTTACAGTGTTCTGTATTTGACTGATTATCTGGATCGCTTGTGAAAAGAGTAAACAACATTGGCGACAATACACAACCTTGCGGAGTGCCTGTGTTGAGAATTTTTTCTTCAGAGAGCACATCCCCCATTCTTACTCTTTGGGGCCTATTTGTCATGAATCTCCTATCCATAGTAAAAGCCGTGGGTTGACATTCATGTCATACAGCTTTCTGATCAACATATGAGGTACAATAGTGTTGAAAGCCGACGTGAAATCTGCAAACAAAATTCTAACATATGTAAGTGGTTTGTCAAGATGACCTAATACAGTGTGGGTCAAAAAAGCACATGCATCTTCAACACCCCTGTTATCTTGGTATGCAAACTGAAGTGGGTCTACGATGTTCTTTGTTTCTTCCTTTAAAATATCTCTAACAACCTTTTCAAAACATTTCATAATCACAGGTGTTAAAGCTATAGGTCTGAAATCATTTAACTGCCTTGGTTTGGCAACTTTGGGTACAGGGGATATAATGGCAGATTTCCACAACAATGGAATTGTGTGCGAGTCTAATGACCATTGGAATAATCGACTAAAAATGCCACACAATTGTTGACTACATGATTTTAACATTCTTCCGCCTAACCCATCTGGGCCTGTTGCTTTACTACTCTTTATTGACTTAAGCACCTTCCTAACAACCTCTTCAGTGATAACATTCCTGTCTTGCTCTGTTACATTGACCTAATAGAACACTCAGAAAGTTGTCTAATTCTATCTTGTTCCTATCTGCGTTAACATCAAAACGTGAGAAAAAAGCATTCAGATTTCCAACAAAGACATTTGGGTTATCAATATAAGTGGTTTTCTTTTTCTCATACCCAATAATTCTTCTTAGACTTTCCCAGGCTTTCTTTGAATTTCCAGTTTTCAAGTTATTTTCCATTTTAGATCCAAAATCTTTCTTCCTACGAACAACATACTTCTTGAATTCTTTCGTAATTTCTTTCACTTTATTGTTATCATTATTATTGTATGCATTTTGTTTTTCCATTAATAACATTCGACTGGTTTTGTCCATCCATGGCTTGGTGTTTGGATATATCTTAATCTGTTTGGTGGGAAAAGCCATATCTTCGCAAAACTTAATGTAATCGCTAATTACAGTTACTGTTTCATTCAAAGATGATTCATTAACTAAGGTGTCCCAATCCGTACATTCCAAGCAACTCTGCAAGGCCATCATATTGTTCTCATTCCACTCCTTAACGTTCTTCAACACTGGTTTAAACCTTTTTAGTTTCTGCCTGTACTTGGGAACGAGTTGGATGACATGGTGATCCGAACTGCCAATTGCTGGTTTCGAAACTACTTTATATGCATTAGCAATGTTACCGTAGCACTTATCTAATATACGGTCACCTCTAGTTGGTGTGTTCACATACTGGAAATATTGCGGTAGGACCATTTCCAATCCACAATTATTCATATCCCCCAAAACAAGCTGAACTGCATCTGGAGATTTTGTCTCTAGTTGTTGCACCACCTCTAGAATTTTCCTTGCTGCTTCTGCGACATCAGATCTAGGGTGAACATAGACAATGGTGAAGAATATTTGTGTAAACTCTCTCGGTAAATAATGGGGCCTAACTCCAATGCTGAGTAGTTCAATGTCCTTGTTACATAACTGGAATTTGACACTTACATTGCTGTCATTACACCATCTGTTGTTAATGTAGGCGCACACACCACCACCCCTCTCCTTTCCAGATTTTGAGGGCTTTAGTACCAAAACTTCATATGACCTTTAAAGCTAACACAGATATATGTCGCATTGCAAGCAAACTCCTTATATAATTCCTAATTCATACAATGGGGAGCACGTATACATAGCTTTTTACTTCCTTAAATATTCGAACTATAAAATACGATAAGAGAGTGAAACACACACTCTCAGAAAAGTTGGTTAAAAATCATGTGGTTGGTTCAAATATGCACCGACCAACTGTTGGTTTAAAAAAAAATCCCCATATGTTTTACATACAATTTTTTTAAATCAACAGTTGGTCGGTGCATATTTTAACCAACCTGCCTAAAGAGGATGTTTTTCAAACTGCACATCCTTCCGAGTATTCCACTCATCCATCCGGGCATTCCACTTATTCTGCATGTTAAAGTTTGTAAACTGTGACTGAAAATGCTGCAAGAAAATGAAATATAATGTGACTGACTTTGTAATCAGCCCCTTAATCATTCCATCTCTACATGTCAGACTGCATTCTCTATATTTTCTATGTTTATGTATGGCTTGTGTTTCAATTGTACAGTTCTTTAAAAGTATACCTAACTTTTTCCGCTTCTACTGAAAAAAAAATATAACCTACATTAAGCTCAGGATTTATTCAACATGATACTGTTGACTCAGAAGGAAATAGAACATTGTCATTCATATTAGTATTCGTCATCATCATCACCTTTATCACTGCCATTACCACCACCCACCACCACCACCACCACCACCACCATCATCATCATCATCATCATCACCACCATCATCATCATCATCATCATCATCACCATCATCATCACAATCATCATCCTCATCATTACCATTATCATCATCATCATCATCATCATCATCATCATCATCATCACCATCATTATTTACTTCGTCATAATGCTGACATCAGTTTTTTCTTTATTAGTTATGATGACATGGTAGTCTAATAAAATGTGATTAACACTCAAACTGACATGTAATGCATATATTCTTTTATTTCAATTCAGTGAAATTTTACTCTCATCATGCTAATACTGTTTTTTTTTTAATGTGCGAAAAGAACTAAACATTTTTGTACTTTTTTTAAGTGTGAAAAGAACTAAACATTATTGATAAATATATTTTAGAAATACGATAATAATGCAAGGACCGCGAGACATATACAAAAGTTTTCCTCATCCCATCATCTGCTTGAGTTAGTAATCCATTGTGAAAAGGTGATTTGGAAACTGATGTATACTTTTTTCCTGTGTATCGCGCAGTCTTAATTCCACGTTGTGATTACATAACTTCCTTCTCCATGATGTCAAATGCACTATGCAACCATCATCACACACAAATCATAGAAACTGCACATTATGACACCAAATAAAATGACTATAACAGCCATCATTAAACTGAAAATAGAGCACAACCTGTATCAGTTTTCCAAGAAACTTGAGTTGCGAAGTTAGTTTTCCTTCACAGTACTGTAGTACGATCATGGCAAGGACCCAGTCACATTTAGCCGATAACGATAAGGGTATTGAGATGCTACCAAAGTAAGGCACACCCTGCTATACGGTGTGAACGTGGGAGTGTGAGTATGGGAGTGTGACCGTGTGACCGTGTGACAGCTTCTGGCTGATCCTTAGTTGATCGATATAAGATACAATCATTGCCGATATCGCCATTTTCAGTGCACATGATGTTTGGGCAGTGGGTACAGAAACTTAGTTGAGCAATTTTATAGTTTCATGGAATACTTTCGAAAGTATAATAAAATCTAGTTTCCCTGAAATGTCTTTCAGAAGACCACAAACTCAAAATAGTAACGAGCTTGTTGATATACATTTCAAAGTTGCCTCAACTTCATATAGTGCCGTCTTATGATGTGGAAATGTATGTGCGTCTTATTTTCATATCATTCACTCTCTCTCTTCTAGAAATTTGAAATGTACTTACAGGCAGTGTTCTAGGTGTGGAAGTCAAAAGTAAAAATTTACAATGAAAAAATGTGTTTTGTTTTCCAAGCAAATTGTTGTTTAACATTAACAATGTAGTGAAATTAGTACATCCTTGTAATCAGAATTAGTTAGGGATGACTGTAGGATGACTGTAGAGTCAAATACTACCAGATTAATGCAACTGTAATTTACATCCATTTTTATCTTTAAACAAAATTTGCTCTTTGATAGATGCATGCACGATACATTTTGAAGGCGAAATAGTGTTTTATAAAATGGTGGAAAGGATTTGTCCAATCACATCCACTCTTCTCCGTCACTTGTCACTCCGATGACGCAACAACCGAGCGGAGCGCCGTAGGTATTCGGGCTCTCCTCAATCTGAAACGAAATCAGAAAAAAAGTACAACAGCATAATACAATATCAATGCTACCAAAGTTCTGTCCCATAATAAAGGGGCCAATTCTTCACAGGTTAGCACTATATTTCGTTCATACCTATAATAAGTTATCCGGCTCCTGAATATATTTCTTCTCTTTAATCACCATTTTTCCACAAGTTGTTTTGGTTTGCGTTCATCCCGGAATAGTTCCTGACTTTTAGAATCTTAAACCAAAAGAAATTAGGTGATAGAGCCTATGTAAGTTTTCCCGGGCACGCGAATGTTTTGCGAAGGATGCGAATGTCGAAAAAGTGGTAAAGTCCAACATCCGTATTCTATGCTCCAAAAGTTCGCCAAACTTGTGCAGGGGTTCGGAAGCGTCTTTTTTTTGTCCGTGTTCAGTTCGGCAGTAATTTTCAAAAAGTTGGAAAAATTTTCCGCATCCCGCGAACAGCTGCCGCTTCCAAACCCCGCACACGTTTCGTGAACTTTTGGAGAATAAAATGCGAATGATGAACTTCGCCATTTTTTTATTATTATTATTATTATTTTTTTGACACTCGCATCCTTCGTAAATCGTTCGCGTGCCCGAGATAGGTCCGGTTTTCACGGGCACGAGAACGTTTTGCGAAGGATGCGAATGTCGAAAAAATTGTATGCTTCGAAAATTCGCCAAACTTGGGCGGAGGTTCGGAAGCGTTGTCAGTTATTGTTCGAGGGATGCGGGAAACGTTCGCAAAAATTTCAAACTTTTTTGAAATTCTGCCGAACTATAAAAACGAACAATTGGCGACGCTTCCGAACCCCCGCGCTTGTTGGAGCATAAAATGCGAATTGGGCTTTGCAATTTTTTTCGACATTCGCATCCTTCGCAAATCGTTCGCGTGCCCTTGAAAACCGCAAGTCCAAACAGTTAGTTTGCCAAACATATGCGGGGGTTCGGAAGCGTCGCCAAAAGTTGTCCGCGGGATGCTGCAAACGTTCGCAAGAAATTTCAAACTTTTTTTAAACGGCTGCCGAACTAAAAAACGAACAATTATTGACATTTCCCACCTCCCGCGCATGTTTGGAGAACTTTTCGAGCCTAAAATTCGAATGTTGGACAAGTGGCGTCTTGTCTATTTTACTCAGCCAAAATTATCCTCTGACTTTTTTTTTTTTTGCTGATCCTTATATGGAAACAGGAAAAGGAAAATGAGTTTACGACTGTGAAAGATATTTCGTCTGTCTTGATTTAATATTCTATATCGTTCTTTATTATTATTTTTTGGGCGGGGGGGGGGGGTAGTGAAAAATAGTAAAATAGTGAATGAATAATGCACTTACCACAATGGATCTTCCATAAACACTATTCTGTCCATCCAAATCGAAATGCTCGACTTCTGTTGACCTGTACTCAACAAAGCCGCTCTCATCTGGTGATACAATCCCCAACAGACCAGCCAACCTTTACAAGAATCGACAATAAAATATTTAGATTTTCATTAACCCTAACTAGGCCTGGGTATTTTGGGAGTTCTTAAAGCCCCATGAGATCTCAGCTGTCGACTGCCTGATGGAGCCGAAAATCGGCACGCACGTCACCTTCAACGTAATCTACAAAACTGTTATGATTTCAATAATTTTCAATCAATTAATTATGCTAATTTAGCGTGAAATCAGAATTTTACTCTAAATCACTAAATAAAGCTCCAAATGTGCTAATTTGGGGTCAAGGTGCTCTTTGTAGTATTCTTAGCAAATATACATTTAAAAAATACTGTATCAAAATTAATTTCTTATATATTTCATTGCTTTTGAATTTCATATGTATTTCTTTGTTGTTGTTTTTTGACCTTTTGATTTCCATTATTTTTTCGATGAATTTGTTGGCGACACTTCTTCGATCAGAAACAGCATAAAATTAATAGATTTTAATCTTTAAATGCAAAAATAATCATGCATTTATGAATTCTGGCTAAAACACAATTTGTATTGAAATTATACATGAAATCACGTTGTTGAGCAATATTTGGTCCAACGTACTAGTACAAAATCATGAGTAGCTTTGGAACCACATGCCCGAACGTCGCAAATGTGGTCTTATGTGTTTTATTTGTCTCTTACCCGTTTAATTGATCGACATCGCTATCGGTATCGAAGATGGGCCCAAGCCGGTGACAACCATCTCGAAGGTCACCAAACTCCCGGATGTAGACGTCATGACCTTGGCTGTTGGAATTGCTCGGAGTGAGGCCAAAGAGGCGGAGCAGTACCTCACGTGACCCGTTTGATCTCTGTGACGTGAATAGATAGGGAGTTAAGAGTTAGAAAGCGAACTACATGTGTATAAAATAGTAACAGACATTTACGTACACACTAACATGACTAAGAAAAAAAAAATCAATTTTCCACCCTTCAAATGCAACACTGGGAGCTCCTTTATGGGTACAACTTTGTACCCGAAGAAGCATGTTGCATCTTTAAGGATGCAGTGAGCTACATTTTGCACCCTCAAGGGTGCAGAGTTGTACCCTTTAGCATGTTTAGCATGTTTAGGGATGGTGCAGACGGGCATTTCCGGGTGCAAACAAGTACAAAAAGGTGCATCTTTCCACCTTTTTCAATAGGGTGCAAGACTGCACCAAAAAGGTGCTGCCTGTGTTGCATTTAGGGTGCAAAAATGACTCAACAACGAATTTTAGAAGAAAATGTGAAACATTGCTATCATAGAGTATTAAAAGGCATAATTATAAAACATCAAGTCGTTTCATACGAAAATTAAAGGATAAGACAAATTATAAGTCATAAAAAGATGAATACAGTTATTGCATTCATTGCCCTCCAGTATCGCTTGCACTTACTTCAAACCTATGTCGAGAATGACTTTTAGTAATTTCGATCCTTTGGTTCATGATAAATCACGGGTTGTGAATTCATTTTGTTGTTGCTGTTGTCGCTGTTTTTGATGCAGGCCCTTACGAAGATGGAGTCTCCAGAAATGGCATTCTCTTAGAACATCATAATGACTAACAAACTTACAATAATGTGACCAGGCACGCCCCCCCCCCCTAAAAAAAAAAGCTTTCTTAAGAAAGCAAGGAATTATAATCGATTATTGTATGGTCAGGAATCAAACCCGGGCCGCCCGTTAATCTGCTTACGATGAACCTCTTCGGAAAATTTGGGTGGTGGCAAAACTGCATATCAAACAATCAAGGAGAATAAAACGTTGAATCGGCAACCCGGGTCGCCCCAATGGTAGTCGAGCATACTACCACTGAATCACAGATGCTTCAGTATCAATTGATATCAAACCGTTTGATCAATTAAAAAAAATTACTTTGAAACTATAAAATACAAAATAGTTAAAGCATTATGATATACATGACAGGGGTGTGAATTAAAAAGACTTTGTTGTTGTTGTTGTTGTTGTTGTTGTTGTTGTTGTTGTTTTAATGCATGCTTGAAATCTTGAATAACCGGGAACAAACACGCAGGCAATCTTACTGAAGCATTGTTTGTATTTTGTTTGCTTGTTTGTTTGTTTGTTTCTAGGTGCATCTGATGCATCTACATCATATACTTACATTTTGTCTGAGATTGACAGTGCCCCTGAATCCGTGGTATGTTGCCAAGGTTAGAGGTTCAAGCCTCTCGTTCAGTCTCAATTCACATGCCGCATAGTCGTATAATTGTGCACCCTACTCATACAACAAAGGAAGATAAAAAGGGTCAACGTAAGATGTGCAAGAAAGTGCATAGATACAAAGTCAGATTTATAATGATATCGTGCTGTTGAGTTGAGTTGGACGGAAGCAACATGATTCGTACCCCTAATGGATAAAAGCAACATAGTGTGGATGATTATTTCGTTTAAATATGCTGAAATGGCAAACGGTTATCAAATCATTTCAGGATAAAATTGTGTAAACAATATCCGTGCATCAGGCAAATATTGGCAAATTATTTTGATCTCATGTACTCTCCCGACCCCTTCCCAAACACCTCCAAATGATCTAATGAGATAAGAAATCTCATCACCTTTCATTATATCCATACCTAAATTTGGATTCTTGTGTGAATATGATCATAGGCAAACTCACATTTAGACTTTTATGTGACGAATCGTCACCATCGTATTGACGATAGGTAGAATTAAGGTTCTCCATTTGACCGACATCGACAACATGATCATCAGGGTGGTCATTGTCATCAGAGTCGTCGTTCCTGTCCTCATCGTTTAAATGAGCCATACTTCGACTTTCGTTCATGAGTTCCATAAGCATGGCATCCGCTTCTGTGTTCTCGACTTTGTCGATTGCGATTGGCGGCGTTGCAATTCTCGTGTTTTCAATGCCCGACTCTACGTGGTGCAGTTCGCGGAGAATGGATGAGAGTCTTTGTGAGATGTCAAACTTGCCAGAGGCTTGTCCGACATAGCGAGGATTAATGCATTCAAATAAAAATGGCATTATGAATGCAGAAATGAAATACCTCATATCTGGTGAAAGCGTTTTCTGCTGTATAGACTCTCGGAAAAGAATTGGTTATAAATTTAGATTCTGAACTCGATATTAAAGCCACAGCACTTTATACAATCCGACAGCTGCCCGATTCGGGAACAAAATGCATTTTTCATTAAATGTGAAAGTTTAAAAACATAAACTAGTAACTGTGCTTCTGATTAGCTAGACTAATATGACGTTATTACGATTTGGAATTCACTTGTCACTATGATATTTTTTGTTCAAAAACTGAATGGCAGTCAGGTTGTAAAGTGTGCGGTGGGCTTTAGAACACAAAATTACATATGCATACATAAGAGAATCACATCTTTGTACCTTCATTATCATTACATCAGATTAAAAAATTAGTATTAATTGGTTTTGTAGTTCTGTTTGGTGAATCAAGACACAAAATAATTACATAAATCCATATTTATTGTATACATATATTCATAGTATACAGAGACTGTTTTCACGCTTTTTACACTTAAAGAAAAAAATTATGATTCAATTCAATTCGATTCGATTCGATTCAATTCAATGCAATTCGGCTCAATTCAATTCAGTGTATTTATTGTCCATATCAATACACAGAAAATTGTTTTGGCTCTATGCAATTGTAAATACACAAGAAATTAGAAGCATGATAGCAAACAACTTGCTAATATAGCGCCAAACAATTACTTATTTTAAAAAAAGGCAATATAGGTAATGGAGAATACATAATTAAGGAAATGCAAAGATGAGGCTTGTGATTGTGAATTCAATTTTACAAATGATGTTGAAAGATTCAAACGCAAGGATGAGTACGCGTACGAGAACGGAAATTATAGTGTAACCGCAATTGACATGGTAATGTAATTCATGTGGGATAGATACATAATATTTCCTTTTCAAGTATACCAGAAAATTAATATCATGAATTCATCTTGATTCTTCATTTTATTTGAAAAGGTGATTTTGTACAAAGTGTCCTAACGTTGATGATATGTCTTGTTTTCCCTCTTATTTCATTCAGAAATGAAGATTCTTCATTTGATGAACCTTCACAGGACTTCATGATTAACTGATTTAAATTTTATTAATTGCATTTGAATTGATTAATTAGTTTCTGAATCACCTCTTGAACATACACTTTCATGAATATATACAATAGATCTGATCAAAATTTTGAAAGAACCACTATGTTAAGTGGTCGTGTAAAGAGGATTTTTCTCATTTCAGAGTTCATGTGCAGTTTTGGAGGCAAAAGAAAATTGGCTCGTAACATGTAAAATATACTGTACATGTATCACATTTTTCTCTTTGTGTCAAGGGATATGTGTGCAAGGTCATTTAATATACCATTTGTGATTTCTGGTGAATTTTGATATAACAATCAGAAAGCAACGCTAGATAACGGTTACACTGCCCCATACTTCCACCATTATACGACTCCTCGCACAACAATCTCAAAGCTCCGTTTGGAAATAGTTATCGAGAAAAATTTCCATCATCTTTGTTTTGCTTAGCTTTGCAGGGATCTTATCATTTTTCATCTTAAAGCAAAGAAATCTGAAGGAAAGTTTTGGAGGGCTTTAGTACCAAAACTTCATATGACCTTTAAAGCTAACACAGATATATGTCGCATTGCAAGCAAACTCCTTATATAATTCCTAATTCATACAATGGGGAGCACGTATACATAGCTTTTTACTTCCTTAAATATTCGAACTATAAAATACGATAAGAGAGTAAAACACACACTCTCAGAAAAGTTGGTTAAAAATCATGAGGTTGGTTCAAATATGCACCGACCAACTGTTGGTTTAAAAAAAATCCCCATATGTTTTACATACAATTTTTTTAAATCAACAGTTGGTCGGTGCATATTTTAACCAACCTGCCTAAAGAGGATGTTTTTCAAACTGCACATCCTTCCGAGTATTCCACTCATCCATCCGGGCATTCCACTTATTCTGCATGTTAAAGTTTGTAAACTGTGACTGAAAATGCTGCAAGAAAATGAAATATAATGTGACTGACTTTGTAATCAGCCCCTTAATCATTCCATCTCTACATGTCAGACTGCATTCTCTATATTTTCTATGTTTATGTATGGCTTGTGTTTCAATTGTACAGTTCTTTAAAAAGTATACCTAACTTTTTCCGCTTCTACTGAAAAAAAAAATATAACCTACATTAAGCTCAGGATTTATTCAACATGATACTGTTGACTCAGAAGGAAATAGAACATTGTCATTCATATCAGTAATCGTCATCATCATCACCTTTATCACTGCCATTACCACCACCCACCACCACCACCACCACCACCACCACCATCATCATCATCATCATCACCATCATCTCTCATAATGCTGACATCAGTTTTTTCTTTATTAGTTATGATGACATGGTAGTCTAATAAAATGTGATTAACACTCAAACTGACATGTAATGCATATATTCTTTTATTTCAATTCAGTGAAATTTTACTCTCATCATGCTAATACTGTTTTTTTTAATGTGCGAAAAGAACTAAACATTTTTGTACTTTTTTTAAGTGTGAAAAGAACTAAACATTATTGATAAATATATTTTAGAAATACGATAATAATGCAAGGACCGCGAGAGATATACAAGTTTTCTTCATCCCATCATCTGCTTGAGTTAGTAATCCATTGTGAAAAGGTGATTTGGAAACTGATGTATACTTTTTTCCTGTGTATCGCGCAGTCTTAATTCCACGTTTGATTACATAACTTCCTTCTCCATGATGTCAAATGCACTATGCAACCATCATCACACCCAAATCATAGAAACTGCACATTATGACACCAAATAAAATGACTATAACAGCCATCATTAAACTGAAAATAGAGCACAACCTGTATCAGTTTTCCAAGAAACTTGAGTTGCGAAGTTAGTTTTCCTTCACAGTACTGTAGTACGATCATGGCAAGGACCCAGTCACATTTAGCCGATAACGATAAGAGTATTGAGATGCTACCAAAGTAAGGCACACCCTGCTATACGGTGTGAACGTGGGAGTGTGAGTATGGGAGTGTGACCGTGTGACCGTGTGACAGCTTCTGGCTGATCCTTAGTTGATCGATATAAGATACAATCATTGCCGATATCGCCATTTTCAGTGCAAATGATGTTTGGGCAGTGGGTACAGAAACTTAGTTGAGCAATTTTATAGTTTCATGGAATACTTTCGAAAGTATAATAAAATCTAGTTTCCCTGAAATGTCTTTCAGAAGACCACAAATTCAAAATAGTAACGAGCTTGTTGATATACATTTCAAAGTTGCCTCAACTTCATATAGTGCCGTCTTATGATGTGGAAATGTATGTGCGTCTTATTTTCATATCATTCAGTCTCTCTTCTAGAAATTTGAAATGTACTTACAGGCAGTGTTCTAGGTGTGGAAGTCAAAAGTAAAAATTTACAATGAAAAAATGTGTTTTGTTTTCCAAGCAAATTGTTGTTTAACATTAACAATGTAGTGAAATTAGTACATCCTTGTAATCAGAATTAGTTAGGGATGACTGTAGGATGACTGTAGAGTCAAATACTACCAGATTAATGCAACTGTAATTTACATTCATTTTTATCTTTAAACAAAATTTGCTCTTTGATAGATGCATGCACGATACATTTTGAAGGCGAAATAGTGTTTTATAAAATGGTGGAAAGGATTTATCCAATCACATCCACTCTTCTCCGTCACTTGTCACTCCGATGACGCAACAACCGAGCGGAGCGCCGTAGGTATTCGGGCTCTCCTCAATCTGAAACGAAATTGAGAAAAAAGTTACAATAGCATAATACAATATCAATGCTACCAAAGTTCTGTCCCATAATAAAGGGGCCAATTCTTCACAGGTTAGCATTATATTTCGTTAATAGCTATAATAAGTTATCTGGCTCCTAAATATATTTCTTCTCTTTAATCACCATTTTTCCATAAGTTGTTTTGGTTTGCGTTCATCTCGGAATAGTTCCTGACTTTTAGAATCTTAAACCAAAAGAAATTAGGTGATAGAGCCTATGCAAGTTTTGCCAGGCACGCGAACGTTTTGCGAAGGATACGAATGTCGAAAAAGTGGTTAAGTCCAACATCCGTATATATTCTATGCTCCAAAAGTTAGCCAAACTTGTGCAGGGGCTCGGAAGCATCTGTTTTTGTCCGTGTTTGTCCGTGTTTAGCATGTTAAGTTCGGCAATAATTTTCAAAAAGTTGGAAAATTTTCCGCATCCCGCGAACAGCTGCCGCTTCTGAACCCCGCACACATTTCGTGAACTTTTGGAGAATAAAATGCGAATGATGAACTTCGCCATTTATTATTATTATTCTTCTTCTTCTTTTGACACTTGCATCCTCAGTAAATCGTTCGCGTGCCCGAGATAAGTGCGGTTTTCACGGGCACGCGAACGTTTTGCGAAGGATGCGAATGTCGAAAAAATTGTATGCTTCGAAAATTCGCCAAACTTGGGCGGAGGTTTGGAAGCGTTGTCAGTTATTGTTCGAGGGATGCGGGAAACGTTCGCAAAAATTTCAAACTTTTTTGAAATTCTGCCTAACTATAAAAAAATGAACAATTGGCGACGCTTCCAAACCCCCGCGCATGTTCGGCGAACTTTTGAAGCATAAAATGCGAATTGGGCTTTGCATTTTTTTCGACATTCGAATCATTCGCAAATCCTTCGCGTGCCCCGTGAAAACCGCAAGTTCCAAAAGTTAGTTTGCCAAACATATGCGGGGGTTCGGAAGCGTCGCCAAAAGTTGTCTGCGGGATGCTGGAAACATTCGCAAGAAATTTCAAACTTTTTTAAACGGCTGCCGAACTAAAAAACGAACAATTATTGACATTTCCCACCTCCCGCGCATGTTTGGAGAACTTTTCGAGCCTAAAATTCGAATGTTGCACAAGTGGCGTCTTGTCTATTCTACTTAGCCAAAATTATCCTCTGACTTTTTTTTTCTCTTTGCTGATCCTTATATGGAAACAGGAAAAGGAAAATGAATTTAGACTGTGAAAGATATTTCGTCTGTCTTGATTGAATATTCTATATCGTTCTTTATTATTATTATTTAGGGGGCCAGTGAAAAATAGTGAAACAGTGAATGAATGAATGCACTTACCACAATCGATCTTCCATAAACACTATTCTGTCCATCCAAATCGAAATGCTCGACTTCTGTTGACCTGTACTCAACAAAGCCGCTCTCATCTGGTGATACAATCCCCAACAGACCAGCCAACCTTTACAAGAATCGACAATAAAATATTTAGATTTTCATTAACCCTAACTAGGCCTGGGTATTTTGGGAGTTCTTAAAGCCCCATGAGATCTCAGCTGTCGACTGCCTGATGGAGCCGAAAATCGACACGCAAGTCACCCACAACGTAATCTACAAAACTGTTATGATTTCAATAATTTTCAATTAATTAATTATGTTAATTTATGCGTGAAATCAGAATTTTGCTCTAAATCACTAAATAAAGCTCCAAATGTTGCTAATTTCGGGTCTAGATGCTCTTTGTAGTATTCGTAGCAAATATACATTAAAAAAATACTGTTTCAAAATTAATTTCTTATATATTTCATTGCTTTTCGAATTTCATATCTATTTCTTTGTTGTTGTTTTTTTTTACCTTTTGATTTCCATTATTTTTTCGATGAATTTGTTGGCGACACTTCTTCGATCAGAAACAGCATAAAATAAATAGATTTTAATCTTTAAATGCAAAAATAATCATGCATTTATGAATTCGGGCTAAAACACAATTTGTATTGAAATTATACATGAAATCACGTTGTTGAGCAATATTTGGTCCGACGTACTAGTACAAAATCATGAGTAGCTTTGGAACCGCATGCCCGAACGTCGCAAATGTGGTCTTATGTGTTTTATTTGTCTCTTACCCGTTTAATTGATCGACATCGCTATCGGTATCGAAGATGGGCCCAAGCCGGTGACAACCATCTCGAAGGTCACCAAACTCCCGGATGTAGACGCCATGACCTTGGCTGTTGGAATTGCTCGGAGTGAGGCCAAAGAGGCGGAGCAGTACCTCACGTGACCCGTTTGATCTCTGTGACGTGAATAGATAGGTAGTTAAGAGTTAGAAAGCGAACTACATGTGTATAAAATAGTAACAGACATTTACGTACACACTAACATGACTAAGAAAAAAAAAATCAATTTTCCACTCTTCAAATGCAACACTGGGAGCTCCTTTATGGGTACAACTTTGTACCCGAAGAAGCATGTTGCATCTTTAAGGATGCAGTGAGCTACATTTTGCACCCTCAAGGGTGCAGAGTTGTACCCTTTAGCATGTTTAGCATGTTTAGGGATGGTGCAGACGGGCATTTCCGGGTGCAAACAAGTACAAAAAGGTGCATCTTTCCACCTTTTTCAATAGGGTGCAAGACTGCACCAAAAAGGTGCTGCCTGTGTTGCATTTAGGGTGCAAAAATGACTCAACAACGAATTTTAGAAGAAAATGTGAAACATTGCTATCATAGAGTATTAAAGGCATAATTATAAACATCAAGTCGTTTCATACGAAAATTAAAGGATAAGACAAATTATAAGTCATAAAAAGATGAATACAGTTATTGCATTCATTGCCCTCCAGTATCGCTTGCACTTACTTCAAACCTATGTCGAGAATGACTTTTAGTAATTTCGATCCTTTGGTTCATGATAAATCACGGGTTGTGAATTCATTTTGTTGTTGCTGTTGTCGCTGTTTTTGATGCAGGCCCTTACGAAGATGGAGTCTCCAGAAATGGCATTCTCTTAGAACATCATAATGACTAACAAACTTACAATAATGTGACCAGGCACGCCCCCCCCCCCCTCAAAAAAAAAGCTTTCTTAAGAAAGAAAGGAATTATAATCGATTATTGTATGGTCAGGAATCAAACCCGGGCCGCCCGTTAATCTGCTTACGATGAACGTCTTCGGAAAAGCTGGGTGGTGGCAAAACTGCATATCAAACAATCAAGGAGAATAAAACGTTGAATCGGCAACCCGGGTCGCCCCAATGGTAGTCGAGCATACTACCACTGAATCACAGATGCTTCAGTATCAATTGATATCAAACCGTTTGATCAATTAAAAAAATTACTTTGAAACTATAAAATACAAAATAGTTAAAGCATTATGATATACATGACAGGGGTGTGAATTAAAAAGACTTTGTTGTTGTTGTTGTTTTAATGCATGCTTGAAATCTTGAATAATGGGAACAAACACGCAGGCAATCTTACTGAAGCATTGTTTGTATTTTGTTTGTTTGTTTGTTTCTAGGTGCATCTGATGCATCTACATCATATACTTACATTTTGTCTGAGATTGACAGTGCCCCTGAATCCGTGGTATCTTGCCAAGGTTAGAGGTTCAAGCCTCTCGTTCAGTCTCAGTTCACATGCCGCATAGTCGTATAATTGTGCACCCTACACATACAATAAAGGAAGATAAAAAAGGGTCAACGTAAGATGTGCAAGAAAGTGCATAGATACAAAGTCAGATTTATAATGATATCGTGCTGTTGAGTTGAGTTGAATTTAAGACGGAAGCAACATGATTCGTACCCCTAATGGATAAATGCAATATTGTGTGGATGATTATTTCGTTTAAATATGCTGAAATGGCAAACGGTTATCAAATCATTTCAGGATAAAATTGTGTAAACAATATCCGTGCATCAGGCAAATATTGGCAAATTATTGTGATCTCATGTACTCTCCCCACCCCCTTCCCAAACACCTCCAAATGATCTAATGAGATAAGAAATCTCATCACCTTTCATTATATCCATATCTAAATTTGGATTCTTGTGTGAATATGATCATAGGCAAACTCACATTTAGACTTTTATGTGACGAATCGTCACCATCGTATTGACGATCGGTAGAATTAAGGTTCTCCATTTGACCGACATCGACAAAATGATCACCAGGGTGGTCATTGTCATCAGAGTCGTCGTTCCTGTTTTCATCGTTTAAATGAGCCATACTTCGACTTTCGTTCATGAGTTCCATAAGCATGGCGTCCGCTGCTGTGTTCTCGACTTTGTCGATTACGGTTGGCGGCGGTGCAATTCTCGTGTTTTCAATGCCCGACTCTACGTGGTGCAGTTCGCGGAGAATGGATAAGAGTCTTTGTGAGATGTTGGCGGGGTTTTCTTCGGCTTCGTTGATGATGTGCGATTCCACTTGGCGTGCCTTTTCTTCAACTTCTGCGGACTGGTCATTCTCTCGTTGCTCGAGCTTGTCGAGGAAACCGTTGAAGAGCTGAGAGAGGTCCTCGCGAGAAATCGTCATCGCTGAAAGAAGAACATAAGATGATCATAAAGATAAGCAACTAGTGGAGTCCCTATAGGAGAGCAGGGGCACCCCCCCCCCCCCCGAGAATGACGAAGAAAACAGATCAGGAAAGGGAAGTGGGAAAATGACAAGAAAAGAAGACGATAAGGCCGTCTCACACCACTATCATGACTATAGCCCTCATCAGTAGCCTGATAAACTTTTATTCATTTTCTGGGTAAGACTGGAGCCCCATGGTTGTCAGTGCCCCCCCCCCCCCCCCCCGCCGAATGGACTCGCACTATGCCATCAGATTCTACGGCCTAATGCTCCTGTGACTATCACTCGGTTTTTTTTTTTCATGCTGACTATTTTTGTTTCTATACTAACCATGCTAACCGAATTCATATCATCAACATCGGACCATGGACCATCCATGCTTGGTCTAAGCGCAGTATTATTAAACTGTATACCCCCCCCCCCCCCAACGTAACTTAGAAGAGAATCGTAACCGTATAACTCTATTCATAACCCTAAACCTACATAATTTGACGAAATAAAGTAAATGTCGCAGGAGCAACGATCGGATTACAGAGTAAAGTAAATTTATCAATTTAGAAAATATGATCAATCTACTTGCGAAATACATATTCAGTATACTTCTAGCTACAGTGCTTTTTAAAATTACGTTATCAACAACACCTAAAGTGTTACCGTCATTAAGAGTTATGTATTTTTTTCATTTTAGTTGCGAAATCTACATCAAGTGCAAACACAGGAATAAAGATAAGATGTCAAGGGTAGGATGACGAGAATTTGACAAACAGTATACTGGTATCATAAGAAATACTTTGGAACCTTGGTTAAAGAAGAAAGCAGAAAATATGAGATGAAAATTGATAAGAGAAAGATAAAAGTGCGAGGAGAAAGAGAAGGAAAATACGACGACGCAAAGAGAAATAAAAATGAAAGAAAAAACGAGATTAAAAAGGTAAGATTGTGAAGAAAGGGGTAGAACTTTATTTCCATAGATCTATGAACATAAAAGGAATAACAAAATAAGTACAGAAAGAGAGGAAATTCATAAAGCACCTGCATGACAAGTTGCAATTCATTTCATATCCTCTTTTAAAAAAAGTGAACGTATTCATTCTGTTAAGGGTGAACTTCAAAAAAAGAGTGAACTAAGAGTTAAAATTGTGATATTCACTCTGTATTCACTCTTTAAAAGGGTGACCTCAGTGATCACTCAAAATCCTTGAGTGATCACTGAAGTCACCCCTAAAAGAGTAAATATCACAGTTTTCACTCTTAATTCACTCTAAATGCACTCTTTAACCCCCTAACAGTGTGAATGCTTTCATTTTTTTTTTTTTAAAGAGAGTAGGTTTCAAAATATATATAGTCAAACAATACACAAAGAAAAGTATAGTCATGATAATGTCAAGCATAATCTTACCTTGCGATGTGACAATAATGACTGATAGAAAGACAACCAAACATATTGACAGCCACGTGGTCCTTTTACAAAACTTTATTACATTCATCACGGCAAAGTCTAAAAAATTTAAATAATCACAACGGAAGATATTAGAAACAAAACTGTGGTATTCCTCCGAAAATAGACGACCAAATAAATGTTTTTTCCTTAATTTCTTTGAAATCGAATGTGGGCTTGCATGCTCAGTGGGTAAAATGCTGCGTCTCGCGCGTTCGCTAGACTTCTGATCCCTACAAGAGACGACCCAGGGCCTCAATACAGTCAAGGTAAGAAATGCTTCCAGTATGCATTTTCAAATGCCGATAATAGTTTCATGAGATCATTCATGGCTAAGATAGTGCCTGTTTAAAACTAAATGACTAATTAAACCGAGATGATGGCGGGGATGATGATATATTACTGGTATACCCGCACAAAACATAGAGATAAGCAATGACGAAGCATTTCGATACACATCACTCAGCGATACTGGTAGTTAACTCAACAGCTTGCCAAAATATCGGCAAAACATCAATTAGAGGGGGGGGGGGGTCGATTTCCTATTCATTACTTATAGTCATTATAGTCGGACAAAACCGAATGCCAAAAAACTCACACTCGAAAACTATTTTTTTTATTAGTTTCTTGTTTTTTCCTTACTTACTCCTCGTAAACTCACAGTAGCTCATTGTTTTTAAGGATAAATGTTACATCACGGAATAAAAATCTTTTCTCTAAGTATTGTTAGGGAAGAAGGTGATTAAGAAAGGGGAGCCCAGAACAGGAATGGAGAAAAATAAAAACAAAGATACACAAAAGCAAAATTGATAGAGATATCTATGATGAATTGCATGCAAGAGAAACCGTTTATATCAAGAAAAGTGAAAAAGGGTCTGTCTGTGGGTCTGATCAGGGGCATTTTTGGTCCGTCCGTGACACTGCTTTTTTTAACACCCGGGGAAACCAAGTTTCATCAAATTTCAACGCCTTCACTTATGCCCTTCACAATGAAACCAGAAATAGCTCGAGATATTGTATTATTAGGCTTTAAAGATGTCAAAATTTGTCAATTTTCCGTCCGTGACAATTGACAAACCAATCAGGCTCCGGAACAATTGGTTAGGGTTATAGCTAGCACTGAGACTTCCATTTCTTTATATCTGGGCTATTGATCATGGCCATGTACATGGCCGTATGCAGGGGGGGGGGGGGCAGTTAGAAATTTTGAAAACTTACATTTTTTTTTATTGAAAATTTTCACAAAACTCACCGAAAGTGTGCACTAAATCCTTCAATTTCATTTTTAAAAATGCAAAAATCGTAAAAATTTGCGAAGACACTCAAAAGCGAGAATGCGCAGCAACCGGGCTGGTCATTCTCGCTTTTGAGTGTCTTCGCAAATTTTTACGCGTCTTGCTCCCCCCCCCCCCCCCGGAAAAAATTATGCGTACGGCCCTGGCTATGTAGGATTTATAACCAGAGGGGGGATAAGATAATAAGGTACTGCCCAAGAATTTGAATAAAATTGTGATAACTTAAATGACAAAGTGATCATTTGCCTGAAAACAAAACTACAGACAAACGAGTAATATTGAGTACGGCAGTTTGTCCCCTCCATGATTTGTAGACCCCCTCTGCCGTGCACCCGTGAAATACGAATCGAGTACGGCCCTGTATACTGTAATGGTATTTTAACAGATTAACAGATAATTGGAAAAATACATCTTATAGTTAGTGTACTAAAAGTGCAGACCTTCAATAGAGGCCGCTAGTTTATTCCTACCGGCACATCTACCTTTCATGCAATTCGATATCGGGGCAAAAATTTAATTACTTCCGATCTTTTGGATTACACATTGCCCAGGCACATCGCGATCTATTCCCGCATTTTTATGACGCCATCTGCAAAGAAGATAAGGGGAAAAATCATTCAGGTCAAAAATATGTGACATTCACTGCTAGAACGGTTGTTTAAACATCATTACGTTGTTTAAAATATGAATCTACCATCTGTTTTTAAATTGTATTTAAAACATAATAATGGGGATCTTTTAAAGCAACTGTTTGTAGGATCATATTTCAAACGACCTAATGATTTTTAAACAACTGTTCTAACAGTGCTGATTGTCTGCTGGTTCTTTAAGAGCAACCGGACCAGTCGAGAACGAAACAGTGTACTGTTCAGTAACTTTTGTTCATGTTAGTACAATAATGAAGGAGGTAAATTGAAAGAAAGAGAGAGGAAGGGCCGGGTAGAAAAGGGAGTGAGGACAAAAGAGGAACGGATCAAAGAGATGAGATAAACAAAATACACGAGAGAGAGAGAGAGAGAGAGAGAGAGAGAGAGGAGAGAGAGAGAGAGAGAAAAGAGAGAGAGAGAGAGAGAGAGAGAGAGAGAGAGGGAGAGAGAGAGAGGGAGAGGGAGAGAGAGGCAAAGACAGACAGAGAAAGAGAGAGAGACAGAGAAAGAGAGGGGAGGGAGGGAGGGAGGGGCGTGGGAGAGCAAAGAAGGACTGATCTGAGAGAAGGGGATCTAAATAGGGGGGGGGATGATGAAAAATAGACAGATAAAGAGATGATAGATAAATGCCAGGTAGTTAAAGCCAAACTGATACAGGAACACAGTTATGGACAGGCATAATTTTGACCCTCATGATTTTGAGGGCAGAAAAATCAAAGATCACATCTTCAAGATAAACTTGAATTCTGGTCGTGCAATTATGTGAAGGAAACTATTTCAGTGCAGCTGGGAAACTTTGATTAAATGGTAAATAAAAATTGGTGCATAGGCCTACCCCGATGATTTGAGATCATCGCAATGATGAGAAATAAGTCTTGTTGACAAGAACATGCCTTGTACCTGGCACAGAAATGGGTATTTGGGACAACTGTACACGCAAATGTTTGAGCCGAACAATCAAGCTGTTTGTTGTCATATATCGAATATGGAGGCACTTGGGGGATAATGCTTTCCAGGAGACATTTCTACTAAGATTTTTCTTCCAAACTGACAGAAAAAAAATCTTGAAATCTCACAAATCATCTATCGACTTCCATACCTGCCAACCCTCACAGCCAAGAATAGGAACAAATTATTTTTAAAAATTAAAAAATATGAACATTCCTTATTTTCCTATTTTGTACAGAAATAGGAACACACGGGTTAAAATGGCAATTTTCTTTTCCCCAAAATGGGAATATCCCTATTTGATAGGAACAGTTGGCAGGTATGGACTTCTGACAAAAGTTTTTCTTCAACCTCATAGCTAATAATCAACCCATGACATGACTTACTGTAGTCTTGCAATATGTTGTTCTAATTGGATAATTTCAGTGGATGATGTATTAGTTATCTATATCAACATCAGCATCTACGTTGTCATCACCAACATTATTACCCAAATTTTCATCGTCTTCATCATTATCATCACCTCTCTGTCGTCATCATTATCATCATCTCCATCATTAACGATCATCATCCTAATCATCACTATCATCATCACTGTCTTCATTACTATCATTAACACCATCATCACCATTTACATGTATAATGATCATCACCATCATTATCGTCATCATCATCATCATCATCATAATCATCATCACTTTCAGGAGCACTGTCTTCATTACTATCATTACCACCATCATCACCATTTACATGTATCGTGATCATCACCCATAGGCGCCGGGAGCGGGGGGGGGGGGGCAATTGCCCCCTAATCATTCGAAAGGGGGGAGGGCAAAATCGATTTTTGCCCCCCAAAGGGCCCCCTCGGAAGAAAAAAAAATTCTGATCATATACAAGCATGTGAAATGAGCATATTGACATGATTAGTGCTCTAAAATGCAAACTTTCATCATTCAAAAATCAAAATATTCTTACTCGGTCGCTACGCTCCCTCGTTTTGTAATTAGAAGCAACGTTTTTCAGTATTTAGAAATTCTGTCTATCATCTGTGAAAAAGGGGCAGATGCTTGATTCATTCAGGGTTTTATTTTCAAAAGGCACTGGAAGCGGGGGGTTGGGGCAGGGGGGCAATTACCCCCATCATTCGAAAGGGGGGCAAAATCCGATTTTGCCCACCCAGGGCCCCCCCCCCCCCGGAAGAAAAAAAAAATTTTTTTTTTTTATCATATACAACCATGTAAAATGAGCATATTTACATGATTAGTGCTCTAAAATGCAAACTTTCAGCATTCAAAAATCAAAATTTTCTTACTCGGTCGCTACGCTCCCTCGTATTGTAATTAGAAGCAACGTTTCTCAGTATTTAGAAATTCTGTCTATCATCTACTAAAAAGGGCAGATGCTTGCTTTATTCGGGGGATTATTTTGCCCCCCCCCCCTCCTCAGTATCCTCATATATTGGCATAAGGGCGCTCGTATTTTTTCATATTTTTCATACTTGGCAATGGCGGAATATGAAATTTCTGTATAGCTAATTTTCAGGCAAAGGGTGTCGGCCCCATCACCAAATTTACCAGTATGCCATTCATAAACCTCCCATTGCCATGCCCAGTCTCCTGAGTCTCTCACGCCATCCTAGCATGCTAGAAGCGGTGAACAAATAATCATGTTTCAGTACTAATGATGAGAGAAGATGGGAAACAGTTTTTGATAACAGTATTGTCTTAATTCATAAAAATCTAAACTTCTTATATATGAATAAATATGTATAGGGGGGGGGGGGGAGAAAGGTGCTTGTTCGGAGGGGGGGGGGGGGGGGAGGTGTATATAGGGTACGTTGTATGCTGGTAGTAAGCATTTGAGGTGGGCCCCCAAGAGTGTTTGCCCCCCCCCAAAGCTGGGACCCTTCCAGCGTGCCTGTCATCAACATCATTATTGTCATCATCATGATCATCATCATCATCATCACTATCATCACCACCAACATCATCACTCTCTTCATTACTATCATTACACCATCATCACCATTTACCTCGTATCATGATCATCACCATCATCATCACTATTATTACCATCATAACCATCATTATCATTATCGTCACTATAATCACTATCTTCATCATCATCATCACCACTATGATCACTAACATCACCATCATCATCACTATTGTCACCCCATCATCATCATCGCTATGATCACCATCATCATTACCATCATCATCATAACCATCGTCATCAACAACACTCCTCTAAACTGTTGTCTACTTTTCATTAAAGTCATACTGAGCACTGTTCAACGATCCCTTCAGATATGCCCCATCTCTTTATGTCGCATAATGTGCTAAGTAGAAATACGTGTAAATGATCACAACACCGACACTCGCAACTTCAGTGAGACACAAAAAATGAGAGAAAAGCATGTTAACTTGTTCACTGGTTTGTGAGATCATTTTGTGCTTATCAAAACATACATGTATAATCCATTTCAACACAGTACATAAACATCACCCCTTATTCCTCCTATGGATAAATGTGCAACAGTGAAAGTCAGAAAGTAGCCAGAGATGCACACATGTACGATTCCAAAGATTAGAAAGGAATATCATAAACTTTAGCCAAGGCCCCGTTTCATAAAACTTGTTATCAATAACAAGTTGCAATGATCAGTTGCAAATATCAATGATCCACATAAAAACATTGTCCTAGGGCTAGGGATACATCTCCAACGTTCAGCATTTTATGTCAGAATTGACCAGGGGAGCGTTTCATGAGGAGTCTTTCGTTGATTTTCACTGACTAATTTGCTCTCAGCCAATCATATGTGAGGATCTTCAGTAGCCTATGACAGTTGTCAGTGAAAATCACTTCATGAAACACTCCCCAGATAACCATGTTTTGAGAACAATAAAACACACAAAGGGACTACTTCCAGCAAGAGTTACGAAGCATCACTTTGTTTGTTCTCGTCTTTCTAGTTCTTTGAGTTTATTGTCCTCGTCAAATACAGGTATTTCTTGAAGTCAACCATATGCCTAAAGGGTTGAGAAGAATCACTTTGTACATTCTAATATTTCTAGTTCCTTTTTGAGTTTTTTAGACTCTGTGAGATACAGGTGGTTGGTCTCTTGAAGTTGATCATAAGACTCATAGTTGAGAAGCATGACGTTGTTTGTTACACTGCTTCTAGTCTTTCTTCCAGCTCTCCATCTTTGGCGATACATGCATTTCTTTCGGAAGACGATCAAGTGATTACAGGTTGATAAGCATCACTTTGTTTGTTCTTATCTTTCTAGTTCTTCTTTGAAACTGTTATCCTCATCCAGACACAGGCACATCTTTCTTAAAGTTCATCATACTAGTTGATTAATTGTTGAAAAGCTTCACTCTGTTTGTTCTAATCTTTCCAGTTCTTCTTTGAGCTTTTTATCCTCGTCAGATACAGGAAGGTATTTCTTGAAATCAATCATGTGACCATCCAAGAGAAATGCTGTTACGGTAAGCTTTGTGATGAATGGACCTAAAATAGTGAAAAGAAAACCCAAATATTTTTTGTAAATAATTCTATATATATAAAAGTCTTTCACAAGCAAGTGATCTTTTTTGATACTGATTACTTCATAATGCGATTTGCAATTCAAAAAGGTTATTCAGTAAACACTGTTGCAGCCACACGGCTGCACAAGGCTGCATGACAAATGTTTTCAGAGGAAAAATTTTTTAATGAAATCCACTGCTTAATCATTGTTAATTGTCCAAATGTGGTCTGAATATGTCTCATGTAAGTGGCACTTTGCAATATCTTTTGATCTACAATGCTAAGAATTACACATCACCAATGAGCAGAAAGAGAAAAATTCACTGAAAAAATTGAGTCCATTTCCATTGCAGTACCTAGTACAGTTCTGACACAACAGTGATTTAATCGTAACTAATCATTAAAATCTCTAAATTCCCAATGCAGTGTAAAATGTATAACTGCTGTTTGTGTACATCTTGGCCATTTTCCTGTTATCTTTTACACTTTTCATTCACATTTGCTCATGTAAAATGCATTTTCAGTATTTTCAACCACGTTGGGGTGAAAAATGAAAATAACTAATGTGAATTTGAAGAGGGAAAGCAGATTAATGCAACTCTTAAAAGTAGTAGCCCACATTTGCACAACATTATTTCAGAATTTGAAGAGAAATAAGCCAATTTCAATTTTAAATGATAGATATTTATGCAAAACTATCATGTTATCAAATTTACAAACAACAATATTCCAAAGAATAAGTGAAAAGTGAATGATTTTACTCTTAAAGCGTCAGGAAGACGCCTTTACAAAAAATGAAAATAAAAGAAAATTTGTGTCGAATGTTCCTTCTCAATCCTAAATGGGAATGTACTGGGATCTAAAATTCTAAGAGTGTTTTTCTATGGCTCAAAGCAATCTACATGTAAAGTAAAACTTTTGTGCAGATTGGGTGCTGCTTGCAAATGTGGGCTACTACCATTAAGAAAACTTTGTACTTCTATGGATTAAAGGCAAAGTCCACCCCAGAAATTTCACTGTTTCAATAAAAGGAGTTAAATTTGAACAGCATTTTAAAAAAGAAATGAGAAAAATCGGTCAAAGAATAAGAAAATTACACTCATTTACATTTTCTAGTAAATTACTCTCGGCTCTGCAAATTGGCAACACTGATGACATCATATGCGAGCAGCTCTCCATTCACATTGTACATGAAATTTCACATTTTCTAAATTTTCTTGGAAGTTACACATTTTCTCACCCCATAGTCAAAGTATTTTATTCCGAACATACATTACATTACTTTACCAGAAAATTAAAATGAGTGTAATTTTCTTATTCTTTGACCGATTTTGCTCATTTCTTTTTTAAAATGCTGTTCAAATTTAACTCCTTTTATTGAAACAGTGAAACTTCTGGGGTGGACTTTCCCTTTAAGGCAGCTCCCGGTGCATGTCTGACTGCAGAGGTATTTGTGATGAAGGGGGCATCAAAAAGGATAGCCATGAAAGACATGAAAATGATTTCACTTGGCCAAATGTAGATCATTAAAGGGGGTACCCAATGCTGAAACAATGTGAGCTCATTTAAAAGAGCATGATTTTATTAGCAGAAAATCATCTGCCTAATTTTTGTTAAAGTCGTGTTACCAAGGAAACCCCCAAATGTGGTAAGATTTCAGGATATTTTTGATCCCTCAGCTGTGACCCAGTTTCAACTGGGTACCCACTTTGACGTCAAAATGACGTCAAAGTGGGTACCTTGTCGCGCAATTCTAGCAAAATGCGCGCAAGGTATAATACAAATTGTACAGTCTAATGCACAGCACAACTGCAATGCGCTAAGCTGGGTACCCACTTTTACGTCATACCTCATACTCAAATCTTTTGGTCAACTCTTGACTTTTTATGAGAAAATTAGCCAAAATGCATTGATTTCGATTGAACATCATCAAATTTTTAATGTCCTTCTTCTTAGAATTCTATTCTCGATCATATACCAAAAAAAAAAATTACCATTGTGTAATCACTTTAAGGCTTGGCAATCATATGTGACACATGATCAATTGTACGGATCAGTCGTAAAGATATATTTACTTCACTTCTATGACAAATTATGAAGGATGTGCAATTTATTCAGAGTTTTCTTTAAATACTACAATATACATTGAGGAACCATGTACAAGGCATAAATGGCCTGTCAGATGGTAAAAAAGAAAAAAAAGAAAGAGAGAAGAAAACAAATGTACAGGGCATGGAAATACAGAACCAAATTGTAAAAGATTGACTGGTTTTGAAAAATGAATAATTTCAACAAGAATTCAACACACTGGCATATTCTGTATGTTATGAATGACATGATAAATTTTATGCTTAGCAATATCTTTTTATACCATAGTAGTATGGTATATCAAAACTAGCACCTAACGAAGACACAGAAGGCAAGAGAAGGGAGTGCTGTTGGTGGAGAGGTGCTTTTAATAAAAGATTGACTCAGAACTTCAATGTGGTAATTCATTAAAATAGTAGGAACATTTTTTTTTTCTCTTCTCGTTCTGAAAGTAAAATAATATGTTAACTTATATTCTAAGAGAAATAAACGTATAAAGTTGGAAAATGTGAAGCTGCAATTAGACTATTGTGATTTAGTCATTTATATATGAATCATGATCTATTTATGTTTCACTGATCAAATATGATAAAAACCTTATAATGATTATATTTTCATTTAATTAGTATGTATATATTTTTTGTATACTGTAAATAAGTTAACATTTCATTAATCAAACAGAAAAAAAAATTGTATGATTATGTTTCAGAATTCTGTATTCAGCCAAAATATGTTTTGAAAAAATATCATGTTTTAAATTTATGTATGACATGCATGAAAAAGAAATGAAGTTTTGAGAAATAAAAATCATTGAATACAAAAATGTACTACATATACTTATAAGGTTTTAGATTGGCAACAAGAAGCCTCACCATACAAAACAAAATGGAGGGCAATACTTGTTTAAATTTGTTAGCTTTTGTTCCCTTTTGTTTGTGCAAAATGCAATGCAATTAACCAACTGAGTACAATTTCATTTCAGCATAGCACATAATTTTCTTGGACCAAGTCCCGAGTTATCTCAGGTATCGGAATCAACTGATTAAAAACCACAACTTTGCAATACTCGTAGAGTATGGTCAGGATAAATTGGTCTTTTCCTGTACTACTCCTTGAATAGCAGGAAGACAACTATTATTGCGGTTTTCACTTACCATATTCAAGAGGTTTATGTGAACAAACATCAGAGATGATAGCAGCCATGTTTTCCTCTAGTTGGTCATTGGTAAGACTAAGCTGTAAAAAAACATTACGATCAGGAATTAAGGTTCTAAAAAGGAGTTATTCCAGTTCACCTGTTATTTCTACTTCATCTAAAGAAACTTGAAAGGATCGAGCCTGTTACAAGCATCTTAAAGCGGGTACCCAATGCTGAAACCAAAATGTGCGCAAGGTATAATACATATTGTACAGTCTAGCACGCGCCACAACTGCAATGCGCGAAGCTGGGTAACCACATCTACGTCATACCTCATACTCCAATTTTTAGGTCAACCCTTGACTAATCACAAATAATTTGCCAAAATGCATGGATTCCGATTGAAAATCATCAAATTTTCAATGTTATTGTTCTTAGAATTCTATTCTTGATCATATATCAAAAGATTTTTAACCATTATTTAATCACTTTAACCTAGAGAACTTTAACCCATAGCAGTAGATTTTCTCCTTTTATTGACACTTGCGCATATATCTTGATCAAGAATGCTGGGAGTTAGACATGATGAGCAGAAGGAGAAAACTACTAAAATTTTGAGTTGATTTCAAATGCAGTACGTTGTGCCATTTTTGTATAAGAGAAATTTAGTTGTAACTGATCGTTAACATCTCTAAATTGGCAGTGCGGTGAAAAATATATAATCACTATTTTTTTTTTTTTTTTTTAATTTTTACATTTCCATTCACATTCATTCATTAAATGAGCATTTTCATTTTTTTTGGTCAAACTATCTAAGAGTTGGAGAAAAGAATGTCATGACAGTTGTCAATTTGATGAGGAATTGCTGACCAAATCAGACCTTTAAAAAATTCTGTACTGATGAATTACCTCAATTGGGCAGTTGGGCAGTTTTGATGAAAATACAGAATTCTGCCCACAAATTGTGCTACTACATGTCCACAAAATCTATATTTTTGGTTTAATCAACTTTGCTGTTTTAAATCCTATGAGGATAAGACCTTTCAAGCAGTCTGTGTACCATACAAAGAAATTAGAAATTGACTATTGCATAATTTAAGATGCTCGATGTGGAGTGGACTTTTCTTTCAACTGCATACAAAAAAAACACACACACCATAATACTAAGTTTGATAGCCTTCTCACCTTTCCGATGGCACAGTTGATGGTGTTGTGTTTACCTTGCACTTTATATTCTTGTCCTTTTCTGTACAGGTTCAGCATTGCTGGAATATTGTTGCTCACGGATCCTGTAGTGGCAAGTCCATTAAATTTTATTTCAAAAAAACACTGGACTATTTGGAAATTAATTAAAAAGGCATTATTAATCATTTTACATTGTTGCGATTACTTTAAATGCTTTTCAATTATTCTTATACTGCAAGAATAACCTCCAAATTTCAGGAAAATTATGAACATAAGGTAAAAAAGAAATCATGTTAAAAAAAAGAAAGTAAAAAGAACCTTTGTTCATAAGGAGCGAGCAACAAACCTGAACACATAAAAATAAATAGTAACAGAGCAAGTTCACATGAATTCCAGACAATAGTTAAACCACATAAATATAATCTTGGATTTCCAATGCCTTTATTCAAAAACAAAAATAAACAGTTAAAATAATACCTTTGATTTCTACATGTTCCCTTGGCTCTACGTTGTTTTGTGTTGGACACTTCTATTTCAAAATAATGTCATACCTAGTTTCCTCACTCCCCCCCCCCCCCCCCCCGAAATGTATTTAAAAATGCATCACATCTCTTCCAGAAACATTGAAGCAGTTAAACTTTTCATGAGCTTTTTGTTCAGTTTGGCCTGATACGTCATCATTTAGGGGTGGAAATACAGAATTCAAAGTACCTGTGATAATTATATCCTACAGTCTCCTCTCCTCTCCTCAAAATGCCCCCCCCCCCCCTCCCTGAAAAATGTAACACACCTCTTTTAGAAGCAGGGAATCTCTTTCTCAGCTTCTCCTTGAGTTTGGTCAAGTTTGGCATCATTTCTGGTGTGGACACACAGTAATCAAAGGACCTATGATGTATCCTGTGGTCTAGGATCTCTTGTAGAGTCTCCTCATTACCAACCATGTAAGCTCCTGCATCTTGAGCTACTTGGGCATCTGAACCCTGGACAAAACAAACATGAAAATGGAATCCATATGAAAATGTAGCAGTCACCTTCTAAAATAATTTGAGTACAGCCCTACATTTAAAATATACCTCAAGAAACTTTACCCAGCAATCTGTGGACTAACAATTACGGAGTATGAAGAAAATAAAAATATAAGACAATGCACAGCATTGCCCGTACTTCAAACAGTCTACTCAATGAGCTGCCTTTATGTTCACTGAGAGTTGAACTTGCATATCTCTTTACAGAAGCAATAATTGAAGCTCATATTTTGAATACAGTATAGTTAATGTACTTTGAACCCCATGCAAAAGGGAACAGAATGTCTTTTGAAGATGGTACATTTTAAGTGCACAGCCATATGCTTGTACCATCACAGGGAAATCCCACAGCTTCCTTTGAACAAGAAGATTGGGTTCTGGTAACGTGGAAGAATATTATAGTAAAGTTTCACATGAAAATAATTTTTCCTGAAATGCCCTAATAATATGATGGCAATGTAAAAACTTGGACCAAGTTTTGATGCCACATGTGCATGCAGTCCATGTACCCACATCTGCATGCATTACTTTTAACTACACTCAATTTCAGCTAGACGGAGTCAATCTGTTACAATGTGGATGATTCCATAACCATGCTTTTATATACAATTATTGTAATAAAATACATAATCAGTCTCTCTCAATCATTTCTAGACCGTTTCTTTATCTTAATAGCACAACTGCATATCTTTTCTTGATTCCATCCTAAAATCATTTCAAGACTATAGCCCTAAAAAGTATTCGGATGTCGAATTCTAGCTCTGCAGGGGTGTATCGTAGGATAGCTTTTGTGATGCACGCCACTTCTGATACTAGCCGCACCTTCCTTCCAAACTCTTCAAGGTTTCATGGCTTGATGGGCTGGTACTTGCCTACAGTTGTCCTTTCTGGCAGCTCGAGTTCATGACGCTGTTTTCCATGCGACAGAATCCCTCGTTCTGACAAATACTTCTTCAACTGAGAGACACTCATTTGCTTAAAAGTATCATAGGAGTCATCCCTGGTGGTTTGTTGAACTTTATGATGATGAAAGATGGTGATTTCTAAGCAATCAAAGTTGAGATCACTACAAGTTTTGCAATCTAGTCAAGCCCAAACAGTATAGTATGATACACGCACATTTTATACCATGAGTGACTGGGTTCCGATGTTGAGCTGAATTTTTCAACATCCGGATACTTTTGGCTATAATCGATAGTGAGAATTGGAAGTGATGACAAAGTCTACTCACCTCAGCAAAACATATGACCTTGTTGTCTTCTTTGAATGGGTGTGGTAGGATAACCATGTTCTGGAAAGCAACTACCTTTTTCTGTAACAATAAAAACAAAATATATAAGCAGTGACTAAGTAAATTAAGACATGGAGTGAGCACATCACAAATATGATCCTCCACCACAAAACAACCAATAAGTCGCAATGGGAGAGCTGAAATAGAGAGTTTGGAGTTGAAAAGTTGATTTTAGGTTTTTTTTAATATTTTCTGATAGTTCATTCACTGATCTGCCATCTGACCTAATTTGGGAGCCATCTGCAATGTAGAAATTTATTTTTCTTTAAATTAAAATTACCGTTTTGGTGCAATTTTGAATAACAAGGCATTAGCGATATTCTGTCTTGCCCACTTGTGAAATTAGTTAGGAATATCGCGATCTCAGTTGCCATGCAATAGAATTGTATCTGCCATGACTTCACCATGTGACCTCTGAAGGCACCATAACATGAATATACCCCAAGTGCATCTATCACCCAAGTTTGTTTGCCATTGCAGCAACATGTGCAGAGTTATGTAAGAGAGTCTTGCAGGTAAACTTAAACATATGACCTCAAATGACCTTTGACCTTATCATGTGATCTCCGATGGCACCATAACATGCAGATCCCCTTAGTATATCTACAACCCAAGTTTGGTTGAAAAGTGAGAGACAGTTGCAAAGTTATCTGTCATAAGAGATCTTGCAGGTAAATTTTAACGTTTGACCTCAAATGACCTGTGACTTTACCATGTGACCTCCAAAGGCATCATAACATGAATGTACCCCAAGTGCATCTATCACCCAAGTTTGGTTGCCATTGCAGCAACAGTTGCCAAGTTATGCGTCACAAGAGAGTCTTGCAGGTAAACTTTAACATTTGTGACGGACGGACGACGGACGGATGGACGCCATTTGGATCCCTTAGTCCTCTGTTGGGCGAGACAAAAATAGGCCAACACACTGGGAAAAATCTTCACATTAACATGCGTACATAACTCAGAAGTTATTCATTCTGTGGCTTTGAAAATCTACACAAGGAGAAAAATATATCTTCTTTTTAAGTATTCCAAGGTTGAGCCTAATCTGATAATCCCTAAATACTATGGAATTTTCATTCAACCCTTTACTGAGACAAACAACAGGACACCAGTATGGCACTCCTCAGTGGTCACGCCTCTTTACATCCTGTTTTTCTCTCTTATTCTGGTGATTAGCCTGTCTGGCAAGCTCTCATTCTCATTGTAATTTCAAAGGATTTGCATGGTCTGGACAAGGCAAGCAATACATCTTTCAAAAGCTTGCAGTCCAAGCTTTCAAACTATGTTATGTAAAAATGTCAAATTTCTGATTATTGGTTCTTTCGTGGTGGAGGGTCACAAATGCACAAGGACAGAAAAATGAAACAGAAAATTTGCTATTAAAGAAATGTTGGCTTCACTTCAAATTCACAGAAAAATACCAAGATGATTTTAAGAGAATATAATTCTACCAAGTTTTTGTTAAAATGATGACTCTGATATTATTATTATGAGATAAAGGGCCATATTGTTCTGCATATGTACATTTGGGCTAATTTCTATAAAGATATAATGATAAAAAATGACCCACATACTGAACTTCCTTGGCAGGTTCTAAGCAGCATATCTGCTGGGTAGAAATGTGTAAGTTAGTACAGTTGATTTTAAAAAAAGAAAGCAGACTCAACGGTACATTCTAACAGTCTTTCAGTACATTCTAACAGTATTCTAACAGTATTTCACCTTTTTCTCTAATGTCATATCTAGCTGAATACTAATGGTGACTGTCCTGTTTTTGTAAAGGTCAGGTTTTCTACAGTGTGCCCACTTATCTTGATCTCTCAGATTGTCCATAGCTTCATGGAAAGAAACCTGTAAATTGAAGGGAAAAAATTAAAGCAAGAAGATACATGATCTTAGCAAGTATTGTTTTGTGAAAGTATGCACATAATCTATCCTTCTGTCAGTTTGTTAATGACTTCTAACATTTTCCACTCAATCTCAATCTTAAATACAACAAACATGAAATTAGCTTTTCAAGACTGGAAAATTGCAGTGCTATGAAAATAAATGCAGATTTTCTTTCCCCTTGCAATTTACTGCACTTATCTTTTGAATTCCCTGTGTATGTACATGTACTTCTATGCTTCATTCAATGCATCTTTTGCAAGGTTCTTTAATTCATCTCTGACTTTCTCACTCACTCTCTCTTTCTCTCTCCCTCTCTTCCATTTCCCGTGTTCACTTCTTTTTCTTTCTCTTACTTTAGTTTACTTCTTCAATGACTCAGGGTTCCCCCTCTCTCTCTCTCTCTCTCTCTTTCTCTATTCCTTTCCTATTCACCTCTCTTTCAGCTTCCTTGTTCCTCTCTATCCCTCTTTACAAGTCTTTTCCTCTTTCTTCCATTACACCTGCTTCTTTTCTCTTGTTCAGTTATCAAATATTAATGTGAAATTATCATTCAGTAGAATATTCTTATAGTTGTTTTGTATGTTTTATTATGGTATCACTAGGTGTACTTTTGAAAACTTGATAAACCAGTTTACAAATTTAGAAACAGGAATTTTTCATGATGAGAGATAAATTTGACAGTTACAATTTGCTCAGTTACAAATTGAACTGGTCAACATAGCAGAACCTCAGATCCTTACCAGTTGTGGAGGATAGTGACATAACATGTACACATCATCGACTGGTCTGGCAGCCATGTAACCTTTGGGCTTCACCCCCAGGCCTACTTCATTTATCGTCATGTTATCCTCTGCATCTGTGTCATCTATGAAAACATCCTCATTCTGACTTGAGAGCCTGTTCACACTGGGTGATAATAATATTTTTCTTTCAAATATACTTTGTTGATAAGGCTAGGAAAATCATAAGTCCTTGTATGAAAGCTATATGAGGAAATTGGTCTTTCTAGATTCTGAAGTACAAAATAGTAATAACTTGTTCCACACAACTTCAATGCATGTCAATGCTTTCCAGTGCACATGTAACATGTAGCTTTTCTGAAAGTTTGGAGTGAATTTTCAAAAACAATTTCATAAGTCAAAACATTCCAACTTCTCACATGATTAACAAGATACAAAAAAAAAATTCTTTTGAAAAGCAATCACTCTTTAAACAGGGCTTTTTCATGTTATCATCATCATTCTCCATTTGTTTTAATCAACTTACCTATGATGTAAACACCTACTGTGAACAGAAGAGAGTATGTTATTTGTCTCTTGCAGCTTGGGGAGCACTGTCGTCTGTCTGGCTATGCTCATTCCTCCATGAGGGATTCTCCCCATCAGAAAGCCTAAAATCAAGAAAATTTAGTACACATGTATAGTTTAGTGTGGCAAAGTCATTTGTAGTAGTGAAATAGAGGTAACACTGCTGCACAAGGAAAGTGAAATGAAAAATGTCAAAATTAGTCTAGATCTATAGTTTATGTGGCTGAATGGTTTTGACGAACGGGTGGTCCCTGAGCCCACTCATCCTGTGTACTCGATCAATGAATTGACCTCGTCCTGCAAAAGCGACAAGTCTGTACCGAAACTAAATAGCATGCTTTTGTGTTACTCAACGGAATGCTGTCGACCTACGACTCTACGAGTCCGATAAGCATCAGTTTTTTTTCTTAAAATTCACCATTTTCAGTTCATTCATCAGATATGAAGCAGAAAGGGGAAAAATGAGAGCCTCAGGAACATTGCTGGTCATGCTGGTTTTTCTTATTAGGCCTAGGCCTAGTGGTAAGTGAAATCAAAACTTTTCTTCTCTATTAATTATAGAAGATTAAGTCAATATATTTCGTGTTCGCATCAGCAATTAGTTTCGCTATTCATAAGGTGAACGAACTCTCAAACAGGCTGGATCACATTGAGCAATACTCGCGTCGAAACAACATATGCATTCTCGGAGTAAAGGTGAAACCCGAGGAGGACACCGATGCTGTTGTGGTTGATGTCGCGAAGAGGATTGGCGTCCAGATGAAAGCCGTCGACATCGACCGTTCCCACCGACTCCCGAATCGTCAGACTTCTAGGGACGAATCGCACAGTAGCTCGAAGTCTCCTGCCATCATCGTCAAGTTCACATCTTTCAAATCAAAGCAACAGATGATGAAACATCGGAGAAGGCTGAAAGGGTCCGGCGTGGTGGTAGTCGAAGACTTGACGAAGAAGAATGCCGATCTTCTAACTCAGACCTCTCGCCACCCAAAAGTCACGTCTTCCTGGACATCTGATGGTCGTGTCTTCGCCATCGTCAAAAATGAGGGCGGAAAACTTGACAGACAACTTATTAGAAGACAAAGATTTCTGAACAAACTGTAATCTGATTGCTTCTTGCTGAATGAGACTGAGTTTTTTGTTTGATTACTTGTTTGTTTTTAACTCGTATTGACTCTTCAATTGTATTTATTCGAATATACTTAAACATTTTGATATAAATTGTTCTAGACAAAACAATATTTTGAACAGATCCCCGGTGGTTTGGTTTGGTTTCGGTTGCTTTTTACCTCCCAACTATATTGGTAATAGTATATGTGTTAACTCATTTATATTTGTTGTTTGTTTTGTTGTTTCTTATGTTTTTTTAACTTACATGCCTGACTACATTTTTTATCAACAATGTTTACAAGATATTGATTTATCAAGGATCAATGATTTGTTGTCTCCAATTGATGGTAGTGATTCTTTTAATGGCCCCAATCAAAACTATTATTTGCCAAAGGAATTCAATACATGTCTAAAAGATTGCGAGTCTTTTATTAATTTCAAAAATAGATTTTCATGTTTGCATATAAATAGTAGAAGTTTAAAGAAAAACATTGATGGTTTAACATCATTTTAAATTGCATTGATTTAGACTTTTGTGCTATTGGTATCACCGAAACTTGGCTTAAACAAAATGATTCTGACTACAAAATTGACGGTTATTCATTTATAGGTCTTTCCCGCACAGGACGTAGAGGGGGTGGTGTGGGAGCTTTTATTCGAAATGATTTTAACTTTGTACATAGAAACGAATACAATATTTTTTCTGAATCTATTGAATGTATTTGCATAGAAATAAGTCTTGCCCAAAGAATATCTTATTTAATGTTATCTATAGACCTCCAAATTCATCATTTCCTAATTTTATCGAATCCTTGAATATTCTTTTAGAAAATGTAATAGCGAAAACAAATTATTATATTTTATTGGAGATTTCAATCTTAATTTGTATAATGCCGATTCTTGCTCAAATGTTAATGATTTTTTGGATGCTTTTATGACAAAGTCTGTTTATCCCACTATTCATTATCCAACCAGAGTTACGGATCAATCTGTAACATTGATTGACAATATCTTCACTAATGATTTAAATGATGTGTCATGTGGAATTTTCCTTGCTGATGTTAGCGACCATTTCCTGATATTTTGTATACACTCAAAGGTTATTATACCTAATAAAAAAATCAAATGATTAATGATTTTTTGGATGCTTTTATGACAAAGTCTGTTTATCCCACTATTCATTATCCAACCAGAGTTACGGATCAATCTGTAACATTGATTGACAATATCTTCACTAATGATTTAAATGATGTGTCATGTGGAATTTTCCTTGCTGATGTTAGCGACCATTTCCCGATATTTTGTATACACTCAAAGGTTATTATACCTAATAAAAAAATCAAATTAACTAAACGTGTCGTTAATGATCATAATATTCTTGATTTCACAAATAAATTTGAAAATGTCGTCTGGCACACAGTTGATGAGGATCCAAATATTAGTTATAATAATTTTTTGCATCAATTTATGCAAGTCTATAATGAATGTTTTCCAAAGGTCGAAATGAAAAACAAATCTAGGAAAGATAAGCCATGGTTTAATCTAGACTTGCGTAAAATGTGTCATAAAAGGTTTCTATTATATAAAAAATATATTAGAAATCCAACTGAGTATAGAGAATGGACGTATAAATCCTTCCGTAATAAAGTTAATAGTGAAATAAAACGTGTTAAAAGGGAATATTTTGAAAATCAATTTTTTGAAGTAAAGACGAACTTAAAAAGAACTTGGAAAATTATTAACAAAGCTATGGGTAATAAAAAAAAAGAAAACAATATTGAAAATATCAATGTTAATGAGGAAATTATTACTGACGATTTCATAAAAGCACAAACATTTAATAAATATTTTATTGAGATTGGCTCCTCATTAACTAATAATATACAGTGCAATACCTCTGGCAATAATTTTACACAGTACTTAAAACGTAATATTCATACTGCATTTTTAATCCAATCACCCCCGGTGAAATAATAAAAATCACTTCTAGCTTTGACAATCAGTCTAGTGCAGGTTTTGATGAAATAAATATTTCAATTGTTAAAAAAGTTATACATATTATCTGCTATCCTCTGTGCAATATATTTAACTCTGTTTTATCTGTTGGTGTTTTTTCCGGATCAATTAAAGATTGGCAAAGTTGTTCCGGTTTTTAAAAATGGATCTCCTGCTAATGTCTCAAATTATAGACCTATATCTGTGTTACCTGTTTTCTCAAAAATACTTAAAATGTATATACAATCGACTCTTATATTTTCTGGATAAATATAACATTATTGTTAAATCCCAGTATGGATTCCGTCCCGGGCACTCCACATCCTCTGCATTAGCTGATTTAGTTTGTAAAGTGTCAACTGCTTTTAATTATAAAGAAATATTATTTGGGTTGTTTTGGATTTGAGTAAGGCATTTGACACTTTAGATCATAATATTCTTTAAATAAGTTACAAAATTATGGTATTCGTGGTGTACTCTTAGATTTATTTGAAAGTTATTTATTTAAAATCGTAAACAATATGTTTTTATTAATAATGTTAAATCTGAATTAGATACAGTAGGATGTGGAGTGCCTCAGGGGTCCATCCTGGGACCTTTATTATTTCTTATTTACATAAATGATTTATGCAATATTTCTGAGAAATTACATTTTATCTTGTATGCTGATGATACAAGTGTTTTTATGTCTGACGCAAATATTAATAATTTAATGGTTAACTTCAATCATGAGTTGTGCAAACTATCTCAGTGGCTTGTTGTAAATAAATTGATTTTAAATGTAAATAAAACTCAATGTATGATATTCACCAATAAGAAAATTGATTACAATAACATTATTATTGAAATGAATTGTACTAAAATAAATGTTGCTACATCTATCAATTTTCTTGGGGTGATTGTGGATAATAAACTGTTATGGCATGAGCATATCAATCAAGTTTGTAACAAAGTTTCAAAATGCATTGGCGTACTTTATAGGTTTAGGCATTTTCCACGTAAAATTTTATTGATGATTTACAATGCTATAATCTCACCTTATTTAAATTATTGTAATATTGTATGGGCCAATTCTAGAAATTATTCAATGATGAGATTATTTCTCTTACAAAAGAAAGCCATAAGAATAGTTTTTCATGCCAATTATCTTGCCCATTCTAAACCAATTTTCAAAGAATTGAAGTTAATGAATATTTTTGATATGAATGACTTTAATATTGCAGTTTTCATGTTTTAGTTTTTAATAAAATCATACCATCTAGTCTTTCAACATTTTTCAAATTGAATTCTGATTTTTACTTGTATAATATGCGAAAGCCATTAGATTTTCACTTGCCATTTGAGAGAACCAATATTGGTATCAATTCTATATTCTTTAAGGGTCCTAAAATTTGGAATGCATTACCTGATGACATTAAATTAAGTGTATCACTCAATTCTTTCAAACGATTATTTAAACAAAAATATTACTTATAAGATTATCAGGCTTTGTTTGTTCAAGTATCGTGTAGGGTTTGTCTTGGAATATTAATAATTTGTATTTGTATTTATCATCTTTATTTTCTAGTTATTATGTTAAAATGTTCATTTTAAAATGTGTTTGCGCTTGCATTTTGGTGGCAGCACTGTATAAGACTTGGTTCTTCTAAGCTGTCTCCACATTCTTATTTTGATATTTTTGTTTATTACTGTATATTTATGTGTTTTTTATGAATGAAATAAATTGAAATTGAAATTGAAAACGAAGTTTTGACCTACGGGTGCCTGAGCCTGAGAGCTCTTGTCCAAGCAGTATGCGTGCTACGAGCTGCGCCGCTGCCGGCCCGCCGACCGCAGACGGCCGGTGACACGTTGCCGTCATGCCCCTAGCACTAGGGCCCTACTGCACTGGCATGACTGCCGGCGATCGCGACATTCTTTGCTTGCTTATTTATGTCCCTGTTCTTGCTTTGATCCTGACCTCTGGAGCATAGGAAGCAAACAAGAACAAAGAAAAAACTAAACTAAACCTAGAAAAAGTAGGAAATAATGCGTACAGACCTATTCTGGAGAAGGACCCACACAATGAACGACCAAGGATTTCTGAGCTCATGGAAGCTGCCATCTTGAATAACATTTAGTAACGATAGCTGGCGCCTCTCAAACTTTGACTTGCAGCCCGCGCTATATTCAAGTGATAAAAAGAAAGAGAGAAAGAAAGAA
>CM057170.1:8797635-8836706 GCA_029962745.1 Echinometra lucunter | reverse complement strand
AACTATAATAATAGCCCCATTAAATAAACTCATCTGTGGGCCAAGGTCAGGGGCAGCGCCAGGGTATTTTGATAGGGGGGGGGGGCAAGATGACCCATAGATGTATAATTCATTTACGTTTTAAAATAAAATAGGAGTATTGTATAGTTGCATAACCTTGGCCCTCTCTGGCATACTCTTCTATCTTCCTCCTCTTTTTCTTCCTTGTCTCCTCTTTTTCTTTTCCTTTTTAATCACTTGAAAGATCATAGCGGCGCCCCCTGCCCCCCCCCCCACCGGCGTAAATCTGTTTTGAGGAGTGGGGGGGGGGGGATGATCACCTTTTGTGCCGATTTTTTTTTCTGTATAAACTCACACTCAAGTTTACACGCACACACCCTCATTCACCCTCGCAGACCCCCACACACATATAATATTGTATTATTTTGCGAGCGAGTGAGCGAAGCGAGCGAGTGAAAAATAACCACTTTTATGGTTTTTAAGAGCATTTCAAATAAAAATTCCACGATATGCCGTCATATGATGGCATTTTTATAAAAAAATTCACCATTCCTGAAAATGAGGGGGGATGTTTGTATATACCATCCCCCCCCTCGAAAAAGAGGGGGATATATTCCCCCATCCCCCAGGATTTACGCCAATGCCCCCCCCCCCATGTAGCGCCGCCCCTGGCCAAGGTTAAAAACACGACGTTGCCATTAACTAGGTGTTGTGGCGTGCGCCTGTAATCCAGCGACTAGTGGAAGTTATATCAGCGGACATAGGTTCGAGTCTGAGTCACATCTTTCGGATGGTGATGTAAAACTATAAAAGGTCGGTCCCAGACGTAAATAATCACATTTGATCATTCACGTCTGTAAAAACCCGTTATCTTGCGCCCCATCAAATTAGTCCTATCGTCTGGCCCCGCCCCTGGGCACGATCGTATGCAGATACATACATCAAAATGGATTTGAAGATACCAATGTGCTTTAACAAATTATGTTGAAAGTGTGGCAAGAATTGGCAAAATGACACGTTGGAGAGAGAGAGAGAGAGAGAGAGAGAGAGAGAGAGATCCCAGACTTATTCTTTTATTATTTTTTTAATAATAGGCGTACATCGGAAATAAAACAATTTTTTGACAATTTTGTTTCAAAAAGGTAGACCTCTATATAATATCATTATTTTGAGCATAAGATATAATTGCAGGTGGTCATTTCAACTCTCTCTCTCCTGGTTTTCTAATATCAGGGCTTTAGTTCTGAAAGTCTGCTTTGATCATAGAGATATAGCTCTATGGCTTTGATGCAGAAAATCTATTCAAAAGGATGGAAGTGCATGATTTTACGAAAGTGAATTAAGATAAAAATTTCGAAATAGAATTAATCGTAGGACCTGGCGTTTTTTCTTTAAAAAAAAGAAGAAATTGTGTGACTTAAAATCAAGACGTTTTTACGACTGTTTAACTGAAAAATTTTATGCTTACAAAATAATCAAAGAGAGAGAGAGGGATGGGGGGGGGGGGCCTTATAAGCTTGTGGAAAATTTTGGAACTTATTGTTTTGTTTGTTTGTTCGTTTTTTGGGGGGTTGCCCTAAAAAAATACTCTCATTTTAATGGTATTTCGTCGATCAGCATGTCTGTGGAATATATTATGACTCTACAAAGCATCTCGCTTGCCGTCCGAAACCATCATTGAGCAAAGCCAGCGACCGACATAAAAATGTAGAACTATATGGCTTAGTCACCAAAATACAATATGGTTTTTAATTTGTCGGCGACCTCACTGCCCAAATGTTATGGTATTCTGACATCTCGCTGCTGGAATAAGAGGCTTGCTGCCCGAAACCATCGTCTCTAGATTTACACATCGAGCGAGCAGAACAAAAAACAAAAAACAAACAAACAAACAAACAAACAAACAAACAAACAAACAAACAAACAAACAAACAAACAAATTAAACAAACAAACACACACACAAAAAACAACAACCAAATGTTATCTAGGCCATTTTTTATTGAAAGCAGGGGCGGCTCTACAGAGGGCAGGGTGGCGATCACCCCCTTATGATTTTCTTTGATTGAAAAAAAAAAGAGATAACAAGAAAACAAAAACCAAAAAAACGGAAAAAGAAAAAGATAGGAAGAAGAATAAAGAAGAATAGAGGGCTCAGTTGTGCAACAAAATACCCGACCCAAATTTTGTTCATTTAAAACGTAAACTCAACTATGGTTACTCTTGCCCCCCCCCCCCCTATCAAAATACAATTTGCCACTTACATGTAGGATTCGGCTTGTAGTTCTATTCAGGCCTGGTTGTACTAACATTCTCAGAGAAGAAGAATTAATGGTATAACAGAGACACAAGATGCAAACCACTTTCCTTTCATAAGATCGAGAATATAATTATGGCATATGGGTTTACTTAACTGCGAGCGAGCGAAGCGAGCGGGCGCTTCCAGGTTTTTCCTTTACTTTCTTTTTTCCCCTTTCTTTTCTCTTTCTTTTTCTTTCCTTTCTTTTCTCTTTCTTTCTTTTCTTTTCCTTTCTTTCCCCCTTTCATTTCTTCTTTTGCGTGTCTTTCCTCTCCCTTCTTTTCCTTTCTCTTTTCCGTTTTCTTCCCCTTTCCTTTCCTTCCTTCTTTTGCCGACAGCGGTGACGCATTTGACGCCAGAAATTTTTAGTGGGGGCCACACGCCACGCCCCCCCCCCCGCTAGTGACACACCGAGCAGGGGCGTAACAGATACCTGTTATCAGGGGGGGGGGGCAGAGCCCAAAATTTCCCGGTAACTAGTCTATGTCTAGAATCTGTGGCGTAGCTAGGACTACATTTTGGGAGGACGGTAGTGCTCCACCGGCGTAAATCCAATTTGAGGAGTGGGGGATGAAAAACTTTTTTCACGATTTGTTTCCCTGTCACACACATTTTCATTTCTATTTTGAGAGCGAGCGAGTGAAGCGAGCGAGCCAAAAATAACCACTTTTCTCGATTTTAATCGTATTTTCGGATGGAAATCCTAAGATTTTGACGAGTGAGCGAAGCGAGCGAGCCAAAAAAACCACTTTTTTGTTTTCAATACCATTTTCAAATAGAAATTCTAAAATAAAATGGTTGCTTATGATAGATATTCAGAATTTTTACTTTCTGATTAATTGAAATATATTTTCTTCCTTTAAAAAAAAGTGTGTTTGCATGGGGGGAGGGAATTTGTACACACCATCCCCCTCCCCCCTCTCCCCCAAGTGTGGGTGATAGATTCCCCTACCCCCTGGAATTTACGGCAATGTAGTGCTCCCTAGAGGGGAGGGTGCAGGGAGGGGGGGAGTTTCCCCCCTCCCGCGCGAAGCGCGGAAACTCTGACGTTTCTTTGAATATTATTGTTGGTAATAAAGTCTATCTTCTGTGGCGTAACTAGGATTTCATTTTAGGAGGACGGTAGTGCTCCCTGGGGGGAAGGGTGCAGGGAGGGGGAAGTTTCCCCTCCCGCGCAAAGCGCGGATGCTCCGGCGTTTTTGCGCCGTCAGTTCCCGCTCTTCTTACGCTCTCTGCCTGTTATGGGGTGGGGGGGGGGGGGGGGGGGGGGGGGAGGGGTCATATGCATAGCCAAAAAATTTCCCGGTAATTAAGTCTAGAATCAGTGGTGTAATTCTCTGCCTGTTTTCGGGGGGGGGGGGAGCAGAGCCGAAAATTTCCCAGTAACTAAGTCTAGAAATAGAATGTACGGAGATGAGCCCGCACCGCGAGTTGCTTGTTGTGAAGCCCCAAGCGGGTGGGTCCAAGGGCTCTGGCTTAGGGCCCCTGATGGGGTCTACAGGGAAAGCCATGCGGGGGAGCCCCCGGAAACTCCGGGGTTTTGGTACTAAATTTTCTCTCATTTCTTTTGTTTCACTTTGCTTTCTTTTTTTTTTTCTTTCCCTCTTTTCCCTCTCTCTCTTCTTCTTTCTCCCCTTTTTCTATTTTTCTTTCCCTTTCTCCTTCCTTTCCCTTTCTCCTTCTTTCTTTCCCTTTCTCCTTTCTTTTCCTTTCTTCTTCTTTCTTTCCCTTTCTTCTTCTTCTTCCTTTCCCTTTCTCCCTTCCTTTTTCTTCCTTTCCCTTCCTTTCATTTTTTTCCCGGTGGTTTGGTGGATTTTCCCGCTGAAATCCTTCAGGGGGGCACTCTGCCCCCCCTGCCCCCCTCCCCGGTTGTTACGCCACTGACACTGACACTGACAAGGGGAGAGTGGATGGGGATTCATGAAAGTTACAGATACATACAAAAATCTTATAGAAGGTGGGTGTCTTGAAAAAGGGCACATTTACACATAAATAAGTTTCTAGGGGACAGTGCTCGTTTGCCCGAGAGCGTCGCTTAATGCAGTGTCTTATGGAAAATGACGCCCTTTTTCTATTTGAGAAGGCGGGGGGGGGGGGGGGGTTAACTGTAAGTCAGACTTCTCTCGCTAGTTCGAAAAAAAATCCGTGCATGTAAAAAAGGCCGTACACAGGTTTTCCTGGGGCAGGGGGGGGGCGGGGATGGGCAAGAATAGTTTTTCAATGTTTAAGCGAACACGCAAGCAAGGGCGCAAAGCGACAGGGCGGGTTTTTGTTTGTTTGTTGTTGTTGCATATTTATGACTGAAATTGAACGATCTGGTGCACACCTGGGGGAGGGGGATTTTGGAAATTTACAATAAAACGGTGAGAAAAAAAAGTAAGAAAAACAAAATCTCGGGGGGGGGGCAGCTGCTGTGGTTGAATAAACAGAATTAAACAGAAATGACAAAATTGCTAATGCTGCAAAGCTGAAACTTTATACTAGTCCTGGATACTAGTTTCTTTTTTTTTTTTTGTTTTTGTTTTTTTTTTTGTTTGATTGCCTCAGTGTCTCGAAAAATCTTTGCACGAAAATGAAAGTCGTCAGCGTACGTACGTACGCGCGCTTGCGTCTAGTATACGTTTTTTGTGTGTACTGTGTGCGCGTGCAATAGACCGCGCGGCGCACGCGCGCGTACGTAAGGGTCATTTACCTGTAATATAATTTGCCTGCCATTTTGTGAAATCATAGAAGGAAAACACTGTAAATACATGTACTTTTTGTCTTTTTGCCTCCTGAACTGGTGAAAACCGACTCGATGAAGGTAAGTTCAGAACTTGAGCTAATTTTGTGGTTCGTTACTGAGTGTGATCCTTGTGTGAGTTTTGTAGAAATTTGGATTGAATTCGCGTGTTGTGAAATAGAAGTTTCTTAAGTAACGCTTTCCAATGGAGGCCCTTTGTTTGACGTGCATTTAGAATGCGTGAGTCAATGCCTTGCTACTGACTGTGTGTGGTATGTATGGAGAACTATGAATGATAATTCGAACCTGAATTTGATAAAGGCTAAAAAGTAATTCGATAAAGTTTTACAAGTAAATTTCTCCTTTATATGTTGGTTCAACATATTATTTTGGAGTAATAAAATGTTTAAAAACCAGTCATGCTAATATAATATTGAATTGCTGCCACGCATTGTTTCCAACTCCAACTTCCAAGACCAAGTGAGTTGATCAAGCCAAGGCAAGGCATGGCTCGTTATGAAGCAGCAAATCACCATGGTAAAATGATAATACCATGTTTTGCTGTGCGTAAGTGAATGGTACATGAGGAGGCAAAATGAAAATCTGCCCAGGCCAGGCAAAAAGAGCGGATTCAATTCCAATCGCAACCATTTGTATATTTTCGGCATTAAACAACAATTATGAAATCGAAGAAAACTATCTGAAAAATTGTCTCCAATAATATGTGTTAATTCACTCGGGAGCATTTTTACATTATCGGCACACCGGAAGTGTTGTTTTGAGCTTTGATGTTTGACCTTGTTGCTTGGTATTCATACCTTGTGTAGGCTCAGTGCATGTACTCCATTGCGAGTCTTTAGTTTCAAAGTAATCAAGTGAAGAGTACCAAGCAGCACTGCGAGGTTCACAACAACACTTCCCGTGTACATTGTACCGATGATGTCAGAATGTCTGTGAGCTTCAGTCTGATTTTTTAAATGCACATAGAATTCAGGTGTAAAGAATTTCACTTGCACTATACAGAACTTGACAAGCACACGTAACGGTGATCTCGCCAGTGTAGAATACACATGTACGTATTGTGTGCAAATTCTAGAAGCTCTTGATGCATCTCGCACAAAATTCGTGTGACATGAGCAAAAAAAAAAGACCTTGAAATATTTTATTTTTGCCCTAACTTACAACATTAGCACTAGCGTCCGAAAAATGACAAGCTTGGTTGTGCACTGGGGGCACCATGGAGGTATAGTATGTTACGTTGGTCGTTGGAAAGGGGAGTATCTGAATTCATATATACCACGCGCAGAAATGAAAATAAAATGTGTAAATTTTGTTGCTTCCAAATTTGTGAATTTCCTACATCTACATGTACACTGTACATGCCCAAAAAAATCCTTGCAAAGAACACTGCATGGTAAGGTAATATGTCAGCGGCAGACTGTACCAGATTGGAAAAAAGAAGATTAGTGATTATTTTCAGATACTTTTTTTTATTATTTCATTTTAAGAAAATGAAATAGAAAATGTTTTTGGGTGCTCATCTGCATTCTGCATTAGTGCTGCAAAAAGCATCTTATTTGGGGATGGATGGGGGGGGGGGTGTTGCAGATTTGCCCCCCCCCCTTTTGAAAGCCAGTGGCTCCCTCATTTGAAACAACCAAAGTTCTTTTTTTTTTCACTTATCAGTAATTCTGAGGGTAAATTAGATACCTGAAAATGCCGAGGACACTTTTTTTTTAATGCTTGTCATCATATTTTTCGGGTAAAAGAGACACCTGAAAAAGCCGACCAGGAAAAATGTTGGATCGTGGATCCCTCCCTGTATTTGTCTTGCTGTGGCAAAAAGGTCTTGATCAATCAACTCGATATAAAACTATATTCTATAGAGTAAAAAGCCCGTCACTGGACCGTCCCATGATTCGACTTTTTATCACTGTATATCATAGCCACAGAACTCACAAATCACATCATTACACACACAAATTGTCCCTCACCACATGTACAGTACATGTAAGTCCCGAAGTCACAAATCCATCTAAAAAGCCAAATTCTGTCATAAAATATATGGGATGGTTGCTATTTTTCCGAAGCATGCAGGGCTTATTAGTTGAGTGCAAAGAATTAGATTGCTGGAAAAGCTCTGAAAATCAAGAAATCTGGGGTTTTGTGGTGAGATTTTTTTTTTGCTTAAATTACAAGCCACATATGCGATGGTATTGAAAAACAAATTGGAAAACTACATGTATCAATTTCCCTTTACTTGTCAATTCAGTTTCTTAAGTACAAAGTTGAATGAGGGTCCCGACTCGCAATTTGTCATAATTAGACCAAAATGGGGGGGGGGGGGGGGACACTGATGGGCCCTGCAACATTCCAGATGTATAATCTGTATAGTGTGGTGCAATTCATCAGCTCTCTTACCCTATTGAGTACTAGTAAGGTGTAGTGCAGCCAGCTTGCTGTATTGCCAGGGGATACATGTTTGGAATGAACAGGCCTGAAATTTTTGGATCTACTGTAATTGAATCTTTTGTTTAAACAATTCAGCGCTGTGATTAAAATAGATAAAAACATACATTTATGAAGATATCATTTTTTAAACAGTAAGTTTAACTGAATAAATATTGTAGAAGATCTTAAGCGGTCGAATCGTGGGTAGGTTACAATGTAGTCTACACGTGGATACCATATTCATGGTGATGGAATATGATACAAGGATGCCACTTTTCAGACAAAAGTAGGAATTCCTACTTTAGCAGTATATTTTTGTCCGTAGAAAACACCTTTTTTGTGTACAAAAGGGCCAATTTTTGATGATTTTTCCTACTTTTTTAAAATCAATTGTAAGTGGCATCCCTGATAATACCAAATGGTATGAAAGGCAATATGATATACATTATTGTTTTAATTTTTTTCCCCTCATCTCAGAGGCCACCAGGATGCCAAAAGACAAGTATGATAAAGACAAGTACGACAACCATAGTCACCACAACGGGGTCTCCTCTAGTCACAAGGGTCACAATGGGATTGCAAGGGAGAGGGGGCATCGCATCATGTCACAGGACGAGGTGATTGGGGGCAAGAAGTCCCACTGGGAGGGTCTAGAACTTACCGGTAAGTATCTGTTTGTCAAGATACATGTATGTTTGTAACATGCGCATGGTTCATATAGGATCTATCCGCATGGGTTCATTATAGGATCTATCCGCACGAGTTTAGGCTGTGTTCATTTATCGTACAAAGCCATTATTAGGCTGAGTGCGATAGATGCACACAGCCTCAACGAGGTGTAGCAAAGCACAGCAAAACACAGAGAGTATGCCTCTATAAGTGTATGGTTCTCAGCAGAAAGGATAGCCTTGAGGGAACTCATATACAAATGATACACGCGCATGGGTTCATTATAGGATCTATTTGCACGAGTTTAGGCTGTGTTCATTTATCGCACAAAGCCATTATTAGGCTGAGTGCGATAGAAAGTTCAACGGTGTAATGCGCTTCCAATATAGTATGCGCGTCAATGTCCTTGCCATATAAAACAACACAACACGCGCGTGAGATGTAAAAAATGTTGGATAGGACTGTAAACTATTGCACGCTTTTTCCAGGCTCAAAACTGAATCACATGTGACTGCGCTCAATCCCATTGACAAGATTCACACAATCATGGAGGCCGCTGGCTTTCTTGTGTGACATCACATACAATAAGCACTGCAAAACTTAACAGTGCACTTCCTATATACATGTGTCACTGTCCTTGCCATATGAAACAAAACAACACAACTTGTGCGTACAGCGTAGAAAAACATTGGATAGGACTGTAAACTATTGCACGCTTTTTCAAGGCTCAAAAACTGAATCACCCATGACTGCTCTCAACCAACTATTTGATTAGGATTTAGGAGTGAGTTGCAATTGAAATATAAGATGGGTTACATAAAACAAGGTTTCTGATTGGTCAAATTTGCTCTTCTTGCCATTTCGTAATTCGTTATATGGTACATAACGCTGTTACATGTATGTTGCATGCTTATTTGTGTACAAAATCCCATAGGCAAAGGTATCGATAACTTACGAATTATCGATAATACGGAGTTCATTGCAATGTATGTTGCAATGTATAGTTTGGTAAGCTCTTATCCCAAGAGCAGTTTCCCATCTTACATGTATTTAACGCATAGTACATGTTCATTGTCGTCAAATATACCATAAAATGTGCATCCATATACATGTAGATACAGAATTTCTCTCGTGCACTGTATCTCACTCGGCCTAAGGCCTCGCACGGTGACATATAATGCACTTGAGAAATTCTAAAGCTATTGATGCACACATTACGGTATATTCAACTCCAGAGCATGCGCTATATGTATAATATATTGCCCATAGCAGAATTATGTTGCCCAGAGTTGCAGTCCCTCTGGTTGCAAGTCATTTATGTCACGTATGTAATCTGATCCAAGCATTTATGATGTACTGTGCATATCCATTGTTTCATCCTCACACATGCATAACAATTCTGCTGCAGCACATTCCACTTTAATTCTCAGGATACATGTAGGAACTTCCCAAGGTTCCTGGATGTTAAACGAGACAAAATATTGGATATTTTTGTTTTAGCTGTTATATAAATTGTCATTGGGAAATTGAAGTACATGTATTTCCTGGAAGAAGTACTATACTCAGTGCATCAAGAGACACTGCACGCTGTCACCAAGATGAGGCAAAACATATCATTGCACTGTATGAAAGCCCTGATGTGATAATTATCAGTCGTATCTGAACTACAGTACACAACCAGGCCGACACTAAGCTGACTCCAAACCGACTGCTTTTTGACCATCAGCTTGCTGTCTGTCTGGTATTGCTCTCGGTGTGACTGAAGTATAATGCTGCTGCAGATGCTCATGATAATTGAAAATAATAATGAAATAATGGAACTTTTCCTTTACGAGGGAAATTTGGTCATTTAAAGAGAAGCTTGGGTTTGTGGGAGAGGTGAAAAAAAAAAATTACCTGTGGCTGTGAGCCTCTACATTGTTTTAATTTCAGTTTGGAAGAATACCTGAGTAGAAAATAAATCAGAAAGGATTGCTCTTCAAATGCCCTTGTTTGAAATAGCAAGAAACCGCCAAAGTGTTCAGGCCAGAATTTAATGTGAAGTCCCATATGCCAACATTTGTGTGCAGTGCATGTGTGTTTCAGTTAGTTTCAGTCAATTTCTTCTCATTTTGATAATTCCAAAATCTCATGGTATACACCAATTTTACGTACATATTTGACCTTCTCCACTCTAGTGGCTTTCCCAAATACTGTTTGAAGAGTCAATACAAGCCCTTGTAGCTTTGCTGAGGAAATGAATCATTGAATTTCCAATGTTTGTATTAATTGACATTTTGCTCTATGTATGCTTTTCTTCTGATCACATTAATTAAAAATATTTCATATCTGATTTTTCGAAATGATTTGTTAACATTCTTTGACAATGTTTCTCTCTGATTTTTTTAACGTTTAGGTACTATACGCAATATCAGTCCACAGCTTTGGAAACTGAATCATTTAACTGTGCTGTATATGACTGACAATCAACTGACCCGAGTGCCTGCTGATATCTGTCAGCTTACTCATCTTCTCAAGCTAGACCTTTCGTATAACAAGCTTAGGAGCCTACCAGTAGAGATAGGGGACCTGACTTCTCTCAGGTATGTTGATTATTACCATGCTAGTATTACTGTATAAGCTGTTATTTTCGTGAATTTTGTGAACCACTCACCAGTCACAAATTTAACAACACTTGAATTTATGTCCGCACGTTTGCTTTAGCTCTTGTCATGTGCAGGTTGTTGCCAACGCCATATACATGTACATGTATGTGGAGAGTGCAGCAGTCCTTTGTGTGTAGCATCATATATCACAACACACAAACATTATCACTCACCACAAGCTGGTTCCATAGTCACCGCCACCTCTAAAAATGTGGAATTTTTTCAAAGCACGCGGGTCTATGGTGGGGTGCTAACAGATAGAGGGTTGCCAAAAACGCACTATAAATCAAGAAATCAGGGGTTTTATGGTGGCTTTCTTTTTAATCGCAAACTATGAGTGTGATGGATCAGCAAAAAACAATTTGAAAACAAATCCCCTGTATTTGCCAATATGGCTCTTTTATGTACTAATAAGTTCGCTGCGAGTCCCATCTTGCTACTGCACTTGTGCTCGCGAAATCAAAGACTTACGAAAATGTCCCTAAGCCTGTGATTCGCGAAAATATCTATGCGCGAAAATATTGTCTTATACAGTAATATAAGAGAGATATATGAATTTCGTTAGAGCTCTTGTACAGTTGGTAGTAAAAAGAAAATTTGCATGAAAGTGATGAAATAAAGCTTCACATTGTCCGCCTTGCATAAGAAAGATACATCCTGTACATGTACATGCCAGGGGAAAAAAATTAATTATTTTTTTTCCGGGGCTACTTTTTGGACTTATTCACCCAAGTTTTCTTCATTGTATTACAATTTACATTGGAGCCTATGAAAATTTCGGGGGCTCTTTTTTAGTTTTCCAGGGCTCTCTGTGGCATTTCGGGGGCGAATTCGCCCCGAGCCCCCTTATATTTTTTCCCCGTACTACATGCAGGAGATCATGTGATAGTCTCTGGGGAGTTTTAGTGTGAATACGATCGCAATGTAATGCTTACATGTACACTCTGCCCAACACTAGGACCACTTAGCCTATACAGTGTACATGTAGGCATTCATTTCTTTTTTTGCTACTTCACTGTAGTGAACATGTACATGCACAGAGCCTTTAAAAGCAGGGCGAGACACTAACGGGTGCCCAGGACCTGAACAATTTTAGCAAGGGCTCAATACATTTGGAGCTGCGAATTTTCAGTCCATGCCCCCTACTACCAAAAAAGACTGGTGGAGCGCTACCTTTAAAGGCATTGGTTAACATTGTTACAATTTTTTTAAAAAATCATTTTGCTACTTGAAAATGGGATAAACATAAGGGTTAAAGTGTAAAAATACCAGTCTGAAAGTTTCAAAGTATAGGTACCAATCCTGCAGACCCAAGCTCATAAATATTCTTAAATATTCATAGGATTAGGATTAGGATTAGGGTTAGGGTTAGGGTTAGGGTTAGGATTAGGGTTAGGATTAGGATTAGGATTTCAGCTTGCGTCTGCAGGATTGGTGCTTATATAGTGCTTACCGTATAATATCCACAGGAAGTATTTTTAGATATTAGAAATGTGAACCAGTGTTTGAAAAATATATAAGGGTCGGTTGCACAGACTAGACGTAAAGAGTGCGCTTGCTCGCATGGCTCACTGGACCGTACTGTGTGTATTGGCATGTCACGAGGAGGGAGGCAGAGGAATGTTGTTTTTTTTTTAACTCGAGCAAAACGGTCCTCGTATTTATTGTCTCTGAGACCAAAAATACTAAAATCGTGGTTTGCCTCTTACTAACCGTTTTTCATTCCAAATTATGGTTTGGTTCAGGATTTTTGAGTACAAATACAAGTACTCATACACATGTTTCATCTTAGTTTGAGAATTTTTTTAAATCAGCTGCTCACAAAGTTAGCCAATGCCTTTAAGCCTGCCAGAATAGAGAAGGATAGAGAGAGAGAGAGGGGGGGGGGGGGGGGATGGGATGGGATGGAGAAAGAGAGAGGATGTGAGCAAAATCTTTTCCCTCCCATGAAGTTTAGTTCAACTTAGTTGTCATGGCGATATACATGTACATTATCACTTTAAAAAAACATGTGGTTATCTTATTACATACAAGTACTGTACATGTATGTAGCTTGGATTCTGAATGTGTTATGTAATATGCACTTTAATAAGCTTATCAACAGAGATCTACATGTACATGTCAGCTTGATCTTTTTCAGTGGTGGTTGCCATGGCTTTAATGATGGCAATGTCATAAATTATGCTTTCATTATGTAGTGTTAACTGTAGGTGGTGTAGTAATGATCTTGAAAAATGTGTTACATGTAGATTTTGTTACGTAGTTTTGTAAAATGGTGAAGTTGGTGTTAAGTATGATGATGGTGATGATGATGATGGTATGATGAGGATGATGATAATGATTAGGATGATCTGATAATGATGACATAGCAGCAGTGGTGGTGGTGGTGATGATTATGACTTCACTACGTGTAATGGAAAAAGACTTGTTCAAATCTACAATCTGTAATCTAGCTTTGGTCGTTTCATATGTTGCTTAGTGCACAGCCTGTATGTATAATGTACATGTACATGTACATGTAAATGTATGTTGTAACTTTACAATACGTAACTTTATTTTGCATCAGTTGACAAACATGATTTAGAACAGAAGAGAACGGCAGGCCATCAGGGACAACTACTGTGAAAGTGGAAAGATCAGACTCATTAAAGATAAGCACTCAATTAAGGAAATCTATTACATGTAAGCACAGCAGTATATTTTTGGCATTGATCATTTATGAAATGTACATTTTCACTGTACATGCCATAATCTAATCTGAGTGATTAAGGTGAAAAAAAGAATGGGCAAGCACTAAGATTTTTTTTTCATGTGCCTGTAGGCTTCCTACACCGTATCTCTTGGCAAATCCCAATTGTTTTTCTGCAACTCATTTACTCAAATTGAAGCATTTAATTTGATACCAAATTTGAACAAAAGTGCCTGTACATAACAAGCTATATACATGTATCATATAACCAAACACCTTGCCATGTGTATTGTATTGCAAGTAAATTCCAATTTCCACTTGAGATGTACAATGTAGGGCGACATGTACATGTAGGCTTTCAGTCACGCTGTCAATACACTGGTATGAAAACTAGCAGCCGTCATCATGTCGCCTGACATGATTTAATTTTCAGCTCTATAAAATGCCAGATTAATGCTTGTATCATGGGTATGTGTGAAATGAGCATCTACATGTACATGTACATCTATTTGTACATGTACATGTATTAGGATAAGTCTCTCCTTATGGTGAGACAAATTTTGCTTCTAAAATTCTAATTACTGTAGCTTTTGGAGCGAATTGAATAATTATCAGAAAAGTCCACAGTAATAATAATAATAATAATAATATACAGTTCTTGTATAGCGCATATCACATTATGATATAACGTCTCTATGCGCTTCCAAAGGACTTGGATATCATTACCCCAGCTTTAGCCCGGCAGCCGGCAGTACTGTACAGTACATCATGTATTAAGCATTTGGAAATCAAAAGTTCATTTGACATTGTTATTGTTTGCCAGAAAGTGAAAGAGAAGAGCATACATGTATGCACATACAGATTACCAATGTAGCCATACAGGAAACGATAGAGGTGATTTGTTTTCAGATTTGTACTTATTTTTACTTTTGGAGCCTCATTCAGACATGATACATGATGTGTAGTATACTCTTAAAACACTGCGGCAGCAAAATGGAATAAGATTAATGAGCAAATTGTTTGTCCCAAACTCATAATCATTTTTTTTTTTTATAGGGGAAAGATCACTAGAGGATTCATTCACATTCAAAGACACTACAGGTACAATGTAACTACATATACAAAATCAAATTCAACTTACATACAAGTACTATCAGTATTAGATTTTCCAAAAAATTTAAGTAATTCCCCTGGTAAGTCATCTTTTTTATTTGTATTTCCCCTCTTCTGCTATGTATTTCTTGACTTTTCAGAATTCTCTGTTCAAACCCAGTTCCATACAGATTCTGTTTTATCTTTTCCAGTTTTGTTGCATTTATACATGTAAAACCAAATTCTTTAGTTTGTAATCATAACACAGTGCAGACATGTACAGAATAGTCATCCAGAGGCCGTTGTTCTGCCCAGCGAGTTTGTTTTATCCTTCACTTGAAATTCATTTGCATATTTTAATATGCTATGTGATTTTTCTAAGCTGGTTTTCCTGAGCCTTATTAAGGCATAAACTAAAAGGGAAGTCGTTTCATGTTTGTAGAATTGGAGAGGAAGGATCAGTGTGAAGGATATGAAAGTAACCTACATGTATAAGGACATGTAATGAGAAAACAGGAAAACTGTAAAGTCAGAATGTAGTTTCTCTCTTGCCTTTTAAAAAAAAACTTGCTCAAGAGTCAAGAATTCAGTATAAAATAGCACCCTTTCTCATCTACATGTACAGGCGTACTAGTGTATAAGCTAATATTTTGGCGTACAGATATTTTAGCGATTTGAGACAAGTTTGACATATTAGCGAGTTATTATTTTCACGTTTTAAAAGATATTTCTACACAAGTATATAGGCATTTTACTGAGTGGAAATTTTTGCGAGGATATCATTGCGAAATTAGCGAAAATTAAACCACTGCGAAAATTTCAGCTTATACAGTAATTTATACATGTACATGTAGATTCTTAGTTATCTTGTTTACAGCTTTATTTATGTTACAGTGAAACAGCATTATTATTGCCATTAATCATCAAAGTGAAAATGTCATTATGATTACATGTTAATGCCAATACTGCATACTGTTTCGCGCACATTATGATTGTGTTATCATGTTTTATGGATTGTATTCTTTGTTTATAATTAGCCCACAATCTTGTTTTGTGTATATTCTGTATTCTTTAGTTAAAATGTACATTACCACAACTGATTTACCTGCCTTGAATCTAAATACATGTAGGTTCATAGACCTGTCATATTGATATTTGTTTATGTTCCAAACTTTTATTTTCCCTTAGAGATAAAGAAATAATCACAGCAGTGATATTGCATTCCCAATAAACAAAAACCACCTTTCAGATGTTTATGGTACAAACGTACATGTAGATACAATAACGGAGGCCATCTTTATTTTTAATGAAATGTTTTGTTAATCCTTTCTCACACTGTACATGTAAATGTCTTTTGAAATGTAACTGATTGATCGACAGGAAAGTCATGGAAAAATGTTGAGAAATCTTGCATACATGTATTTATGCACATGTGTAGTCTTCTGCAATAGTGGACAGTGCTCTCATTAGAGTGTGTCCTACCATGTACTGTACTCCAATTTGAAACTGAAAGTGAAGGGTTCACTGATTGCTATTGTATTCTCTGCACATGCTTCATGCAGTATGAATCTCTAATATCATTTATTCTCTTTAGTTACATTTTCTTGAAATTTTGCATTGTCTAATTTGAATGACCATTGTTTTATTGATTAATTGATTGCTATGTATGTACTTACAAAAAACAATGTAATATTTACATGTACTTCTGCAGTATTGATGCAGGATGGCCCATTTTTCTCTGTGATGGCGGTTTTCCATGAGGCCTTGATGGGTTACAATACTAAAGGTACAGGTATTCAACGACAATCAGTAATAAAGACACATAACAGCAACAAAACATGATGAGGAAGATGCTGCTGCTGCTGCTACTGCTGCTGCTGCTGCTGCTGATAATGATGAAGAAGAAGAAAACAAAATACAGAAATAGATGTGTACACAAATAAATTAGTATCAGAAAGAAGTGGATTATTCTCCAAAGAAATACTGTTGCACATTCTTAGTATACTATATTCAAGTATATTGTTGCTTGTCGAGACAATTATTTGTACATGTAAATTATCAGATAGTCATGAATTTTAAAAACATTCTTTAAAACACAACCGTTCATATCATTTTAAAAGATCATAAGCAATGCTGCAAAATACATGTGTGGTGCATATTTCAAGCCTAACACATGGGTTACTGAAAGTTGCTTCATGCTTATGGATATTGTAAAATATTGCTTTTCAAATACACTTTGATGTTACATGTATGTATGTATACAACACTATGCAAGTAATATGTACACTGTACATGTATAATTTGATTTTTCTGTTTGATTCCTCAGAACTTTTTATCAGATTTACTGAAACAGTCAATTCAGTATTTAATATTTACCATATACATGTACATAACATTATGGATCTCTTAGAAAGCTTTTTGAGCTGAAAATCTTCATCGCTCATACATGTTTAATCTTGTAAAAGGGTAGGCCTAATGTACATGTACACATGATACCAATATACAGTACCTTAATGTACATGTAGGTCAATGTTTCAACCTACATGTACATGCATGTAATGGTACCATACTCCTTTGTAAATTTATAACATAATAATTGGTGAAAGATACAGTAGTAGGTTACTGTTGTCACAGTGATACTGAATTGGTATGTGATTAATGATGGAGTATGATACTGTACAATGCGATTAGACCAACATGTAGAGTACACTGTACATGGCAAGTTTCCAAAAGAGACTACCCTCAAATTATGACTTGTTCTTCTGCCTGCATGCTACACTGTGCGTGACACAGCGTGTACATATTTTTTGTCCGCGTATGTAAAAATGTATTTACTCAGTAGTCATAATCTGGCGGACTGAATTATCTCAAAATTGCTTATTTGGCACTGTGGTCTGTATGCAGATTGAAACCGCTAAAGAAACAAGGACTTGCTTGAGTAGCATACTAGTAGTCATCAATACAATAGCACACTTTATAACATCCCACACAATACATGCAGTGAAGTCATTGTTTGTGTGTGAGGTGCAAGCAGTCAACCCTCCCACGCATCCTGTATGTGGAAGGGTTTTCCCTGGCTGTATTGCCAATGGCCCTCATTTCACTCTATTCAGAGGAAAGTACATTGTTATAATGAGAATGCTCTATTGATCAAGGAGGCTTTTGTGTGACCCCCCTGTGTTTGGGTCCCATTTACAATTACTCTTACAATGGGTGAACTTTGAGGTTATTGTGGGTCTACATGAAGTACATGTATAACAATGGACATGAACATGGGCAACTTGTTTACACGTACTGTTGTACACTGTACACTAGTTTACATGTTCATTGTCTTAATTATGTTTTAAAGAAGATTTTGAGTTCTAGGAGGAGATGAGAGTCATTTCATATCAGTTTAGAAGGATATCGCAGTGGGAATGACACCTGAGATGGACTCCTATTCAAAATGCGAAATGCTCGAGTGTTCACTTCAGCCAAAACATTTTTGTGTAGTCTCTTGTACTCATTTCTGTATACATGCTCCTCCCCCTCTTCAACAAGAAGGAAAAGACCCCTCTAATTAAAGTCCTCTGATCAAGCTGAGTACATGTACATGTGATATCTTCTGGTATTGTACACTATTCTATACATAATGTAGGCTTGAGCCCCGACAAAGTTTGTTTCTGTTACATTACCAAGAATCTTGGTTAGATATTCTGGGAAGAAGGATGTTGATTTTATTGTGAGGTGATTCATTAAACATTGGTCGAGGTTCACTGTACATCAGGTTCTTTCGATGTTTGATGTGGATGTATGCCAAGTTTCCTCTTCTCCCCTTTCAGAATTTTATAGATCTGCATGTACATGTACACCAGAACTTGTAAACATAACTGCATGTATACTGGTACATCTATGTGCACATAGAGGCTATAGAGTATTTGCACAGTAACTCTGCACCATTGTTGTATTCCAGTTTATGGAACATGACTCTACAGTTAATTTTTTTTTTTTTTTTAATCCTTTTTCATATGCACTTTCAGAAGAGTAATATTGGAGGAAAGTTAGAAAGAGAATGGTCGAGTTCAATGCATATTAGGAGTCCTATTTAGTTAGGGTTAGTTCCGTATAGTGTCTTGTTCAGTAAGGCATTGAGATAAACTGTGCTACTTAATGTAGGAGTTGAACCAGGCAGCTCTGGGAGCTTGTATAACGAGAGCACATGTGCTTTAAAACAGGATACGTACATGTGCCAAGTTTTCTCGCCCTGACCCTATGTTTTTTTAGAAATGCAGAGTTGATTTAGTTGATTTTCTTTTGACATGTGGTAAACTAACACACATCCGTACATTTTACGTGTATGTGCCAGCCCTAATTGAAATACTAGCACTGCATACTGTTTAACCGTGTATTAAGTTACAGTGCTTTGCACATGATCCACACATGAAGGCAGACTTGTTCTGTCTTCTCCCCCTTTTCATCTCAGATTTCTCGACCTAATAAAATTCATGCTTTCACCTCCGATTTCTTCACCTCGGGGAATTAATGCAGCCAGCTGCGGTTGTTTCCGTATGAGCTTGGATCACCCTGCAGGTGCTACACGTAGGTCTGAAGGGGAATTCCATAGCCTCCAAGGTCATGGGTACCTATCATAAACCCAAAGGAACCCAAAGGAACCTACCGGATCTCCAGAATTCTTTATTTTTAATTTTTTTCCACCTAACATAATCCATGTTTTCACCTCTGTTTTCTCCACTCTAGGGAATTAATGCTGAACAACAACCAGCTTCGGTTGTTACCCTATGAGCTGGGACGGCTCATTATTACCCTGCAGGTGCTTGGTCTGAAGGGAAATCCCCTAGCCAGCGAGGTCATGAGCATCTACAATGAACCCAAGGGTACACACAAACTCCTCTCATACATGTTGGACCACATACATCGTAAGTTGAAACTGCTTTGAATTACTCATTCCATCAAACTCATTTTTTATTGTCCTGTTAGAGCACATACCTGTACCTTTACATCATTATGTGAATGCAGTTTCACACCACTCTACATTACTTTGAAACTAAAAGCTTCTGGAAATATTGTGAGTAGATGAGGGTTGTCAAGGTTTCCTGAGCACTACAAAATTGTTAATTATTGTGAATTTTTGCAATTTGCAAAAGTACTTTTTAACAGAAAATATCTTTGCAATGACTCCTGGGGAGCGTTTCATGATGAGTTTTGTCGGTGATTTTCACTGACTAATTTGCTCTCGGCCAATCAGATGCGAGGATTTTCAGTAGCTTATAACAGTTGACAGTGAAAATCACTGACAAAACTCTTCATGAAACGCTCCCCTGGATTTGATCATGTAAATTAACATCTAACTTTTTATACACTGTACATGTAGCTTGCACACCGGCCCTTTTTACACTTAGCCCTCTTTTAGCCTTCAGATCTTCTGGTCTACATCTACATGTAGAAGGAACCCTGAATCTTTAACGTTAGGGACAGATGTGATGATTGTCTCAGATGTGTCCTTGATCCCTTTTTTTCTATTATCATTATAAAGAAAAAGTTATGGCACCTTGTGCTGTGGATATCTTGAAACTAGGCTTGTCTGGCAACCTGCCTTAGTGACCTAGATGGAATTTAAAAGTAGGCTTCTAAAATAAGACTGCATATGTTGTTTGCTGTGAATTTTGCACAACCCATTGTGAATGGACACCGAGAAGTTGAATTTTAACCACTAAAAATTGAAAAATAAATGCAAGTGGTTCTCTAGCAGGCAACTCAAGTGACATGTGAATCCATGTCAATGGGGTACAGCCCCTTTGCTTGGCCCATAGGTGCCTGTGTCTATGAGGTAGCAGCAATGCACCCTGTTGGAAATCGCCGTTAGATCTCTTCAGTTCATTCTTAATCAAGTTTTCCTCACTGATGGAATCAATCAAACAATTGCCATGTAAAACATCAATTGTGAATATTATACTTTGAAATGATTCACATTTGTCTGATTACGCCTGTGGTTAGAGTGAGTCTGAATCACTTTCTATTGCATTGAATATTTGAATTAGGAGCTGTATGACTGAAATAAACTGGTTTTAAGTCATACATGTGTGGAATGCATCAACAGTTGTCATGAGGAATGGCTTGGATCTGAATGGTTATGTACATGTAGCAATAAGTACTCACTTGATTCTTACATGAATTCGGCATTATTGTTTTCTGGGGCTCATATTCATTTGAAATGTCACAGCTGGTATAAATGTTGCCCTAGTTGATGGCAAGGGCAGTATGAGTCTAGTTTGGGTGGTTATATTCACTTTAGGTGGTTTCTGCCCTCTAGGCCATTAATTATTTTTTTATATGAGTTTTTAATTTCTTTGTTTTGTTTTTGTTTTGTTATGTACGATCAGTTCATTTGGAAAGGAGAGGTACCCCATGATTATTTGTGTTCCCAATCCACTGAACATTCAAACTTCCCCAGGAAATGTACAGTGTGCATGTAAATGTGCTGAATGTACTGTTATTAAATTATGAATGTTGGCTTGAAAGTACATTGTAATACATTGAATGTTGTTTGGAGCTATGATTTTTTTTTTTTTTTACGTGGTATCAGTTTGGAATTGATTTTTTTTTTCATGCTAAACATTTCCCCCCATTTCCCCCCTTTTTTTTTCATGATAGCCCCAGGCACATTACCCCCAGCAAGGCCTTGGATACACGTAGCACATCCGAACAGGAATAAACCGTCAGGTAAGGTTATACCAATGTCAGAGTACAACAGATACTACTGTATGTAACGTAAATGCATTTGTAGATTTTCTTGTATCTCAGCATACATGCACATATACATGTATATCATTCAATAGACCTTTGATGAAAACACCTGCGTCTATCTGGCTGAGTACATTTTTTCATGTCCGTAATTTGTTTTGGGGCTTGTAGGGAAAAAAAACAGTTAGGTATCTGAACCTTAATCTTTTCAGTTTTTATTTACATGTACATATAAATGAAATATCTTGTATCTTCTGGACTTGTCAGTAAAGAAAATTGAAAACCTTAAAGGGTAAGTCCACAGTGAGATGAAGTTCATTGTTAAATTGTGAATTCATGGGCTTGTCAGTGAAGAAACCTACAGACAGTAAGGTACATGTAATCTTTTCATGTGAAATAACTTGCACAAGAATGAAATGCCTGCATCCAAGCCCAAGTCCTTTAGTTGACCGTATCGAGACACCTGTGTCACACTTAATGAACACCATGTTTCATGTTCTAAATTTTATTTAGGGGGCATATCTGTGAAGAAACTGAACTTATATCATAAAAGATACAAATAAGCATTCTTGTATGATAGCATCTAAGTACATCTTCTGCAGTAAACCTTCAAAGATGCTAGCATAATGCTGACTAGTAAAGGGCTTCTCTTTGAAGAAGATAATATATGGGAGACCTTAATCTAGTTATTCCACTTGATGATGGTGTATTATGATACCTGGAATATGTCCACATTATTGCGTTAGTTCGCACTTTACAATGCAATCTTTTCTTCTGATAATGAGGTGTTTGTCACGGGCAGTATGCAATTAGTGAGAGATAAAGGTGTTAATGACATGAATAAGTTATAATCAGTGCAAATATCGCATCAACATTTCATTATTTCCATTTTAATAAGGTGTGTAGGTGTATCTCATGATGTATCTCTGTGTACCTGCCTCCACAGATAAAGAATAACTGAGAGGCGTATCGGCCTTTAAGAAAAAACTTGTGATGAAGAGGATAGATACTGTACAGTATTGTAATAGTGGATACATGTAAATTGATGTCTAAAGAATGTAAAGCCTTCTATTCTCTTTGTTTCAAGTCGTGCAATATAAAGGAGAACAATGAATTTTTCTGTTCATGATCACAAATTTATTAACAGTTGGCCACTGCATTGTTAATGCTGCTGAATATTATGAAGGTGTAGATGGCTTTGATCGTTGACATCGCAGAAGATAGGTAGAATTGCTGAAAAAATGCAGGAGTATAATCCCTCAAAATGATTTATATTCAAGTCTAATCCTGAATATTAAGATTTTATTGACAAGACATGAACTGTTTAAATTGGGGCTGCTACCCATGCAGGATTATGGCAAGTTTTATTTTGTTTTGTTTTTATTTCTACATTTATTAGAGTACTGGTAGATAGTAGATACCAATTTGTCCGGGGGCAAAGAGTGAGGGAGAACAATGATGCACTGATGCATGTAGTTCACTGTTCCAGAAGTATCTAATAATTATAAAACTTTGCCTAGTTTCAAAACTGATGAAAGTGACCTATATTTGTGGAAAGTATTTCAAACCCTTACAATATTCTTGCACCTGATCATATGTGAGTTTTGAAAAAGTGATTGAAAATTCAATATAGACTAATGAATTGTAATTGGGTATTTTTTACGAACCTATTTCAGTAAGAAAAACTGGAAAATTGAAGAAAATTAACTTTTCAAAATCTTGTTTCTTAAAGTCTTGACTGTGGTATGTGCTTAGAAACAGGGTGGCACCGTAATTTTGGTTGATCATGACTCTTTTTTATTTCTTCACAAATGATGCCATCTGGACCACTAATGAGTTCTTCAGAGAAAAAAAACTTACGCCTTTTTTGTTTTTCTTTCCATTTTGCCCCTACAGCCATATTCTCTGTGATGAGTTACAACGTTCTGTGCGACAAGTACGCCACGAAACAGATCTATGCGTACTGTCCTACGTGGGCATTGGAGTGGGAGTACAGGAGAAAAGGCATCATGGAGGAGATTCTGGGTGCCAGTTCAGATATCATCTGCCTCCAGGTAAGTAGAAGATGATTTTTTACACAATTTTTCTTTGTATTTCTGGTATTCTGTTGGTAACAAAGGTTCAACACTATTACAGAGTGACAGAGGCAGGGGCTACAAAATTTAATTTCGGAGCCCTATTTTCAAATGTTAACATGAGGCTCTTATGTACAGAACCCAATCATTTCAACCTGAACTCTCCCCCCCCCCCCCACCCCCTCTAGTCAGAGTGGAGACATGAAGTATTCCACATGTGCTATGTGTGCATCATTATTATTATCATTTTATTGGCCCCTCCTCTTTTTTTCTTCTATTCAAAGTTCATGTAGTTTTCTAATGATGAATGACACTGTATTTATTGCCATGTTTTTTATGTGCCAATGTTCCAATGTGTTTTTGATAATATCTGTGCAATTATTTTGATCTTTGTTCTACACTATGTAATGTCTACACGTATTCTTGGCTTATCAGACTGTAAACAAAATTTTATGCTCTGCAACACAATAAAAATGAAATGAATCTGAAAATAAATTGGCTGCACATGGCTACATGTACACTGTACATGTAAGTATGTGTGATGAGGCACTCAAGCAGTAACACTAGGTACCCGTTTACTCTCCCTGGGTTGAGAGTGGCAAATGTAGATGAATGTCTGACACAGATTTGGACCATCTTTCATGTGGTGTCTTTTGTTCATCACCGTGTGTTGTAGACAGCCACAACAGACTTTTGTTAATAATTACTGCAAAACAATCACATCCTGCAATAGTTGCATTTATGGCACCAAACAGCTTTGTTTACAATCTCCATTTTCATATCCGTTTTCATACTTCCTCCTCCTGTAATCTCCAGTTCCTCATACACGTATTTACCTGTCTCTTCCTCAAAAGCTTTTTTTTTTTTGTCTTCTTCTTTTTTCATAAAGTCAAGCTGTAACATCTTTGGTTGATTTTGTTTTTTCTGTTGTTATGATGCGTGAGAAATGTATTGTTCAGTTGTGTTTCCCACGGTGATAACTGGTGGATTTGTTGGTGAGAAAATAAGATGGTGGGCACTTCAAACCTCATTGCTCTAGATATTTTGACACAAATTGTTATAAACAGAATGTTTGCATGGATGAAATATGTTTTCCAATTGTTTTTCGATCAAGTAATCAAATTCCCTTCTATCAAAACTGTGTTTTTCCCAGACTAGTGGCTTCCAACAATTTCGTTTGTGCAATTGTTCATTTGTTAGGTAACAATGCATTTCCATTTTGAAAAGCACTACCTCTACAGCCCAGCGGCAGATCCAGAATTTTTAAAAGGGGAGGGGGCAATCAGCTTTTCAGGTGTCTGTTCTACAAAAAAAAAATCGCTGACTAGCAAAAAAAAGGTCCTCAGCTTTTTGAGGTGTCCATTTTACCAAACAGTTTGCTGACAAGCAAAAAAGAGAAAAAGGGTCATCTGCTTTTTCAAGGGGCAATTTTACCCCCCAAAATTGCCCAACCCTGGGGCTACTGCTGTATTCCTGTTTTGTAGCACTAGTATGTATAGTTGTTCAGTCAAGGGCGTATCAGATTGACACGTAATTCTTATGGATAACAGATTCTTGCATTACCAAATTCTTGTTACCACAAACTATTTGGGACTCTGGGTTCATGTTATGTAATTGATCAGAATTATTATCTTTAATTAATCACATTTATGTTTTCCTTCTTATTTGCCATCCATTCTCAGGAAGTAGAAACAGAACAGTATTACAATTTCTTCAGCCCGACCCTCAAACAGCAGGGCTACGACAGTGTCTTCAGCCCAAAGTCCAGGGCAAAGACGATGTCAGAGGAGGACAGAAAATACGTGGATGGCTGTGCCATTTTCTATAGGACCAGCAAGTAAGTTCCAACATCAGTCTCATGACTCATTCAGATGTGCAGTGGAAAACCCCCGCGGCGAACCCCTGTGTTTTTTAAATTTTTTTTTAAAGTGTTCACGTATGGCACAATAATGCATCAACACTCAAGTAAAAGGGAGTTTTGACAAAAGTTGCAGACAAAATCATGGCATCATATTGTGCGCTAACTTTATAAGAGTTTGATTGATCCAATCAAAAAAACAAAAAAGATGACTCTTGCCTTGGCGTTTTTTGTATTTTTTTTGCTGCCACTTGTCCTATTCATTTGTGCACTAAAAGACCACAGGGGTGTACCGCGGGGGTTTTCTGCCTCATATGTGAACAAGCCTTTTGGAGTCTATCTTTTGCTAAATAGATATAAATGTACATAAAGCCTGCTTGAGTGGAACAGCCTGGATAGACTGTTTCATTTTTTAAGTTTTTGGAGCCATAAAAAACAGAATTTTCCGATGGGGAGGGGGGGGGGGAATGGTTCCATTACAAAGCTATCGGTATTAGTTTCATTGTTAGGCAAAGAATTCATTCGTCAAGACCTTGACTTAATAGGGAACAGAAGTCTTGATTTGGATTCCGTACATGAGATCTAATGTTAAACAATCTTAATGTTATTCTTTATCATTCTTTTTAACTGTTACTCTGTAGAATACTAGGTAAAGTTTGTAAGGGTTTCTTGTATACAGTATGTATGTTATAGCTGTACATGTACATAGAATATGTTTAGGTGAATGGTACACTCTCATGGTGGCATTGAAAAAGTGAGTCACACATTGTCTGTGTAAACAAAGGAGCTTACCTGGAAAATCCCATATGTTCAATCAGAAGTTAATGTGTATTTAGTTTGTTACTCACAGTATTGGTGTGAAACAAGGCTTCAGCATCAAACAAATACAGTGGTACAACCAAAATGGTTGCAGTATCTATGGAAGATTTTGCTCCATTTTTAAATTTTCATATATTTGTTTGTTTGTTTTTTTTTGAGGGGGGGGGGGGGGGTGGGTTGCATCAAAAGTTATCAGGCCAAACCACACAATGTGGACTATCTGTCCTAAATGGGTCAAACAGTTAGAAAACCTGTCTACAGTCAAACCAGGCCCCTAAAGCTCCGCCATTTTGTCCAGATCCATTAGAAGGCCGACCTAAGCACATCAATATTCATGATCAAAAATGAATAATTCATTTTGTAAGATGCTTCCAACTAGTAGCATTTGTTTGCACGCGTTATGAAACATGACATGCATCAACTTACTGCATGCGCAGTTAATGCACAATAAATGTGCACAAAATGCACATTAAATCAAAGGGTCACAATAAAAATGATACGCGCAATGCAGCAGTGTTAGCGATATCATGGCGATAACGGGCGCTTATCGGCCCCTTCAGATGATCCGGGGCCTAATGCCATTTGTGTAATGATATCCGCGCGTGCTGCTTTTCATCTAGTAAATTTATGATGTGTCTGTGATTCAAACCTACATGTTTTATAAAGACCACTCAAGAAAGACATGTAGAGAAGGCTTTATACAGATCCTCCTTTAGTGTAGCCTTCCATGGGGGTGGGGGGGGGGGGGGGAGAGCAGTGTTTGAAGGGAAACAGAAAATGTTATCTTTACAGACAAATTGTCTTTCTATGGATGGTTGCCAAAGAAAATTACCCGATAGTATTTAACTTCTTGTTAAAATCACCATTTAACAGCCAACATTTTGTTATTGTCAGACAAAAGTATCCTACATATGTGAACAGAGTCATGCTTTTTAAAAAATATCGTTGGTATGATATTCGTTAAATGATTTGTATTTTGTTATTTCTGTTTTCAACTGAATGTTTATCCCATAAGTGTGGACTTGAAGATATAGGTAATATTTTTCTGAATCTCACCCTTAATGCCCGACCATTTAAACAGATGTTTACTGGTTAGATCAAAGAACCAATAAATGATGGCACCAAAACTGGTGCTGGTGTCATCTATTATAACCCTCATCCAATATCATGTCATTGTTACAGATTTGCACTAGTCAAAGAACACCTTGTAGAATTCAACCAGCTAGCAATGGCAAATGCAGAAGGGTCAGAAGACATGCTCAACAGGGTGATGACCAAAGACAACATAGGGCTAGCTGCACTACTAGAGACAAGAGAGGGATGCTACGAAGGTTCTGGTAAGATATCGACAAAGGGCAAAGATGAGGGTTTGTTTCAAAACATGCTCAACAGGGCTACACCCCCACATGGGGGAAGAAATGAAGTAAAGTATTAATCAGAAAGAATATTGAGGTATCTGCACTAATGGAGAGAAAAAATGGATGGTATGAAAGAAATGATGCAATGGAGACTTTTCGTTAATCACAATCAAGAAAGAATATATTAGAGCAAAGAACAATTTTGCCAGTATCCGTAAAAGTGTACCATTTTTAGTTCAGATTTGCCAGATTGTATCTCTTAAACCCCCCCCCCCCAAAAAAAAACAACAAAAAAAAAACAAAAACACTCTGATACAGAATTACAGGTATTTGTACAGAATGAAGATCTGGACACTTGATGCTTTATGAATTTATAGGACGAGTTTTGCTTAAGTCCATCTTTATGAACAACAAGCCTTCTAACTGGGAAAGATTGGTAAGGAAAGCAACAGTATGTGGAAAAGTAGTTTTAGCAGGGGGAAAATACAGTATATCTTATTTGGGTGGCCTACATTAGTAATACTGTAATTGATATTATGACATCAAATGAAGTCAAAGGTGAATTATAATGGATCATTTAATTCTTTTACTAATGTATTCACAGCATTCCAGCAGGAGGTAGCAAATGCCAGGCAGCAGCTGCTGGTAGCCAACGTCCACATTCACTGGGATCCTGAGTTTAGTGACGTCAAACTGATCCAGACCATGATGCTCATGAACGAGCTCAAGAAGATCATCGAGGAGGAGTCTGTCAGCTTCAGGCCGGGTGGAGGAGCAGGTGCGGGAGCCGGCGCCGGTGGTAGCGGAGCGGCAGGAGCAGGAGGAGCCGGAACAGGCGGGGGACAGAGAGATTCAGGGACCATTCCATTAGTGATGTGCGGGGATCTGAACTCCTTGCCTGACTCTGGTTAGTGTTGTTAGTCCCTGCTTCTCTCATTACGTTTTGAGATGGGTTCCTGCTGTCATGAACAATGTTGAAAAATCACGGACCTTCAAAAAAATATGTAGAAAATGTGACAATTTTACCAGAAATCATAAATCATGAATGGAATATCACATGATCTCACGCATGTATCTTTTTGTGCAATGCGGACAAGGAAAGACTGCATTTAATCAGTTTCTAGCCAATTTGTTTTGCTACTAAAGCTGTTCATCAGATTTAATGCAATGATTCCTCAGTCACTGTCTAGTGACCTTATTTCTTGCTGTAGTCTAACATATGAGGTGCCCATATACACCTAGATGGCGAGTAGTGAATGTGGATTAGTGCCTTGCCATGTAAGTAGGATTTTGCTCCCCTCAACCTGTTGATTGGCTTCAGTAAATCAATACACCTCCACATAGTATAACAAAATTTTGAATGACATTTTTTCTTCATCTTTTGTAGGTGTTGTTGAGTACCTTGAGATGGGTAAAATCTCCGTCCGTCACCCCGACTTCAAAGACCTCAACTACAAGGTCCTGCGGAACTTCTCCTCAAACTCGGAGACCAACGGGCACATCACTCACTCTTTCCAGCTCAAGCGGGTCTATCAGAACAACCCCATGCGCTTCACCAACTACACCTTTGATTTCAAGGGCATCATCGACTACATCTTCTACTCTCGGCAGGCCATGTCGGTTCTGGGTCTCTTAGGGCCTATGGACTTTGAGTGGATCGACACTAGTAAGGTCCACGGCTGCCCCAATGCCAGTATCCCTTCAGATCACTTCTCGCTCCTCACCGAATTCGAGATGCCCCTCCACACAGCGCCATCATCGCCCCCCTCGTCAACGCTCTACCATCCAACACCGAACTACCCCCTCGCAAGACGGTAGCGAGCGTAGCGTGGGGTCTCAGGGTGGTGTGTTCTTTGTTCTTGGAACTCAAGAATTTTTAAGAAAACTTTTAACAATCCAGGTTTTGTGTGTTTTTGTATCTAATTTGTAAATTATAGAAGAGTATTAAAACATCTTATGAAGTTAAAGTGCTTTGAACTTTGAATTAAAAGAGGGGTGGACACGTGTAGATTGTCCTATTGTGTAGTGTTGGCTCTTTTTTGTGTGGATGTATAATCTTGTTCAATTCACGACATACCTCATGCCTCGTTTTTTCTGGTGAAGTTGTTTGATGTGTTGTTAACAGATCACTATCTTTTTTTTGTACATAAAACAGTCCAAATGTTGTTTATGTGCGTAGGGTTATTGCAGTCAGCCTGTTTTGCAGTCGTGGGGGGGAAGTTGAGTTTATAGTGATATGTTAGCTTTGCTGTTTATCTTGAAGTAGGTCCAGGTTTGCCGATCCAACAGTGGAAGTAGGGCTAAGTTCGACAGCACTTTATCTTCATGTCTTAGAAGTATGCAAATACACACAACCTGTGTTTGTGAGACCGAGGCTTAAAGCTACAGGCATCCTGAAACCCATTTGGTCGAGAAGGAGCATGTAGTTTTAAGCCTTACTTGGCAATGTCTTTTGTGGTAATTTGAATTTTTATGTAATTCGTACTTTGTACAGTGTGTAAATTGATGCTATTTTGCCAGAGGAGAAACATACATGGAAACTTTCTATCCTGATGCTGTAGAAATTTTTATTACCTCTGTCTGTTGTAAGAAATAAATTATAAGCTCTATGCCAGACCTTTGTTCATGGGTATCTTCTCAAACTCTCCTTGCTGTTAATGCTAAAATTGTATATGGGCAATAACATTTTAGAGAAAACGAACATTCAAATTTTCTTCCTTTTCTGAACGAGGGGAATTGTGAGCTGTCCTGACATTGAACAGTTAGAGAATTATTTTTGTTAATTCTAATTTATTCAGTTATATGCAAGAAAAAAGTGTGGTTTTGGAAGCTTTAGACGCTGTAAGCAGAGATACAAGAAATAGAAAAGATAACATAGAGGCATGTTAATAGACTTTTCATAAAGACTGAAGTGTTTATGAACTATGACCTTTGACCATATCCTTTGTCTACTGTGTAGATGCAACAAAATTAATATCCTGCTTCCCGGGGGAGTCAGAATAAAAAAGGATAGAAAACCATACCGGTATTCACCGCATTCCAGTTTCAAAGCATGTTTTTAGTATGCCCATCAACTCAAATGTAAGAAGATGTTATGTTTACAAGAAATGAAGTTTCAACCTTGTGCAATCCTGAAGGGGAACTTTGCCCACAAAAATTAAACAGACCTCTGCTGTTCACCGCCGCACATGAACAAGGCATATCAAATAGGCCAATTGGAAAGAAGATACTAGTGATAATTGTGAATTATCAAGGAGTTTGTATGAAGCAGGGATACAAGCATCCAGAAAATTGTATGGTTTCATGAAATTAAAGGGGGAAAAAAAAATTTAAAACCCCTTCTCACTGTAGTTTCTACAAGGCACCCCAAAGTATATTTGGGCATATATTTCAAGCTGACTGGGTTAAATGTGCTAGTATCCTCTTAAAGTTGACCTAATTATTTACGAGAATGAGGAAATACCTAAGAAAAACCCTGCCTTTGTGAAAGAAAGAAATTCTTCTTAGGTAGGCCTCTCAAAAGACAAGCGGACAATAAAAACTGATTTGAGTCTACTGGGATGAAAAACCACTCATCTCCAAAATAGACTTATAATTCTTTCTTTGTGCTAAATGATGAAAAAATGAATTGTACGATAATAGCTGGTTTTAGTAGCCAAATGTGATCTCCGTACTTGCTCATATAAACAACAGGCATATGTATGTTCAATGATGAGAAATAGGTGTAGAATAATGAATTAACAAAATCATTTTTTATTTTTAATCTGTTTGCAACAGGCATAGAGAGCATGTGTACAATCTGGCATCGTCTTGTAGATTGCGGTTTTTAAAATGTGGACAGAGGGGACAGTATCATATGTTTTGAAAATATCAGAGGATTTCTATTGTAAATCTGTATCATATACTAGGACCTCATGCAATCCTAGGTTTTTGAGAATAAATTGTACATTTGGAGATGAAATTATTCTGAAAAAATTCTCACCAAATATTGGTTTATACTATAAATGATTTGTGGTGCGTGTTTCACTCTGTACATGATGACCACATTTTTTATTTGATTTTGTTTCCTCTCGTTTTGTATGGCATTTGTTACTGTAATGTGAAGTGTACAGTTTCAATATCTTTTTTTGAAATATCTCTGTTTTGCACTGCAGTAGATTCTAGTGCTCAGGCACAGATTTTTTAGGGGGAAAAGACTTGAAGTTATTGAAAGATTGATGGCGTGCGATTCCTAGGGGGAGTAAGGGTGTCAACACTTGAATTTGTCTTCTTTTTTTTCTAAATTATTTTTTGTGTTCGTAAGTGAAGTCCAAGTCGACCATTGCATTTTTGCACTGCCATTCACCCATCTTTCATGAATATGTAAGTTTTTAATGAGATATGAATATGCATGTGATTTGATTTGGACCAATGAGAAAAGAGGACCAGAGCTTGATTGTAAATATGCACTAATTTAAAGCGATGGTGCTATATACTTTTCTTATGAGGGACTTTTCAGATGCCATTCCAGAGGGACCCAGTGTGCTCATTCAGTACAAGAATTTTTAGCCAAACTATTGTCAAATTGTACATAGATTTAAAAGAAAGAATAAGCAGAGGTTAGAAGAAGTAGGGTAATTCCCAGCACTCTGCCAGGGATTTATTCAGATCTATCCATGTGTGTCTGTTGAATGTAGTGTGATAATCTGTGTATAGTGTGTCGTTATATTGTTCATGTGTTGAATATTTTTATATGCCTATTCGTCCCTCTGGAAGTCATGCCTTGGTTTTCACCCGAGGCGAAATGGAGTTGGCCGAGGCTGTGCCTGCTTGCTCTCTTTCGCCAGGTTGAGAACCAGGTTTACCAAAGTTGGCCAAGTCAAGCTTTTTTTTTAAAATGGGTGAGATCAAGTTAGCTATTGTTATTCAGTCACAAATTTTGCAAAATCAAATAATGGATGGAATTTAAAGACACCTTTGTCACATTGATAATTTGGCAAGAGGCTTTTTAAAGTTGTTTTCTAAATGCCTGTCAGATTGTAGTCATGTGGTACATAAAGCAATCCCCATATAAAAAATGAAAATCATAATCTTAATTGGTGCAATTTCCAAATACTGTGTTCTAAACACAAGATAGGGGACGGTTTGGATTACAGGATTGATGAAGATATTTATGCTATGTATGCTGGTATGTTTTTCAGTCTAGGTTCAAATTCATTGTACAATTCTGGTCTGTGTTACCGTAAATAAGACTAAAATCATCAAGGGGGCTTACATTCTTGTTTGATTTTGACATTCCCCATTGAAAAGTACATTTCATTTTGTTTCCTTTGAGTTTCGTGCATGGGTGTGCATACATTTCCCCATGACTGACAGGGACATCTTAACCTGACAGGCATTTAATGGATGCTTTACGAAAGTCTCAAAAATACGATTTGAAGCGAAATCATAGAAATTTTTTCAAATTATGAGTCCTTTATAAAAGCCTTTGAATGCCAAATCACAAAGTATAATTATTGATTGTGTGACTCTAAAAACTATTTAGAAATATGAAATTTTAAAAAACTGAAATAAGATTGACATTTCATGAAAGATGGTTTTAATCTGTGCTCAAAAATGGGATCGAAGACGCGGATTTCACTTTACTGTGTAGAAATTGATATCTTCTTGGTTTTTATTGTAGATTGATGTTGTTTATTATTATTCTTAGCTTTAAATATGGAAAGAGAGAGCTTTCGATCTGGACGATAGGCGTCGCTGTGTTTAGCAGGAGACAGAGATAATATTGTATATGTGTCCCCCCCCCCCCCTCTTTTCTCCCTCATCCCATGCCTTCCTTGAGACTGTGTATCATGTAAAGGGAGTTTGTTTTTATTACCATTCGCATTTATTTGATTTTCTCACTCAGTGTTCTTTGGGTAGTGTAAATGTAGACTGGCTGTGTTTACACCACATCTTCTTTCGCTACGTGTCAAGTTTGTCAGAGTGCAAAACCATTTTCAAATGCCTGCATTGTGAGAACAATACCTTTTTAATTTGGGGGTATTTTAAGAGTAGTATTGATAACACATTCTCCTAGTAATTATTTAAAAATGTAATTATATCATTGCTGTAGGGAAACAACCAAGTTTTCAATAATTCTTTAAGTATTTATTAAATACTCTACTTTTGCAGATGCCTTATCCTAGGAGCTATAAATCATTGCATGATCACCTCCATTTAGTAATGCTTAACCCAGAATGGGGGTTTCATTATTCATCCATACAATATTTTTTCCACAAATTCACCGTGCAGTCCAAACATAATCAAATACCATCTACCACTGTTTTTTAAATACGCATTTAATACCTATATACATGCTTATGCTGTATGGAATATGTTTCTCAATACATTTACTGCCAGCACCCCAAATGCATTTGATTTCTGGTTTTGCATTTTGCAAATACATTGTAGTGGTGGGGAATGTGGTGTAGACATTGTTGCGACAGAGTAACTTTCAACCAGTATTTGGCAGATTTGTGTGATAATTAGCAAGCATTCCACTTTTTCTTGTACAATTGAATCTCTTCTTTTTTTCCTTTTTTTTTTTGTTTTTTTTCAGTCGGGAAGGTGCGGATCTCTCGGAAAAGTTCTGATATTTTTATTTCATTTTTTTGTGTATGTGGGTTTGTTATTGGTGACCAAGACTACTGAATTTATCACAACTATCACAAAATTTGCAAATTGGGAATTTAAAAGCTGATTGGTTGATTGGCAAACCAAGACTATGTTGGAACAGGGCTTTGGAAATATTCCAGATACGTTAAATGATATGAACTATTCCACTTTTCATTTCATTGCTTTACATCTTAAAAAATGTTTTGTATTCAAAATGTGTTAGAAAGAAAATATGTTTTCCAAAAAACATATGATGTATGAATTTGAGACATTCTATGAATTTGTGGAAATTGAAATGTATCACAATTATTTTGCAGAAATTAAATCTGGTAGAGTATTTCAGTTTATGAGTGTAGCACTCAGTGAATACTATTTGTTTTTTAGTGTTTCAAAGATGAAATTAAATTTAATGCAATTTCTTTATGAAAGTTCTTTTGATCAAAATCTGAAGAATATCTTTCCCTACCTCTATTTTTTTCAATTCCTCCAAAGCTCTCATTTCAAACATTTTCTTGGTGAGCCAAGTTTTAGTCTACCAAAACACTGTTTTAGTTTAAATAAAAAGAAGAACATTACTAGCAATGGAGCGATAAAGCAGACATCAGATTTTTGCAGATATTAATAATTTATTGAGCAAATTGCTTTTGTAGATTGAAATTGAGGTAATTTTCCAGATGAGATTTGCAAACTCCAGCGTTTTTGATCTGGGGCATGAGGGCTGCATAAATTGTAGAATACATATGATAGAGAGAGAACAGAGTAGAAATAATCATTAGTGTCAGATTTGTCTAATATATTTTTCTTCTTTCTCCACCCCGATTCAGTGGTTTTTCTGCGACTTTTTTTGGTGCAGAGGAATTACGTGGTGTCGTGTCATTGAGTGGGGATAATAATGCTTGTCTGTTTTAATTGAATTTTCTCCCCATTTTCTGTTGGGATTTATTATTAAAAATGTGGATAATAGAAATGCTAAAAAAATGTGAAATCATACAGGTTTCCTGAGTACTTTTTGATGCAATGTGAGTCGATTAGTTGATTGAATGTGAGTCGATGAGATTCATGTGATTACAAGTGGACTGTGGTTTTCCAAGAAGAAAGTGGCATTTTCCGACACATGTTAACCCATTCGTGACAGGAATTATTTAAGGCCTAATTTGATCAGCTTTTATTCTTCAAATTGGCAACAACAACATTTTTATTTTATTGCTACATTTTTCTTATAAAACGTCATGTATCTGAAATGAATATAAATTGACAGATATTATGATGAGAAGTCAAAAATTTGCCAATTTGCAGGGGAAAACGGTGATTTTAGATTTTCTATCACATTGCCAATTTAAGGATTTTAATGCTTATTTTCCTTTAAAAATTTTCAGCATCAAACAACGAATATTGACGCAACCAAAATGGGCACAGTTTGTGTAGAATTTTTTACTCTTTCTACTCGTGTATTTGGTATGATATTTAGGGGCTTTGCATCAAAGATATTAGGCCAAACAACAAAATGTGGACGAATGGGTTAAAGTTAAAACTTGTTTGTGGTTTTGATTGCAACTATAGACAAAGACTGAAAAAAGGAAAAAACAACAAGAAGGAAACAAATGAAATGGAAAGATATAAATGAAAAGCTACTTATGAGCTTAAAAGGTGGGAAGTAATTTTGATCAGTTGGTTGGGACTGAGATTCTCTCAAGTTACGTCTGTATTTGGAATCACTGTCATACCACAACCAAAACAGACGATTCAGCATGAGTGCTTTTCATAACGGGAGTGTTTCAGGAAGTGTCTTGTCAGTGATTTTTGCTGACAAATTTGCTCTCAACCTATCAGATGCAAGTATTTCAGTAGCTTGTAACAGTTGTCAGCAGACATCACTGACAAGACACTTCATGAAATGCTCCCCAAACCATATTTTAATCATAGTTTAATCGTTGTGACTCGTGTTTGAAAGAGTTGGGGGGGGGGGGGGGACATTCATAATAGCCGACTTGCCTTTATGGGCAAAATATGGATTGGTTAAGTGTAATTGATTGCCATCTTACAGTTTTATCAAAGCTGTCTCTCCCTGTCTCTCTTTCTCTCTGCTCCATATCTTGCACCCCTTGCAATCCTCTTTTACCTTACCTTTTATCCCATTACCATTGTTTCATCTCTCTCCCTCCGATAGCCCTCTTCGATCTCTCTGTCTCTCCACTCTCTTTTATAGACCCCTTGCTATTCGTCTGCCCGTCCAAATCTCCTAACTTTATTCCCTTCATTTGTCCTTTTGCAGTAACAAACACCCATTACAAAATATCTGCTGCTATCCCCAGTTGCCTACATCTCTTAACTTATTCCCTTCATCCTATCTCTATCTTTCTTCCTTTCTCTGTAACAAACAAAATATTGTGTTGTTTCCTTTTTCTCCCTCATTTTCTTTCCTTAATTACTCGTCGACTGGACTTCCACAAAACAATCACTGAACTGCAAAAATACAACATGGGTGTTATTCACAGTTTATTTCACATTGTGTCCCATGTACAAAAGTTACCATACATAAACTTATTGAGTATTATTGCTCCCAGATACCTTTTCTATCAACACATCTTTTAGACCTGACATATTATTGGCAACCTTGTAAGGTTCCAGTGATCGAAACCAAACTGAATAATAATGAAACTAAACAGAATTTCATACAAGCAATACCTGCACTCTCCATGAGCAGGGTTCTCACTAGAAAAAAAATCCACACACGGTTCCCACTCTACGCAAAGCGTGGAAGTTTCGGAATTTTTTACAGAATAACAACTAAAGTTAAAGTCAGGTGTGGCGGCAGTATATGCTATAGTAAAAGGATGAAAAAATACTACTTGGTAAGCAGGAGTTGTCTACTAATGGCATAAAAGTAAAATACATTGCCAAAAAGCAAAACAATCTGTGACATTTATCATTATTGTTAGGAATATATACTCCAATATTTTTTTTACCCTTCTTGCCACACATGGTGCATCAATTTCACACATGGTTCTTCCTTGTCTGAAACCCTTTACGCATGGTATTGGAACCATGGGTGTTTATGTACTGGCGAGAACTATGTCCAAGAGGTTCTAGAACCTCCTGTGAATCATACTATGGCAGAGCAATCTGCAAAGTTGTACTGCAGTCCCAAACCGAGAGAGACCACAAACCGACGACAAATTTGACAACCCAACCACCCCCCCCCCCCCAAAAAAAAAAAAAAAGAAAAAAAACCTACAAGAAAAACAAAAAGTTTAAGACCCATTTTCATGGGACACTCAAATGATATGCAAAGGATTCAAATGTCAAAAAATGGTAAAGTCCAACATTCAAATTTTAAAAGGTTCACCAAACTTGCGCAGAGAATTGGAACCTCGGCAATTGTTCATGGGATGCTAGAAAGTTCACACAATTCTTTTTAACTTTTTAAACTCCAGCCGAATTAAAAGCCAATAATAAAGATGCTTCTGAACCCCCACGCATGTTTGGCAACTTTTGGAGCCTAAAATATGAATGCTGGACTTGTCATTTTTGTATGACATTTTATGTCATATTCTAATAGTTTGGCTACCTGTATTTCAGTCTGTTCTACATTTTACACAATGCATTTTTCAAAGATATAATTATTCAGCAAGCCTAGAGGTCTACAGCAAATCTGAAATTTCAAATTCAAGAATAACGAGGTGTCACAAGGTAAAGCTCAATAAAAAAAATGAAAAGGAAATTCTGCAGTCATATGTCTTCAGTTTATTTGGGGAGCCAGCCTGAGGAGATATGTATGTTATTAAGAAGCATGAATGTCTTCTTTAATCATATATATCTGCAGTACTTCATCTCTGAAGCATGCCTACATGTACCAGTAGTTAATGGTTTTGACTGAATATGATTACACTTTTTTTCCACAACAAAATCTGCATTAGTAGTCCGAGCATGACATCAGCCCTGTACTGCTCATCATTGTGTGTCCACAAGAATAACTGGCAAATGTGCCAATGAAAATGATCATCATTATTGAATACTGAGCAGCATTAATTCTGTTTAAAGGAGAATGCAACCCTGGCATCAGTGTGCTCTTCATGTATAAAGATGACCAAGAAGAGTAAACAGTGAAAGTTTGAGCAAAATTGGACAATCTGTTCAAGAATTATAAATTTTGAAAGTTTCAGTAAATCCCTATCATGGGGATCCTTGATTTGGCAACTTTGCCAGCATCTATTGTCATCGGGACAACTCTTAATTCATTTTACACATTAAAAAAAATTGATTTATATGAAATTTAAAGTCAGGAATCAACATAATTCTTTCCAAAATGCTCACAGAATTGATGGAGCCGTTTCATACTCAAGCAATAAATCAAAAGAAGTTATAATTTCTTGAAAATAAAGAAAATGTTAATTCTGTGTACAAAATGAATCGAGAGTTGTCCACGATGACAAATATACACTTCAAGGATCCCATATAAGGATTTATTCAAACTCTCAAAGTTCATCACTCTTGAGCAGATTATTGGATTTTCCTCAAACTTTCACTGTTTACTCTACTTATTCTTCTTCATTCACTGGAAGCACAATGATGTCTGGGTTGCATTCTCCTTTGATAAAAAAAATCCAGGCAAGTGGGATCAGCAGACAGCTTATCATAACTACATGGACAAGTCCATGTACTGGTACATAACAAACAGAATAGCTTCATAGAAACCAGAACAAAATATTGACGAGCCAGTCAAAAACAAAAAGGTAATTTACATGTCAGACCCAAAAATTGCATGTAAAATTGAACAATAGACTCACAAAATGTTTTTTGTTGTTGTTGAATTTTTAAGTAAACTTAAAAGTTAAAAGTTTTCACATCATTAAATGCAAATAATATTTCCCAAAGTTAAAATTCCGACTTTGTAGCATTTCTGTATTAATTCAGGAATATACTACTCGAAACCATTAGTTTACTTCAATAACCAACATACTCAACCACCCTTTATCAACCGCGGTCAAAAATTCTCCTTTCTTAGCAATGTACAAGTAA
>CM057170.1:8720218-8797135 GCA_029962745.1 Echinometra lucunter | reverse complement strand
GGGACAGAGAGATTCAGGGACCATTCCATTAGTGATGTGCGGGGATCTGAAACTCCTGCCTGACTCTGGTTAGTGTTGTTAGTCCCTGCTTCTCTTTTCGTTTTGAGATGGGTTCCTGCCGTCATGAACAATGTTGAAAAAAACGGACCTTAAAAAAATATTTAGAAAATGTGACAATTTTACCAGAAATCTAAATCATGAATGGAATATCACATGATCTCACATATGTATCTTTTTGTGCATGCGGACAAGGAAAGACTGCATTTGATCAGTTTCTAGCCCAAATTTGTTTTGCTACTAAAACTGTTCATCAGATTAATGCAATGATTCCTCAGTCACTGTCTAGTGACCTTATTTCTTGCTGTAGTCTAGCATATGAGGTGCCCATATGCACCTAGATGGCGAGTAGTGAATGTGGATTAGTGCCTTGCCAGAGGATGTAAGTAGGATTTTGATAGGTTTCAGGAAATCAATACACCTCCACAAAGTATAACGAAATTTTGAATGACATTTTTCTTCATCTTTTGTAGGTGTTGTTGAGTACCTTGAGATGGGTAAAATCTCCGTCCGTCACCCCGACTTCAAAGACCTCAACTACAAGGTCCTGCGGACTTCTCCTCAAACTCGGAGACCAACGGGCACATCACACACTTTTCCAGCTCAAGCGGGTCTATCAGAACAACCCCATGCGCTTCACCAACTACACCTTTGATTTCAAGGGCATCATCGACTACATCTTCTACTCTCGGCAGGCCATGTCGGTTCTGGGTCTCTTAGGGCCTATGGACTTTGAGTGGATCGACACTAGTAAGGTCCACGGCTGCCCCAATGCCAGTATCCCTTCAGATCACTTCTCGCTCCTCACCGAATTCGAGATGCCCCTCCACACAGCGCCATCATCGCCCCCCTCGTCAACGCTCTACCATCCAACACCGAACTACCCCCTCGCAAGACGGTAGCGAGCGTAGCGTGGGGTCTCAGGGTGGTGTGTTCTTTGTTCTTGGAACTCAAGAATTTTTAAGAAAACTTTTAACAATCCAGGTTTTGTGTGTTTTTGTATCTAATTTGTAAATTATAGAAGAGTATTAAAACATCTTATGAAGTTAAAGTGCTTTGAACTTTGAATTAAAAGAGGGGTGACACGTGTAGATTGTCCTATTGTGTAGTGTTGGCTCTTTTTTGTGTGGATGTATAATCTTGTTCAATTCACGACATACCTCATGCCTCGTTTTTTCTGGTGAAGTTGTTTGATGTGTTGTTAACAGATCACTATCTTTTTTTTGTACATAAAACAGTCCAAATGTTGTTTATGTGCGTAGGGTTATTGCAGTCAGCCTGTTTTGCAGTCGTGGGGGGGAAGTTGAGTTTATAGTGATATGTTAGCTTTGCTGTTTATCTTGAAGTAGGTCCAGGTTTGCCGATCCACAGTGTAAGTAGGGGCTGAAGTGTCGACAGCACTTTATCTTCATGTTTTTAGCAGTCATGCAATACCACACAAACCTGTGTTTGTGAGACCGAGGCTTAAAGCTATACAGGGCCATCCTGAAACCCATTTGGTTCCGAGAAGGAGCAGCATGTAGTTTTTAAGGCCTTACTCTTGGCAATGTCTTTTGTGGTAATTTGAAATTTATATGGTAATTTCGTACTTTGTACAGTGTGTAAAAATTGATGCTATTTGCCAGAGGAGAAAACATACATGGACAACTTTCTATCCTGATGGCTTGTTAGAATTTTATTACCTCTGTCTGTTGTAAGAAATAAATTATAAGCTCTATGCCAGACCTTTGTTCATGGGTATCTTCTCAAACTCTCCTTGCTGTTAATTGCTAAAATTGTATATGGGCAATAACATTTTAGAGAAAACGAACATTCAAATTTTCTTCCTTTTCTGAACGAGGGGAAGTGTGAGCTGTCCTGACATTGAACAGTTAGAGAATTATTTTTGTTAATTCTAATTTATTCAGTTATATGCAAGAAAAAAGTGTGGTTTTGGAAGCTTTAGACACTGTAAGCAGAGATACAAGAAATAGAAAAGATAACATAGAGGCATGTTAATAGACTTTTCATAAAGACTGAAGTGTTTCTGAACTATGACCTTTGACCTTATCCTTTGTCTACTGTGTAGATGCAACAAAATTAATATCCTGCTTCCCGGGGGAGTCAAAATCAAAAAGGATAGAAAACCATACCGGTATTCACCGCATTCCAGTTTCAAAGCATGTTTTTAGTATGCCCATCGACTCAAATGTAAGAAGATGTTATGTTTACAAGAAATGAAGTTTCAACCTTGTGCAATCCTGAAGGGGAACTTTGCCCACAAAAATTAAACAGACCTCTGCTGTTCACCGCCTCACATGAACAAGGCATATCAAATAGGCCAATTGGAAAGAAGATACTACTTGTGAATTATCAAGGAGTTTGTATGAAGCAGGGATGCAAACTTCTAGAAAATTGTATGGTTTTCATGAAATAAAGGGGAAAAAATTTAAAACCCCTTCTCACTGTAGTTTCTTACAAGGCACCCCCAAAGTATATTTGGGCATATATTTCAAGTTGGCTGGGTTAAATGTGCTAGTATCCTCTTAAAGTTGACCTAATTATTTACAAGAATGAGGAAATATCTAAGAAAAACCCTGCCTTTGTGAAAGAAAGAAATTCTTCTTAGGTAGGCCTCTCAAAAGACATGCGGACAATAAAAACTGATTTGAGTCTACTGGGATGAAAAACCACTCATCTCCAAAATAGACTTATAATTCTTTCTTTGTGCTAAATGATGAAAAAAATGAATTATACGATAATACCTGGTTTTAGTAGCCAAATGTGATCTCCGTACTTGCTCATATAAACAACAGATATATGTATGTTCAATGATGAGAAATAGGTGTAGAATAATGAATTAACAAAATCATTTTTATTTTTAATCTGTTTGCAACAGGCATAGAGAGCATGTGTACAATCTGGCATCGTCTTGTAGATTGCGGTTTTTAAATGTGGACAGAGGGGACAGTATCATATGTTTTGAAAATATCAGAGGATTTCTATTGTAAATCTGTATCATATACTAGGACCTCATGCAATCCTAGGTTTTTGAGAATAAATTGTACATTTGGAGATGAAATTATTCTGAAAAAATTCTCACCAAATATTGGTTTATACTATAAATGATTTGTGGTGCGTGTTTCACTCTGTACATGTTGACCACATTTTTTTATTTGATTTTGTTTCCTCTCGTTTTGTATGGCATTTGTTACTGTAATGTGAAGTGTACAGTTTCAATATCTTTTTTTGAAATATCTCTGTTTTGCACTGCAGTAGATTCTAGTGCTCAGGGCACAGATTTTTTAGGGGGAAAAGACTTGAAGTTATTGAAAGATTGATGGCGTGCGATTTCCTAGGGGAGTAAGGGTGTCAACACTTGAATTTGTCTTCTTTTTTTTCTAAATTATTTTTTGTGTTCGTAAGTGAAGTCCAAGTCGACCATTGCATTTTTGCACTGCCATTCACCCATCTTTCATGAATATGTAAGTTTTTAATGAGATATGAATATGCATGTGATTTGATTTGGACCAATGAGAAAAGAGGACCAGAGCTTGATTGTAAATATGCACTAATTTAAAGCGATGGTGCTGTGTACTTTTCTTATGAGGGACTTTTCAGATGCCATTCCAGAGGGACCCAGTGTGCTCATTCAGTACAAGAATTTTTAGCCAAACTATTGTCAAATTGTACATAGATTTAAAAGAAAGAATAAGCAGAGGTTAGAAGAGGTAAGGTAATTCCCAGCACTCTGCCAGGGATTTATTCAGATCTATCCATGTTTGTCTGTTGAATGTAGTGTGATAATCTGTGTATAGTGTGTCGTTATATTGTTCATGTGTTGAATATTTTTATATGCCTATTCGTCCCTCTGGAAGTCATGCCTTGGTTTTCACCCGAGGCGAAATGGAGTTGGCCGAGGCTGTGCCTGCTTGCTCTCTTTCGCCAGGTTGAGAACCAGGTTACCAAAGTTGGCCAAGTCAAGCTTTTTTTTTTAAATGGTGAGATCAAGTTAGCTATTGTTATTCAGTCACAAATTTTGCAAAATTGAATAATGGATGGAATTTAAAGACACCTTTGTCACATTGATAATTTGGCAAGAGGCTTTTTAAAGGTGTTTTCTAAATGCCTGTCAGATTATAGTCATGTGGTACATAAAGCAATCCCCATATAAAAAATGAAAATCATAATCTTAATTGGTGCAATTTCCAAATACTGTTTTCTAAACACAAGATAGGGGAGGGTTTGGATTACAGGTTTGATGAAGATATTTATGCTATGTATGCTGGTATGTTTTTCAGTCTAGGTTCAAATTCATTGTACAATTCTGGTCTGTGTTTTCCATAAATAAGACTAAAATCATCAAGGGGGCTTACATTCTTGTTTGATTTTGACATTCCCCATTGAAAAGTACATTACATTTTGTTTTCTTTGAGTTTCATGCATGGGTGTACATACATTTCCCATGACTGACAGGGACATCTTAACCTGACAGGCATTTAATTGATGCTTTACGAAAGTCTCAAAAATACGATTTGAAGCGAAATCATAGAAATTTTTTCAAATTATGAGTCCTTTATAAAAGCCTTTGAATGCCAAATCACAAAGTATAATTATTGATTGTGTGACTCTAAAAACTATTAAGAAATATGAAATTTAAAACAACTGAAATAAGATTGACATTTCATGAAAGATGGTTTTAATCTGTGCTCAAAAATGGGATCGAAGACGCGGATTTCACTTTACTGTGTAGAAATTGATATCTTCTTGGTTTTTATTGTAGATTGATGTTGTTTATTATTATTCTTAGCTTTAAATATGGAAAGAGAGAGCTTTCGATCTGGACGATAGGCGTCGCCGTGTTTAGCAGGAGACAGAGATAATATTGTATATGTGTCCCCTCCCCCCTCTTTTCTCCCTCATCCCATGCCTTCCTTGAGACTGTGTATCATGTAAAGGGAGTTTGTTTTTATTACCATTCGCATTTATTTGATTTTCTCACTCAGTGTTCTTTGGGTAGTGTAAATGTAGACTGGCTGTGTTTACACCACATCTTCTTTCGCTACGTGTCAAGTTTGTCAGAGTGCAAAACCATTTTCGAATGCCTGCATTGTGAGAACAGTACCTTTTTAATTTGGGGGTATATTTTAAGAGTAGTATTGATAACACATTCTCCTAGTAATTATTTAAAAATGTAATTATTTCATTGCTGTAGGGAAACAACCAAGTTTTCACTAATTCTTTAAGTATTTATTAAATACTCTACTTTTGCAGATGCCTTATCCTAGGAGCTATAAGTCATTGCATGATCACCTCCATTTAGTAACGCTTAACCCAGAATGGGGGTTTCATTATTCATCCATACAATATTTTTTCCACAAATTCACCGTGCAGTCCAAACATAATCAAATACCATCTACCACTGTTTTTTAAATACGCATTTAATACCTATATACATGCTTATGCTGTATGGAATATGTTTCTCAATACATTTACTGCCAGCACCCCAAATGCATTTGATTTCTGGCTTTGCATTTTGCAAACACATCGTAGTGGTGGGGAATGTGGTGTAGACATTGTTGCGACAGAGTAACTTTCAACCAGTATTTGGCAGATTTGTGTGATAATTAGCAAGCATTCCACTTTTTCTTGTACAATTGAATCTCTTCTTTTTTTCCTTTTTTTTTTTTGGTTTTGTTTCAGTCGGGAAGGTGCGGATCTCTCGGAAAAGTTCTGATTTTTTTATTTCATTTTTTTGTGTATGTGGGTTTGTTATTGGTGACCAAGACTACTGAATTTATCACAACTATCACAAAATTTGCAAATTGGGAATTTAAAAGCTGATTGGTTGATTGGCAAACCAAGACTATGTTGGAACAGGGCTTTGGAAATATTCCAGATCCGTTAAATGATGATATGAACTATTCCACTTTTCATTTCATTGCTTTACATCTTAAAAAATGTTTTGTATTCAAAATGTGTTGGAAAGAAAATATGTTTTCCAAAAAACATATGATGTATGAATTTGAGACATTCTATAATTTTGTGGAAATGAAATGTATCACACAATTATTTTGCAGAAATTAAATCTGGTAGAGTATTTCAGTTTATGAGTGTAGCACTCAGTGAATACTATTTGTTTTTTAGTGTTTCAAAGATGAAATTAAATTTAATGCAATTTCTTTATGAAAGTTCTTTTGATCAAAATCTGAAGAATATCTTTCCCTACCTCTATTTTTTTTCAATTCCTCCAAAGCTCTCATTTCAAACATTTTCTTGGTGAGCCAAGTTTTAGTCTACCAAAACACTGTTTTAGTTTAAATAAAAAGAAGAACATTACTAGCAATGGAGCGATAAAGCAGACATCAGATTTTTACAGATATTAATAATTTATTGAGCAAATTGCTTTTGTAGATTGAAATTGAGGTAATTTTCCAGATGAGATTTGCAAACTCCAGTGTTTTTGATCTGGGGCATGAGGGCTGCATAAATTGTAGAATACATATGATAGACAGAGAGAACAGAGTAGAAATAATCATTAGTGTCAGATTTGTCTAATATATTTTTCTTCTTTCTCCACCCCGATTCAGTGGTTTTTCTGCGACTTTTTTTGGTGCAGAAGAATTACGTGGTGTCGTGTCATTGAGTGGGGATAATAATGCTTGTCTGTTTTAATTGAATTTTCTCCCCATTTTCTGTTGGGATTTATTATTAAAAATGTGGATAATAGAAATGCTAAAAAAATGTGAAATCATACCGGATTCCTGAGTACTTTGTGATGCAATGTGAGTCGATGAGATTCATGTGATTCCAATGGACTCTTGTTTTCCAAGATGAAAGTGGCATTTTCCGACACATGTTAACCCATTCGTGACAGGAATTATTTAAGGCCTAATTTGATCAGCTTTTATTCTTCAAATTGGCAACAACAACATTTTTATTTTATTGCTACATTTTTCTTATAAAACGTCATGTATCTGAAATGAATATAAATTGACAGATATTATGATGAGAAGTCAAAAATTTGCCAATTTGCAGGGGAAAACGGTGATTTTAGATTTTCTATCACATTGCCAATTTAAGGATTTTAATGCTTATTTTCCTTTAAAAAATTTTCAGCATCAAACAACGAATATTGACGCAACCAAAATGGGCACAGTTTGTGTAGAATTTTTTACTCTTTCTACTCGTGTATTTGGTATGATATTTAGGGCTTTGCATCAAAAGATATTAGGCCAAACAACAAAATGTGGACCTCTGTCACGAATGGGTTAAAGTTAAAACTTGTGTGTGGTTTTGATTGCAACTATTAGACAAAGACTGAAAAAAGAAAAAAACCAACAAGAAGGAAACAAATGAAATGGAAAGATACATAAATGAAAAGCTACTTATGAGCTTAAAAGGTGGGAAGTAATTTTGATCAGTTGGTTGTGACTGAGATTCTCTCAAGTTCTGTCTGTATTTGGAATCATTGTCATACCACAACCAAAACAGAGGATTCAGCATGAGCGCTTTTCATAACGGGAGTGTTTCAGGAAGTGTCTTGTCAGTGATTTTTGCTGACAAATTTGCTCTCAACCTATCAGATGCAAATATTTCAGTAGCTTGTAACAGTTGTCAGCAGACATCACTGACAAGCCACTTCATGAAATGCTCCCCAAACCATATTTTAATCATAGTTCAATCATTTGACTCATGTTGAAAGAAAGAGTTGGGGGGGGGGGAACATTCATAATAGCTGACTTGCCTTTATGGGTAAAAATATGGATTGGTTAAGTGTAATTGATTGCCATCTTACAGTTTTATCAAAGCTGTCTCTCCCTGTCTCTCTTTCTCTCTGCTCCATATCTTGCACCCCTTGCAATCCTCTTTTACCTTACCTTTTATCCCATTACCATTGTTTCATCTCTCTCCCTCCGATAGCCCTCTCTCGATCTCTCTGTCTCTCCACTCTCTTTTATAGACCCCTTGCTATTCGTCTGCCCGTCCAAATCTCCTAACTTTATTCCCTTCATTTGTCCTTTTGCAGTAACAAACACCCATTACAAAATATCTGCTGCTATCCCCAGTTGCCTACATCTCTTAACTTTATTCCCTTCATCCTATCTCTATCTTTCTTCCTTTCTCTGTAACAAACAAAATATTGTGTTGTTTCCTTTTTCTCCCTCATTTTCTTTCCTTAATTACTCGTCGACTGGACTTCCACAAAACAATCACTGAACTGCAAAAATACAACATGGGTGTTATTCACAGTTTATTTCACATTGTGTCCCATGTACAAAAGTTACCATACATAAACTTATTGAGTATTATTGCTCCCAGATACCTTTTCTATCAACACATCTTTTAGACCTGACATATTATTGGCAACCTTGTAAGGTTCCAGTGATCGAAACCAAACTGAATAATAATGAAACTAAACAGAATTTCATACAAGCAATACCTGCACTCTCCATGAGCAGGGTTCTCACTAGAAAAAAAATCCACACACGGTTCCCACTCTACGCAAAGCGTGGAAGTTTCGGAATTTTTTACAGAATAACAACTAAAGTTAAAGTCAGGTGTGGCGGCAGTATATGCTATAGTAAAAGGATGAAAAAATACTACTTGGTAAGCAGGAGTTGTCTACTAATGGCATAAAAGTAAAAATACATTGCCAAAAAGCAAAACAATCTGTGACATTTATCATTATTGTTAGGAATATATACTCCAATATTTTTTTTACCCTTCTTGCCACACATGGTGCATCAATTTCACACATGGTTCTTCCTTGTCTGAAACCCTTTACGCATGGTATTGGAACCATGGGTGTTATGTACTGGCGAGAACTATGTCCAAGAGGTTCTAGAACCTCCTGTGAATCATACTATGGCAGAGCAATCTGCAAAGTTGTACTGCAGTCCCAAACCGAGAGAGACCACAAACCGACGACAAATTTGACAACCCAACCCCCCCCCCCCCCCCAAAAAAAAAAAAAAAAGAAAAAAAAACTACAAGAAAAACAAAAAAGTTTAAGACCCATTTTCATGGGACACTCAAATGATATGCAAAGGATTCAAATGTCAAAAAATGGTAAAGTCCAACATTCAAATTTTAAAAGGTTCACCAAACTTGCGCAGAGAATTGGAAGCCTCGGCAATTGTTCATGGGATGCTAGAAAGTTCACACAATTCTTTTTAACTTTTTAAACTCCAGCCGAATTAAAAGCCAATAATAAAGATGCTTCTGAACCCCCACGCATGTTTGGCAACTTTTGGAGCCTAAAATATGAATGCTGGACTTTGTCATTTTTGTATGACATTTTATGTCATATTCTAATAGTTTGGCTACCTGTATTTCAGTCTGTTCTACATTTTACACAATGCATTTTTCAAAGATATAATTATTCAGCAAGCCTAGAGGTCTACAGCAAATCTGAAATTTCAAATTCAAGAATAACGAGGTGTCACAAGGTAAAGCTCAATAAAAAAAATGAAAAGGAAATTCTGCAGTCATATGTCTTCAGTTTATTTGGGGAGCCAGCCTGAGGAGATATGTATGTTATTAAGAAGCATGAATGTCTTCTTTAATCATATATATCTGCAGTACTTCATCTCTGAAGCATGCCTACATGTACCAGTAGTTAATGGTTTTGACTGAATATGATTACACTTTTTTTCCACAACAAAATCTGCATTAGTAGTCCGGAGCATGACATCAGCCCTGTACTGCTCATCATTGTGTGTCCACAAGAATAACTGGCAAATGTGCCAATGAAAATGATCATCATTATTGAATACTGAGCAGCATTAATTCTGTTTAAAGGAGAATGCAACCCTGGCATCAGTGTGCTCTTCATGTATAAAGATGACCAAGAAGAGTAAACAGTGAAAGTTTGAGCAAAATTGGACAATCTGTTCAAGAATTATAAATTTTGAAAGTTTCAGTAAATCCCTATCATGGGGATCCTTGATTTGGCAACTTTGCCAGCATCTATGATGTCATCGGGGACAACTCTTAATTCATTTTACACATTAAAAAAAAATTGATTTATATGAAATTTAAAGTCAGGAATCAACATAATTCTTTCCAAAATGCTCACAGAATTGATGGAGCCGTTTCATACTCAAGCAATAAATCAAAAGAAGTTATAATTTTCTTGAAAATAAAGAAAATGTTAATTCTGTGTACAAAATGAATCGAGAGTTGTCCACGATGACAAAATATACACTTCAAGGATCCCAATATAAGGATTTATTCAAACTCTCAAAGTTCATCACTCTTGAGCAGATTATTGGATTTTCCTCAAACTTTCACTGTTTACTCTACTTATTCTTCTTCATTCACTGGAAGCACAATGATGTCTGGGTTGCATTCTCCTTTGATAAAAAAAAATCCAGGCAAGTGGGATCAGCAGACAGCTTATCATAACTACATGGACAAAGTCCATGTACTGGTACATAACAAACAGAATAGCTTCATAGAAACCAGAACAAAATATTGACGAGCCAGTCAAAAACAAAAAGGTAATTTACATGTCAGACCCAAAAATTGCATGTAAAATTGAACAATAGACTCACAAAATGTTTTTGTTGTTGTTGAATTTTTAAGTAAACTTAAAAGTTAAAAGTTTTCACATCATTAAATGCAAATAATATTTCCCAAAGTTAAAATTCCGACTTTGTAGCATTTCTGTATTAATTCAGGAATATACTACTCGAAACCATTAGTTTACTTCAATAACCAACATACTCAATCCACCCTTTATCAACCTCGGTCAAAACTTCTCCTTTCTTAGCAATGTACAAGTAACATGATCAGAAACTATATAAATAATAAAAATACATGTACTCTCCCATGTACACTCACATTTTTGTACGAAATCAACTTATATTCAATAATTTCAATATGTAAATCATTTATAAAATACATTCAACTCTATTCCCCAATATATCTACATTGCTGCTACACCAGTAAACCGTATGTCCACATCTATGCTTTTTCAAAGGAAACATAATATACATGTCCTACACAATGACAAACAACAAAAACCCAAACAACGAAACAATACAAAATCCTCTTATCATGCAATTCTATCACACAAATTGATACATATACCAATATGTAATCTATTACAGTATGGAATGAATACCTGTTTCTTTTTTTTTTTCTCTTGGAAGAGCACAAAGATAGGAAAGACCTTTTACCATTGCACAAACTACAACATGAAACCCAAAGAAATCCATAATTTCTTCTTGATGAGGACCAATCACCGAAAAATATGTTTTGCTTTTTTTTTTTTTGGGTATAATCCTATTCCAACATGTCCAATGTGCTACGTGTATATATTATAACTTAGCTTCACCTTTTCTATTCATTCTAAATACATGAACTGACAAAAGTGGCTTGTGAGTAGACAAGCTGTCAGTGTACACATGCATGCATGTGCATGGAAGTTACTCTGAGTTGACAACATCAGCACTGATGCCGATATAAATGTAATACAATGTTTCTCTCTTACGCTCTTCAACTGTAGCCAATCAAATGTCTTGTAAAGACTTGTTAAAAGGACTTTTATACCTTCAAACTGTTTATAAACTAATTTCCACAGTGACTGGTCCCCTGTTAACTCTGCAATATAAATCCAAGGTGACATTTTTAATAAATAGAAAAAAAAATAGCAAAGTACTTACAAAAATAACTCTAGGGGCAAATTCACTGAAGTAAAGACTCTGGAAATCATGTTCAAACTACATGTATATGTAACATGTCATAGAAAATTTCATATGATTATCAAAAAAGGCTATGGTTCATCTAAAAATAATAATAGAAATGTCTGTCTACTACTTATGAGTTTATTTCTTGGAAGCAATAGATACATACAAATGTATAAACCTGAGTTCCATTTTTATCCAGCACCTTGTAAGGTGCTATATATATCCAATTAGTCTATCATCCTTGGTTTATCTTCACAATATGGACATATGAAGATGATTTTTTTTTTTTAATGCAGTCATATTCTAAGCTGATTTGAAATCTGTACATTGACTTGAGAGAAACAAACACGCACCCTATTAACAAGACCCTTTTCATCCATGTTTCAAGTTCATTCAACAAATTATCATAACAAGAAATCATATCTAAAGCCCACATCACACTACATGAATTGAATGCAATCTAATATTAGAAAAAAATCTGTAATATAATAACACATGAAAATATGAGGATGTCAAATCTTTCATACTGAGATCCTTTAACCCAGCACAGTACAGAGTTTTCATAAGAGCTACGGTGTAAATCAATCATCTTTCCCCCTTCAAGTAGGCAACTATCATCTTTATTTTTCACCCCTACATGGTTCGAAAATATGAATGAAAATTGCAAATTTCAAAATAGAGAACTTCCTAATTTGTACATGAAAATGATGATTATGTATCTTACAGTGTTGCCAATTTAGAGATTTTAATAAGTAACAATTAAATAGCCCTTAGTCACCAATCATGATTTGCTTCTCATTCACATGAGGAAAAAAAATCTTCACATCATCTTTAATGATTCTGCTAGTATCCTCTCATTTAAAGCAAAGAAATAAGAAAGAAAGCTTTTGACCCAAACTGAACATAACCTAAAGGTTCCAGATTTTATCATAATCGCTGAAGCGTAATAATGTCTCACAACCTTGCATAGGAAGTTGATTAGCCCGAATTCATGAAAGAGGCATACCCGGTATCTTAATTCTTAACCCATGGTTCCAATCTTCATAAGAGTACTACGTGCATGTCCTCTTGTCTAATGGCAAGGCAAATAGGCAATATTATGTTAATGTATGATGGGGACCAATAATAATATTCTAATAATATTCTGGATTTATATAGCGCCTAATACATCTCCAAGAGAGTCTCTAAGCGCTTTACAGAAATATTATTACCCCAGTGGGATTCAGGCTTGCCCGCATACAATGTATGCACCTTCTCCACTCCCTAGGGAGCATTCCAGCCAGGCGCCTTTTGCAGGCGCTCACAATGCTAAACAAAAGCTACCCACTTTGTTATCAGCAGCTAAAAAAGTCACATATTTTCTTTTCATAAATCTTGGTTCCACATATTCTAAAGTTAATTTGTAGTGGAAATTACGACAGAAGAATGTCAGTAACGCATATTCAGTACCATAGACAATGTCCTGTTAAGCAAATTAAAAGGGGATCCCAAAGCTATGCACATGTAATAAATGAATGAAAATCTCAATTTTGAAACTCAGTATGAAATTTCATCCCATTTCTAAATAATTCTAATACCGTAAAAAAATACAGGAAAAATACGGCAGTCACATCGGAAGTTTGGTGCGCTGAACTCACTGCACTGCAGGTACATTATTTCCAGGGTACATGTACATAGCTTTTGGACCAGTGAAGTTATGGAAACCATGACCAGACACTTATTCATGCTTATTTTAGTGCTCAAAGGAGGTACAAATCACAATTTAAACCATGGGTTAAGATTACCTGCTTCTGTGAATCCGGGCCATTAAATGACAGAAAAAAAAAAACAACTTATACACAGCTGGACTAGCATACAGGAGCACAAAATACTATCACCCAAATTACAATCCTTTGAAATATTCATCACAGATACAAATTTATAACCAGGTACTCAATATAATAGATGTGGCTCCATAAGGGAAATTAAAACACAGTCATTCTGCGTGCACTCACTATGACCTAGCTCACACGAGGCATCATTTGGCTAATCAAGCCTGTGAACGCAACAAGCTCATATGGCAGTTATTAACCTGTCGAACACTAAGCCCGAGATAACTCGAGCTAGGGGGTACGGAAAATGCGTGTTATACTGCAATCAAATCGTGCTCAATGGGTTCAAGGTTGGTAGCACTTGTTCATTTTCCAATCATAAGATAGGGATCACTTTTTCATAATCATTAAAGACATGTCAAAGACTGTACAAGTCACTGCCGATGTCATGACATCAGCAAATGACGTCTCATGTGAGCCAGGAAGAACAGACTATACATTTCACTGCATTACAAAATATTCTACCAACGTTCAGACTGACCAATACCAAAGCTTATGTCTAACTATTACGGGGGATATCTTGTCAATCCTGCATCTCCCTCTGGGTCAACATCCTCGTCCTTTGTGTCCTCCTCAAAGGGGTTGGGCACGTTCCCGCCTGGATACCGAGCCTCCGCCTCGTACTTGGGACCGTCAAGAGGTGGGGGTGGGGCCGACTCCTCTGAACTGGCCATGCTAGGGGCGACTGGAGACTGCATCCCTCGTTTTGCGTCTTCGTTGTGGAATCTTCCGTAGGTGCGGCTACCAACGCGGGTGGAAGAGGATTCTGCCTCAGGGTCATGGTCTTCGGGGCTGATGCGGTAGGTGCGAATGATGTAGATGATGGCCAGGGCATCCAGTATGGCTCCTGGTATAGCAAAAATGAGAAAGAATTTAGCATGATATGATATACAACATAATCTGAACAGCAGAAAACCATTTTCACTGGTCCACTGGACTCTCCTAAATCCTAATACAACTAATACAAGGATTGCTAGTAGGACCAACTGTCAACACTCAACAGTCATGATAGTGATACTGCAAGCAGCTATTATTTGCAAAATTTTGCAAAAATGCAGATTTTAAGAAAATCATGGGTTTTTAATCAAAGCTCTGATATGTAGGGACATATCACAGAGGATTATCATAAAATACAGGTATACGGGCCCTATATGTGAGTCAAACCGACAAAGTTAGAGAATGTTCAACAATGATTACCCCATTCAATCCATCAATCAATCAAAAGAGCACTTCAACTGTACACTGGTGTACAGGCGCATGGAGTGGCTATCCTGTTAAACTTCTGCAAAATGCACATGGTCAGACATAACTTAAGTAATCTGCAAAGGCAGTTTTGAATTTTTACAGTAATATTTCAATTTCTGTAATGTTGCTGCACAAGATGCTTCACACTTGACAGTAATTTAATCAATTAGATAGCCTCTGAGAACGCCTTCTCTCTCTCTCTCTCTCTCTCTCTCTCTCTCTCTCTCTCTTTCTCCCCCTCTCTCTCTTACATCAAGTCCAACTTTCATACAAAAATCCTTTGTCCAAAACAAAGTCATTTTAGCCAACAAAAACTACCAGTTTGTTTTTTTTTGTGTCCATAATATTGCTAGGCACATTTTTACATGTACATGCAATCATGCATAAAAGAAATCAAATGGACAGAGAAAATTTTCAAAAATGCGAAGGAAAGGAAAAGGGAACACAAAGACAGATAGAGAATTTTACAGAAGAAATAGGAAAATCATATGAAAAAGGAGAAATAAGTGAACAAAGTACAAGCACTTTTAAATAATTTCACAAATATTGAAAAAAATAATCTTACTTCTTGAGAATTCCAGAATTTAAGCATAAAAAAGTGCCCCAAAATGCAAAAATGCATCCAAAAATGCCCGAACATACATGCACCAATAGTCCACAGACTCCACTAGCAAAACAGGATAATTTGTAATACATTTACTTTACACTTTATCTGAAGAGATGGAATTAAACAAATAAGTTTGTGACTGTGTTAAATGAACAACAAATAAAAACACCTAAATTCAAACAATCAAATTACTAGGAAGCTTGAATTTATTAATTAATATTTCTGCCATAACCAATATCATGAAACATATCGTTATAACAGTCAAAAATATTCAAAGCTAATCTAATGAGCAGATGTCCTACATTCACAAAATACAACAAACTACTATCATTTTCATGAAAATTCACTACTGGCAGGAATTAATGAAATAAATACTTGATGTTCACTGTATGCAAAGCATGAGTTTTATCTAAAAGACTGAAAAAACCCACAAGGCACAAGCTACTTAATTTTCCTTAAGAAGAGTCCTAAATTTTAAACAACCTTGTATATGCTGTTTAAAGGTTGTTTAAAATTAATACAATCTGTTTAATATTTAAAAAACGAATTGTTTACAATATCAACTGTACAATGGGTTGTTCAGTTCATACTGTAAACAACTATTTGCATTTCTAAACAGCATTTTCTCTGCGCAAACAGAGCACCAATTCCCCATTACACTAACTGCAAATTACAAAAATGATGGATCACTGCAATGTGAATGGACAGGAATACTTCAAAATTTGCTTAAGGGTACTTTAATCTACTCACTGCATTCCTTTCTTCAAACAGCAGAAATCTATGATTTCAGTTAAAGTCCCCAGTTTTCCGCGATACAGAAAACGGAAAAATTTCACAGAATTCGGGAAGAACACAGAATTCATGGAAAACGCAATTTATTAGGCAAAAAATTTTAATTACTGGTACGAAAAATACAGGAAAAACATGAAAAACAAAGCAAAATCCAATAAAAAAAAACCTGCATCTGCGGAAAATCTGGATCGAACCTGCTTGCAGTGTTAAGCGTGTGTCCAAAAGCTTCGCTTGCATCTACATGTAGGCCTATACTGCATCCAGTGCATATATATTAGGGTAACTTACATGTTTTGGGGTTTTGGGTTTTTTTAAAATAGATTTTTACTATTTACAATTGCTTTGTCATATGTTTTGTACATGTCACCGAAGAGAGCGGAATTTGAAGTTTAGAACACCAAAGAACGCGGACTTTGCCTTTTAGAAAACGGAAAACTGGGGACTCTAATTTCAGTACTACTTGTGGGTACAATATTTGCTGGATTGATCATTTCTAGGGACAGTCTCACAGAAATTCGGAAGGGAGACTCTTCCAAGCCAAATTTACATGACTTGTATGCTATCCAATATACACTGTATGCATTGCCATGCTAAGCTTTTATTTGCCATATGGAAGAGCAATTTTTAATGACATCCTGGCAAATGATACATGATACACAAGTATACATGTACAATGTAGCTACCAGCAGAACGAACTCCCACAATATTCACTCATTTTCAATTTCATCACTTAACAAAAGGTCTTGTGAGGGTTTGACAAGCACTTTTCTCAATTAATGGAGCGGACTCAACAAGAGAGAGGCAGCTACATGAAATCTGTGATGTACATGTAGGATGGCAATATATAAAAAGTTGACTGACATTTTACAGATAAAATGACCTAAGAAGTTATTCAAATTGATGCACCATGCAACACTGCACTCTACATTTTGTACATGTACTTCTATAAATGGGCCTTTTTAATATTAATGCTGGGCTTACACTGAGCCACTATGTCCACGATCTCCACAATTTAAAAAAGAGCATGGAGCTCAACGATTTATTTCATGATCTTCTCTTGCTCACCAACATCCTCTATGATGGAGCAATAAGGACTTTAAAGTTCTGTAAAGTTCTGTTACGGCATGTAATATGCTCTACTATGATTCCCCCGTTCTATCAGGCTCTCTCAAGTTTTGGCATCGAATAGGAATAATCATGGCAAAAGTTACAACATGTCAAAAATTTTGTCATGCTCATCATGATTCCACCAAGATTCCACCTCAAGATCATAACAATTTGACCGTACGACCCCCATGCTCATCACGATTCTCTTAAATCATGGAGATTGTGGACCATCCAAGAACATAGCAAAAGATGATTCAATGTCTTATGTAATTGGACAGGTGCATGGCTGTCCCGTCCTCTTTCAACTGAAGATGAACAATATGTAATACTGACGCATTAATGGGAATCTCATTATTCTAAGAGGAGAGGTAAAAAAAAAATGGTGGTTTGCCCTGGATATATGAATGAGCCTCAATGAAGCATGATGTGGACTTTACTACAAATTACATGTAATATTCGATTTTTGAGATTCATGGGTTTTCCCAGCTGATTCTACAAGCAGCCCGCCACCACACCAGTACCATCACAACCCCATCATGAGAAAAATTATAGATGATTTCCACAAACTATGCTACAAAATAAGCAATCAATCTAGCTTTAAAACATAAAATGAAAGTATGAATATTAGTACTGGCCTAGATGGTGTCCCTTGTGTTAGTGTGTTAGATGTTAAGATGCCTATAATTGGCCCGATGAACAGCACGCTGTTCCTTGGTGTACCCGTCATAGTAAAAAAGGAGGATGTAGAAAATTCCCAAGCATGCTAGGATTACTCCTAGGGTGGGGTAAGGTTGGAAGGGGGGGGGGTACGAAAGAAAAAGAAATAAAAGGGGGCTTTAATTATTTTGTTAAAAATGGAATCCATATGAAATGAGGTGATGTTTAGATGGTGATGGGTGAAATGGATGGTATATATGTGGCTTGGATATAAGCCGAAAAACTCTCCGTTAACCATTACCACTAGAGCAATTGAGCCATATATAGTATATATGGGGCATGCCCTAACCAATCAACTTCAATGTGATGAAAAATTATTTCAAATTGGGGGAAAAGACAAAACAACAGGAGACAAATTGAGAGGGGGAATGTAACATGATTAGGAAAAGAATAAGATGTACCTGTAGAATCCTCTCCCAAATTCTACCCTCACTTGATGACCATGGGTGGTATTCAGAGATTCATTTTATCTAAGATAGCTTAGCAACAATGAATGGTGCGAAAAGAGCTTGAAGAATACAAAATACGGTTAAAGCTCGTTAGTCTGAAGGTTCAAATACTCCGAAGGTTCAAATACTCCGAAGGTTCAAATACTCCGAAGGTTCAAATACTCCGAAGGTTCGCTATTCCTACTGTCCGTTATTCCAAAGGTTCATTATTCCTACACTCCATTATTATGAAGGTTTGATTCTCCGAAAAGGAAATAGGGTTCGTTAGTCTGAAAATGAAATGGGGTTCGTTAGTCTGAAAATGGAATGGGGTCCGTTAGTCCGAAAATGAAAAGGGGTACACTGTACATTAGGCCGAAAATAAAATAAGGTTTGTTAATCCGAAAATGAAATAAGGTTCATTGAACAAGCCGTATATCTTTTTCGGATGAACAAACCCTATTTTATTTTTGGATGAACGAACCTTATTTCATTTTCAGATTAACGAACCCTATTTCATTTTTGGAATAATGAACCTTCAGTATATCGAACCCTATTTTATTTTTTGAAAAAAGAACCTTTGGAATAACAAAGTGTCAGAATTATGAACCCTCAGATTAATGCATCAAATGCTCAGATAAACAAACCTATTTCATTTTCGAACCTCCAGGTATACGAAATTTGTGTATTCAGAATAATGAACCTTCTGAAAAACGAACATTTGGAATAATGAGCCGTACCCACAAAATGCATACCATTGACTGCATTGGAGAATGCAACCCAGACATCAGTGTGCTTCCAGTGAATGAGGAAGAACAACAAGAAGAGTTAACAGTTGAAGTTTGAAAGTTTAAGAAAATCCTTATTATCGGATCCTTGAATTGGCGATTTTGCCAGCATCTGTGATGTCATTTTGTACACAGATTTTAACATTTTCTTTATTTTCAAGAAAAATAACAATTATGCTGATTTATCATTTGAGTATGACATGGCTATATCACTTCTGCAAGCATTTAGGGAGGAATTATGTGGATTCCTGACTTGAAATTTCATATACATGTAAATCAAGTTTTTTGAAAAATTATGTACAGAAGGAATTGAGAGTTGTCCACAATGACATCACAGATGCTAGCAAAGTTGCCAACTCAAGGATCCCCATAATAGGGATTTACTGAAACTTTTAAAATTCATAACTCTTGAACAGACTGTCCGATTTTGCTCAAACTTTCACCGTTTACTCTTCTTGGTCATCTTTATTCATGAATAGCACACTAATGCCTACGTTGCATTCTCCTTTAATGTTCCAGTCGCATCTTTTTTTCTTAACTTCATTTGCTAAGCTACCCAAGATACAGTAAAATCTCAAATTTTCAATCAGTGAGATAACATACCCTGAAAATGTTTTTAAACTGGTAATCTGAGAATCTTTTACGGAGATTTTATTTCATCTCAGACACACTCATTTACATGTACACTGTATGATACAGTATCCAAAAAGAAATGTTTTTAAATTGCACTGTACTTTTGCTCAGCCAATAAAATTGCTTTCTGTCACTAGGAGGGGCAAAAAAGCATGAAACATTTTTACTTCACTTGTATTTTTAAAGCACACACATGTGTATGCTGAGATTTCCTTGTAAAATGGCTTCGTTTTTTTCAGATGTTCAACAATGTATGTACATTGTAAATCGACATTGTAGTAGTTGTGCAATAACAGGGACTTTTAGACTGAGTGGACAAGAACGGCGTTCACGTCGTCCATTCATGCATGTCAACGTGGTCGTCCTACTCTTCTACCATGGCTGACTTTAGATCAAAACCTTTTGGATAGGCAGTGAATCTGATGATGTCATGAGCGATGTGCAAATGTGTGGGTTTTAGTGAACGCCATTCTAGATTTAGACAGAAAAATTGAAGAAGATGCATTCTTGATTTGGGTACTGAACGAAGGAGACGACGTCATGCATGCGCAGTTCCTTGAAATGACGTCATCACGTAGCAGTTCACTATGTCAATGTGCAAACCTAAAAGTCTTTATTGGAGCATTCACAACTACCATCCCAATCTGTTATGTGTGCACTATTACATGCAGTTCAAACGAATCCTATGCCAAGTGCTACATGTACACGTACATGTATGTCACTACATGTATATTTGTTTTACTTCGTCAATATTACATACATAAATGTTTCATAAATCATGCCTTTTTTTATAACATTTCATAGAGGTTTCCTCATTCTTATCAATGCATTTGAAAATGAGCCAATTTTTACAGACACAGCCAATTGTTTGTGCCACTCAAACAGCTCTGTTTGATGGTTAAACAAATTAATCATATTACAGAATACTGTACCATATCTTTCTCTGCATGTGTGCTACAAAAACAGTATGCATTATGTACACACATCTTTACATACAGCACTGTACATGTCTGTATCAGGTACATGTATAGACATGTACCTTGCATGTATTTCTCTGGGCATGTGCAAGTTACCAATAAATTACCAATATGAAGTTGAATGTATAACAAATTTACAGAAACATGTCATGTTTAATAAAAGGGAGTTACACGTACTTCCTCTGTTAACCCACGGCAGTACAGAGTCTTTCGATCAGTTTTCCCTCCTTAAATTGGCAACAATTATAATATTTCACTCCTACATAGTTTGAAAAATGTACACAAATTACATGTATATCATGATACCATACGAATGGAAACTGAAGAAACATAGCCAATAAATTTATACATGGAAACAATTAGACATTGCATTGCCAAATTGGGAGAGTTTCATGATTAAAATATGATCAAACTGCTCTCATTCATAAATGGCATAATGCACTGCATTAGTCTCAAGTATGAGATTTTGAAGCTCTTTCTGCTCATGTATAAAATTAGATATTCCTGGAACTCTGAATCAAAATATTGTGTCATAAAACGGAGACACTGTATTGCTATAGGTTATGAATTAAATTTGGGGGGGGGGGGGGCCGCCCACTTGACCGAAGGCCCGCGAGGCCGACTTTTCTCGTATCGTATTTTCCTTCATCACAAAAAATGTGCTATCAGTATATGAAATAATTACATCTCTTTTAGCATGTTTAGTCCTTGTTGCCCCTTAATAATTATTAAACTTCTTTCTGGCACAGGAATTGGTCAGAGCGGTCAGAGCGGGGTGATATTATAGATTACAATTTGCTATTTTCAGCCTCGCGGGCCTCCGGTGAAGTGGGTTGTCACCAAATTTGGACTACATTTGTACATGTACTGTACATGTAGGGATGGGTTTCTATTTTAGCAAAAATACAGGTCTTTGTATTTTTTATTTCAGAAGAATGGAATCAGTGAACTAAATCTTTTGCTTTTTTCAACTTAGTAACAGAGAAAAATACATCACCTTTCTTCTAAGCTCAATGAAAAGTGGGCTTTTCATTCTTGGATCATTCTTTATTCTCTTTCAGACCCCCCCCCCTTTTTTTTTGCACTTACTGTACCAGAACCATTTTAGAGCTAAACATGTAGCTAACTTCTAATCCCCCTCCCCCCTTAACTCTAAAATCCTCACTACAGCATCAATGTACTTTGAAATGCAAACACATGTTTTTGTATATATTTGGAGGAATTATATGGACAACTTTGCTAGGTAACATGACATTCTGTCCAATAACTGCAGGTATACGTGTACTATCATCTCAATTCATGATGAACATGATCAACATACCATGACAGTCACTACTTCACTCTGCTACAAGGGAATCCTACTACACATCTACATGTAAGTACGTTGTCTTTCAAGTATTTTCTTTCAATTCACTAAAAAAAAAAAAAAATTAAAAAAAAGAATAAATATACATGTATATAAAAAGGGGGGGGGGGGAAGGGGAGGGGAGGAGAGTGGGAGAGAGAAGAAAGAAATTCCACTATGAACATACATGCACAAACACAGAGCTGCCAACCCCAACTGGGGAAAAAATCCTATTCTTTAAATTCTTTTTAGTCTATATTCAAGCCCAAAATCCTATTTTTTGTTTCAAATTTCGAAACATCCAACGGTATGATTCCTCTGCCACCCTGCATATTCTACATGTAACTGACATGCAACATTAGTAATATACAGGGCTTACTTAAAGGAGAATGCAACCCAGACATCAGTGTGCTTCCAGTGAGTGAAGAAGAACAAGAAGAGTAAACAGTGAAAGTTTGAGGAAAATTGGACAAGCTGTTCAGGAGTTATGAACTTTGAAAGTTTAAGTAAATACTTATTTTGGGGATTCTTGAATTGGCAACTTTGCCAGCATCTGTGATGTCATCGTTGACAACTCTCCATTCATTTTGTACACAGAATTTAATATTTTCTTTGATTTTCAAGAAAAACAAAAATTCTTTTGATTTATTTTTTGAGTATGACATGGCTATATTACTTCTGCAAGCATTTTGGGAAGAATTACGTTGATTCCTGACTTGAAATTTCATATGAATCATTTTTTTTGAAAAATTATGTATAAAATGATTTGAGAGTTGTCCATGATGATATCACAGACACTGGCAAAGTTGCCAACTCAAGGATCCCCATAATAGGGATTTACTGTAACTTTTAAAATTCATAACTCTTGAACAGATTGTCCGATTTTGCTCAAACTTTCACTGTTTACTCTTCTTGGTCATCTTTATTCACAAAGAGCACACTGATGCCTGGGTTGCATTCTCCTTTAATTATTTATATCCTCACTCTTCTACAGTACAAAATACATAGGTAGAACATACTGAGCAGTGGGGTAAATTTCAATGTTGATGATAAAATATACAACCTCCCCTTAAAATATGCTTATTAAAGAATCATTCTTACAAGTTTCAAAAATCCTATTTCAATGGGAAAAATCCTATTCAGTGTTATATTCCCCTTAAAAATCCTACTAAATAGGATAAAATCCTACTAACTGGCAGCTCTGCAAACACTTGCATACCAGAATACTAGGGTTATATGTCGTAGTCCTCACTAATGTGCATTAAGCACTCCCATATTCATAGTTTTCATACTCGATACTAAACCTGCTACTATCTGTTGTAGGCTCAGCCTACTGAAAACACCTGTTCATAGGACTACTACACTAATGAATGTGTAATGGTTAAAGTACTGAAACATTCATTCAGTTAATGAACCATAGGTGACACATAATGACCGATTCATACACAAATAGCACAGTACCGATAGGTCATTTTTCATATATTCAAATATAATGCATTGCTCTGTTTACTCTCCAGTTATTAATTACATGCACCTGTTATTAAGTTATCAATAGTTGGAATGCAGACTGTATAAAAAGATTTACAAGTGCAGGTAAGCTAAAATGTACGACAAAGCAATCCTAATTTGTATGCAATGTGCATTCCAACTCCAGAACTCGAATAAACTGTGTTAAAACAAGATAACGTAATTGCTCATTACAAGGCAAATTATGTAAATTTTGTTATTTGGAATAGATTTGAAAATAACTTCAATCAGGGAGCATGAATAGTTTAATGGCCAACAAGTAAGTGGGAATACAAAAACAACAATAAACCTCACATACAAACACATGGAGGACAAATAGCAAAAGCAGCAGAAAAGTCAAGCGCATGTACATGTATGTACACTGTAATTAGATTAGAGATGTAGAAAGGGTCATTAGATATATTCTACATACTGGTATATTTTCAAAAGGCACATGGGGGGGGGGGAGGAGCTGGGGAGGGGGGAGGGGATCTTCCTTCATAAACACTAATGTGATTCACCTTATAAACAAGAATACTTGATGATAAAATAGAAAAAAAGTACTGCAGACTAGAACCAAAACCCTTTTTTAAACTTGCAAGAGTGAAGACACAAACAGACTAAAACCTGAATTACGTCAAGGAGGTAACAGGAGTCTAGTAGAGAAGAGTTGAAGAAAAGCTCAATATTTGAAAAATATTTTAAAGGCATTGGCTAACTTTGTGAGTAGCTGATTTAAAAAATTCTCAAACTAAGATGAAACATGTGTATTACTTGTATTTGTTCTCAAAAACCCTGAAACCAACCATAATTTGGAATGAAAAAGTGTAAGTTAGACACAAACGGCGATTTTATTATCCTTCGTCTCACGAGACAATCACTAAGAGGACCACTTTGCTTGAATTTGTAAATGCCGTTATGTGCCTCCCGCCGCGTGATACGCCAATACACACAGTACGGTAAGGTGAGTCATACGCGCATGCGCACTCCTTATGTCTATTCTGTGCAACCGACCCTCGTATATTTTTCAAACATTGGTTCACATTTTTTATATTTAAAATTACTTCCTGTGGATATTATACTTTGAAACTTTCAGACTGGTATTTTTACACTATAACCCTCATATTTATCCCATTTTCAAGTAACAAAACAAGATTTTTTAAAATCATAACATTGTTAACCAATGCCTTTAACAACCAGAAATTCTAGAATTGTATATTTTTTAAAATATAAATTTGATAATAGACTTCATGCCTGTATTTCCCTGGTTATTCAAGCAAGTGTTGCAAAACCCTCAAAGGAACAATACACAAATTTATTGGTGTCAAATTTTCATGAGTGTAACTTTATTTCTTAACAAGTTTACAAACCTTCCCAAAACCCTGTGAGAATTTAGGACAGTTAACAAGTAAACTGCACCACGATGTGGGGTTGCAGGTTACAGAACTCTGAGAGATAGTTTAGGGTAATATTTACCTCCTAATATTGCAAATGCATTGGTATGCTTGATGTAACAAAAGACGGACAGAAGAAGGTACAGAATGGCTCTCTTCCAGTTGTCTAACCAATTCATATACTCCCAGTATATGTAACATCGTCCCTCTCTGCACATGAAAAAAACACAACAAAACAAAACAAAGCAACACACAAAAAACGGATGATGAGTCAATGGAATAAACATATTACATGTATAAAAAGTAAATTTATTCTGTGTCACATTATACAATCAATTTGTAAAAAATAGAATACATGTATTTTGAACTCTTTGAATTAATTATATTGACCAATTCTTGTGTTCTTATCAAAGAGTGTCTCATTCTCAATGTTCCCCATGAAGGAAAAGGGAGAAATGAAGAAAGGCATAATTCAATTCTATTCAGTTTTGGTTAAAGGTACTAGCCTTAAAAGAAAAATGTCAAAACACCAATAAACTTAGGCTTATTCATATAAGCAGCACTTGGTAAGCTGCTTGAACAAAACAAAACAAACAAAAAAAAAACAATAAAAACCTGGGGGTTTTAAAGCATTCTGCGCTTAATATTTTTTTGCACTTTCTTAACACACACAGGTAAACAAAATAGATGCAGTTCCTTAGATATTCATTCAAGTACACTCACAAAAAAGCAAACACCATGTTTATCTATTAAAATGTTTTTTTTTTCTGAATGTTTGTATAAATAATAAATAATAAATAAAATAAATGAGCCTTAATACTATACTTACCTACTACAGCAGTTGTCACAACATGGAGCAATGAATATCATAAGCTCTAGTAATGATACTATCAAGGCAGCAAATCTGAGAGAGAGGGAGAGAAAGAGGGGTTATCATCATCATCATCATCATCATCATCATCATCATCATCATCATCATCATCATCATAATTCTTATTATTGTCACTATATTATCTTTATTATCAATACCATTATCTTTCTTTTTTAACTTTAATCATTAATATGATTTTTCTTTGTCAATATTACATTGTACTGCTTAAAAATGTTAGCATTCTTATCATCATTATCATTATTACCATTATCATTACATTTATTCTGTAACCATAAAAAAAATCACAAGCACCTTAGAAATATAAAAGAAAAAGGGCTTGATATATAATGGGTGCCCAGATCAAGAAGGCATCCAAATCCAGATATAATGTACAATAAGAACACCCCCCCCCCTTCCACCACTGCCACCTCATTCTTTTAAAGTACATGTAATTATACAGCGTAAATGCTTGAACTGTGACTTTTTTCTAAAATTAAAAGATGAAAAATACTAAGTTCTCTTTGATACACTTACAAAATATATATGAAGAATAAATCTGTTGTTTCTGTAGAATTATTATATATTTGTGTGATGCCTATAGCCCATAATGCTGTAGATACAAAGAAAGAAAATGGAGAGAAAAATTAGAAATGATACAATTTACTAAAAACATATAGTGCACATTTAATGCAATACTTTCATACAGAACATCATATGTAAACAAATTTAAAGCAGGGTTTCCCCCCCCCCCCCCCCCCCACAGATGAGCGGGACAAAGCACTAATACTCTGGAGATGATAACTATGAAATCTGATCAGTGTGCAATAATTAAGAACCATCTGCTCCTGACTCGCATTATGTCTTCTGCAAATGTACAATGTACATGTTCAATCATAGCAAGGGTTTAGTGCAACAAAGGGCTATCTGCATTTTTGATTTGAATGAGATTTCGACATTAAAGTGATCCAGTAGAGACCAGGAGCCCATTGGTAACAATGGTTTCTACAGCAAACTTTGCTACATAGATACATGTATGGCTATCTGCTTGAAACTGCAGTGTGTCAGTGCAACAAATCTTTATTTTAAGATTGATCAAACATGCCAAAAATGCAGATAGCCCTTTGTTGCATCAGACCCTCGATAAGTCATGATGTGTACATGTACATGTAGTACTCTGAGCATGGTTTCTTGTGGATTCAGGATTGTACCATGCTGAGTGACCAGCTGTGCTAAGAAAACCAAAAGTTCTTCAATTTTATGGGCCTACCGGTACTCGAAATAATAACTTGTAAACTGTACTTGTACATGTACAGTAGCCAATGCAGACATTGTTCTCAAACAACAGTAACAGTGATACAGAAAACTTTAATCGGTTGGCGGTGATCATACACAAGTAGTTTAAGCTTCTACCAACCTTAAGTTTGGTATGCAAGCTTTCGTCTACTCCTGTGGACTTTCTCAAGCCAAAGTGATCAGTGAACACAAACGAGCCCTCAGATTAAACAATCCATTCCATTCAGCTGTAGCTGAACACGCCCTCAATACAGGACACAACATAGGGTGGGATGATGCTCTTATCATTGACTTTGAGAGCAACTACTGGTCAAGAAAGGTGAAAGAGTCTATAGGCGCTTTCACACCTACCCGATCAGGAAAAATACCCGTAAATTATGAGAACTTGTTAAGGCCCCAAAATACCCCATAATTGTTTCACACCTACCCGAAACCAAACCTCCTTGGGGTAGACTAAGTTCTCGAAGTAACGAGCATGCACAGAACGATTTAGTTTTCAGACGAGGCTTGCACTTTTAAATTCGCTCAGCTAGCTCAGCTCTTGCTATGATAGCGCTAGCTAGTTAGCTTGATGCGATCATCGATACATCTCTACATATTGATGTACACTTGCAGTCTGCTAATCTCTCTTTAGAACTTTCAGTTTATTTTTTATTTCGAGAGACCTGTATCCTCTCAAACCCGAGGCTGGCAAGTCCCCGGGGAGGGGGGGTTGCGAGTCTTGCAGCCAGCATATATCCTAGATCTATAGTCCTATTTCTTTGGCTGGAGGAGGCCACTGCCGTGTACACCTCCTCCTTCCTCCACATCGCTATCAGCGATGATCAAATGATGCCATACTACTGTATCGATATGTCAGATTAATCATAAATAAAAAACATGAAAGGGGAAAAAAAACTTTACCATGTTTAATACATTACGATGCAGAAGGGGACTCAAGTCAAGAAGAAATATGAACATGATGAAGCCACTCCTATTTACATTGTAGATCCAACAATTTACTTAGAAATAGAACAGGCCTAGTTCGATGCAATGTTATAAATATGACCTCGTATTAAACTCAATGACTCAGATTTGTTTTAAGTAGACTACTAACGTTAGTAGGCCTAGTCTAGTCTCAAGTCATTTTTTCTAAAGACAAGTCAGACTGCTTGAAGTTGAACTTGAAGCCTTGATCTTTCCAAACACCAGACCTGAACTAAACCAGGGTTGCAACTCAGAAAGTCTCGTTTAGCAGCAAGGCCAGCCAGCGAGCTCGAAAATGAAAAAGAAGAGTTAAAAGTTACTAACATTTAAGTTTGTCAAGAAATCTAAGCATGATAAAACATAATACCAACCTCCGCCCACAAGAACTCCACACGTCCTCACGAAAGGTGAATAGTATTTCCACATGCATGTACAGCACCCGTCTTCACAGCAACCTTTCGCCATTATTTTGGTATAATGTGAACAAAACTTTTCTCCTACAGATCTAGAAATGAAATATGCATTTCCGTGGTCGTCCTAGATCTATGGCTATCGCGAAGAGACTCTGTCTAGCCTGGGCACATCAATGCCATGCAGCTGTCTACGGAGTTATACGTAGCTTGGTCTTCGTAAGCTCATTACATATCAGGGCGCGGGCTAGGCCAGGCTAGCTAGGTAGGGTACGGTCGGGGCGCCGGGCTCCCGTTGACTCAGCGAGCTAACTCTCATGAATGAACATGCAATATCATCGTAAGTGGCGCTATAAAAGAAGAGAAAATGAGTTTGTTGGGCGTGGTTATGAATGTTGAGGGAGGTTAGACCACAGACCCCCAGACCGAGACCGAAGGCATGCAGTGCAGCGATCTGATGAACGATGTTGTCATGTAATTGTTCATTACCGATATCATTATCAGTATCGATCGTACATTATGATAAATGAGTAAAAAGCATTGTGACGTGTACAACATGGAAGCTGCCTTAGTTACCGGTGGTGCCGGAATAAAGCCTTGGACATGAATCACTAATACCGGCTTGAACTTAATCTTTGTATGTGTTGGTGATGAGCTTTGTAGAGCCAAGTAATTCATACAAATACACAACATGGTGGCAGCCGGAGTAAACATTCTCACGTCGTCAGTTGGGACATTTTGAGACCTTTTGGCGCAGACGATTGCCCCCTCACTGTTTCGACTAGGGAGGGGCTGGATTGTGACGCCGAGAGTTCCGGGGCAGAGCCAGCGGCGGACTGGTGAGTGAGAGAACACTGATTTTTATCCGTCAATACTCATCGCATTCCGACACATCTCTCATAAGGCATTAAGGGACTGAGTGAAACGGAGCGTGTACATTGTGATATTGACATTAATGGAGTGACTTTCATGTTTTACCCCTGCTGGAATCCAGGAGTGCATCTGGGGCCCTGAACTAGACCAGGGCCAAAGTTAGGCCTATGGTTCGACTCTGACTGAGTGAGTTACGTCTTGTTAGCCTGCCCAGAGCTAAGTCAAGAGCTAAGTCCAGACTTGTGTGATGTGCCGCACTGCAGTGGATGTCTGTGGTATATGCCTGGGAATCCAGAGGTATTAGACTCCGAGTTCGACTTCAAGTTTTGCATGAGATGTCAGCTGAAACAGGAGGAACCCTAGGACGCTTTGCTTGAAATTTCTCCTCTGTGGCTGTGTGTGTGCATAGTTTCCAGAAAGGAACGCTAAGTGACTAGAGAATTCCCATGTATCAGTCTACTGGAAAGTGACTATGATTATCTGGGAGAGATAAATCCATGTGAGTGACAAGCAAGGGCATTTACAGAAATGACATTGAGGCCATGATTGATACGACAGTCGACGTTTGAGAATCTGGATCTAGGTCTACATGGACTATGAACTCTTGCTATGAAAAGTATTTTTGTGACATTACTAGTGCATGTGCATGTAATTTTATGTATTGCTGCTTGATACCTGCATTAGTAATTATACTGTTGTTGTTTTAACAATGTACAGATTATATTGAGGCATGAGTTTGCATGTTATTGGTGTCAGTGCTTTGGCTGGCAGAATCTAATGCTAGCACGGGCTCCGTGTTAACTGGGCTTATTGGTCACTTTGTGTAACCGTATATTTTTTATGCTATTGGATATGTTGTATCAGTGTTTGATGACGTTGAATACATAAATAGTAACCAGCCCAATTTTCGTGCCTACGTAATATACAAGAGCAGATGTTGTATGTACAGTAACCAATTTCATTGAATATTTTACGTGCTTATCATATTTGGTGTACTGCTCTGACGATTACTAGACCTCTTTCCCAATATGGCCAGGTACCCGGAAATGAATTGGAAATATCCGGACTTAGCGGAGGAGTTGAAATTATTTAGGCAACGTATGAAGTTGTGCCTTGATGACAATGAAGTAAACGACCTTAGAAAAAGGGCGATTAAGATTAAAATTGCTATTGGCAATGAGGGACTTCGTCGGATAAATTGTTCTGGGCTGTCTGAAGGTGACCAGGGGATACCAGAAAAGATATGGGAGGTCCTTGAGAATCAGCTGGAAGTGAAGATGAATTTCCGGATTCACAGACTTGAGTTCATGCGGCATCGTCAAAAAGCTGGGGAGAGTATTGACGAATTTGTTAGTAGATGCCGCGACAAGGCAAAATTGTGTCAGTTCAGGGAAAATGAGCTCGCCGAGCGGATAGTTGAGCTGGTCATTTCTTCGACTCCCATAGAAGCTTTTCAGAAATATCTATTAGACCAGCCACAAGGATACAGCATAGATAGCCTTCTCATTGAGGGGAGGAAGTATGAGGCCATAGTTGCAGGCAAGCAATGTTTGCAAACACTAGAATCCAATGGCACTGCGAGCATAGGTGCTATCTCCCATCCTCATAAGGGCATGAAGTGTCGCAATTGCGGTTTGAGCCACGAACCACGTAGATGTCCAGCGTACGGGTCCAAATGTAATGGCTGTGGCCAAAAAGGACATTGGAAAAAGTGCTGTAGATCAAACCTTAAGGCTTCAAAGACAACTGAGAACAACCACCAAGGTAGAGGCCGTGGACGCCCAAGGTTTAGGTCTCAGAGTGGAAGAGATAGAAAGAGATCACAGAGCCGAAAAGTTAGAAGCAGACAAGATTTCCATCCATTACAGTTCGAGGACCAGGAACATGGCCAGGAAGAGAATCAGGCCACTGTACAGGAAGACTTTGAATCGCTGTATCTGGAGACCATCAGTTTCAGTGAAGATTTGCACATCGATAGCATTCCTGAGAGGGAAAATAAAGATGAAGTTTTTGCAGATATATCAGTTTCACTGAAGAACAAACCAGGAGACCACACCCTAAAGGTCAAAGTTGACACTGGGGCACAAGGAAATGTCCTCCCCACCAGGATCTTGAAAAAGACACACCCTGAGTTGATTGGAAAGGATGGTAACCCTGATAGAAGCAAGATAATCCAGAGGCGTGTGAGGCTGCTCGCCTACAATAACTCTGTTATTCCCCACTATGGGATAGTGAAGATTCCCTGTAAACATGATGGTGACTGGATGGATACAACCTTCTACATTGTGGACACCAAGAGTCCAGCTATTCTGGGTCTGCCAAGCTCAAAGGCAATGAAGCTAGTGATTCTGAACTGCTCAGTACAGCAGAAGGAGCAACTACCACTCCGTGATAAGAGAGATCTTCAGCAGCGGTTTCCAGACTGTTTCACTGGAATCGGACGATTTCCAGGAGAGTTCCATATCACATTGATGGAGGATGCCCATCCTGTAGTACATGCATCCAGGAAATTGCCCATCCATCTACAGAAGGAGCTTAAGGAAGAGCTTGACAGGATGCAAGAGTTAGGAGTTATCACAAGGGTAACTGAGCCAACAGACTGGGTGTCATCCCTAGCAGTGAGCAGAAAGTCGAATGGGAAGCTTAGGGTGTGCCTTGATCCCAAGGATCTGAATAGAGCATGCAGACGCACCCATCACAAGACTCCAACACTCGAAGAGATTACGCACAAGTTAAGTGGTGCAAGGGTTTTCTCCAAGATGGACGCCCGACATGGATACTGGAGCATAGTTCTTGACAGAGAATCTAGTCTGCTAACGACCTTCAATTCCCCATACGGTCGTTATAGGTATCAGCGATTGCCTTTTGGACTCAACGTTTCACAAGACATCTTTCAGGAGAAGATGGACCTCATCTTAGAGCGTTGTGGTGGTACCATAGGCATTGCAGACGACATTGTAGTGTTCGGCAGGAACGAGAAGGAACACGACAAGAACATGATAAACCTCATGAAGGTTTCCAGAGAATTTGGGTTAGTGTTCAACCTTGAGAAGTGTGAATGTAAGATTCCCTCTGTGAAGTTTTTCGGATGCTACTACGACGCAGAAGGTGTACACCCTGACCCAGACAAGGTGGCCAGTATTAGAGCACTGCCATCCCCCCAAAATGTGAAGGATCTCCAGAGATTTCTCGGGATGATGCAGTACCTGTCCCCGTTCCTGCCACGGTTAGCCGAGCATACTGATGCCCTCCGTAGCCTAATCCAAAGTGACAGCGAATGGCAGTGGAATGCCACTCACCAGTTGGCATTTCAGCGTCTGAAAGACAAGATAACAGAGTATACCACCTTGAGATACTATGACCCATCAAAGCCAACAGTGATACAAGTGGACGCTTCTCAGAGAGGGCTAGGAGCGGTCCTTCTTCAGGACAATGAGCCTGTGGCTTTTGCAAGCAAGGCACTAACTCCAACTGAACAACGATATGCGAATATCGAGAGAGAGTTACTTGCTGTGGTTTTTGGCTGCATGAAGTTCCACACCTATGTATTTGGGTCCAACTTCATCATCGAATCAGACCACAAGCCACTTGAAAACATACAGCATAAGAACCTTGCTGAGACTCCGCCAAGGCTGCAGAGAATGATGCTCAAGATACAGCCCTATGACTTCAAGATAGTGTATCGACCAGGCAAGGAGATGCTACTTGCTGACGCATTATCACGTTTGGGTCCAGAGCAAGAGTCGACTATGGACTTTGATATGACAATACACACTATCCACTACTCAAACTCCAAGCTGGACGAGATTAGGAATTCTACCAGCGCGGATAGCACCCTTAGTAAGCTGCTAGACACAGTGATCGAAGGATGGCCTGAGAGTCCGAGTGATCTTCCGAAAGAGATCAGACCATTCTGGTCATGCCGTGACACACTCTCTGCAGAAGATGGGATACTAATGAAAGGAAATAGAGTGTTCATACCCACTCCTCTCAGGAAGGAGATACTTGAGCAGATCCACATTGGACACCAAGGGATAGTGAAATCACAACAGAGAGCGAGCTCAGCAGTATACTGGCCTGGCATCAACAGAGATGTAGAAGAGATGACCCGAGCTTGCACTACATGCCAGAGACATCAGAGAAGACAGTCGCCAGAACCTCTTCTCAGTCACAAAGTCCCCGATAAGCCATGGCAAGTCATTGGGACAGACTTGTTCAGTTTTGAGGGCAGGGATTACTTAATCCTCTCAGACTACTTCTCAAAGTGCCCATTTGTGCGTCAGGTGACAGGAAGATGCACGAGCAACGCAGTTATCCAGCTCACTAAGGCCATATTTAGTGAACATGGTATTCCTGACCAAGTGATCAGTGACAACGGTCCCCATTTTGCTAGTCAGGAGTATGAAGTCTTCAGCAAGACCTGGGGTTTTGAACATACAACCTCTAGCCCACGGTACCCAAGAAGCAACGGGTTCATTGAAAGATCCATACAGACGGTGAAGAACCTGATGCGAAAGTGTGTGGAGAACAAGGAGGATGTATATCTCGCAATGTTGTGCCTCAGAACAACACCAATAGATGCAAATCTTCCATCTCCGTCGGAGATACTTTATGGAAGAGTGGTCAGAAATGATCTACCTACAACGCGCAACAGACAAGTACCAACCCATGAAGACATAAAGAAACAGCTAAAGGAACGAAGCAAGAAACAATCAGATGACCATGACAGACGCGGGGTCAAACCATTACCAAACCTCCGGATCGGCCAGAAGGCAACCGTCCTAGACCAGAGATCTGGTCTCTGGACCCCCGTCACTGTGAAGGATGTATGTCAGCAACCAAGATCCTATATTGTCCAAACCCCAAATGGTGGACTACTTAGGCGGAATAGAACTCACCTCAGAGACATCAGCATGTCACCCAAAAAGGTGCACTTTGCAGACGACCCACCAACCACCACAAAAGAGAACACAACGAACACGAACAACACAAATCAAACAGACAGACCAGACAAAACACTAACCACAGCAAGACAAACTGACAGAACTAGGAGTGGTCGTCATGTGAAGCGACCACGACGACTTATTGAAGAATGAGTATTTATGTGTTTTATGTTCAAAGTATTGGTAATTTGAATACCATTAATAATTCGTTAACTGTATTGGTGTTTGCCTATGATTGAGTTTTTCTCAAATGTTTAGAAGATTTTAAAAAATGTGATTCTTGGTGAAAACAAATAATTGATGGACAACATAGAAGGTGACATATTATTTTTGCCTTATACTTACCAATGAACGATGTTTAAAAGTGCATTGTGTGGATTTGTAACTATTTAAAAATTAAAAAAAAAAATAAATTTAAAAAAAAAAGTTTTTTTTTCTCACAAAGAGGGAAGAAAGCTCCGGATACAAAGGAAATTAGTTTGTATTATATTCACACGATTTTAATGCTAGAAAAATAAATACTGTATCGTTGCAAACATACCAAAATGATTCATATATGAAAGTAAATGGTACAATTTTCTTCCCCGACAGTTTTTGTTTGTTAACAGTGATTACTAGAAAAAATAGAGATACCAGTTTCTCTTCTTCTTTTTTTTATTAGAGAAAGGGGATGTCATGTAATTGTTCATTACCGATATCATTATCAGTATCGATCGTACATTATGATAAATGAGTAAAAAGCATTGTGACGTGTACAACATGGAAGCTGCCTTAGTTACCGGTGGTGCCGGAATAAAGCCTTGGACATGAATCACTAATACCGGCTTGAACTTAATCTTTGTATGTGTTGGTGATGAGCTTTGTAGAGCCAAGTAATTCATACAAATACACAACAGATGTACATGTACCAACATCTGAGTATTGGAACACCTGGGAAAGAACCCCGCATATACTGGGCGTCTGCCGTTACACCTCTGCTGCATACATGTGGCCCCTGTGGCCTTTTAAAAGGGGCCCCAAAGTGCGTTAGATTAGATGAACGAGGTACCACATGAAACCCACGGCAGATTTTACGGCTCATTACACAGAATTCGGAATGGCCCATGCCAGACGAATTTTCTGCTGCAAATTGCCCGGCAGACGCCCCCAAAAGGCATTATTGCATGGAGGCTACATTATATGCTTTGTTAGATGAAATAGGTACCACAAGAAACCCATGGCAGATTTTGGGGCTTCTCACACAGATTATGGAATGACCCATGACAGACGAATTTGCTGCTGTTTTGTGCCGGCCAGCCGCCCCCAAAGAGTGGCCCGAAGGCACTTTTCGTACTTAAAACAAATATGAAATGGTCAAGTCGATCTTACAAGTCCTGAATGGCCTATGGCAGACGAATTTCCTGCTGATTTGTGCCCGGAAGACGCCCCAAAGAGTGGCCCGAGGGCCCTTTTTTGACCTAGTTAGCATCTTAGACGTCACGTGTAACCAGTGCGAAAGGGTCAGGTCTATCCTACAGACTACCGCATGGGCCATGACAGACAATGTGCCCTGCAGATGCCCCTAACTTTAGAGTGGCCCGAGGGCCTCTCCTGTATGTTTGACTTATTCTACATCCTAGGTTTCACTAACAACTAGTTTGAAATGGTCACTTCGACCTTACAAACTATCGAAATGGCTATGGCAGGCAAATTTTTATTGTTTATTAGCTAGACCCCCCCCCCCCCCATAGTTCCAAAAGACCCCCAAAGAACCTCTTGTAACATTTTTAAAAATGAGAGAAATTACATGTTATTCAGTAATTCAATAGAAACACTGCCTGGCGATATTACAGTTTAATGGTATAAATATTGAATCTGTCCTATCCACAAAATTTCTTGGAATATTCGACAACCCGATCTCTGTAGAGTGATCTCAAGGAACATCGGTGTCATTGATAAGTTAAAATTATGTTCTCTTTATTCGACTCTCATTCTTCCTCATTTAAATTACGGGATCCTCTCGTGGAATAACTCAAAAATAATCAAACAGAATTCACTTTTACAAAAACGTGTCCTCGGAATCAATAATAGAAAAAAAGTTCATTTCCGTTCCCATACTTAATCGCTCTATCTTAAAGAGAAAATACTGAAATGCATGACCTCTGTATTCTGAACCTTGAAACGTTTATGCTCTAACTATCCAAATGTTAGCTTCCATCTGTATCACTCCTCACTAAAATATTGAAATACACGTTTATCTCAAAGACAGCCCTCCCAAATTATTACCACCTTCTCTTGACCAGAACAGCACTAGTGCAAAACACAGGACCAGATCACTGGAATAATAATCAAACTCTCAAACGTTATAACAACGTTCAAACCTTTAAAAAAAACACGTATTAGACTATCCATGCTAAATGCCAAAAAATAATAAGGACATTTTAATTTCATAAAGTGTTTAAACCTTATGCAGAAATTTCACCAACACCCTAATCCATGATACTGCGACTCGCAAAATCTTACTTTACTTTTCTTCCTGATTCTTCTGTTACTTTACGGTGTGAGATAATTATGTATCATCCTTTTCATCTTCTGGATCTATTCCTTTTCCACTTACCTTATTCCCTGCCATTTTTATTTTTCAACCATAGCCCATGACAGTGTCTTATATTTATGATTATACACAATTGCTCTACCGATGTATGTTTTTTCAAGAGGGACTTACCAATACAAGCCCTGCTTTTTAATACCAATTAAAACTGCAGTATCTGTTCCACTGTAAACAATGTAATATTTAGTTATTCATAAACTGTTTAATAATGTCAACAGCTTGTATACTTTCTTATATCGTCTGTACTTTTGTATGTGTGCCAAACATGTGATAATGAAAATAAATCAATCAGTCAATCATTAAAGATCCATGGTAAAAACTCAACGATCTATTTCTTACCGTTAACTGTTACCTTAAGTTTGTACATAGATATTATCGTGCCTGTACTGTACCAACAGCAGTAATTTCTTCTATTTTTCTTTTTTTCAGCTTTCTCGCTGACTGAGCCCCCTTCCCCCCTCCCCATGCATTTAAGTCCCCCTTTCTCGGCTTCCGGCTGCTTATAAGCAGTAGAAAATTTGACTGGCAAGTCCCATTTCTGTCAGATTAGCCTGAGCTAAATGGTGTTAGATGGTAACTTAATTATTCCATCTTGGTCAAAGTTACAGAAAGGGGCCTTTGGGTCACATCTTGGGTCGTCTCATGGGTCCAAAAGAGAGGCAAAACAGTAGAACGTTTTCCGTGTTTTGTGGAATGCATGCATATATTTCCAGTTTGCTTCAAGTTGTACCTCATTTTGCTGGTCAAGGGCCCTTAGGGGCACCTTGACGGAGGGGGGGGGGGCATCTGGCTGGCACTTAGCAACGGAAACTTGGTCTGCCATGGCCATTTCGATAGTTTTTAAGGTCGAACTGACCATTTAAAACTCGTTGTTAGCGATACCTAGGATGTTAACTAGGTCAAACATACAACAGAGGCCCTCGGGCCACTCTTTAGGGGCATCTGCCGGGCGCAAAGCAGTAGTACATTGTCTGTCATCTTGTCTGTAAGATCGACTTGACCATTTCATATTTGTTTTAAGTGGTATAGATATAGGATGTTTGACCTGGGTCAAACATACGAAAAGTGCCTTCGGGCCACTCTTTGCTGGCGGCTGGTGGGTACAAAACAGCAGCAAATTCGTCTGTTATGGGTCATTCCATAATCTGTGTGAGGAGCCCCAAAATCTGCCATGGGTTTCGTGTGGTACCTCTTTCATCTAACAAAGCCTATAATGTAGCCTCTATGCAATAATGCCCTTTGGGGGCGTCTGCCGGGCACTTTGCAGCAGAAAATTCGTCTCTCATGGGTCATTCCGAATTCATGAACCGCAAAATCTACCGTGGGTTTCATGTGGTACCTCGGTTCATCTAATCTAACGCATTTTGGGGCCCCCTTTTAAAAGGCCCCAGGGGCCACATGCAGCAGAGGAGCAACGGCGGACGCCCAGTTTAATATGTGGGGTTCCTTCCCAGGTGTTCCAATACTCAGATGTTGGTACCTCGTTCATCTAACATGTCTAATCAAAAGTCACCTGGCGGCCGGTCGAGCCATGCACCTCTCTGGGCGGGTGATGGGATGGAGCAATATACTCCTCTATTATAAGTGATTATTATTTGAAAAAAAGTGTAATGTATAATTTGAGGGTGTTCTATGATCACTGAGTGATTGATTTATGAAGCATCGTTATTTTTTTTTCAAATGATGTCTTCATATCATAAAGTGCATGTATCTTGTATCGATGATCTCGTTCTGTATGAGTGAATGTAATAATTTCAGGTACACTATATTGTGAGTGAGGAAGGAATAAAATTATCATTCAAAACAAAAAAGTCGGAGTAGACTGATAAGTACACAAAACTGACTGAGAAAAGTTAGTAACGTAATAATATATAGGGATTGTGTTATGGCCTTTAACATAATATTATGCATGGTCAGAGTACTATATAATGACTTTGAGAAAGTTATTTTTGGAGGAGGCGGGGGGGGGGTGGAGGGTCTGAGAAAAGAGTCATCGCAGACTGATCTTGAGAAAGTGATCTATTTGGAATCCAAACAAATCATAGGAAACAGTTTATGAACCAACCTGTTTTTTATTTTGTAAGCGAGCGAAGCGAGCGAGTAAAAATAATCACATTTTGCTACAAATAAGTGTTATTTGTCAAAATACACTCCAGGCCCAGAAGAATGATAATTCTGCAATTTAGCACCTCGCTGGTCCAATCTGCTTCTATTTTAAGAGAAGCAAAGCGAGCAAGGAAAAACACACTCCATTTGATGTATCACTTCGTCATCAAATATTTGGTCACCTCCCATGCATGCCCAATTCATTTGCCTCACCGAATCATTCTTTGTCTAAACATTATACGAGTGAGAGCAGCGATCGAGGAAAACTCTTCGAAATTCAGTAGATTATTTTTTATAGTATACATCTCCCTGCAGAATTGAGGGAAAACGTTCTGATATTCGGGCATTTCGCTGCTGGAATAAGAGTGATAGGTGCCCTAAAACATAATTATATTGCTACTAGATTTTATGAGCGAGCGTATAGCGAGCGAGCGAGAAGAAACAGATTTTTCTTTTATTGTGAGAATAGGTTCGAGTGATTTTAGTAACGTACAATAATATTTATCAGCATCTTCCCTTCTAACAGTGGGCATGTTAGGAATAGGCTAATCGTCAAAGGTCGTTATCTCGTGAAAATTCATCTTAGGTTGATTTGCCGCTCGAATCCTTGCAGTTACTAATGATACATTTTATGAATAGAAGAATGCATAGCATTGGATTGAGAGACAAGATGCAAACCTGTTTCCTTTCTTAAGAATAGTAATATAACCAGCATTGGTGAACATACTGAAAATGCGATCGAACAAAGCGGGTGACCGCTTCCAGGTTTTTCTTTCACTATTTGAGCGTAGTTTCAAAGGAATTGCAACAGTGTTATAACCAAATTTTGTAACCATACATGAAGTCTTATCGATCTCTCGTTCATTGTGACATTGTGCTTAAAACCCACAATTAATTTGACCATTAATTTTTCTCTAATGAAATATGACTGGTCCCGCCGAGACCTAGGCCTATCAAATGCACTGATAATGTAGGTAAAACGACGGGTTGATGGATAAAAAGAATGATATGGGAGGGCCCATGCAAAGTGAATTTGAGGTTACTTTTATCGGGCACCCTAAATAATGCAAATACCATGGTCTTTAGCATACAATATACTTATAGTATTTTTCCTCGTTCGTATTGCACGCTCGAAAATGAGGAATCAGAACAGTTTAAACATCAGCAGCGTATCGTGGAATGGCAGGAAGAAAAAGGTTAAGAAAAAGGTTAAGAAAAAAAAAGAGAGTAAAAATTGCTCCATAAAAGTGTGTGAAACACCGGCATAAATCTGATTCGAGGTGTGTGTGTGTGTGTGTGTGTGTGTGTGTGTGGGGGGGGGGGGTGATCGAAATATTTTGCCGAAATATCTTGGTCACACCCCATACAAAATATTTAATCATTTTTGCAAGCGAGCGAAACGAGCGAGCCAAAAATAATGACTTCTTGCTGTTGTCATCAAAATACACCCTGGGCCTATAGATATTTTGATCTACTCACTACCAAAAATAGTATTCTTAATACTTTTCAACGAGTTCATGAAACCAGAACCGAGGCCACAGCATGAAAGTAAGGAAGCCAAAGTGCAAATCTATATTGACTTCGTCGAAATTCCTTTTCTGTTCGAAGTTGCAACAACTCCTTACCAGACTCAGCAGTCAATGCAAGACGTGTAAACCAGTTCAAATCCATTCTTGGGAAATATTGGTACAGCCTCGATCCCCCTAAAGTACAGTCCATACCAGAGAGATATCATCACCTGTAGGGGCAAATAAGGATATCTTTACGCCTCAACATCGAAGTAAAATATCGAAGTAAATATTACCTCGCTTGTCCAATATTGTTTGCTCTCCCAAACCACCCTGTTTCTAAATATTACGAGTCAGCGAAGTAAGCAAGGAAACATACTCTTTCCATGATAAAGTATCATTTTGTCATCAAAATACACCATTATGCCTATAACATGTCTAACATACATATATTCGGTCACCTCCCTTGCATGCCCAATTCGTTTGCCTTCCCAAATACTAATAATTTTCCCAAAATTTACAAAATACACCATATGATTTTAAAATGACTTTGTTCACTCCTTGCAGAATTCGAGGACAGTCTGACACGTCGCTTCAGACAATGATATTCAGGCATCTGCTGCTGGAAGATTTCAAGAGTGAGCAATATTTTGGTTTTGTTTTAATTTGTTAATACTGAGAACAGGATCTAGTTTATTATTACCCCTTCTCGTGCTTTAATTTTATTTATTTTATCGGCATCTTCTGTTCTCACAGAGGATATAGGAAAAGGCTAATGGTCACGGGCCGTTATCTCCTGCAATTACAAAATCTATTTTAGGTTAACTTGCCGCTCGAATCCTTGCAACTATAGGCCTAACAATAATTTATGAGTAGAATAGGATAAACTTTGGATAGAAAGACAAGATGCAAACCTATTTCCTTTCGTAAGAATAGTAATATGCCTGTAACCGACATTGGTTGAGATGCTGAAAATGCGAGCGAGCGCTTTCAGGTTTCTCCTTTATGTTCATTCCCATTTTCCTTTCTTTTTTACCCGTCTTTTACAAGATCATAATCTTCTGGAAAAGGTGTGGGGGATATTTGTACACGCCGACCCCCCCCCCCCCCCCCCCCCCCCATCCCCCGGGATTTACGCCACTGGTGTGAATAGAACGCATTAAAATTGTATTTTCCTTTTCGTGTTCACTGTTTATAATCAGCCCCCTTTCCCCTTCAAATGCCCCTTTTTCTCTGGTACCCACCCCATTTTGAAATGCTTCGTCGACCCTAATAGGCCCCGTCTTATACTGCTTTCACATCAAGGTACGGTCGCTGCGACCGTACCCGGCGACCGATCGGACGTGCTTTCACACCTCCGTCAAAATTTGGTCAGGCCCAGAGCGATCGGTCGCTGTATAGCTGACCTAGCCGGAAGCGGAAGTGGAGATAGTGCGTAGGCATGTATGGGGGTCATTCATTTCGATCGGTCGCTGAGTACGATGTGCTTTCACATCTAGCTTGCATCGGTACTCAGCGACCGATCGAAATGTAATGACCCCCATACATGCCTACGCATCATCTCTACTTCCGCTTCCGGCTAGGTCAGCTATACTGCGACCGATCGCTCTGGGCCTGACCAAATTTTGACGGAGGTGTGAAAGCACGTCCGATCGGTCGCTGGGTACGGTCGCAGCGACCGTACCTTGGTGTGAAAGCAGTAGATTCTTAGATTACATGATCATTGTGGCTGATATCCACGTGAAAGGATGAGAATGGATAGTTACATGTAGATATAGCAATGATGTCATACAGTGAATAATGAAAAATGATCAGAATTAGCAATACTTCAGGAATGTTCTACGAATATGACGAAAAGGGACTTCGTCAGAAATGAAAGAAGGTATCCACGTGAAAGAATGAGATACGGAAAATGATAGTCATAATTTAAAAAAAAAAATCATCAATGAAGTAACAAAATGAATCATAACATGTTTTTTTTTTTTTTTTTTGGTCAGGATTGTTCTAGAATTTTTGCCAAAAAGGCGTCGTCATAAATGGAATGGCGACATCTACAGTGTACGCTCTTCTTTAATATATTATATTATAGCCTTCTTGCACATACTCTTTTACATTCGTACGTTCCGGTTGATAAGAGGAGTCGGGCCTTGCAATTTATAAAAAGGTACACTGAGATCATGGGCGGTCTTTATTGTTTTCTACTTAAAGGAGAATGCAACCCATGCATTAGTGTGCTCTTAGTGAATAAAGATGACCACGAAGAACAAACAGTGAAAGTCTGAGCAAAATCGGACAATCCGTTCAAGAGTTATGAATTTTGAAAGTTTCAGTAAAGCCCTATTATGAGGATCCTTGAGTTGGCAACTTTGCCAGCATATCATCGTGGACAACTCTCCATTCACTTTGTACATAATTTTTCAAAAAGACTGATTTATATGAAATTTCATGTCAGGAATCAACATAATTCTTCCCAATATGCTTGCAGAATTGATATAGCCATGTCATACTCAAACAATAAATCAAAAGAATTTTTATTTCTCTTGAAAATAAAGAAAATGTTGAATTCTGTGTACAAAATGAATGGAGAGTTGTCCACGATGACATCACAAATGCTGACAAATTTTTTAGGTTAATAACGCCAAGGAGTTATTAACTCCTTGGCGTTATTAACCTAAAAAAAAATGAAACAGTTGCGTGAGTAGGGGAGGGGGCGCTAAGGGGGGGGGGGGGGCTATAGCTTCCATGCATTATACAATTGGGGAAACATGTTTATTATATTATGCTCTCCTTTTTGTTTCGAGTAGTAATGGTCATTCAAATGGCTTGTATACAATGAATACTCCACGTAGTGGTATACGAAAAATGGAAATTATATAAATCTTTATGGAAAATGATGCAATTTCAGTGTTTCATGATTATTGTAATTAATTGCATCACACATAGAAAATTCTTGAAGGGTCTTCAAAAAATAACAGTCATGACCAGAGTCTGCCAAAGTCAGCGGAACAGCGCCATCTATAAAGGGAATAACGGAAATACTGGTAGTCTGCAGAAATAGACTCTATGTCCAATCAGTTCAAGAGTGCATGGTCAAACAAAATAATATCGTATAAAATACCGTCACAGTGAGGATGATTCAGACTCTGATGTTATAGGTAACAGGAAAGCTTACTCTCCTGCTCGAAAATTCCATCGACTAATAGTTTACATTCCCGTTTTCCCCTCTGCACTGCATACAGTCAAAAGATCTGTCTTGTGATTGCGAGGACAACAGAAACTTGTCGGAAATTCGGTCTGATAGTAATACTCCCATATAAAAGGCACTTTTTCACAGACGGACTACATTTATTGGAAAAACGGGAAACCAACTGGGTGTACGGCTGTGTCAGTTTTGATAGCGGTCGACTGTTGCGAAGTGATAACCCAATGGCATGCAAATATGCCATAATCTGAAAATGTACTTCAGGATCTGGAAATGTTAAGTTCAGTTAACACAGCTTTTCCTTCCAAATTCTGGTTGGTTTCAGGATTTTTTAGTATAAATACAAGTACTCATACACATGTTTCATCATAGTTTGAGAATTTTTTAAATCAGCTGCTCACAAAGTTAGCCAATGCCTTTAACTTCATTCTTTTTCTCAATTTGATAAAAACAAACAACCCAAACAAACAATATTACAAAAATAGATAGTAATGACAACGATAATTACAACGTGACAAGACCGACTAAAGGAAAAGGAAACTACAACAAATTGGAACTTGTTAGGCTCCTTATTAAAGACGGCATCACAATAAAAAGGAATCAAAATAAGATCACTGGCTAAGGGGTGGGGGGCACAAGGGGCCCATGGCCCCCTGATGATCGGCGAGCAAAAAAAAATAAAAAAATAAAAAAAATCATCGAGCCAACTTCACATAAGTTATCCTACCCCGGAAAATGAAAGTAAAACATAAAATATGCCACTTCTCATATAAGATACCCCTAATATTGAATTTTAGTGTGCAGGAAATGCTATTTTCATGGACTAATTTTCAAAAATCATACCTATCGTGGGAGGGGGATCCCCCCCCCCCCCCCTCACACACACCCTCCCCCGCTCGGTCGCTTCGTTCCATCGCATTGGCCCCACCTGTTGAAAATTCCTGGCTAGGTCAGTGAGGAAGATTATGTTAATTATAAACAAAGGAATGCTAAAATGAATATTGAAAAGGAAAAAACAAAAACAAAAACAAAACGAAACAAAACAAAACAAAACAAAACAAAACAAACAAACAAACGAAAAAACCGTGAAAATGAATATGTCTTTCCTATTCATCTCCGAGCATAACTTCTTCTAAATTCATTCTTACATAGGCATGCAGTGTATGTTTAAAGACAAGCAAAATATTGTATAATTATACAGGATCTGGAAACCACTGCCTTCTCGTCAAGGAAATGTTGAACAGGTTTAACTATGGTGCGTATCCCAGATTCCCTCTTTTGGGGCGAGGAGGAGGGGCGGGGATTGGGGGTATTTTGAGAGGGATTACTTTTTGACATGTTGAATATTTCCATTCTCATGCATTCTAAATTTCATAGCTCAGAAATTAAGCTAAGAGATTATGTTTAAGGACAAATCCAAAATTAGATAATCAATAAGGTTGAAATCTAATTCTGTTAGATAACTTTAGATTAAGATTTTTAATCGCATTTTGGATTTTGTCCCTGATTCAAATCATAAAAAGAAAAGCGAGTGTTATATGTAATCAAAATATATCAGTCAGGAGTATCTTTAAAGGCAAGCTCTGTATGGAGGCTAGGGGACCATCTTTAGGGCAATGTTCCTCGAGCAGACTCTCACTTTGTACGCCACGTCTCCGAGGCATGATAGTGCTCTCTGAACACGCTTAGACTAAACAAGGGTATTCCCCGACATGTGACGCAACGGGAAATCCCCTTATAAGTCATCGCCTCAAGAAGCGATTGCGTACTAGTAATATGCGAATCATTCGACTCTTTTTCGGCCTGGGCTAAGGATTCATTTGCGCTTTGTCTCCACATCACATGGACATATTAAGAATTGGAGCAATCAGACTTTGGTAAGTCCTCGGAGGGAATTTTTCTGAGTAAACTGACGTCATGGATGGAGAATGCTTACATCATGTACATGGCCGTACTAATGCAGTATAATTATCATGATGATGCTCTACATGTCTGTGTCTAGTTTTATGTAGGAACCATGTTTTCATTGTTTTGTAGATTGTTTTATAGGTGTAGCCTATGCTTCAAATTTAGGTCAAAGAAAAGGTAGCTTATCGAAAGGAGCGTCCATCGGTTTTTATCGGCTTCTCGGCCGCGCCCGAGTATTCACATCTGCTTCCGTAATCTTCGTTCAATGCACAGGGACGGGAGAATAGTGGAATAAAAGACGCTGAGCCGGAATCCCGCTCTACTCCTTGGTCAAATTGGCTCTGACTTATGACAGCAAGCCGAAACAGATAGATAAATAAATAGATAGATAGATAAATAAATACATAAATAATAGATAAATAAATGAATAAATAAATAGATAAATGCTGGGTCTTGTAGAGAACAACAGCAAAAATCACAAGCAATACTCTAAATGATTTTTAAAATCATTCTGTCCTTGGAATGATTAAGCGAATAACAGATTCCGACTTATTTGCCAGTCGATTTACAATTTATTGGGGAGACTATTATTTTGGAACTAGAGAGAATGATGATAAATCAGGATAGCACGGAAGAAGAACTAAAAAACATGCAAGAAATTTTTGCGCAGCTCTCGATTGACATATTTAGTTATAGGCCTACACTGATTGTGCATGTGTGAGAGCATATATATATAGTTCAGAAATTATGACCAAAATTGCACTGCGAGTCAGGTATACCTGGTCAGTGTTGTTCGTGTTGTTGGATAATGATGATAGTGTATTTTGTAAATGATTACACAACAGGGCTGTACTTGTTTATCATATTTCACATAAAGCTAGAATGGACTCGTTCTACATGACCGATGCTGTGGCGTCGGTTTATTGTACACACAAGAGACCTCCACTGTTCCCGTTAGCGTTTGTGTAGTACGTTTGAGAGTATAGTATGCAACAGAACTGGTTCTTTGTTTGCATGTTTGCACGTACGTACTATACCCGCATAGTCATAAGCGGTCACATGTCAATCGATGAGCAGAAAGATGTCCTCGGTGACTAAGCAGTGCATGTTAATTGAATCCAACAGAATAATACAAAATCGAAAGCAGTTTATATAAACACCATCATTCCCTCTTCTAAATTCACCATGAACAATATTACTTCAATGTAGATTGTTAAGGGCATTTACACAAGACAATGTTCTTTGGTAACCCAGTGATTGACGTGGATGTGTACGTGGCATGGGGTGCGGACAACTCATCCATGTCCTATAACTATATATATGCAGGCCTTGTACATGTTATTATGTATTTAAGTACTTATAAGTCTTAGATCAGCTATAGTTCGAAAATTATGATTACTCAACTCAACATGTGTATAATCACAGTTTCACTATTAATCAATAATTCAAGTAGTGTCTGAACCTTGTCTGAACACTGTACAATGTGTCAGTCGTTCAGGCTTTTACTAAACACTCGCGTCGCGGCGCGCTCGCGCTGGAAACATTAACACTCGGGTCCGGTCGTCGTGGCATGCTGGGTTTGGGGCGCCAATTGTTAACTAAGTCGGTTATTTAATTGGTTCAAAACTACAAGATTTAGTGTCAAACGTTCACTCAGAACTCTATTTCTTTATAGAAATTACGAAAAGTGAACCGTTTCGTTATAAAATGAAATGCAACAGACGATTTTGCAACAAAAACCCCCTACCAATATGAATAAACAGAAAGGATTTATCATAATCTCTCATTAAGCCTGCTACATGTATATTCACTTCGCCCGGGCCATTGCCTTTGTTTCGCTACTTTGTGCATAGCAGAGGGCGGGAGGACCAGTTTGCCAGAATATACTTGTGGGCATGGCTGTGAGGGTTTTGGTTTTACTATACACTGACTGCAGTAGTTTTTGATCGAATAACATAGTTAACACTTGGCGCGCCATACCCAGCGAGCCGCGACCCGAGTGTTTAGCAAAAGCCGTTTGTTCATGCGGGGAGGCGGTTCACCGTTGCCTAAACCAGAAAGGTTCGAACCAACTTCGAACGGGTGTTACGTGTTACGGCATGACGCGTGAGTCATGACCCGGTCATATCCTCAATGGAAACTTTCTTAGAAAACCGGAATTTTCCGCTTAATCATCTTCATTCAGTCATTGTCATTGTCATGTTATTTCCACTCTCCAGTTTTCTTTTTACATAGAGCACATCGAGCATAGCACTCGAAGTACAGATATTGCCAAATGGAAATCACACTGTCATAACCATGCTAATCGAGATTGCGTAATATAGGCCCCACGTGCTGATTAGAACGTATCACGTAAGCAATGGACTTACTTCTCTATTGATCAGCCAAATGACAATGTTAAGCCATGATCAACTTGGGAATTAAGACCTTGTATCCAATAACTAATCCTCAACATTGCGAAATGACACATAACTATCAGAGGTGAAGTTTAAAATAATATATGCGGGCGGAGAATGACACATGCAGACACAATCAAGGGAGTGACGGATTCATGGAGGAGGAGACAAGTCCAAACTCTCAAATGAACGATCAAGAAAAAGAAATAGTAATACAAAATAGTAAATGAATGAATTGATAAACTAATAGGTAGCATGATTCTTATGTTTGTTGTTGTTGTTGTATTTTTAACTTCGACATTCTTTTGGGACAGAACAGACCAGCGCATGTTCTTTCTTTCCGGGCCAGATTGTCACTGTTGAATGGGTAGCACAATTTTGCTCTCAAGATTGTTCTTCATGTTCTTTAGTTCTTTATACTGAATATGAAGGGCCCGACCATAGTCCGCATATACATTTATGAAGTATGTTCTTTTTTTGATCTTCCTAAAGAAGGAACGAGTTTGTGTTCCGAACTTTCGTACAGTATAATTATAGGTCAAACACATGATATAAGCTTTGGGCATAAAAATTAATAAAGAATTTTAGATTTAATTCATTGACGCCATGCCAGTTTGGACTGTGGACACGAACACACACACCCACACACTCAGAGACGTCATTGATTCCCGTATATGCATCTTCGTTTTTATTCGAACTTCTTAGGTAATGGATGGCCGCGATGAAAAGCATCTCATACAAAAACTGCTGAAACTGGAGAGAGAAAATGTTCTTCTGAAAGCTCAAATCCCTCAAATAGGTGAGAAATGATTGTTTTTTAAGTAATTATCGCCCTTGTCCAGCTAATCCATAGTTTGCCGATTCTTATTAATTTTCAGTAACATGTCATCATAACCATATATACCGATCGTATTATACACTGCTGTTGCTGCTGATTCAATCACTATACTTCTACTACTTCTGGTGCTACTCTGCTGTTGCTACTACTACTCCACTCTTCTACCTGTTTTTATCTTCCAGTGTTCTCGCCAGAAAAAAATCCACACATGTCAAGGACATGTGCTGCCACTCCTGAGGATGAGGGCGGGTGGGGGGATTCCCCCTCCCGCGCGAATCGCGGGATGGGAGCGTGACCCGAAGCGGAGACTTATAGTGGAGATACTTGCACCACTAGGAGCTCTGAAGCCCTATATCAGAAAATACAACTTACAAGATATGGGAGAGCAGGAGAGTGGAAATTAAATAAGCCTGTGCATTCACATGTACTTTTCTACCCATGTATACTTTTACCCATGTGGATGGATACATGTGGTACCTGTTCAGAATTTGTCAGCAATCTGGTCACTGACTACATCAAGTGACCCATCACATTCTCTCTCACTCTCTCTTCCCCTCTCACTATCTTCCTCTCTCTCTCTTTCTCTTCTCTGTATGACCATGAGGGAAAATCCTACTCATAAAATTTTACAGCTTCTTTCAGTCTTCAACCTCGTACCAACTACACTGTAGCCATTTAATGGGAAGTGCACTGGTCTGTCCCTAGAAAACTATATTGCCAAAAGTAAAAAAAAAAAAAAAAAAATCTCTGGCATTTGTTATTGCTGTTAGGAATGTATACTCAATTTATTTTTTTTTACCCTTGTCGCTACGCATGTCGGGCAATTTCACACATGGTTTCTACTTTGTCTGAAATCCTGCACATATGGTATTGGAACCATGGGTATTATGTACTGCCGAGAACAATGAGTTATTACTTATTATCATGATTGCCATCATCTTCATTCTTCTTCTTCTTCTTCTTCTTCTTCTTCTTCTTCTTCTTCTTATTATTATTATTATTATTATTATTATTATTATCATTATTTATTAGGTGGTCTGTCATTTATGACAGATCACCTTTTAATTTCGTCAGAATTTTCTTTATTCTTCATTATTATTATTAATTATTATTCTCTTTATTGGTACCCACTTTTTTGTGCAGTCGAGATCTCAGAACTGGCTGAATCATTTTACGTCAAATTTTCAGTAATCATCAGTCACTACGAGATCTCGGATTTTTAGTCATTTTCAAGTTCATTGGGTCATCGTGACGTCATCCAGGCGCCATTTTGTAAAAATCGTGTCTTGATCATATCTTCATAACGGAATGTCATTTTTCATTCATATTTAGCATGATGAATATTCATATCAATCTGAACAATTCCAACTTTTTAATCGCGCGCGTACGCGTACGTCCGCGCGTCAGTGCGCGCGCAAAATTTAAAAATGCTCAAAATCACTCATGGATCAAACCAAAATCCATTTCAGGTCATTTTAAGCATTTCAAAAATTTCCGCGCGTAACCGCCCGCGCGCGCGTTTTGCGCGTGCGCAACTCTTAAATAACGTAAAAACGCCGTTTTTTCACTTGATTTGCAATTCGGAGACATTTCTTGACCATTTCCATCAATTTAGAATCGATTTCAACTAACCATAAGGCCGCACGCGCGCGTCGAAGTTTGAAATCTGTGCGCGCGTCTATAGGGCAAATAACGTAAAAACATGCAAAAACATGCCCCTTTAAAATCCGCTATAGCTCGTTTAAAACATGGTGACCCCCCATTTTTTTTACATTTTCTGAAACCCTATGAGTTGAAGATTTGAATTCATGAAAAAAAATGGGGGTCAGGTAGTTGGAACGTCGTCATATTCTCATGTGAACTCAAAATTTCATTTTTTCAATTATGACGTCATGTTTTTTGCCTTTAATCAAGACTATCTCGCTTATTTTTGGTCGATTTTCACCGGGATTTCAGTATGTTGTAGCTGAGACAATGCTCTTATATACCAATTGCCTTCATTTTTCATTTTGAGAACTGCATCATGGTATAATCTTACGATAAACGGAGGCATGTCATTTTTTCACATTTTGCGTGTATTGTCTATGGGACATGAGCTTTTTCTAATTTTTGATTCTACATTCCCGTCTTTTTTGAGCAACAGCTCCATTATTTCTGCTCGATTTTCGCCCAGCTTCGAGTATGTTGTAGCTGAGAAAAGTCTCTATCGTAAGTGTGCCATTTATTTTTTAATCAGATGTCAGGAACATATCGAAATTTCAACTGGAAGATATAATTTAGGAATCCCATTTTCCATCTACGTGTTATCTCTATGGACTATATTCTGGTCCATCGGTAAAGCACTGGTCTCACATCCTCATGGTCCCTGGTTCGACTCCCGGCGACGGCGGTGTCATTTTTTTTTTATTTTTTTATTTTTTTTTTACATTTTTTGCACTTTTATATTACCATCTCCATCGACTACGTTTACACATACAGTTACAAACAATGCCATAACTGCGTTATTTTGCCTGTTATGTATATTGCAATGCAGTATACCATAGTTAATGTACAACCCTATTGCAAATCTCATTCGTTAACGTGTTAGTACACCTTTTGGGTCAACTGTTCGTGATACTGCAATTTCAAATCGTCCCATATCTATATTAGTCTTCTTCCCAGACATTATCTTCTTTATGACATTTAATTTCGACGTCCCCCGAGAGATTCTTTTACTAAAGGAAAGTGACAGACCACCTAATTCGTCCTCTGACGAATTACAATTCTCGTTATTATTATGTTTCTATCATTACCATCATAATTTTTGGTTTTGTTATTGTTTTTTTAAAATTTGTTTACATCATGAGTGTTAGTGTTATTTTCATTACCAGTATCATAATTATTATTATAATTATTATTATGATTAATATTAATAATATCAATATTATTATCATTGCCACTACATATACTATCAGTATAGTTACTTATTGATACATCATAATCATCATTATCTTCATAATCATCTTATGCCTCTTCTTATACATGCTGTTTACGATCACCAGCTGAATTTTTTTATTCTAAGTTTATTATGTGATATTTATTCTCTCTTTTTTTAAAATCAATAATCCTTCATTATTTGTTTACTCTGTTTACTCTTACTTTCTTATAACTCCGTTTTACTTATCCATCATTTCCCCCCTCCCCTTTCAATAAGTTTTTGGTAGACTCATCTGTATTTATTTCTTCTTATGCTGAAGGTCCGTCAACTGTCACTGCGATACTAGTACACCATCAATAATACTCATGTCGCATAAGTATACTCTAATCTAGTGTTCAAACGTTATCCTACATGATGTGTTCTATCCTTCTCGAAGAATTGCTCGACATCTTCAAGCCCATGGATTCATAATAATATTCAAGATATCACTCTGCCGGTCCAGAGACCAAGGGTGGAAATCTGTCTTAAAACGTGAGGGGACACATCTGAAATTTTTGACAAGCAAAAAACGAAATGAAACAAAACAAAACAAAAACAAAAGACAGCTGCAAACAAACACTGTATAAAACTACATAAAAAAGTACAAAAAAAAAAAATCAAAATAGAAAGGTTCCCGCACAGCTTTTGGGGTTACTGCTTATAAGTAAACAAATAAAGAGAAGAAGAAAACAGTTGCTCGGCTCTTCCATTGCCTCTTTTTTTAAACCCTAAATTTGCTGTCAAGGAAAAAACAAAAAACAAAACAAAACAAAACAAAACAAAACAAAACAAAACAAGCAAAACAAAACAACACAACACAAAACAAAACAAAAACTATAACAAAAATAAACCAATAAAAAAACCCCACAAAAAAGAAGCGAACAAACAAACCAGCAAGAAATACCCCATCCCTGAAAACACCAAACAAAAAAAAAAACAAAAAAAAAAAAGGAAAAAAATAAAAAAATGAAATAATAATAATCATAAATAAATAAATGAGACAAACCCCCAAAAACTTAACACACAAGAAAGGGCACTCGGCTTTCACAGGCGTCTTCTTCTACTCCTATTTTTACTCTTAATTTTTATTGGGGGGGGGGCGACCCCTATTCTCCAATATTTCCTTCCATGCATGCCAAGGAGTTATACTAGGTTAAATGTTCTTCAAAGTCACTTTCATTCTAATCAACAATCACCTTTGTTATATATTGATAATATTACCTTCGGGAAATTGTTAAGATTCTTGGTGTCACAATTCAAAGTGATCTTAAATGGAATGCGTGTGTGATTGAAATTATAAAGAAATTTAACAGAAAATTATTCATGCTATGTAGATTAAAAACTTACACCTTGCCTGTTTGTGATCTGGTAACTATATATTGGTTATGTAAGACCAATTTTGTGAGTGCTGTGTAACTCTTTTTTTTCCGGAAAGTTTGACTATCAGACAGAGAAATGATATGAAATGTAAACTGAAAGGAAGATGTCGAATAATTCTTGGATTAATTACCTGATCACAGTTCATATGATGATGCATCAGCAGAACTAGGATTACCAACTCTTTTGTCTCGTAGGGAAAAATGAACTCGAGATTTTGAACTTAAATTTTAGAAAAAATATCATGGTCAATCGTTGTTACCTCCAAAAAGAAATAATAGTTTCAACCTACAAAATTTTAAAAAAATATATTACCGTGTTTAATTCATTTTTGTAATTATATATTTCTACTGGCAATTGCACTTTGTATTTGTACATTTAAAGAATTTTAAGAACATGTGTAATTCAGTTTTTTATTCTGCAAAACATGTTTTTGATAAATCTTTTATTGAATTGAATTGATTGAATTGTTCTTGTATATAGCGCTCATGTCTGTCAAACTTGACACTCGTGGCACTCAACTGTCAGTCTGTCAATAAACGGGCTTTATCATGGCGCTTTTTTACGGCGCTTCAGCATTTTTAAAAATTTCTTCTTATCAGATGCCCACTTTACCTGGGTGTAGAATGGCAAAAAAATGTCTTTTCAAAAGACATCAGCGCCTTGGCGGGGGATTTCTATTATACCGTCGTAGGGGGCAGACGCAGGGGGTGGTGATCAATGAACCAAATAAAGTAGTAAGATGAAAAAAAAAAATCTACTGTAATTTTCCATAAGGTGGGTGACTATGTCATAATTGGCAACATCATCCCATGCAATTTTTTGTTTGGTATGTCCATGATTTAAAAGTACATAATTGAAAAAATCTAAATGTTTAAACTTTAGAATTGATCTTTTCCAAGTATAAAGCCATCGAAAGATTTGATAACATGCATCCTTATAATACTTTGACTCTTTCGTGTGGAAAACTTAAAGACACGTGATTAAATAGACCTACATCATGTACATATTTCATTTTCGGAGAAATACCGATTGCGATATTTGTTTTCCACAGTATTTTTATCTGCATAGGCCTTATAATACTTTGGAATTAACCAGCTACATTTCATTTTAAATGTCAAGTGTCGTAAGCTCATAGCCCCTAACAATATAAATCATATTTCTTATCTCCCGTCTAAAGTCGACTGCATTGTCATAAAGTCCCGAAATAAATTCCCATAATTCAAATTATCAAGAAGTGATTTCTAGCTAAGATATACCTATATTGTGTTCTCTTGCTTTAAAGGTAGTAGCCCACATTTGCACAACTTTGTTTCAGAACTTGAAGAGAAATAAGCCAATTTCAATTTTAAATGACAGATAATTATGTTATCAAATTTACAACAAAGAATAAGTGAAAAATGAATGGTTTTACTCTTAAAGCATCAGGAAGACGCCTTTACAAAGCAAAGAAAATAAAAGAAAACTTGTGTTGAATATTTTCTTCTCAATTCTAAACGGGAATGTACTGGGATCTAAAACTTTACGAGTGTTTTTCTGTGGCTTAAAGCAATCTAAAGGAAAACTTTTGTGCAGATTGTGTGCCACTTGCAAATGTGGGCTACTACCTTTAAAAGAAATAATCTGGTTTGTATTTAAGGTTTTATATCAGCTACTTGAACTATACTTCCCTCTTCATTATCGTCTATTGAGGGGTATAATGGCACTGATTCACTGTTGAGTTAACGCCCCTCTGGCTCTGTATTATTACATATTTTCTTCTGCTTCAACTCCTAGTTATGTTCTAATGTCATATAGAGGTACTAATATATAGGGTTTTTTTGAAAACCAACTTTAGGCCTACCTAATGATTTAACCAACTGTCCTTAGAGTGTACGCCCATGTTATAAACCTACAAAGAGAATACACAGCTGTTTTCTCTGTTTACTCAGTGTATCCATTTTGTACAGTAAGTGCTCAAGGCCCAACATGAGAGAAAATAACATTAAAGTACACAATGGAAAAGAAAACAATAATGGAAACAAAAACACAAAGACTGAAGAACTTACAGCATAAAAGTAAATCGACTTGAATTCAAACAATACTAGAGTCTTGACACGCTTGATGGCATTTTTAAAGCATATATACACACCTGACAGATGAATTTGTAAAGTTTGTGGATTTTATTTGTTTGTTGCATTCCATAAAGCACCCACTCCCCCTACCTTTGTTTGAAGTAGATCTCCTGAGATCATTGCTTTATGCGTGAGTCTATCAAGAATGAAAAGCAATTAGGAATGAAATACTTCCCCGACACGTCATTTCATGATATCTTTGGGGATATATTAAACATTGTATTTATTACTAAATTTTCGATACTTTTTATCGGACAACACCCTTGAATTTAATGCATCATAATACCCTGAATGCAACTTTTGACTCCTGTTTTTTTTTTTTTTTTTTTTTTGCTGCTCCTAGCTGTTATTTTGTTACTTTCGCTATTCTTCATAAATACCCATTACTATGGTTGTTTTTGTTTCGTTTCGTGTTTTTTTTTTTGGAGGGGGTTCATAATTATGTGTACTATTATGTTTGAAAATAGAACAGCGTACTGATTCATGTTAGTGAGGTTCAATAAAATACAATACACGAAAGTATTATTCCTAGCGCACCCACATACTATAGTAATGGAAAAGTTTTGATGTGACTGTAATAAAGGCACTCCTTAATTCATTACACGTAGGCTAAAAAATGACAATCGTCCCCGTCATCTCGACAAAATTTAGCGTCTTTTATAGCACTTTGACAGCTGAATATGCCTCCCCCTTTAAAAGATATGGGATTTCGCTGACTAAAAATATAGTCATGTTTGATTCACATTTCTAGGTGGGCTTGATCATTTTTTACTGCCCCCTCCATTTCTTTGACGCACCCACATCACAGTACATGTGCCCTTATAATAATACTTTCCTTCCATCAACATGGCGAACCTATACTCTGATCCAACATAAAGTATATTTATTTTGTCGCCTACACGTGTATTTTTATATATTTTTGATATGTTTATTTAAGCAGTTGATGCTTTTATACATTGCATGCAGTAAGTATGATGGAAATAGCTTCCGGGGGGGGGGGGGTGCCCCTGAATAACCTACGTCAAAGTAAACAGTAAATATCATACAACGTCCTACATTCCTTCATAATTATGGTCAAAATTAAGTATGATGTTGCCTTGCAGTGTTATACATGAACGTATGAATCATTAAAAAAAACAATCCAATGTGGCATTTGGGGAGGGGCGGTCCTCCCACAGGATAAATTTGTGGGGAACACGTCCCCCAGCCCTGCCCCGCCCCCAGGATTTCCGCCCATGTGTTCATGAAAGATCATCTACGGTAAAACTGTAAACATCAGTAAAATAGAGTATCTAACTGTTAATGATACAGTATTTTAGTTCAAATTCCTGCACCAAGTTTTTACAGTGAAGCTTTGGTGTGAAAGAAGTAAGAGCTTAACAAAATCTGAAAATGCGAGAATTAAATATGCTGTGATGCAGGTTCCAGAGTTCTGTGATTTTTCTTTCAATTTTAAACAGAAAGAAAAGGAATCGAAACGAGTTGGAAAAGGAATATAACAAATTCCTGTCTTACCACATTACCTTCCTGAATAAAACTGACGATAATACGTTTGTGGTTTAATAGTAAATACCAGGTTATTAAGAATACACTTACGTTGGTGTTATCTCAATCTATACTGGGCTTCAAACAAAAAAAAAATAAATCAAGATCCCTCCCCCTTCCCCATCGATTCCTCTGATAAATCAATTGATCAGTTGATCTGTATGTGGAGTATTACAAATACTCTAGTTATTATCAATTTTTGGACAAGGCCAAAGAAAGGTCCTCAGTTTAAAAAAAAAAGGGAACGCTCTCCACAGGTTGGGGCGGAATGGCCATGGGAAGTTTGGGGAGTTTTTCCGCACAGTGCCGTCCGATATTGTGGATTGAGGGCTGGCCGAATTGTGATCTGCGGACCGGTTTAAACAGGGGCCGTTCATAGGCATAATTATACTCACTAAATTGAAACCCCAATCGGCCCTTGCCTTGCTGCCTCCAGTGACATCGCGAATCACGATTCATGGCAAAGGCTAAAGGGATAGTTCTCCGAGTACCGTCACCTTCATATCTTAATTATGTCTTAATATTCAGAGAAATATAAATACCTTTGGCTGATGATGGTGTTAACGTTGATCCAAAATGTCTCTCTTATGAAGACTTCTGTTTTGAAAAGAACGAGTCTTCATTTGGATAAAACTACTTGGACTACAGTCGTGTCAGTACATTATTCCCAGTACAGCTATAAGAACAGCTATTCCAAATTGAGTAAGGTTTATATAAATTCTTAGTTATCTATATTCATTAATAAAGATTGGCAGAATCTATCTTTATACTAAACACACCAAAAAAGTAACTCCCCCTAATTCAAAATAGCATCTCTTTTTAACAAAGATGTGTTTAGGAAAATAATTTAACGGGAGTGTTCCTACACTTATTGACTAACTTCTGTTTGAAAATGAGATTGATCTGCCAAGTCATGCATGAGTGAGCAGACATTAAAGGCAAAAATGTCACTTCAAAAGTCACAGGAGTCATTTTGGGGGGTTTGTGAAACAAGATATTTCTGGCATTTGTTTAAGTGCTGTTGATGTTTTTCGAGGTTGTCCCATGGTTGAGTGACAAAATTGTTAACGATGAAGCTAGAAATGCTGACTACCTGGTATTTTTACGTAATGTGCTGACTCATGTTGGTTGATGCCAATTTTTCTAAAACTGAATGGATTTTGCAGATTTAGGAGGGCTGAACATCATTTTTCTAAAAAAAATCTGTGTTCACCCAACTGTGATAAACATGAAAAGTGTCAGGGATAGGCATGACTTGGTCAAACAATGGAAGAATTCAAATTTGCCAAAGGTTTGTTTCACAGAGCGCCAAAATGACTCTTGTGACTTTTGAAAAGTGACATTTTGCCTTTAATGTTTGCTCACTCATGCATGGCTTGACCGATCATTCTCATTTTCACACAGAAAGTAGTCAATAAGTGTAGAAACACTCCTGCCAAATTATTTTGCTCAAAACTTTTTCATTAAAAAGTTATGCTATTTTGAATTAGGGGGGAGTTACTTTTTTGTTGTGTTTATTTAAAAAAGTTTTTAAAACAACTGAAAATGATTTCAAACCAACTTACGGCTCGGTAATGCTACGGACACATTCAAAGAAGTGTCTTCCCGCTATATATTGATGGCGTAGATCTGATATGGATTCTATGCATGCTAGTTATTGATTTGAGTTGATCATGTAATTACCAAATATCAAATGAATACAACAAACGCATGCTGTGCATGTTTTTGGTAAAATGAACTGACAAATTAGTAAAACGCTCATCGAGGTTAGTCACATTGAAAATACTACACATAATCCATTCAAGCATGAGCATTTTTGCTACAGTATTGATATAATTATGCAAAGAACAGATGTGATGTGTAAAACTGAAAAAAACAAAGTTAACCAGGTTGTGTCCATTTATCAACGAGGATTGAGAGTCGTGTATGCCATTCCGGAAGTGACCTATAATTATTAGAGTGTTTGAAGTCAGGGGGTTCCCCGAGCCATAAGATTAGTGGAAGCGGAATTAAGGGAAAAATCAGATACAATTCCGTATATGTTTAAAACAAAATTGATGTCGTGATATTAATTTCGTTTCGTTTGACTACATGTAGAGGAAATGTCAACGAATTTTTCAAAGAAACATGATTTTTTTAATTTTTTTTTTATTCTCTGTTAGTGGCAGGTTACGAACACGTAAACGGAAATTACCAAAGTACGGCGCGGTATGCACTTACGTACTGCCAATTCTTCGCAAAATCTCTTTGAAATCATACGCCCTAAATTCATTTCGTCAATTTCAGATTATGTTGCCATGGATATCGACAGCATGCAAATGCCATATATTTGCAGAATATAATATCATATCATTTCGCAATGATGGACTGTTGATCAACGGCACTTTAAAATCCCCTGTTCAAAAATACTTATTTATATTATGAAGCGATTCGAAACCTTCAACGTAATGGGCACGTGTAATTTCGGTTTCATATTTAATTTATTTTTCATTCGTTTCGAAGGTTATGAACATAATGTAATATGTAAATTGGGTCAGTTAGATATGTAAAGCAAGAAGAAGATGGAAAACAGGAGGAGAAGGAGGAGAAGGAGGAGAAGAAGAAAACGTGTCATGGCTTTGCTGGCATTCAAATTGATGAGGAGGGCAATCGCAATAATCCTCGAAAAATTATTTCGCTCTTCAAACTAAACATGCACACCCTGTGCCCATACCGACTGACCCTCATGGAAATAAACGCAGGTCCCTGAATCTAAATTTTTCGTTTCTTCGCTCTCTCCCTGTATCCTTTTCTCTCTTTTGCTCTTACTCTTTCTCTCTTTTTTTCTCTCTCTCTTTACCCCCTCTCTCCATCTTTCTTTATCTTTCTACTTGTTGCCTACCATCCTTCCTCTTTATCTTTCTGACTACCTATCTGATCCCTCTGATTTGTATTGCTCCAGGACACCAACATGTACATCCCGTTCTTATTTTTCTGTTCATTAAAGGTCAAGTGTAGTTCCCCCCTCTCTCTCTCTGTCTCTTTCTCTCTCTCTGTCTCTCTGTCTAATTTTTCTTTGTCTTTCAACCCTCTCTGTCCCTCTGACAGGGTCTGACTCCCGCTCTTTCCCCGTCTCTTGGTTGCTTCGGGACATCGGTATATAAATCCCATTCTCATTTTCTTGAAAGTTCAAAAAGTGATTTTTTAATCAAATTATTTTTTAAATAATTATGATTACAAACGGGAACTTGACCTGTTTTTTGGCGTGGTACTGCTTGACACGTAAAGAAATTGTGGGATTATTATAAACCGCCATGGAACATCCGGCATATTCATTCCCCAATTCTATCCGTCTTCTTTTGGCAATGTCATTGTAACAAAAAAGCGAAACGTAAAAGACTTTTAGCTGCTCGGACACTAACTATAACCAATGATGTAAATTTCTGAATAGCAAATTTATCCGTCAGCTAGTGAACTGATGTGTATTTGTAAGAATATATTTGACAAACTATCCATAAAATCATTTAGTTGAACACACTGTGAACAACATCGTATCTTATATACTGTTTTATGTACGGTATGTATCAGAATGTACCTGCCATTATCACTTGTATTAATTACTATTTATATGTCTTTATATCTGAGATGTTTTTATATCTTAATCTTTTATTTGTGATCAATTTTGTGTTATGCATCTCCAACTTCAGCTATAGCTGAAGTTGGAGATGCATAACACAAAATAAAGAAGAGGGCCTTATAGAGGAGCTTGTTTTCTTTTCGTGATCTACAGGCATTAGTTGATTTTTTGTTTTCTTTCCTTTCTTCTGTTATTGTAATTCACCCCCTGTATTATTTGTTATTGACAGTCCTAGAAGTGATATGGAAATAAAAACAACACGAATTTTGCGTCAGTAAATCATTGATCATATTGATATTGTTGTAGATACATGTATTATTATTACTTTTCTTTTTTTGGTCCCTCTTGTTTTTGCCTTGTTTTTCTCGTTGGTCTTTTTATACAAAGCGACTATTAACGCTTGTATTGGTGAACCCAATCCATAGACTGGATATTCCACATAACAAGATGATTTATATATTTTCAATAGGTATTGTGAGGAAAAGTTATCCATAATCAGTCAAAAATTTACATTGTTGAGGGATTACTTCTGATGTTCTTTCTTCTCGTAATTCGCATTTTTGTTTTTGCTTATTTTGCTCATCTTCGGATTCATCTTCAATTTTGCAGGTAAAATGACAAGCAAGGACGTTTCGCTGACCCCGAGTGATGTTTCTAACCAAACGATCCCACGCATTGTAAAACCACCAGACTACAACGAGCGGGACAGCGAAGAGGATGACGACCTCGATGACCCCAGACCACCACCCGATCAGCATGTTTTAACCACGGAGGCCCAAAATGAAAGGGAACCAGCGAAACAAAGTAATGGCGCCGCTGAAAAAGAAGATGGGGTCAAAGTTAATGACATCGTCCATCTCGATAATGACACCGTGCACGATGGCGATGGAAAGAAGACGCCTGAATCTGTGAAGAAGACTAACGACGAAGGAGAAGTTGACGAAGGAGAGGAGATCGTAAGAAAAGGTGGCGCGGAGGGAGAAGAGAAGGGCATGGCCAAGGAAGATGAAAAAGCACGTGATCAAAACTCTTGGGTTCTCGTCAATAAAGATGGAGAGGTATGATTTCTACTGAAACCAAATCCATGAAAAGTAGTGAAATTAATCAATTTGATTTCGTTATCACTTACTTATAAAACACTTTTTCTATTGAAGGATGTTATGATTACTTAAAAAAACCTTTCATGACTTCCATTAATAATTTGTGCTTACAAATACAATGGCTTTAGACCAAATAAATCTATGTTTGCGTTTTTCCTATAATTATGTCTGTGTGTTTTACTGCTTGACGATTCATCACTTTTTATATCATCGTGACATGACAAAAAGAACAGTGACATTCAGTTATCAAGCTTTTGATAAAATCTCTCATCTTCAGAGGCCTTTGTGCGCAGAATGCACATATAGCTTTTAGACGTAGAGAAAAAAAAAGTAAAAAAAAAAAAAAAGAGTAATGACAAAGAGATAAAATTCAGTGTTTTACGTTACTATATTTTTTGTCTTACAAAATTTGCATCATTATCACCACCGTGCGCCATAATTGCTCTACTTGTTTAAACGATTGCCGAGTACTGTTTCTCTGTATTCTTTAAATTTTGCATTATCCAACTTCAGAAGGGTAAGGACATGTCCGACGGGAACTACGACGCTGACAACGTGACGGAACTCGTTGATCGCGTGGAGAGCGCTGTCGAAGCGACATCGAAGGACGAGCCGGGAGCTTTCGATGGCCTCGTGGCTACACTCAGTATCCTTCTCCCGCTCACTCTCTTCATGGCTGACGAAGTCAAGATGCTGAGAGTAAGTAGCACCCCCCCCCCCACCAGGTGTATCCACTTCAAGTTTTTGTTGAAAGGGACATGCCCTCCCCCGAATGTCAAACTAGAAAAGAAGCGGACAAAAAGAAAGGTTTTAGTTACAGTAATAATAATATCAATAATGATTATGATGATGATGGTAATGATGATGATGATGATAATGATGATGATGATGATTATAATAATAATAATAATAATAATAATGATAATAATAATAATAATTATAATAATAATAATAATAATAATAATAATAATAATAATAATAATAGCAATAATAATAATGGTAATAATAATAATAATAATAATGATAATAATAATAATAATGATAATAATAAGGATAATAATAATGATAATAATAATAACAATAATAATAAGGATAATAAGCATATTAATAATGATAAACACATTTCTATAACATAACATTTAAAAAGGTTAACACAGTTCTAAGTACTTCATGGCTCTGAAATTTGGAAGGCCGGGGGGGGGGGGGGAATAACCTCAATCAAACAAACAAGCAACAACAACAAAATACAAACAAACAAACAAACAAAAATAAGGAAAATATGTCTTGGGCCGAATATCATAGAAAAGTCTGTTAAAAACAACTTTAACAATTTTGATAGCCTTCTGCGTTCACGTCTTCATGGTCTTGGAATGTTGTACATCACAATAATATACATTGCACAATCTGAAAATGAAATTTATATGCAGGATGTTGTTTCTGGAGGCGTGGGGCGGTATATAAGTTCCCCTTGTCTGCCACTGAACTCAAGGGCAAATCGATGAGAGTCAGGGGTTCATATTATTAATTAGCAGTTGCGAATGGAGGAGGGGGACATCTGTCTACTCCATTTTTTGTTTGTCGGAGAATCTTGGAGTAAACGACACCCAGAAATGTGTTGTCCCCCTTTTATTTTTGCTTGCTTTCGCAAAAGAGGTTTTAACCTGGGGAGCGTTTCATGAAGAGTCGGTGATTTTTACTGACAAATTTGCTCTCAGCCAATCAGAGGCAAGGATTTCAGTAGCTTATAACAGTTGTCCGTGAAAATCACTGGTCGGTTGGTTGGTTTTACTTTCCGTAATACTAAAATGCAAAAAAATACAAACAAATAAAACACATAAATGAATATAAGCAAACTTGTAAATCAAAGTAGATGTTAATCATGTTAATATCAAAATAAAATACTGCTGGAAAGCTATATTCAGAGCTGACAAGACACTTCATGAAATGCTCCCCAGAAGCTCCTTGTTTAAACCATGGAGCGTCTTGGATATTGGAAGGAAGACTATTCCACAATAAGGGATCGGAGGCAGAGCTCAGCCCTATCGTGTCTTCACATATAGGGGCCAGGCACTATTCGAAAGTGGAAATGAAAGGCTACCATTTCCTCTTTCATTCTAAAAATTGCTTTGATTACTATTTACAGTAATATTTCTATTAAAAGATACTTTCCTTTCCTCAGTGTTATTTTAGTTTCCAAACTAAATTTCATTTCTACTTTGCTTTTTCTTTGTGCGTCCAGTTTGTAATTTCTAAAGAAAGAAAGAAATAAAGAGGGAAAGAGACTTTTTCAGCACATGAGAAATTCAAGCTATTTTGAACTTGAGCAAGAATTAAAAGTGCAAAGAGATAAAAGATCAGAATTTTCGATCATCTTATTATTTTAAAAGATTCATATTATTTTCTATTTTTATTACTGTAGGGAAACAAGAAAGATCTTCTTCGTCGTAATCGCACCCTCATGAAGGAAAACCAACAAGTTCGTCTTGAAGCTGAGCAAAGGTATAACATATTCAAATCAAATACATAATGATTCATTGATGTTCACAGGAAACATGTTTAGCAAGACGAATATTTTTCCCCAATCATGCAATACAACACTACAGGATAAATTATGAAATAGCGCTCTTACAACCTGAATCATCACAACGGTTGACGACAGTGAAATTCCATGTTCCCAGTAATGGAAATTGTCAAATAAGTGAGTGAAATTTCTTATCCAATTGAAGGAGGTATGGTTTCGATTCACCACATTTGACTTTTTGAGAAAGGAATTTGCCTCTAATGCTATTTCTCTTTAATGCCTCATTCTCAGAAACGAAATTTTCCTGTCTGGACGATGTTAGATGGATCTTTGAAATAAGACTCATCTAGAGAAGCAAATTGCCAGTGATTGCTATACAGAACTTCCTCAAGCGCACAGATGAAAAAATAAATAATTTTTTACTTCTAAACGGTGGGCCTATGACTGTCTAAGGCGCGGGGGGGGGGGGGGGGTTGGGGAGGGATCAATAAGTCTGTAAAGTTGGCCGGGCCTGTAATATGCCATTGCAACAACCGAAGAAATTATTTTTAACTTAGGTCGCCTCTTGCGGATGGTAATGGTAACGATCGCTTCTAGTAAGCGTGGAAAAATATGTAAATGCACAAGTACACTCGCCTGTGTAATACCACATTCAGAATCACATTAAAACATTCATTTCCTTCTCGTAATCAAATACAAAAAGGAAAAAAAAAAAGAAGAAGAAACATTGCCCCTCGGGAAAAAAAGTACACGTGGTGGAAGGAGACGAAGTTCCTTAGAAGCACGTGACTTCTATTCACATGATTTACGTCGCCCTATAACAGTATACTTTTACACACATGATATCATTTAAAATTCACTAAATATTTAAATACTCTAGAAAAAAAGAGGGGGCGGGGGAGAGGAAAGGAAAACAAGACAGAAACACCAACAACAAACAAACACGAATGTACGACAGCACATGCCATCCCAGCCTCTCCTGTGTTACTTACACATTGTCCCATTAAAAGTTAATTATTCACTAATTATGGCATATCGTATGACATTTTTATTCAGAGCCCTGCAGTAGCCCATGCAGTAGCTCTATAAAAGAAATAAATTATATGATTTTCTTGAATCCAAGGGTACCCATCGTTGAGAAGAAGTCTGTTGCCACAAGTCCTGAACAAGATGAAACCGTAAGTAAATGAGTAGCCAATGAGGCCCTTTCATCATTATTCATTTCACTTCAATCCAGTTAATACGATTAAAAGTCATATGACAAAGATCACTACACCGTTTTACATGTTTTGATTTTTTAAAATTTGATCTTATTTTTTCCTCATTCGACTGACAAATGTCAAGCAATAAGCATATAAATCAAGAGACACAATACAAAGATTAAAGCAGTAAAAATCTTGTTCAATGTAATAAATGATTTCCAGTAATAGTAAACGAATACAATGTTTAAGAATGTGGGGAAACCTATTAAAAGCTGACCTTGTCGAGCTCGATCCACTGATCTACTGTATATGAAAAGATTCTTTTCATACAGATCAGTGGCTCGATCACAATTTAACATTAATTAACAAAAAATGGATTGGAATGAATCAAGATGAAAACAAATTTCTTAAAAGTTCTTATATTCTCACTTTAATCGTATGGAAAGCAAGAGGCTAAACTATCGTATAATTAATAACCTTGAAGTTCTTTTTAAATCCTAAATTTTCAAAGATCAAGGAAGAAAACTCTAAGAATGGAAAGTCACAGGAGGAGGAGGAGGACAATAAACAGCTAGCAATGGAAGCACTGAAGAGAGAAGGGAAGAAACTACGCATGCAGGTCAAAGAGGTAAGTACGGACCATATGGTACGGACAGATGATGTCACCTCTAGGTATTTGCACTCTAAAAACAAATCAAGTCAAGTTTGACAGACTAATACTACTCTAGTAAAAATGACTAGATTTTTGTAAATAATTTGACTAGTCTACAAGATCATACAGGCACAACACTAATTTGACTTGATTCTAGTGAAACTGACTAGAATTTTGGTAAAGGTTTGGTTAATTTTTACTAGAATTCTGCTCGTTTTCACTAGAATCCACTAATCTAGTCATGGATATCCATAGTAACTATGGAGAGGGGATGCTGGTCAGCTTGAACAAACTTGTTCATAAAAATTTGTGCAGCAGCAAAGAAGATTCTCTAAATCATAATATCCATTTAGATCAATACTGGGTGGAGTAAGGGTGTTTTCTGGCTTCATCCCACCTTGCAAATGTCATTGCATTATCTCTTAAATGACTTCAAGAGTTTCATTGAGGCAGTCTAACTGTTGAGAGGGCACTGACAGTATTGGTATTACTAGATTAACTGCAAGTGGAGGAGGCCAGCAAGTGTGGTTGCAAGTGGGGGGGGGGGGTCCTCTTTTTCACATTGCTCCCCTCTCTTTTGTCTCTTTTCTTTCTTTTAAAAAAAATCTTTAAAATGGAGGCTAGTGTGCCCCCTGTTACTGGCGTCACTGAATATGCAACTCGGAAACTGTCCCCTGTTTATTTTAACTGCAGCTCCAACACGTCAACCTCTCTTGGGAGAAGTACAGCCACAAGAAGACGAGCCGATATGAGGCAGAGATGAGAAAGATGAAAGCGAAACTGGCTGCCAGTGAAGAGAAGGCTAGGAAACTGGAGAAGAGACTTGATGACAAGTTCAAGAAATACGACCAGACTCTGTTAGAGATGAAACGCTCCGAAGAACGACAAAAGGTTCGTTTTGTGAAACTTTTTTTTTTTTTTTTTTAAGATGAGATGAAGATGCTCCTGGTTTTTGGTCTAGTAGAGAGACCTCCGGAGAGGGTACAAGGTAGTGAAGGTACCAACCTTGTACCGTGTACTACATGGTATTGAATGAATTCCTACCGCAGTACTAATGTCCTTTGGCAAGACATTAATTTACATTTGCCATCATCTTCCCGCGTGAGGCTAATGGTTACCGGGCAGGAATCGATTCCTTAAAGATGTTTCGGTTTTGTAATGGTAGCCGGGCTAAAGCTTGGGTAATAATGCCGGAGCGCTTGGAGTGTCAAAATCTGTGTTGACATGAGAGCCTACCAGAACCCACCACTTATTAGTGGTAGTAGCTATATACATGATATACGGGATCTTCATGATGTAGTATCAAATGATATTATATGCCTTTGCATGCTGATCAGCTCATGCAGCCCCTTTGTTTTGGAGGAGGCGCTGTAGCTAAATGGTAGAGCAGTGGTCTCGTAACCGGGAGTACCGGGGTTCGAAACGAAGTTGATGCGCTAATGCCCTTTGGTAAGGTATTAATTCCTCATCACCAGGTCCTTCGCAGGGGGCTTAAAGCCGTCGGTCCCCTGGCTGCTTACTAACAAGCATACACATGCTTTCTTAGCAGTCAGGTAAAATAACCAACCAACCATAAAATTATCGTTCTGAAACTTCCCAGCCTTTGACTGACGTCACTCTTGCTGGCCTTCTGACAAAAATATGAATGCTCACAGACTAAAAATGTCGGTGTCTTATGGGCTGTCTGTCTACTGCAATGTTGCTTAGGTATTATGATGTGCTTTAAAAAACTCTGAGCATCCAAATCGCACTTTACCAGTTTCACAGGAACAAAAAGAAGATTTTTCTGTTTTCTGGTTTATATAAAAAGCTTAAACTACTACTATTGTCCAAGAAAACATTTGGGATTCAGGAAGAAGATATGCTAGCACTTTATTTTTAACGAGATTTGGTGGTCGGGAATTCACTATTGAATCCCTTCCCCTTTAATCAAAATTAATATTTGGCAACAAGTTGGCTGATTTCGAAGTTGACGTTCAAACTAACAATTAGTATGATGTAAACCGTGTACATTTTTGCATAATACGTGGGAACATAATATAGGTTTTCCCGCCCATCTTCGTAAACTTATCATCGGAATCAACGATATTTCCGTTCAATTTCACGCGAAATTGATTGACAGTGTCGATCAACACTAAAATAGCAAAATGTTATCGTTCAATTTGATTTTTTTAGCATCCGATTTACGGTTGTATATAGAATACAAAAGTGCAGAAAGATCATTCAATTTAATTATCTGTGTGAACAACATTGAAATTCGTGTAAACAGCATTCCAATTCGCACAAGACATGACGTGGGAAGAATCTTAGCATACAATTTCATAATAGGCATAAAGTTGTGAGATTTGTGCAGTGTTTTTCATCTTATGGTAATGAGTCAATGTGTGTTTCTGCCTGTATGAAAATTATGAATGTAGAAAGAACAAGAATGAGATTCATTAGCATTTAGCAAATGAAAAAAAAAAGAAATATGAAAAAAAAACCTGGCAAATATGCAAAATAAAGATCACAACAACATAATCCATGACCATGTTTGACAGGCATTTTATACTGAAATTGTATGTAAAGATAAAGAATAAGACCACAGAAGAATAAAAGTATAATGACATATAAACAGAAAAAATAGAAATTCGAATGCAAAATATATAATAATAATAATAATGATAATAATAATAATAACATTATTTCTAACGCACACATATCCATCCCAAGGGATGCCAAAGGCGCCAAACAAACATACATATATCATGTATATTAGGAAAAAGATAAGAAAATAAGCATAATAAATTAACTAATAAATATTGTTGTGAAATGTGAAATGACAGAAAAGAAATAAAGAATAAAGAGAATGAAAAATGAAAATGAAAAAGAGATAGAGATCACTTATGTTGTTCTAATTGAATGGCGTAAGTGCAAAAGTGATTGCCTAAAGATGAAAATGAAAAAGCAATTCAGCAAGGAATTTCTTCTTCCTCTCCAACTTGGCAAAATTGAATGACGGTTATTCATTACCAAATTGAATCAAATTACATTTAGTTTGAATGATAATTTTACCGATGTCAATGTTTAAAAAAGAATTGAACGCAAAAATTGTTTAATTGAAACACTGGAAGACCGATGGACTATAAATTGCTTGAATTTGAATACTTGATCATGAAATTGAATGCTGTTTTGACGAATTCGGTCGGGAAAACCTATAGTTATCTACAATATGTAACTGTTCATGTTTATTTTTATCACTAGCTCATAGGAGCCCAGTACAAGAAAGAACGTGATACTTATCAAATGAGGTATGAAGAGATGAAACGACAGCTGAAGGAACAAGATGAGGAGATCAAGCGACTTAATGAGGTATGATAAATGAATATCCAGCCCTCGGACAGGACGTTAAATAAAGGCACATGCGTGGAAGAGTCACCGTTAGGAACCCTGCACTTCTCTATTCGTAAAAGAGTGGGGGGGGGGGGGGGACCACTTTTACCGCCAATCAGTTGTATGGGAGAGGAAAGACCTGAGAGTTGCAGTGTTAAGATTTGCTCTTTGTTTCTTTCTCTCGCTCTCTTGTCCTTTCTCTGTCTCATTCTTTCTCAATCTCGATTTCTCTATCACTCAGTTGTCTTCCCGTTGCAGTGCTTTTGTAAAAGAAGAAGGTGGACGCCTCTAACGGGGCAAATGTTTACTTATTCATTTGATAAGCCTTGACAAAAATATGACCATCAAAATGTTTTGTACATACTGACATATCGTCATATTGACAAAATGGTAAAAGTACATACTTTGAATTGCATGACAGATGTACTGGCTTACTTAACATTAATTCTTAGTTACATATACGGCACAAGTGACCAATATTATTGTCTTAGACTTGGATATTAAATATAAAATGGTAAACCACTAACTTTTTGTTAAGTGGGACATATTTAGTGAGTTTTTTAATAATGCTATTAGTTCAAGTGGTTAGTGAGAGTATTCACTTCTTTACCTGAGGAAAGGCATGGTTAGTTCCAAAATTGCACTGATGCAATTGATGAAATGATAATGCACCATACGAACTTCCGTTTCCTCTTTATCAGGTGATTGTGCACAAAAACACTCCCAAAGTCTACATGAAGCCAGCAGCATTTGTCGTGACCCAGCAAGCTCGTGTCGTCGACGACAAACACACCGCAGCGGCAGCAGCCCGCAGAAAGCCTGACCACCGCGAGAAGCAAGGTGCCGCTATCGCGGCGGATCTGGCTGCGACCGCGGTCGGACCGCCAGCCGACCGCGACAAGGGCAAGACGAAGAATGCCAAACAGCAGAAAACCAAGTCGGCATCTCCTCCTCTTTCTCCCCGGGGTCCTCCCGGTTACATGAATGACAACAACCCGATGAGTCTGACCCGTGAGGAATTGAAGGATCAAGTGGTTCTCTACAAGGAACAAGTAAGCTTATGCATGCTTTTTGATATTCTTGAATATATGACATTTTACAGTGTGTTTCGTAAAAAAGGAAAACCTGACTTTTTGGTCGTCATTTAGGCCTACGCGAAGAATGACATCCTGATAAATTCGCATTATTCATGTCAAAGATCATTTTATTCCCCTTCACAATGATACCTAATATTTTATGATATTGCCACGCATGAATGAGAACGAATTGTATTATTATGGGAAAATGTGAAAAGAAGTTTGCACTCAAAAAGTAATGAAAACTGACATTAATTCACTTACAATGAAAACCCCAAGAGACAAATACAAAACGAAAGAAGGTGCACCTTTAATGATGGTCTTTTATTCATTCGTTAAAATTTTGCTGGTTTGAATATTGCACACTAAGAAAAAAAGTGCAAGTTTGCACCCTAAATGCAACACTGGCTGCACCATTTTGGGAGCAATCTTGCACCCTTCATGAAAAAGGTGCAAAACTGCACTTTTGTTTTTGTTTGCACCAGGAAATGCCCCGTTTGCACCCTAAAAGGTGCAACTTTGCACCTTTTAGGGTGCAAAAATTTTTGTGTACAAAAAGGTGCAAATTTGCACCTTCCCTAAAAGTGTACAACTCTGCACCTTTTAGGGTGCAAAATGCAGCTAACTGCACCCTTAAAGGTACAAAACGCTTATAAAAGGTGCAACATTGCACCTAAAAAGGAGCTCCCAGTGTTGCATTTGAAGGGTGCAAAATTGCACCTTTTTTTCTTAGTGTGTGGGATCCATATTAAACCCTAGAACCTTTCAAATGTCCTCTCTGTCAAAGCGTGGAGAGGATCCCGGGGGGAGGGGGGGCACTCAGTATATAATACGTGGTGGGTATGTGCCGCGGAGAAGACCCCCATTTTTACACTCAAATTTCCGTTCCAAAGCATAGCATTTTTATCTTATTGAGAAAAAGAACAAAGAAAGCCGTTCCAAAGCATAGCATTTTCTTTTTATCGAGAAAAAGAACAAAGAAATCCGTTCCAAAGCATCGCATGCTTTTCGTTACGCCGTTCCGGCCGCATTGATCCGCTACAATGAGCTGTATTTTTGGTGAAAAGCGGCCCGCTGAGCGCTGTCCGACCATCGCCTCTGCGCGAGCGCACCCGGGAGAGGATCAAAGAATAGCTGTTCATTTCGATGATTTCTTGTGCAAATAAGATCAATTGTTACGATTCGATTTTCCCTAGGTCAGTCATAATGTGTTATACTGAGAGAAGTAAAAAATTAACTGTTATGTTTTGATAGCTAATTTATTTCATTAAAGAGATATTGCGGGGGAAATTGAGTTATAATGGGGATCCTTTAAGTTGGCAACTTTGCCAGCATCTGTGATGTCATCTGCATTCATTTCGTACATAATTTTTAAAAAAATGATTGATATGAAATTGTAAGTCAGAAATCAACATAATTCTTCCAAAATGCATGCAGAATTGATGTAGCCATGTCATACTCAAACAGTAAATTTTGAAAATATCTATTTTTCTTGAAAACGAAAAAAAAAGAGTTAAATTCTGTGTAAAAATGAATGGAGAGTTGTCGACGATGACATCACAGATGCTGGTGGATTTGCCAACTTAAGGGATCCCCATAATCATGATTTACTTAGACTTTCAAAATTCACAACTCTTGAACAGATTTGTCCGATTTTGCTCACACTTTCACAGTTTACTCTTTCTCGTTCTTCTTCATTCACTGAAAGAACATTGCTGTCTGGGTTACATTCTCCTTTAATGAGACAAAAGAATGAATTACGAATTAATGAAATACCCATAAATTCCAAGGTGGTCAGCTCGGCATCAATAATGTTCGACTCCTGTGCAGTAAGTGGGTACTGGTAGTACTCATTCCTCTTACAAATGCACTGAGCGCCGTTGCCGTGCTAACGCCAGGATGATAATATGATTGTAGGACCCTTAGGTATGAGGCTATCCTAAGTAATCAGTACACATCATTATTGCTATTATTATTTTCATTATTATTATTATTATTATTATTATTATTATTATTATTATTGTTGTTGTTGTTGTTGTTGTTGTTGTTGTTGTTACTATCATTATTATCAGTAGTAGTAGTGGTAGTAGGAAGTAGTAGTAGTAGTAGTAGTAGTAGTAGTAGTAGTAGTAGTAGTAGCAGTAGTGGTACCGTAGTATTGTTATGATTATATTTCATTTGATTGAAATAATGATAATTATCATTACATCATTGTTATTATTAATATTATTGCTGTTATTATCGTTGTTGTTGTTGATGATTTGTTGTAATTGTTAATTCGTACTATAGATACTAACGTAAACCAGACGGGAAAATGCCCACATGTACCTCAGTATACAACGTATTTTGTAGGGATATAAAACGATGTTCAAATGATCATTTCACAATCAATTTTACTCTAAGCTAAGAGTCTTAGCTTTACTGCCCATTCCTAATGGTGGCGCTGTGGATTTGTCATTCTGTCAAGCTAACCTATGTTAAGATCTACCATGGATTACAATTTTTCGCATCCGACATGTTTTTGTCCTTTTTCGTGTGCAAGTGACATGGCTAAAGTGTATTCGGCGCGATATAAGATATGCGCTTCTTTAGTTCGGCTGCCGTGCTTCAAATATAACATCATAAAGGGTAAATATGAAGTGACTAGTGTGTCAGAGGTGATTTATATACTTTCTTGAATATTTTAATCCGAAAACAAGTAGAAAAGCGATTATGTTCTGTCAAATATCAACCGAATGATACAAAATGTGTTGCTGATATTAATACAGAATGCTTGACAGTTATTGTCATTCTGCAGTGCACGCGAGTATATAACATGTACAATCAGACACGAATAATTGATATTTACAGCTCATACTCTAGTTGCTGGTAGTATTCTTTTTCATTCTCAGGTCGAGAAGGCATATTTCATTTTTTTTAAAGACCCTCTAAATGTTTATTGACACAACCAAGAGGAAGAAATAAATATCTTCATCTTTCCGCTTGATTTTGCTGCTTCACTCATTGCAAAACCATACCACAAATGGGGTTTCCCGCAGGCTGTATTTATGAGTTTTGAAGAAAAAAAAATCACAGTTCTGGTTAGTTTTAAAAAACCTGAAATTCCTTTTTTATTCAAGTTTATTTACACGGAAATGGTTATGTAAATAATAAATATAACCATTATAGCCACAATGTGCATTATATCACTCTATAGGCTGTTGCCTAAGGTCATTTTCGAGGAATATAATGCTTTCATTCTCATCTATATTGTAAAATATATTAACACTTGAATTTATCCTCTCTTTCCTCGAATCCTTCCTTGGTTATTGGTACATAATCGTAGACTATTACTTTTTTATAAAATGGGGGAAATACTGCAGAAATATTACGCAGGTAGTATACACACAATTACAGTGTTCTTGCGATCACCAGCAAAGAGTGCCTTACCATTATCAATGCAGTAACATAATCCTATTCGCTCTAGGTACAAAGTCCATTAATTCAAGGTTCTTCACCAATAGGCAAATAATATTTGCACACTGTGAGTGCATACAATCGTGAACAATTCTCGACAGCCATTATTCTATCCAGCCACATCTGGCAGGGGCGGCGTCAGTGGGTTATTTTTTAGGGGGGGGGGGGGGTTAAAATGTCTGGGGATTTCACACATTTTTTTTTTTTGAGGGGGATAGTAATTTGCACAATCTTAGAAGGGATACCCCTGAGCTTCCAGGCACTCCCGTACCACGACACTTGAAATACCTTAAAATCTATATGATTTAATACACCAGTCCTGTGACATAGTAAAATTTGCAATTTCTATTGAAGCTAAATCTGGAAATGATTATGATCTAGAGGCAACTATACGGAACTTCTGTTATACATGTATAGCCAGGACGTAACATTTCTTTCAATCAAGGGATTTTTCTGACGGATGTTTATGCAATATGGTGGTAACTCCAGTCGGGAAAAGTCCGTATCCGTGTAATAGCAATATAGCTGGCACCTTCATACTTCCTTCTCAGACCCGACTTTGAACAAGCCAACTCTCTTAGACTATGTGAGATTCAAACTCTTGTCGCTGCATACTTTGATTTCGATTAATGGGAATGTCGCGCGAAAGGTAGATATTCTTTTTTCAGGAAGTTATTCATAATGCTTGTACGCATCATTGCTTTCAAAAGATATTAGAAAATTACCCAAATCAAATGTTCATTCTGGACTCCAGCATGAAAAGATGATGAAATTTATCACATGGTTGAAAATATATAAAGTAGTGGACATAAAAATTCAAATTAATCAACGCTATCACAACTGAATTATCCGAGGAAAAACTTCCTTCGTGCTTTTCATCAAACCCTTTAGAAATCATAGTAGCTTTGAAGCGATTCGTCATTTACTTCCGCAACACTGGCTCCTGGCTTTTTTTTTTTCCAGTCGGATTAGGGTTAGGGTTGGAATTGGGTATTACTTTAGATTTAGAGTTAGTGTAGAGCCCGCCGTTCACTGTACGATCAGTATGCGATCTGATTTTTGGAAGGGGGAAAAAGACTGTTATAACACTAGATATTCAAACATGTAAAATTATAAAGATCAAAGTTTTGAATAGTTATATGAATACTGAAGTCGAAATTCCGGGCTATCGCAAGCCTCCTCCTATAACAAAAGGCAAAATCTATTGCGAATCGCAGTGACGTCATGGTGGTCTTGCGATTGTCTACGATTTGAAGGCCGCTCGCCCTTGACTCAGACCATTGCAGACTAAAAGACTTGCAGGAAACAAAAATTCTGATTTTGTTATTTCTGTCATCATTCCGAACCTCAATTATGATAATTTTACTTGTTTGAAATTTCATACTTAATGCACACTGCGATTTTCGTCAAAATCGTGTGGCAGTCGGATCGTATAATGTGAGTCAAGGATTGAAGTTTTGAGAAGCTGGTTAGTTTCACGAAACATTATTTTCCGGGATTTTCATCAATTAATGGAGGGGTCAATCCCCCTTGAATATCAGAGGCGTCCCCTTCAATTTGGAATCACCGGCCTTGCCCTATCCTTATGTCATTGTAAACATGTTTGAGTGAAAACTTGTAAGAAGGTCGGCCGTATTGTATTTTTTTTTCGTCAGGGACGAGCGTGACGTACATGACGTATAATAATCAGCAACTGTGACTGTTTTCATTTAATGTTTTGATTGGACGCTTACATTTTATCGATGTACCATGAATTATGTTCTTGAACAATGATTGACGTCAAATGCATTTTTTTCTTCAAAAGATAAATAAGCACATAATGTTTATATCTTTGGGAGAAATGTCAGAGCAAATGTAAACTACGTCAACAGTCAGTAATTTTAATTGTTTAACTTAAGCTTGACGCAAAGTCATTGTTGCAGCATTATTTGAGAGAATATAGGATGATCTATTTCCATTTTTACGAAATCAGTAGCCCGAAGTGGCGAACAAAACAGCTGACGTAAATGTTCCTCCATAAGGTGAAGGATTGTTTTAGGTTTTGTGTTTCCATGGTCATGATGGTTGTGATATGTATGACCGGAAGGATATCATTCTCATGCAGAAACGATTTAAAACTGAACTGAAGAAACTATTGATTGTAATTAAGTACAGTTATTACCATGATTAAGATGATACGGAAGCAGAAAACGTTGATGGGGTAAAAAGCACTATCCTGTGGCTGTTTCTTTAGAAGCCCATCTTGATGCTAATGGCCATCTGATATTTAAATGCTCCAACATTTTCGGAGAATTTGAATGTAAACTTCTGACATGTCTGAAGGCGGCTTTTTTTTCGAACCGGTGAGAGATGGGTCAGGATACTGTGCATGCAATCAATTTTTTTTCTATCTATATTTGTTATAAGTTTAATTGATATATTGTCGTCATCGCTTTTGCTCGAAGATCAATTTGGTCTATGTGTATTGTGATAAGTTTCATTGATTAAAAAAATCTTTATTGGTATTCGTTCAAATTAGTACATATATAAAATCATACAGAGTTTCAAATTTTCAAATTGAACATGTTGAATTGAAATATATATGCATTTGAAATGGAATTCATAACATAATAAAACAAATACAAATACAAAGTACAATCAAATTATATGGAATGAATACGGTATTTAATGACTTTCTCCTCTCTCTCTCCGTAAAAAAAAACAACAAAAAAAAAACAGAAAAGAACATACAAGCACACAATTTAAGAAATAGAAGGCAAAAACAAACCGACAAACAGTGATGTTGTTGTCATCGTTTTTGCTCGAAGATCGATTTTGTCTATGTATATTTTGATAAGTTTAATTGATATTGTCGTCACTGTTTTTGCTCGAAGATCGATTTGTC
>CM057170.1:8695218-8715218 GCA_029962745.1 Echinometra lucunter | reverse complement strand
TTCACACTAAAATTCATATTTTGAGGTTGATTTAACAATTATTATAGCTTGATTGATCTTATGTTATTATCAGTTACTACACACTCAGCATGTACATAATATCCATGTCTCTTCATAATTTACATTCTGTATCATGTTTGTTTTTCAAATGGTGCACTTTTTACAAGGCTAGAAAATAAAACGTATCTTACCAAATATCTATAAAACAAATATTAACCACGAAAGGAAAATGACAAGAAAACAGCTTCAGAAAGAAATTAATGCATCGATGATTATGGTAGTGCTTTGGGTTGCCTATTTTTCGTTTTCTTAAATCTATTACTGTATACATTTTGAATGAATAATAGAATAAGACGCTTTTCCTTACCTTTATCTCATTTAATTATTTTTTTAGCATCCATAGTGTAAAGTCTATCTTGATATGATTGATATGAATTGAGGTTTATAGATCATGGAAAAAAGAGCCATGAATGCAAATGATTTGCAAAATATCAAGGAAATGAAAACAAGAAAACAATATTTTAAACTGGTAAAAGAAATCAGTTAAAAGAAGCTTAGAAAAAAATAGGAAATTTCATTTATTTTCAGCCAGAGGACCTTTTCCATCAAGTTTGTTCTTTATCTTCACCTAATATTATAACATAGGAAAAATAGATAACAGATTACATCAAGTCAATCGCTTCGAGCTGAAATATATATATCAAGCTCATGAATATAAAGTATTTTTTGAGTAATAATACTAATAATAATATCAACTTATAACGTGTATCCGAAAACTTGCGATCAAGGCGCGACAATAATAAATATGCAGGTACTGTACTGACATTCAAATCTTAGGTAAACAGATATGTCTCCAGTTGTATTTTGAATTCGGCAATCATCTCGCATTCATCACTCCAACATTTCATGAACTTTCCCGCATACAGTTTTATATGGCTTTAGTGACTTTGTGTGGAAATAAAATCTTTAGCTTTGACATCAAATGAAAGTGCCATTTTTATTATGCCCGGCGCACACTGCACGATCCGACTGCGTCAGGATTTTCGAACAAATGTAATCTTGCATTAAGTATGAAAGTTTAAACAAGAAAAATTATCTCATTTGAAGTTCAGAATGATGATAGGAATACTAAAATCGAAATTTTGGTTAACTGCAAGCCTTGTGGTCGGAGTAAAGGCCAAATCGGCTTTAAATTGTAGCCGATCACAAGATCGCTATGAGTCCACTATACGATTCGGAATTAAGTTCGCTTTTATTCCTATAGAGAGGCTCGCGAGAGCCCGGGATTTCTATTTTATTATTCATACGACTATTAGGAACTTTAATCATTAAGATTTTATTGTGTTTGAATGTTCATGTAAAAAATGATGTGACATTTTTTTTTCCAAAATCGGATCGGAGACTGATCGTATAGTGCGCGGTGGGCTTTATTCGTAATAGGTTTTAAACAAAATGAAATTCCATCAGAGCCCAAATAGTTTTAAATCAGACGATATCATATCTGAACTGTGGTGGCCTAGTGGATAAGTGCCCGGAATATGAACCGCAAGGTTCAAAATCTCTGGTGTAGCACAATTGTTCTTTGGCGATATACATTAATCTACAGAAGCATTGTGGGAGCATTGTGGCACGGTTGTGAAGGCTCTTGTACGAGAGGTCCTGGGTGCTTACACACCTTTGGGTATAATTGCAGGGCCCGCAGGAAAGGCACTAATTCAATTATTATTACCATTATCATTATAAATAAGCGAGGGGGGGGGGAGGTAGGACCCGTTTTTGCTGCCCATATATCTCTGCATTATTAGTCTAATATACCGTTCCTCCAATTAACCGCACAAAAAATTGTTTTTTTCTTTTCAAACAATAACGCAGAAGTACATCCTCATTACTTGAAATCGAACTTTAAGGGGACTTGAACCTTTACTTAGAGTATGAACCATCCCGTTTTTTATTTTGCGAGCGAAGCGAGCAGAAAATTCCACTTTCTAGCTATAAAAGAAATGTTATTTGTCCTCAAAGTACCATCAAGCAGTATAAGACATTTGACTAATTCGCTGGTATTGTTACTTTCCTAAATCACCTTTTTTCAAATATTACAAGCGAGGGGGGCGAGTTAGGGGAAAACACACTCTTTCAGTGATGAAGTGTTATTTTGTCATCGAAGTCCACTGTAGGTCTATAAAATATCTACATTACATATTCGAGTGAACGCAGTGAGCGAGGAAAAAAATTACATTCTTTCATAGCCTCAAAGATATCTAAATAGTTTTGATCACCTAATTGCAAAATATGATGCTATTTGATGCATCACTTGGTATCTAAAATCTTGTTTCTTTGAGCGAGTGAAGCGAGCTACAGACAATAACTCTATTTCCCAGAGTAAAACTTAAAATTTCCACCAAAATAAATTTGATGAATTTTATGATGCACCATTTCCCTGTATTCGAAAAAAGCTATATATCTCGCTGTAAAAATATTGCAACATTCGGACATGTTGCTGAGGGAATAAGGGCGCTTGCCTCCTGATCTTGTTTCTACGAGCGAGCGGAGCGAGTGAGCGAAAAGGGGTTATTTTGTTTCATACTGGGAACAGCTAGGTTCTAGTGTACTGTTACTCCAGTTTTATGCTTTTAATAACGTACATTTTATCTGAATCCTCCTTTCTCATATTTGGTAAGATAGGAACAGGCTACCGGTCGCAGGCCATCATCTCATGAAAATTCTTCTGTTATGGGTCTTCTTCCCGTTCGACTCCTTGCAGTTATATTATAATAGTACATGTATAGCATTGGATAGAAAGACAAGATGCAAACTATAGTTTCATTTCATAATATTAAATGGTTTTGGTTAAGACAACAAAAAATATCAAATATGAGTAGAACAATAATAGCATACTATTTGATAGAAAGACAAGTTGCAAACCGATTTGCTTTCATAAAGATACATGTAGTATTTTAACCTCACTGGTTGGAATACTTAAAATGCGAGCGAGCGAAGCGAGCGAGCGCTGAAAGACTTTTCTTTTTTCTTTCCTTTTGGAAACTTGTTTCTTTGCTCTTTATTCTCTTTGTCTTCGTATTCACATTTGGGGTTTTTCCGGGGTTATAGGAGCCTATGAAATTTTTCATGTTTTTCATGGTGAATTATTGGGGGGATGATTGTACAGGCCATCCCCCTGACCAAAGTATTGGGGGGGGGGGCATATATCCCCCATCCCCCCCCCCCCCGGATCGACACCCATGATGGGCGCTGTAATGACTACTTGGCTAATACCAGGATAATAATATCCAAAGCCCTTTGAAAGTGCATGGAGACGTTAGATCGTAATGTGATATGCGCTATACACATGATACAAGAGCGGAATATTACCAATGTCCTTAACTTTCAGAAGTACGGAGAAGCGAGGCGAGGTGCAAGATAAGGCAAAATCAAAGCAGACAAAGGTGCTGCCTATTACCATTAAAGAATGCCGAATGGAAAAAGGATGGAAAATGCAGGATGCAAACAGGGGGTCTTACGTATTGCATAATGGCGAAAGCTGGAAAAGAAGATGATTTGATTGGCATTAATATCATGGGGGATATTGGCATGATGCCTAATGAATGATTGCCAAGAACAGTAAGAGAGAGAGAGAGAGAGAGAGAGAGAGAGAGAGAGAGAGAGAGAGAGAGATAGAGAGACAGACAGACAGACAGAGAAACAGAGAGAGGCAGAAAGGTGGGAGAGGTAAGAAGGAGGTATATAGGAGAAGAGAGAGCGAGAGGGAATGTTTAGAAAAGAGAGAAGAGAGAACTAGAAAGATATAAAAAGGAAAGAATACAGGAATGACATCATATCGATTATCAAAAGATAGAAGATGAGAATAATGGTTTAATGCCGATCTCTCCCCCCCCCCCCCCCCCCTCTCTCTCTCCGCTACCTTTCTCCCTCTTGCTTCCTTTTTGACATAAAGCCCGCCGCACACTGAACTATCCGTCTGCGACCCGATTTTGGAAAATTGTTGTTATAGCATTTGATATGAACATTCAGACATGTGAAATCTTAATGATCAAAGTTTCAAAAGTCGTATGAATAAAAATTGAATTTCTGGGCTACTGCGAGCCTCTTTGTAGGAATAAAAGCGAATTCCGTTCCGAATCGCAATGACGTTATAGCACTTGTTTAAAGTTTTATATTTAATGCTAAATGCCATTTGTTTGAAAATCAGGTCGCAGACGGATTGTATAGTGTGCGGCGAGCTTAACGGTGTTGCGAGATCAATCAAAAGAGGCTAAATAATTTCCAAATGTGTTGCAAAATTTTCCGTTTGTTCTTTTTATCCGACACAGAGGTTAACAAATTAGAAATCAGACGAAATGTCAGATGCTTAGTAAAACCCAGTTTCTTCCTTTTTTGTAATTCACTTCTGGATTATGTGAGATTATGTCTAGAATGACATCATTATGTTATCAGTTTATTGATTTCCTATTATGGTCATAAAATTCAACAAATTGGCAAAGGTTAGAATAACCTCAATAGCCTATAAAAGGAAACAGATTTGCAAGGAAGGAAATACTATGCTAACAATGAGTCGATAAAACAAATAGTGATTTCCCAATTAACCAACACGAAAATAAAGGAACCATTATAGTGCATATAACGATCGGTACGAAGAAAAAAATTGACAATTTCTGCAAAATGTATGAAGTTTGATAAATTTGTAATATACTGTCTAGTTTGGATATCTGCTTATTGTCATCCTTTATATTGCTTAAGCTATAGAATGATAAATTTAAAGAAACAGAATTTACTTTTCATAGGTAACATAATGACAAGTTATTAAAAACATTTTAAGCTGCTTATTTCCATACATGTTTCCAGTGATAACATGTACAACATATCCATTATTGGTCAGCTTAATAGAACGATTACATGATACATGTATTCCATATTAATAGATTTTGTCCAGTGTCTAAGAAGAAAATAATTACAACTGTGTAGTTGATGTGGATCTTAATGCGTTTATTTCAGAGGCATCAAACTTGTGAAATGATCATATCGGTAGTCTAGAAATGTAAAAAGGCTGTATGAATGAAACTCTGCAGATTTGGATAAAGGCTTAGAAAAATGATAAACATTTTGTATTATTTCAATTTTGAAGGCTAAATGAATTTGCCTAATATTATTCTTTACAATATCATCAGGCCAGCATATACAAGATTTTTATTTACTGTGCCAGTTTTCCTTTAAATATAGAGGTATCAAGGCTATTAAACGTTTGCTGACATTCAAGAAATGGCTTACCAACACAGCAAATATGTCTAAACCCTCACAAATGACACAATTATCAATATCCCTGTCATGAAATACGTGTTCCTTAAAATTATGAAAAGCAGCTCCATGACTGAAATAGCTATATCATTAATTAGCTATACATTATAACAATGTTAACATAAGTGAGCACCAGGAGCAGCAGAGTCAGAGGAACGGGAATGGGCAATCCACACTGCACTATTTCACTGCAGTAGTAACATTTTCTTGACCGTATCCGGACAATTATACTCCCCCGACAATAAGTATCCCCTGATAACTATCTCGTTGATATTTATCCTCCCCTCCCCCGATAATTACCCTCTGGACATTTATTACACGTAGGAGGATTACCGCCAAGACAATTACCTATATTACGATTACCCCTGAGGACATTAACCTCCGGACAATTATGCCCACTACAGTATTGTACTTTGACCAAAATTGTTCTCACGTTCATTACTGGGATTCCCAAGTTAATAAAAATAAATTCGTTTTCATTGACTATATGAGGGGGAGGGGGTTGTCCTTTATGTCCTTTTGAACAAAAGGCATTCGCTGTTCGGTTTTCGGTTTTCCCATGCTGCATTCCTATGCATTCTTTTTGATACACTTATATGCATTTAAGTTATCAATTCTGTATAGATTCACTGTGTGAATAGTCACCCCACTTCTCCGTCCCATCTCCCTTTTTATTATAGCACATAATGTGACAATGAAACAGTCCCATCGTTGTTTATCATTACGAAAGACCTGTATTGTTATGAGAAGTAATGATGTGAGAGAAAACTTTAGTGTTTTTTCAGTCTTCACATGATCCGGTGTTTGGTATCACACATGCCAAATAACCTCGATAAAACAGTATGTTTTCGTTCTTGTGAAGGGATACTTCAGTGAGAGGCATTTTCGTCTCATGTAAGGCATGGAAGCTTCTTTGGGTATCATCTTTTGAGAAAGAGTACAGTTGAAGCATTCATGTGACCAATTGGTTTCTGACATGCCAGCTTTACTGTTTGAATTCGTCTTGTGACCTAGTGAACACGTTTTTGTTGTCCAATAGAAGAAGAGAAAATTACCTCCCCGATGATTTGTACATTAACCCCTAAATAATTTGTAATTATGGACCAGTTTACCCATAGACTGTGTAGCAAAGGTATATATCTCCTCGAAAATTTCATTATTGGTAACAGACATACTCTGTAGGCTCCAAGTCCCAGTAGACTGATTATGGTCTCCAGCAAAACTTTTTTAGTTTGGTTATTTGAAATTGGGGCCTAACTAGAACAAGCCTTGTTTCACGGTAGGTCCCTCCACAATATGAATGCACTCATATCGAATTACTAAAATGGTTTCTGGTATATCCTATGCTGTTGTAGTACCAATACCAAGAATTTCAGTTTGCTGTTTCATTATTTTGCTGTTTATTTGAATAATTGCAAATGAATGTGTTTGAATTGAACTGTACTGAAAAGTGAAGTATTATTAAGTATTTTGGTTGTAACTGATTTATATTGTTTCTTGATATATATTTTGCATATCGATTTTACATTGATTTTGGTGGAAAATTGAATTGAAATTAACATTCAAGCGCCTCCTCATGGATGTTGGAAAGCTTATCGGGCATTGCCGGGGTATCAGGGCAAAACTCTACATTAACAATAAAAACAAAAACCAAAACATGGTTGTTCACTAGGTTAGGTTTTAAAATTTGAAATACTAATGTCGAAGAATCATGTTTTCCGTGACATTTTGGCTCCTATTCATTCTTTTTTCTATGCCTTTCCTATCAGACCACGCACTTTTCCCTCTTTATTTATTGGCTTGGAGGTCTATAAGCTCCTCTGTGAGTTAACGCGAACTTCCCTTTATAATGTCTAAAAAGCAAAATATAAATGAGCTCATTTCTTTTTTTTAGACACTGATCGAAATGTTAAACAAAACTTTTGAATACGACGAGCAATATCATGCAGACTCGGCCCTGCGTCATTATTTAGGACAGCTTTCAGATTTTATCATGAACATCTTTTTCATCCCTCTTCTTTGACCGTACTAGCTAGAGATTTATTATTGATTGCGCATGCGTCCTCAATAACTTACTTTGGAATGTCATAAACAGTCTCTAATTTTCAAATCTCCATAAACTGGGTGATGATTATCTCAAATATTGCAAATTCACTCCTTGCTATAATTGTTTAAACTTTCACTTGCCTTATGATGTCACATGCCTTCCTTCCTTCAAACTATCTTCTAACTAAAGTAAGATTTCCCTTTCATTTTGAGGTTTTACAATGTCCCACGTTCAGTCGTTCCCCTGCGACCACAATCTGACACATGCTATATTACTACACGCAGTCTTGAATCCATGAAGTTATAGGCATACACAATAATTTCTCAGAGAATAGGCCTCCTATATAAATTGTTGTGAATACTAGAGTCTAGTCATGCTAGTGGTAACGTCCGATGTCTGCTCTTTGTCTTTGCCTACAAATTGACTCTGATCGGATCGATCCAGGTTCGAATCCGAGCCACGTCTTTCGAATGGGTCGACGTTAAAGGTCGGCCCCAGACGTAGATAATCATATCTGATTGATACAATCTGTAAAAAAAATTTCAACAACAATAGTATATTCCTTTGTCTAATGCCTGCTGTATGTTTCGATTACGCAATTATCTGCGCTAAGCAAGCATATGGAGGCATGTGGCAGTAATACCTCGACATAATATGCACTGTCCATATCATGTCGCTCTCGATGTGTCAAAACCGAACCGGTTACTGACGCAAGCATACGTCGTTCACCCCGGTAAGGCCCCGGATGGACTCAAGCCCTCTGTGAAAAGTCTCTCGTAATATTACAGGGCTTGGGAATCCCAATTTTGGATTGCGTAAAAAATGTCTTTGACAATCCATTCCGCAACGTGATGCAGGAGCAGTCTGTACATTTCTCTGGTCAAGACGAGGTGAAGATAAAGCAAACACCTACTGAACCATCAGTGCAGGAATAGGTAATTTCTCATCTATTCATTGATTTCTTTGATTTTACCCGATTTCATTGGTTTCTGTACCCAACACATTACCATATGCATATTCATTTTTTTTTTGTATAAAGATCCTGAAATTAAACAAAATTAGCAAGATTGTAGACTTAGACATCTTAAAAAGACCGTCAGAAGATGTCTGATCTGATATCGTACCCATTACGTTTTTTTAACGTAAAATGTTTAGATAATCAGTCAGGAGTTGGTCTACCCGAGGGGGGCCCTGCCTGGGGTTGGCCTACCTGGGGGGACCCAACCCCGGGTAGACTCTCAGTGGATATCTCCATTGCTGCTATACTTTTGTTTGTTTGCTTGCTTTTATTTCTGCGTTCGAATAATACAATATAAATCACGTTTACATAAATATTACATAAATAATAGCTCAAGAGCATTTATATCGTAATATAAAAGATATGAACAAGAGTACAAATTTTAATACTGTTCATGAAACTAAAAAAATAATTCAAGGAAAGCAGGAGACCGTCATCATATGCTTATCTATGTGTGCAGCATTCAAAATACCCACAAGAGAGTCTACCAGGGGTAGGGTCCTCCCAGGTAGACCAGTCCCGGAAGGCCCAGGCAGGTAGATCAACCTCGGGTTGACTAGGGAACTTCAACATTTTATGTATTTGTTACGTAAAATGTTTAGGTTCCCCAGTCTACCCAGGCATGCCGGGGTTGGTCCACCCCGGGGCGTGTGTGTGTTCATGTATGTATATATATATATATATTTTTTTTTTTTTCCGTCTCTTTCACTTTATTTGAGCTCATGTACTTCTTTGTTACGTAATGTGCGCCACTCTGTCTGGTGCGCTATACGCCTAGGACTTCAGCAGAGTGTGCGCACTGTTTACTGATCATGATAAACGACGCATTTTCAAATAGATATTAAACACTTGATAAAGCCCTAAGGGCGAAAATTCGTGAAATTTCCTTGGTTTACGGAGTTTTTTATTCCTTTTGTAGTTTTATATATATATATATATATATATATATATATATATATATATATATATATATATATATGGGTATATACTGAGTGGCAGTATGGCGATAAGATAGAAGAAATATAGCGTTGAATCCCTTACGTACATGTAGAAACAAAAGTTAGGTATACATCCGAATGATGTACACAACATTATCAAATGTTAACAAGGAAGACAGAAAAAATGAAAACTTAGAATGGGAAGGGGTAGAGGGAGAGAGAGAGAGAGCTGTCTAAGGGTACGTTTATAGCTCAGTTGCAAAGCGTTTTGAAACACAATAAAACAGAAAGAGCTCTGGACACAGCAGTGTTTTGAACTTTAAAAAGAACCGAATCTATAAACGCAACCGACGTGTTAAGAATCAAGAAAATAAAAAATCAACAAAAACTTTCCAAGAACTTGAATGAGTGAAGAAGGCAAAGTGGAAATGTATTGTATAGGAGGTATGGAAAATGTTAGAAGAATGTTGTTTCTTAGAAGAAACGCTCTTTTATGGAAATGGCGTTTCACAGCGTATGGACTAGTGATGTAGAATACAGTAAATTTTCCTCATTTATTTTTTCTTATACGACCATTACATTTTTTTCAAATGAACGGCATGCCTGTTTCCCATTTACGAGCTGAACTAACAATGAATAATTACTGATAAAAAATGAGGGCAGAATTTACATTTGATTATAACAGTTCTGTTTCGAATGTATAGACCTACACTGGACAAAAAATCATCACTCAATTATTCATTCATGAAATTATTTGGTCTGTATAAATGTTTTCAAATATCAAGCTCTCTGAAAAGTGAGATCTTTACTCCAATGAGTTCATCAATGCTAAGTGTTGTGGTAACATCAACATTGTAAACAAATACCTGTAATGTTTTCAACTGAAAAAAAATAATCATCGGTTTCCTTTGCATTGATAGTGTTTCATACAAACCATGTTAACAGTTTGTCTGCATTATGTTTGACGTTAGTATGTTAGGGGACAAATGAAATATAACCCTTTTCCTTGAATTGGAGCATGCCAGCATAATTCGACGCCATCATACGGAGAATATTCCTACCTCTTGGTTAGCTGAGGGCATTTAGTAAATGTTGTAATCCAATAGTGCCTACATGGCTAAACCTTGCTCATTTTCGGTGAAGATCAGAGTTCACTGAGAGGTCATTGAAAGGCCAGTGAAAACCTGTAAAGAAACGTTTGAAAAATATCACCCCATTCCACAGAAGGCAAAACCTCTGAAAGACCATTGAAAGACCGAAAAATTTGACAGATCTTTCAATGATCAGCTGATCTTTCAGTGAACTTTCAATGATCGCCGAGGTCTTTCATGATTCCTCAGTGATCTTTCAGTAAATTTCATGGTCTCCACCAAATTTTGAACTCGTTCAAAAATAGTTTCTCAGTGGTCTTCCAGCAGTCTTTTAGCGATCTTTCAATGAGCGCTCTTGAGTGTCTTACCATAATAGTCTTTCAGTGATCTCTCGACAGTTTCTCAGAGAATTTGTGAAAATAGTCTTACAGGGATCTCAGTTGTTATCTCAGAGGTCTCTCAGAGATCTTAACTGATCTCTCGAAGATCTGAGTCATTCTGTCAGATGATTGTTGTTGTTGTTGTTGAATTGTGGTTTTACAGACGTGTATCAATCAGATATGATTATTTACGTCTGGGACCGACCTTTCACGTCACCATCCGAAAGACGTGACTCAGGCTCGAACCTGGGTCCGCTGAATCAGTTTATAACTTCCATTGTTAGCTGGATTACAGGTGCACGCCACAACATCCAGTCTTTGCAAAGGCTAAATTACTAAAGTTACGCCGTATCGGTTTTTTTCAGTGATCGCTCAATATTCTTATTGGTCTCTCACTGAACGCTCGGTGATCTTTAAGGTCCCACAGGGATCTCTGAGAAATTTGCTGGAAAATTACTGCTTGATCTTTCAATGATCTTTCAAGGGTTTTTAAAAAGCAATTCCCCAGAGACATAGTTTTTCTCTGGTCCTAGAGACTTCTGGGAGATCTTGCCAATTTTTGGTGTTTCTGCCGTCTCTCAAGGGTCTCCGCTCTGTGGAATGGGGAATATCGTTGAGAAATCATTAGGAGACCGGCGTGATTTACATGCAAGACTGCTGAAAGGCTTATAACAGATTGCTGAAGGACTAATGGAAGATTGGCGAAAATTGGCATGATCAATGTGAAAACAGAACCTGATCCCGAATGTGTTCTTCGTGCTGACCCTGATACGGTGTTATCCAGTGATTCCATGTATTCAGACGCCTCAAAATGTCAGCAGTCAGGTCAAGAAGATGAGATGGGGCCGAAGTTCGTTACAATATTATTGCAGTAATGTTGTGAATCATCGTTCAACGTGTATTTTTCATTCAGCGTCATAACAATGTTGATCTACACAATGCAGCCGATGGAAATTTGATAAGTCACTTAACGGGGATTACGATTATTGTCAGAAGCACGCGGTTAGGATATTTCAAACAGCAAAAATCAAGAAAAGGGGTATCAGATTCAGAGGTAAGTAAAAGTCCATAGGAGATGTCAGACGCGATTCCGTGTTTGTAATGTATCAACGCCCCTCCTACTCAATCCTCGTTTATGCTTTCAGAATGTGATGCACGTGGACGATGTACAGACCTTTTAATGAGACATGGGGGGGGGGGGGGGTTACATACGCGGAAAGGTCGATAAAGACTTCGGGTAGGATTTTCATGAAAATCAGTCAATGGATAATTCCACGGAAGATGTTCACTTACCCCCAAATCACAAAATTGTCCATAACCGTGATAAATTTTGTATAGGTCAAATTAGCTTTAATCTTATTATTACATCGTTAGGACTGATATGATTTTTATTATAAATCCCACTTTCGGGGCAGTGGCAGCAATTTTCGTCAAACTGTCCCATGTTTAGGTTCGGGTCTCATTATTTCACACCACAAGCATTTCAGACATTGTTTGTTTATCTACTGATTTATTTTTTAATATTTATTTGTTTATTCATTTACGTATTTATTTATTTTTTTTGGGGGGGGGCCTTTAACTTGTCATGGATTAATGAATTTGTACTGAGATGAGGTTGGCATGAGTCACTGAATATTTTAATGCAAAGTCACACGGTTTCAAAAGAGGACAAAACTAGAGAGTCATGGCCGTTAAGCTCTTTTTAGCTCTGATAAGGAAAATGTGTAGTTTAATTTTTATGCAACATGCATTGATATTAGAGTATGATTAATATAGATTCTGCTAATACCTAAACTGGACTCATTAACGCCAAACCTTACAGTTCGAAGGGGCAGAAAATCCTTGTTCATTTTGTGTCATGTCCGTTACGGTTAAAAAGATTCCATTTTCTATACTATCTACAACTATTTAGTGAAACACTGTTGAGTTGCTATGTGCAGGATGTGTGTCCCTGAGAGTCACATGTGTCTTATTCACATACTGAAACCATGGAAACAGCGGGTGTTTGATAAAGCTGTTCGTAAGGTTACGAATGACTTTACGAACAACTTGAATATGGCAAGCCAAATGGGATTCTAAGTCATTATAAATTGCATCAGCTAACAGTGAAATATGCAGACATATACTATGAAAATACTATTGTTTACAAACATTTTTATCATGAAGTATATTTTTTGCTACAATTTAATCAAGATTATGGGATTTTTTCACATTTTGTTGAAGCGTTGGGCAAAACTTTGGGCACCCCATTTGGCTTGCCATATTCAAGTTATTCGTAAAGTCATTCATTTTACTCGAAACTTTGTGTGTATCTTATTTTTCATCAGCCCTATCAAGGTATTAAAAGCTCTCTTTGTGTATCCGATGTATGTATTAGTGTGTTCTTTTTTCCTCCTTTTTGTTTCATTCATTGATACGCTATTTTACAACTCTAAGTTATAGGGGGCTGCAGTCTACAAGCACAGCTTTTCAGCAGTCCCTTCATAACCAACCTTTTTCTTAGCTTGTTGTACGTATTATATTTACGATTCTATCGTTTAGTTTCACTATTGTACTTTGTACATGGCATGTATTCTGTTTATGTATTACGTTGGAAATGGAAATAAACGAAATGAATTATAAAAAAACACAACTTTACGAACACTTTTATCAATGTTTATGTTGTTATAGTGGGCATTTTCGTAGCACTTGATTTCGCTTTTAAAATTGTCTTAAATGACCAAGAGTAAGTCTGAATGCCATGTCCGTTATACTCTGGAAATGCCACAATGAGCTATCTAATATGACTCGTGACTGATGTGGTGCTTAGTGTTTCGTTCATTTGGTGTGTTTATTAAATTTGAATGTAAAAAATAAAATTCAAAGAAGGTATGAATCGTATCATAAAAGTGATCTTTTGATCATTTTATGATCTTTTGACATGCATATTTGTAGAAATTTGAAGGGTTTAGTATACCTGAGCCAGGGGCGGTGCCAGGGTGGGGGTTTTTTTTTGGGGGGGGGCAAGATGACCAATAGGTTAGTTTATTTACGTTTTGAATGAAGTTGGATCAGCCTATTAGAGAAAGCAACCCTGACAGAAAGATTATTTGGACAATTGTGACCATTAACATGATTAAGCGAAACCAACTTTACTTTACGTCATTGGTTGACAAAATCTGAAGACTTTTCGTGCAATTTTTTAAAAAAGGGTAGGCCTACTCAATAAAAAATACATGAAAAAGGATGTAAGAAATTTTATTCGTAGCCATCCATCATTGGCATTCGGGCATAAGGGGGGGGGGGGGGCTCCTATACAGTGCGTCCCAAAAAAAACTTTACACTGTTGAAATGGCTGCCAAATGAAAAATACATGATTCTGGAAGAAAAGGTTTATATGTACGGATAGCTCATGGACTCAACTTTCATATGAGACCAAAAAGGCCGAAAATAATTCATGCTTGGGTGAGCACTGCTCACTTTTGTAAAGGGTATGAAAATTAGGTTGCGCAGGAATTGCACCTTTCACTTTGTGAGAGACGAGTCCTTTGGAGGTTACAGAATTGAGGGTGATATGATGAATTCATGATCAGTTGCAATCAGTTTAGGTTTGCTGAGTGAATTTTATGGTTTATTAAATCAAAATTTTATGCATGAGTGAACGGGAATTCCATTCATTATTGTAGCATTGTACCTTTCCCTGGTAGACTCAGTGGTGTGTCCATGGGAGTCAGGATTGGGTGGTGGTACATGTTGTACTGTTGTAGGGGAGGTGAGATAGGGTAAGACTTTGTTGGCTAGATGGGATAAGGGTCAAGAGGACAATATGCCCCCCCCCCCTCTCTCTCTCTCTCTCTCTCTCTTACTTCCTGTGTGTTGGTGCATATCTTGACAATTCACATTCTTTGGTCTCCACTCCAAAATATCCAAACCACCTTCCCTTTCAGTTAATGCATTAGCTGCCAAAGGACTGTGCCGGGGTTAAAAGCAGAGACCTGAAAGCCCTGGACTGTCATACGAGAGGTCTTGGGTTCAGTCCTCGCTGGGTGCTTGTATCCTTGAACAGAATGTTTTACTCACACACACTAAGAAAAAAATTTCCTTGCGGGTGCAATTTTGCACCAAAAGAAGCATCATGCACCATTAAGTTATACCCTTTAGGGAAGGTGCAAATGCACCCTTTCGGATGTAAAAATTTCATAATTGCACCTCTAAGTGTGCAGATGGGCATTTCCGGGTGCAAACAAGTACAAAAGGGTGCATCTTTGCACCTGTTTTCATGTAGGGTGCAAGATTACACCCCGAAAGGTGCTGCTATTGTTGCATGTGGGGTGAAAAATTGCACTTTTTCCCCTTAGTGTGCATGTAAATGGGGACATAGCAATTGCCGGGCCAGGGGTGACAGTAATTGCCGGGCCCTCATGAAGAACAGCATTAATGCTGATGAGGCTTCTCAGAATAAACAAAGTTATTTCTATTTACTATAACTTTGCGTCTGTGGTAAAATGTTTATTCGTAACAATGCAGTACTTCATTATAACAAACCGTCCGAAATCTAAAACTGGGAATTCCCAGGCCTGCTTGTAGCCTTGACTTTTACAGTTACAGTGTGAGGAGCAACGCTAGGTCAAGAAGAAAAAATAATAATCTTAATCATGTCAGACAGATTCTACCCTTTTAAAAAATAATTAACATAAAAAATAGGGAGATTTTTTTTTCTGTCTTTGTTCTTTTGGCAAGGACATCAATAAATATAAACGAACTTGACCTATAGGCCCAGCGGGTGATTGACACTGTCAACAGGCGTCGTCTCTAACGCGTCCTTGTCATGTTATAATGCCATTGTGGTCTTCGTGGTTTTCAGCGTTCCCATGCACTCGAACATGTCGAAATAACATTTGCAGCGGGTAAATGGTTACGTAGAGACAGGGGCACCCCATCATTTCCCTATTAACATGATTAAACGGGAAATATATTCTTTTTTAGAAAGGGGTGAGGAGAGGGAAAAGATGTCTCAGTGAAATGCTCTCTTTTTCATTGCACCTCTAATGTGTACATCCCCCCCCCCCCACGTTCGTCATAAAGAACTATTTCACACTTTGTAACTTCGAGGGAAAGGGGCTATATAATCAAACACCTTTTGGATTGAATTGGTTTGGAAATGTAATAGTATGGAGTTAAACACCAACGTCTCCATCAAGATTGTGACAGGACACATGTCACGCCATTTCACTGAAGGAACGTAACAAAACAGTCAAAAAGTCTAAAGCCTCGGGATCTTTTTAGTCATGCTATGACATGTATGAGTAATGCAGTAGGCCTAATCTTGTTACTTTAACATTGCCCGGGTAATGTTATTAGCTTGAAGTGGAGATGGATGGTTATACAGGAAGAAGATTATGACTCACGTATTGCACAGGTGAGACGATACGGAAAGAAGGGGAGGGGGACATTTTCCCTGTCACCATTAGGGTCCCCCTCCATATTTTTTCTGCTAGACCGTATCCTGCAACCCCCCCCCCCCCCCCCCCCCCCCCCATTTGGCGAATTGCAAATAATGACCGTCTTTACGGCGGAAAATCTCTGGAATTTCCCAAATAACATAGGAATTCAATCTACTTTCGATATTTCGCGGTATAAACTTTCGGTAATTCAGTGCATTGGCGAAATTTGCAAAGTTAGCATTCCTGCTAACTTTTTTTTTTATTTCACCAGTCGCCATAACAATAATGACAGGATAGAATGACTAATACTTGATCCTCAAAATGGTCAAGGAAAAGCCAGCTGTAAATACACTGCGGTGTGTTTTCATGCCAAAATGACTGCAGCTGCATATTATTATGGATTTCAACCATATCACAGCTAAACCAACTCGTGTCTTGACCAACGGAAATGCATATCGACGAAACAATAGGTTTGCCATCCGTGTCGATAATGAATATCTTACATTCTGTGGTAACTTAAATACCTGCATCAGCAGTGGGATTCCCCAACCTATTCATCAGCTGTTTTGTTTCATTTTTTTGTAGATTGATGCTGGCAGGCACGCGTTTTTATGTTTTCATAAATCTGGGGGTGTTTCACAAAGTTAAAGGCATTGGCTAACATTGTTATGATTTTAAAAAAATCTCATTTTGTTACTTAAAAATGGGATAAACATTAGGGTTATAGGGTAAAAATACCAGTGTGAAAGTTTCAGAGCATAATATCCACGGGAAGTATTTTTAAATATTAGAAATGTGAACCAATGTTTGAAAAATATACGAGGGTCGGTTGCATAGACCCAACGTAAGGAGTGCGCATGCGCACATGACTCAACGGACCGCACTGTGTGTATTGACGTATCACGCGGCGGAAGGCAAGTAAAGGTATTTTTGAATTCGCGCAAACGGTCCTCTTAGCTCAGTGTCTCTCGAGACGAAAGCTAATAAAATCGCGGTTTGCGTCTAACTTACAGCTTTTCCTTCCAAATTATGGTTGGTTTCAGGGTTTTTGAGTATAAATACAAGTACTCATACACATGTTTCATCTTAGTTTGAGAATTTTTTAAATCAGCTGCTCACAAAGTTAGCCAATGCCTTTAAGTTTGACTAACCCCGCTTTCAGACGTACCAACTTATCGTATATTCATACGACGTATGGATATACGACGTATTGATATGAGACCTTTCAGACGCAACGCCCCGTTATCCGATAATCGTACAGGAGCATTCAGACCCAGCTCGCGCTCAGTCCAACTTTCATGGAAGCTCATGAATATGTACGAGTCCCTTGCGCAGTACGAACTTCGTGCGGGCTTTGCGCATCGTGTTTACGTTGCGTTGTGCTGGACTCATCTAGAGGTCGGGCCCTAAGCGCGCGTTGCGAATAAGTCCCGCCTACTTATACGACGTACGGATATGAGAGCATTCAGACGTGAGATACATTGTATGGATATAGGATAATCGTACGAAACGATGCCTGATATAATTTGCATTGGAATATCAATATCTGAGTATGGAAGCCATAACACAGAGCTGTATTGATATCTTAAAATAGATGGCATGTATCCAATTTAATCAATGGCTTCAGTCCTATGTAATGAAAGTTTTGGGTTTGGGGTCACTCGACTCAAGGGCCGGTCGCACCTCATCGATACATCGGAGATTCTTCATTAAAGGTTCAGCCTTCAGCTGCCATGCTATATTTGCATACCTCAGCATACTTCTGGTAAAAGAAAACAACAAATATTCACACCTACAAGACACAGATGGGAGTGCCTTCAATTTGTTTGATTTGACGTCGATATGACAAATAAATAATGAAAATAACAATAACAATTGAAAAGCTCGTTATCATAATCGTTTTCGGTAAAGTATGACGAACTTTAACCTCGATAAAGGCAGCGTGCTAAGTAAGGGCCTTTTGAAATAATAAAATGTATTACGAATTACATTATAGCCCTGTAAAAAATGTGCCATGGTGCCCATGGTAATTTAAGCAAATTACCATAATATCATGCAGAGTAGGGGAGAGAGGGGAGTGTTCGCCCTATTTTGGTTCTCACTCTTCTACAGACGTCATTCCAGTCAGGGGCGTCGCTAGAAGGGGGGGGGGTGTGGGGGGTGTGACACCCCCCCCCCCCCCCCATTAAAAATTCTTGTCGGCAAATTCGCGATCGCTGTCGGCAAAAAAAAAGAGAATGGGAGAGAGAGAGAGAGAGAGAGAAAGGAGAGGGAAGAGGAAGGAGAGAAAAAAGAAAAAAGAAAGATGAGTAAGGTGCCCAAATAGAGTCATATTCGGCTTATTTGCTAGTGCATTTTGACGACGAAATAACACTGGTAAAACGAAAGAGAGCCAATTTTTCCTCGCTCGCTGCGCTCGCTCGTATTATATCAAGATACAGGATGTTTTCGGAAAGCAAACACATTTGCCAAGTGAAATAAACAAATATATAATTTAGATATTTTGGGGCCCATCATGTATTTTGTTGAAGAATTATCACCTCTATACCATAAAAAAGAGTAAATATATTTTTCCTCGCTCGCTGCGCTCGCTCGTATAATATTTAGATACAGGATGGTCTTTGAAAGCAAATAGATTAGGTAGGAGAGGTGACCAAATATATCACAATAGGTATCTTAAAGGCCCATCGTGTCTTTTGATGAAGAACTTTCACTTTTACCATGAAAAGGAGTATTTTTCCTCGCTCGCTACGCTCGCTTGTACAATATTCAGATACAAGATGGATTTGCGAAAGCAAACGAATTCGGCAAGCGAGGCCCATCATGTACTTTGATGAAGAGTTATCACCTACCATAAAAAGAGTATATATATTTTTCCTCGCTCGCTGCGCTCGCTCGTATGATATTTAGATACAGGATGGTCTTTGAAAGCAAATAAATTAGGTAAGAGAGGTGACCAAAATATCAAAATAGATATCTTAAAGGCCCATCATGTATTTTGATGAAGAACTTTCACTTCTACCATGAAAAGGATTATATGATAAGGAGTATATAGATTTTTTCCTCGCTCGCTGTGCTCGCTCGTATAATATTACGATTTAGGATGGTCTTTGAAAGCGAATGAATCATGTGAGAGAGGTGACCAAATATATGATTTAGATATCTTTAAGCCCATCATGTAGTTTGATGAAGAACTATCACTTCTACTATAGAGAGTGTATATTTTTCCTCGCTCGCTGCGCTCGCTCGTATTATATTTAGATAGAGAATGTTTTCGGAAAGCTAACACATTCAGTAAGTGAGGTGAACAAATATAATTTAGAAGGAAATATAATAGAGGCACACAATTGAACATGCCTCGTGGGCTTTATACAGTTGAATTTGTCGACGTTGGTCGTCGGCAATCGGAGGCATAATTTGTCGGCAATGTGGCCTCTACACCCCCATTAAAAAAAGTCTAGCGACGCCCCTGATTCCAGTAGCACAGAGACCGTGCCTTTCATGTTGAGAGGCAGAGGTATTGGCTAGCTGATATTATCACGATTTCACTGGGGCAGGCACATAGTTTTCACAAGAATAGCAATAAAGAAAATTTAAACCAAAGGGCGAACCTGTCCCACCCCGGGGCTGGTTAGGATCGAGGGTAGGTTCGTCCTATCAAGGAAACAGTTTAGCTGAAACAGTCTTTACTGCATTATAACATCAAAACATTTATTCAAAAGAAACAAGAACCAATGAAATACATTCTAACACAGAATGGGAACGACAAAGCTGATCTATGAGCCCATGTTAG
>CM057170.1:8678827-8688827 GCA_029962745.1 Echinometra lucunter | reverse complement strand
TAATCAACATTTTCCATTTGCCAGGGAAGTTTCTCGGACATCGTAATCACATGACCAAAACTCAATTTTACATTTCAATGAAATCAATATCCAGAGACAGTGTTATCTGAATATTTGTAGTTTTGATTCAGTCACTACAAATTATATCACATTTCTACAAAGGCTGAGATATCATAGTACAATATAGATTTGCCAAGCTCCTCTAGAATACGATAAAAACCATTAATTATGAGAGCATTAGCGATTTTGTACAATGACAGTGACAATTCTGTCTGGAAGGAGAGAGTAGAGACAAGAATTGGTCTTGAATTATCGTAAAGATGAATAAAAAAAAAACTGATTAAACCACAGCATTTCGGATAAGATTGTAATATTTAGTGATATATGTGAAATAATCATAAATTTACACCGATGACTTTATACTCCAGCATACTGTGATTTTAATCAGTTTCCAACTTTATATTTCAAATATGTTTATTCACTGGTAAGCTCAATGCATTGTGTTTGCTTTCTGCAAGAACAACTGATGCACTCTTAGTCTCTTATACTAGTCAACCAATAATTTGATCTAGGAAATTTGTTTTACAAGTAAAAAAGTACATCATATGCTGTCATACTGCTCTGAAAATAATATTACATTTAAAAATCATAAGAGCAGCAGCACAATTTTTTTTCTCTTAAAAGAAATACCCTGCAACCATTCCTCTGAAGATATGACCAGCAATATTTCTCTTCAATAATGAAATTCATAAAATGTTATTGTAAAAGTACAATGTAGATGTATCTCCATTCATGCCCTTTGCCTTGGGATGTGGCCTTTCTACTCTTTCCTCAGCCAAGTATGATGTTCTGTAAATTGTTTGAGGCACCAAAAATGAAACTTCCTGAAGGTATTATTCTTCAACAATGCAATAACCATCAGATTGTTACTGTCATCTTAATAGTTCAGTTTTCTCTTGTTCTTAACAGAACGACACTGACCAAAAATAAAAAGGAAACTAACTTGAAAGACTTAGTGTTGTGGATAGTCTAGATCCCAGTGATCGAGACATAATGTACATAGTAGTTAGTAGCCATTCCATTGTGACTCACGTGACATTTATACAAAATTTCAATTAAGGTTAAGTACTTGAAAGCCTTATTTAGCAGACCCGTTTTGTTTTACATATTCAGTCACATGATGTATTGACCATACACATTGCCAAACAGAAATCTTTAATGTAAAGTCATGCTTGTTGGAGAGATTTTTTTTTCTTTTTTTTTCTTTTTTTTTTTTTTTGTTTGATGTGACTCTCGTGACGCGACACTATTGAAGATTTCTGACCTTACTGTACCTGACTGGATTTTTCGTAAGAAAGTACTTACCCCATTCACACCAAATTTCCTGGAGTTAATTTTGTGACATTAGGGAGTAATAAGTCCAAATTTCTTTATCCTTTAACTTTTCGTTTTAAGTCAATCACCTGTATGAAAATGTGACTCGTGTGACACATGGGTGTGACTCGCGTGCCCAGGAGGGTCACTTCCATTGAACAGTGGACAGCATCCGCGAGAAGAAAAAAAAAACGCGGAAAAGGGGTAATTTTCAAAGGTAGGCGCGGAACTCGCGGAATGCGAATAGGATGTCAAAAACGCAAAAAAAATAAAGAAAAAAAGGGGGTATCTAAATCACGATAATCTAAAACGCAAAAAGGGTATGTAATTTGCACTGACTGTAACAAGACCCGTGAACGGGAAATCCTATAAAGAGAATTAGAAGCCACCACGATAAAAAGTCCAAATTTGAAATGTAATCCCTAACCCCCATCTCAAACCCGAACCCAAATCCCCAATACTATTATGTACCCCCGGCTATGTACAAGCGCATAAGGCCTAGCGCTAGCAGTTGTGGCTCCCATGTCCAGTCGTTGCATGAGAGTGAGACCCCCGTGCACACATAGCAAACTTTTTATCCAATGAAAATGTTCAGCTGAGCGCTAGCACATGTGCGTGTGTGTCTACATCCTGTGTTCATTGTATAGCTCTCGTGATCGCCGTATGAAACCATGCAATGTGTAGGGGGCCAACTATGGTTCCGGGCTGTGATTACGAAAAACCGAACTGAGACGACATGGGTGCAACGCCTGTGTAAAACATAGTGAGACAGTCAATTATCTCTTCGATAAAAACGGCTCCAAAACTTTCAATGGACCCCACTATCACTCTCAAGGTATGAAAGTGGGAATGTCCTGGTTTAGGGTATGAATTATCCCAACAATTAATGAAATCCCTATTTAGGGTGTGCAAATCTGGGACATCTGCACAAAATCCGTGTCCTAGCGGCCTGCCCTTGAATCCTCGTTTAGGGTGCTTTTTTAGGACGATTCTCGCGGATGCTGTCCACTCTTCAACGGAAGTGACCCCCGGGCTCGCCCCTCGCGTGACAAGTGTCATTTGGGATTAAAATTTGAATCAATTGTCATGATTTTGTAGAGTAAAGTGAGCCAAATTTTTAACCTAACATACCATTTATGGCATAGGCGGCGATCCCGGGGGGGGGGGGGGGGGGGGGACATGCCCCCCCCCCTCGATTTTTTCTGGGGGATCGTACCCCTCAATTTCTAAAACTCAATACATGTATATTCATTCATCTTTTTATAGGCCTAGAATGTATTTTGATGGCAAAATGAGGCTTCTTTCTTTATATTTTTGCAGTTATTTTCAGCTCATTCGCATAACAATCACCCCTTCCACTTCTCGAAACAGATTTTCGGCGGTGACTTTCCGTGTTTCCGCCCCCCCCCCCTCGTTACATGAAATCGCTGCCACCAATTTATGGTCAGCTGCATCCCATACATCTTTAAAACAAATGACTTATTTAATTCAAGCTCTGATGTGAGCACCTGGAACATGCTATACGTACTGTAAACATCCAGCAAAAATTCACTTTTTCCTCTCCCCCGCCCCCCCCCCTGCATATTAAGAGTTATGGAAAGTTCTTTTTAACTAATTTCATTTCATTTCTTACTTAACTACTTTAAAAGTCTTATACTATGGAATCCCATTATAAACAAACCCCTCTCGACCAAGGAAATTTCCTCTTTATATTGAAACCTTGTTATATCAGGGCTAAATAACAAAATACAAATAAGTGGGACTGGCAAAATTATCTTGGTATAATGAGAGTTTGTTATAACAGTGTTCTTTATAATGAGATTCCACTGTATTTGAAATGAATCAAAGTTAAACTTTCCTTAAGTTCATTTTCATTTTTGCTTTGGGATTTATGTCCAAAAGTTCTTCTTGAAACATGAAAGTCACTTTGATGGGCAAAGAGTCCTCCATTCTTCTTACAAATAATGTTCACACGGCGTATTACCTTAAGTTTGTCTTTCTTTTCTATCATTATAAAGTGTGGTAATAAAAAATGATCAACTGTTATGTTTCCATTGAGCAAATTACAGTAAAATCAAATTTAAAAAATCAACCTATGCTAATCTATCTTTCTTAGAGTTGAATCAGATAACCACTTTAGTCTATTCAGATTTCTTTGCCAGAGTGTCTGCATTATTGTGCGTAAATTTCATAATTATCTTGTGGTTCGGAAATTTCCTAATTATCTCAGGGAAACAATATCCACGCCTCCTCTGTTAACATGGTTGAGGGCCAGTATTTTGAAGATTCGATTCTCTTCATCCATGAACTGTCCACTGTTGTTGACAAGATCTGGCTGCTGTACTTTGCAGAGGATGTGAGCAGAAGTTGACATTCCAGTTGAAATAAAGATTACTTATTAGATGTATTGTACCTCCTTAATCGTCAAATGATGTAATTATTTGCCCTTAATGTGATGATTAAAACATTCCATATGAATTATTTTAAAGGCAGAATTTATTTCTGTCAAAAAATCTAATTCATTCTCTTTATTTTCACAAACTTGCAAAAATGTGGACTCGCGTGACAACCCTAAGAAATCTTAGCGTGACTTGTGTGACATTATTGTTCTGGTGTTTTTCATAATGAAGGGGTTTACACATGGAAATTTCCTTTGCTGGTATGATTAAGGACCCTATGCTCCTCAAAAGCTATGAACTACAAGTCATACAATATCCTACTTTTTTAAGCTATCTAAAATATGGGCATATTTTTGTGACTTGCATGACACATTTTGAGGGTGTTTTCAATCTAAAATATTGTCAAGCTCATCACAGAAAAATGCAAAACACAACTTGATATGGTAAAATTGGTTTAAATAAGATTTAGTACAAGAAATGATGTATCTACAGAAAATAGAACATGCTTAAAGAGTGTGAATAAAAACAGTACCAAATAGGCATAATTCTTGTAGCAAATCTGATCTCTGTTGCGGAAGGCGTAACTCGGTTGTTCGAAGGTGAAACGTGGTGAAAATCAGATTTACACCTTTTGAACATACCTAGCCAAACATGAATCACTTTTTTGAATTAGTTGAACTTGAAATTTTAAGCTCATGGTGTCTAGTTACATGGAATGGCTGATAGCAGGATTGCCCCTTATGATACATTCCCAACAACAGACAGCAAATGCTCAGGTGCGCACAGTTTCCAACCCAGGAATAAAATACACAAACCAACTGGACTATTCGTACTTAAAAATAAAATCATGTTCTGGTTATGCACTGACATGATAAGAAACTGTCTCCAAGTAAATGGGAAAGGGATAGGAAATTAGTTATAGAGAGAACAAGCATTTACCCTGATATTCTAGAATCCTCAAATTGATGAGAAAATATACTCACTGTCCCCTGAAAGCAGAGCTGCCAACCCCAATTGGAAAAATTCCTATTTTTTATTTCTTGTAATCCTATTTCTGTCTTATCTTTGACACTCTGCATGATATCCGAACTAAAAATAACACATTACTAAATTATTCAACATTACTTAACTATTTTGATCCACTCTTCTAAATTGTAATTCTTCATTTGAAATGATATAGAGTACAAAATGCAATGGTAGAATATACTGAGCACTGGGAATTTAAATGTCAGTAATATAACATGAAAATACAATGAAATAAAAGAATATCAACCTTTTAAAAACCCTATTTTAATGGGATGATTTAATGGAATGTCATGTTCCCTTAAAAAAATTCTATTAACTAGGATAAATTGCCCTCATATTCTTTCGAATATGAAGGCATTTTAAGAGCAATCCTTTTCAGTTAAACTTCCTACAGTGATATCCTTTTTAACTCACACAATAAAACTGAGAAATTTACAAATTATTTCTGCCCTTTCCCTGAGTTCAAGCTTCTCTTAAAACCATATCCACACGAGGCAACGACGGTCAATTTTTACTGTATGGCAAAAGTACACCCAATAAATCAACAACAACATTCATGCCCTACTGAATTACAGGTATGCAACGTTTATTTTGATCTCTCTCAATTTTGAATGACATTCATAAAAGTAGATGTACAATGATGTAGAGTTGCTCGAAGAATTTTTATTTCAACCCATTGACTTCTTAATTTTCTCATTCCTATATAGGCCTTATGTAGTTTGCAGGCACAAACCCTGGTCTGTCGAAACATGTTATAGAGGTCTGAGTAGAAGACTAAAGCAGTGAATGGGGATTGTGTACAATAGCTGATACAGCCACCAGGCAGGTGGCCTAGGCTTCTCTCAAGACCCAAATGTAATTTAGGAAAGTGTCAATTAGGGTTTGTGCCTGCAGACTAGGCATAATGTAGGGGTCAACTCAAACCAGTAGCCAACAATGGGTTACATCAGGGAAATAAATCACCAAACATTCTAGCAAACTCAAGACAAGTACAACATGAATGAGCTGATTCATTCAAGTGTACCAGTCACCTAAAAAAATATCTTTTGTGTACAGCTGGTATGTGGGAAATATCCAGCACAAAAACTGAACCAGTTGGCTAATGGAACCAGATGGGCCCCTGTATCAAGTCTATGGGGAAAGAGAGAATTCAGTAGTCATCGGGTTAATCTGCCATCCTAGGTGTTGAACAGCTTGAAGAAAATAAAGTATAACATAAACCACAATAAGGCCATTTATCAAATCAAATGGCCATTAGGAAACGGCTTAAGTTATGCCCCCACTTGCGTGTAGGACAACGAAACTACCTACTTGCTTTTATGTTAATGAGGGTATAACTGAAACTCGCAATATCTCTTTCTAGAAGTAGTATTAAAAGCTTGCGCAGCAATCGAAAGTGTCGCCAGTTGTCCGTTTTTAGTTCAGCAGAATTTTTTTTAAAGTTTGAAATTTCGTGTGAAGGTTTCCAGCATCACGCGAACAACTGACCTCTGCGCAAGTTTGGAGTACTTCCGGCAGATAAAATGCAAATGTTTTATTTGGCCATTTTTCTGGCATTCCACATCCTTCACAAAACGTTTGCATGCCTGTGAAAACTATGCTTTATAGGAATCACATGGATACACATGTAAAATGTCATGAGTATGACATCTTTTAGCATAGCTGTGACATACTTGTGGGTCAAATATTGACAAACACTGAAAGATATATGAACTTTTTTCAGAACCTAGTTTGAGGATAACTGAAAAAGCAATGTATAATACTTATAATGGGAAAGCATTGCTATGGCATTCTTCTGATCTGCAAAATCAAGAAAACTGTAGTACTGCTGGAGAAAAAATAAAGTCACATTGACCAATACATGAATTTGCTTTTTTCGGTATGCTTGCTAGTAAAGAAATAAAAGCTCGGCATTAACACTGCAGTGAATAATTTTAAAGCAGCTTTAAGCCAATAATTTCATTATAGATTCACACCGTACTGACATCTTACAATACCTTATGACTGACTCAGTAGACATGTTCAATAAATTATTACACAGATGATTGATAAGCTGGGAAAATATTTGAAAAATGTCCCTAATACTTCCCCTTTTCTTTATCTGGTATGTTCAATTATTTCATCTTGTCAATTTGCCAAATCTAATAAAGTTTATCTTTCCAAAAGCAAAAATCTTCAGATATTCCGTATTATGAATGCTACTGCTCCATATATCTAACCAACTGTATTGAAAAGAATTACCGGTATTTCGCAATACAATAAATGTGTCTGTTTCTGATGACGTAAGCACAGAAATGAAAATATTCTTTGCATGCATTTACACATTCATGCATAACAACATTCAAATGTTTTACTCAGTTTTTTTTACTTTAAAAATACCTTGGCCACTTTAAAAATATTCAATCTAATCTTTTGGCTAACTACTTTCCCAAAATCTAAACAGATCAAGAGCAGACTAGGCCAATATTTTGGAATCCCTGATTAGGCAGGAATGTACATAGGCAGTCATGATATGCTGTGTACAAGTAAACTTTATAACTGAGCATACATACCAGTACATGCACTGCGCCTCTATTGCATGGAATTTTGGACTGACTTTATGACATCACCACATGACCACAGTCCTCAGTTGGCTTGCTAAACTTTTAAAAATGCAAATTTCATCTGAATATGAGTAAACCCAGGCCCCTAAAGCTCCGCCATTTTGTCCAGATCCATTAGAAGGCTGACCTAAGCCCCCATCAATATTTATGAAGCAAGACGAATAATTCATTTTGTAAGATGCTTTTCAAGGAGTAGCGTGCGTTTATGCATGTTTTTAAACATTAGACCATCAGCTAAAAAAAGGGCGGCATAAATGAACAATCAATGCACAACGAATGCGCAAAAAATGCACGCTAAATCAAGTATCATAATAAGACCTGGAATAATGCAACGAAGCCAGGTGCCTTAGGTCGCCCTTCAAATGATCCCAAAGAGGCGTGGCCTAATGCCATTCGCGTAATGATATCTGCGCGTGCCCGCTTTTCCGTCTAGTAAATGAGTAAACCGGTTGGATACTTAAAGCCTAGATAAACCTCAGCTCACAGCCTACAGAAAATGTGTGTTATACTGAAAGTAAATCATGCTCAGCAGGTTCAGCATTTATTTCTTACTTAGCCAAGTAAAATCCTTCTTGTAAAACTCTGACTTATTGACCACCTGAAGTGACTACATCTCCTCGAGTCTACAGAAAATCCATTGCATCCAGTGGGTTGAAATGCATGAGACTACTACATGCATGGTTCTCGCCAGTACATAACACCCATGGTTCCAATACCATGCGCAAAGGATTTCAGACAAGGAAGAACCATGTGTGAAATTGCTGCACCATGCGTGGCATTAAGGGTAACAAAATATTGGGAGTATATATTCCTAACAATAATGATAAATGCCACAGATTGTTTTGCTTTTTAGCAATGTTTTTCTACTATAATGCCATTAGTAGACAACTCCTGCTTACCAAGAAGTATTTTTCATCCTTTTGCTATTGCCTATACTGCTGCCACACCTAACTTTAGGTGTTATTCCGTAAAACTTCTTCCGAAAATCCGCGCTTGGCACAGAAAGGGAACCATGTGTGGATTTTTTTTCTAGTGAGAACCCTGACTACATGTACACTCTATGTAGTCAGTTTGAGAAAGAAACTTTCAATTAAGGCTTGTTTGCATATGAAGCAGCAAACATCTACAATAAATTTTTTTTTTTTTTTTTTTTTTTTTTTTGCATATGCATGAATGGCATTTGAGGCAGCAAAAAATACCTGCAGAGGCAAAAAGCACCTTTTTTGCCTCATGGCAGCAAAAAGGTTTAGACCAATCAAATCCCTCTCAAGTTAGAGCAAAATATAACGTCATGAGTTTGCGCAACTTTTGGTACCTCTCTTGCGCATTTCATAATATCACAAGTGGCAGGATATCTGAATGAGCTTTAAATTGCCTAACATGATAACATGAATAAGATAAGTGTGAACAGGAAAACAAAGACTTCAGAAATCAACTTAAGGACAATTTCAAACCCTACTGCATATTCCTCTACCAATATTCATATTTGGATTACATGAAAGATGTAAATCATTCTAATGTCTGTGCATTTCATTCAGGTGATGAGCAAGCCCGTCAATATTGCTTAAAGGTCAATTTTTCTTAAAAGTCTTCGCAATCAAGCTTTTGTAATGTTATATAATTATTTTGGACATGATTTCTTTCTAATACTAATGGAACATACTATAAACCCATCCTTAGGATGAGTCATGAATGTGTGCAATTCAATTCTTATATAAATGATTATGTGTCTTCTGGGAATCACCTTCAACTTCATAATTCGAAAGCCACAAACCCGTTTTCAAACAGGGCTCAGTCCGAGTCATTTCTAAGTGTATGCACAGATCCGATAAGTGGCATTTACCATCTTTCCACAGATGCAAATACTTTCATACAGACAGCGGAAGGACCTGGTTACACAATACTAGGAGGTATGGTTCCATTAGAGATACTTTCACATCAGGAATGGAGACAGCTTAAAGTGATTACACAAAGGTAATTTTTTTTTTTTTTATATATGTTCAAGAATAGAATTCTAGGAAGAATAACATTAAAAACTTGATGATTTTCCATCGAAATCAATGCATTTTGGCTAATTTTCTCATAAAGAGTCAAGAGTTGACCAAAAAATTTGAGTATGAGGTATAACGTAAAAGTGGGTACCCAGCTTTGCAAATTGCAGTTGTGCTGCGTGCTAGACTGTACAATTTGTATTATACCTTGTGCACATTTTGCTAGAATTGCATGACAAGGTACCCACTTTGACCTCAAAGTGGGTACCCAGTTGAACCTGGGTCACAGCTGAGGGTTAAAAAATATCCTGAAATCTTACCACATTTGGGGGTTTCCTTGGCAACACAACTATTAAAAAAAATTAGGCAGATGATTTTCTGCTAATAAAATCATGCTCTTTTGAAATGAACTTACATTGTTTCAGCATTGGGTACCCCTTTTAAGGCCATAGTTAAGCAAGACTTCTTGGTAGAGTTCTATACAAGAAATATGCAAGTCAGAAATACTGGAAGTTTGTAGACAACTCAAGGCCCTGGTTACATAAGAATGGTTGATACTGTTCCAATCAAGAAAGTTTGATGTTTAGAGCCTGGAATCTTGTAAACA
>CM057170.1:8641718-8678327 GCA_029962745.1 Echinometra lucunter | reverse complement strand
TAGTAGTAGTCGTAGTAGTAGCAGTAGTCGTGGTAGTCGTAGTAGTAGTAGTAGTAGTCGTAGTAGTCGCAGTAGTCGTAGTAGTAGTAGTAGTAGTAGACACCATACACTGGATTTTCATTCTTGAATTCTTGGTATGTAAAAATGCATATGTCCATGTAATGACTCCTGAAGCCCTCTTACAAATGTGAAAAGTAATAGTCCATGAGGCATTAAAGTAATCTCTCCTTGTCTATTATTCTTTTCTTCTTTCTACCCCCCCCTTCTTTCTCTCTCTCTCTCTCTCTATCTCTATCTATCTCTCTTTCTCGATGCATCTCACTCCCACAGCTTGTTTGGATTCTTTCAGCAGAGGGTGTCAGATGTTTGTATATTTAAATATATATGGGGGGGGGGGAACTGTCCAAAATTCGCCAAGCAAAATACAGGGGGGTTCTCGGCTTCAATTTTCTTTGGAGGCATACCCCATTTTGTCCCCTCCCCCTCCTCCCCCCCCCCCCCCAATTGACGCCTATGTCTTCCATACTTTTCGAGACACTTTGTAATACAGTCATTTCAGTATAGGCCTAAGTGCATAGAGATATGTATATCCACATACAGTCTGAACTACGAAGAGAAAACAGAGAGGGGTAAAGTGACATGCATGCAGGTCTAGGACTGTGCACCACCAACATGACCAAGCTAGTACCACCATTATTATGAATAAGGCTCTTGTATGGGTGTTGAAAGAGCCCGTGGGGAATTTTCAGCACCTTTTCCTGATAGTATTCCTGATGTCCCCTTCTTTAGTTCTGGCGGTTTCAAACAACCATGTCTGAACCTGAAAAAAGTCCACCACTAGGCTTACAAACGCCTTCCTATTTATGTCAGTGAATTCTGTAAATTGACGATAATACTGATAACAGCAAAAACTGCAAATATTGATTTAGTACGAGTGTACGTATAACTAACCCATTCACGTCATCTCTCCGACTGTTATCTCCATAGAAGGATCAAATCTGAAAAGTGCGAGGACCCTTGTCCATTTTTTTTTATTCGTTTGTTTGGGTTTTGTAATTCAATTTGTCTGTAAAGTATGTTTCTTTCTTTCTTTTAAAATTTTCTTTTATTTCTTTTCATTTCTTTCTTCCTTTATCCCCTTCTTGTTGATGTTCTTTTGTCATGCTATCTTTCCGGGGAGAGGGCCTCTCTTCTTGTTCTTTGTTAATTGTTCTTTGGGGGGTCCTTGTTGGTGGTCGTTGTCATGATGGTGATGGCAGTGATGGCAGTAGTGGGGTTTTCTATGTGTGTGTTTTGGGGTGGATTTTGGGGGCTGTTTTTTTTTTTTCTTCTTCTTCATTTTCTTGTCTGTCTTTATTTCCTTTCCAGAACTTCTGGTTAAAAATAAAAACATGTGAATAAAACATATTCGAAGTATGACAAGAAATCCGTTAAGTGTTTGTCCTGAACACTTGTGTGTAGTCCTATATAACTATTTCTGTGTGCAGTCAATGCAGTGCATGTGCTTTTCTCGGCAATGTGATAATTTCTAAAACGTAAAGTGTACACCAACTATCATCTATCTCTTAATCAACATTTCCATTTGCCAGGGAAGTTTCTCGGACATCGTAATCACATGACCAAAACTCAATTTTACATTTCAATGAAATCAATATCCAGAGACAGTGTTATCTGAATATTTGTAGTTTTGATTCAGTCACTACAAATTATATCACATTTCTACAAAGGCTGAGATATCATAGTACAATATAGATTTGCCAAGCTCCTCTAGAATACGATAAAAACCATTAATTATGAGAGCATTAGCGATTTTGTACAATGACAGTGACAATTCTGTCTGGAAGGAGAGAGTAGAGACAAGAATTGGTCTTGAATTATCGTAAAGATGAATAAAAAAAAAACTGATTAAACCACAGCATTTCGGATAAGATTGTAATATTTAGTGATATATGTGAAATAATCATAAATTTACACCGATGACTTTATACTCCAGCATACTGTGATTTTAATCAGTTTCCAACTTTATATTTAAATATGTTTATTCACTGGTAAGCTCAATGCATTGTGTTTGCTTTCTGCAAGAACAACTGATGCACTCTTAGTCTCTTATACTAGTCAACCAATAATTTGATCTAGGAAATTTGTTTTACAAGTAAAAAGTACATCATATGCTGTCATACTGCTCTGAAAATAATATTACATTTAAAAATCATAAGAGCAGCAGCACAATTTTTTTTCTCTTAAAAGAAATACCCTGCAACCATTCCTCTGAAGATATGACCAGCAATATTTCTCTTCAATAATGAAATTCATAAATGTTATTGTAAAAGTACAATGTAGATGTATCTCCATTCATGCCCTTTGCCTTGGGATGTGGCCTTTCTACTCTTTCCTCAGCCAAGTATGATGTTCTGTAAATTGTTTGAGGCACCAAAAATGAAACTTCCTGAAGGTATTATTCTTCAACAATGCAATAACCATCAGATTGTTACTGTCATCTTAATAGTTCAGTTTTCTCTTGTTCTTAACAGAACGACACTGACCAAAAATAAAAGGAAACTAACTTGAAAGACTTAGTGTTGTGGATAGTCTAGATCCCAGTGATCGAGACATAATGTACATAGTAGTAGTAGCCATTCCATTGTGACTCACGTGACATTTATACAAAATTTCAATTAAGGTTAAGTACTTGAAAGCCTTATTTAGCAGACCCGTTTTGTTTTACATATTCAGTCACATGATGTATTGACCATACACATTGCCAAACAGAAATCTTTAATGTAAAGTCATGCTTGTTGGAGAGATTTTTTTTTTTTTTTTTTCTTTTTTTTTTTTTTTGTTTGATGTGACTCTCGTGACGCGACACTATTGAAGATTTCTGACCTTACTGTACCTGACTGGATTTTTCGTAAGAAAGTACTTACCCCATTCACACCAAATTTCCTGGAGTTAATTTTGTGACATTAGGGAGTAATAAGTCCAAATTTCTTTATCCTTTAACTTTTCGTTTTAAGTCAATCACCTGTATGAAAATGTGACTCGTGTGACACATGGGTGTGACTCGCGTGCCCAGGAGGGTCACTTCCATTGAACAGTGGACAGCATCCGCGAGAAGAAAAAAAAAACGCGGAAAAGGGGTAATTTTCAAAGGTAGGCGCGGAACTCGCGGAACGCGAATAGGATGTCAAAAACGCAAAAAAAATAAAGAAAAAAAGGGGGTATCTAAATCACGATAATCTAAAACGCAAAAAGGGTATGTAATTTGCACTGACTGTAACAAGACCCGTGAACGGGAAATCCTATAAAGAGAATTAGAAGCCACCACGATAAAAAGTCCAAATTTGAAATGTAATCCCTAACCCCATCTCAAACCCGAACCCAAATCCCCAATACTATTATGTACCCCGGCTATGTACAGCGCATAAGGCCTAGCGCTAGCAGTTGTGGCTCCCATGTCCAGTCGTTGCATGAGAGTGAGACCCCCGTGCACACATAGCAAACTTTTTATCCATGAAAATGTTCAGCTGAGCGCTAGCACATGTGCGTGTGTGTCTACATCCTGTGATTCATTTGTAGCTCTCGTGATCGCCGTATGAAACCATGCAATGTGTAGGGGGCCATCTATGGTCCGGGCTGTGATTACGAAAACCGAACTGAGACGACATGGGTGCAACGCCTGTGGAAAACATAGTGAGACAGTCAATTATCTCGTCGATAAACAACGGCTTCCAAAACTTTCAATGGACCCCACTATCACTCTCAGGTATGAAAGTGGGAATGTCCTGGTTTAGGGTATGAATTATCCCAAACAATTAATGGAAATCCCTATTTAGAGGGTGTGCACATCTGGGACATCTGCACAAATCCCGTGTCCTAGCGGCTGCCCTTGAATCCTAGTTTAGGTGCTTTTTTAGGACGATTCCTCGCGGATGCTGTCCACTCTTCAACGGAAGTGACCCCCGGGCTCGCCCCTCGCGTGACAAGTGTCATTTGGATTAAAATTTGAATCAATTGTCATAGATTTTGTAGTGAGTAAAGTGATGCCAAATTTTTAACCTAACATACCATTTAATGGCATAGGCGGCGACCCCCGGGGGGGGGGGGGGGGGGGGGGGGGGGGGGGGGGACATGCCCCCCCCCTCGATTTTTTCTGGGGGGATCGTACCCCTCAATTTCTAAAACTCAATACATGTATATTCATTCATCTTTTTATAGGCCTAGAATGTATTTTGATGGCAAAATGAGGCTCTTTCTTTATCTTTTTGCAGTTATTTTCAGCTCATTCGCATAAACAATCACCCCTTCCACTTCTCGAAACAGATTTTCGGCGGTGACTTTTCCGTGTTTCCGCCCCCCCCCCCCCTCGTTACATGAAATCGCTGCGCACCAATTTATGCGTCAGCTGCCATCCCATACATCTTTAAAACAAATGACTTATTTAATTCAAGCTCTGATGTGAGCACCTGGAACATGCTATACGTACTGTAAACATCCAGCAAAAATTCACTTTTCCTCTCCCCCGGCCCCCCCCCCCCCCCCCTGCATATTAAGAGTTATGGAAAGTTCTTTTTAACTAATTTCATTTCATTTCTTACTAACTACTTTAAAAGTCTTATACTATGGAATCCCATTATAACAAACCCCTCTCGACCAAGGAAATTCCTCTTTATATTGAAACCTTGTTATATCAGGGCTAAATAACAAAATACAAATAATGGGACTGGCAAAATTATCTTGGTATAATGAGAGGTTTGTTATAACAGTGTTCTTTATAATGAGATTCCACTGTATTTGAAATGAATCAAAGTTAAACTTTCCTTAAGTTCATTTTCATTTTTGCTTTGGGGATTTATGTCCACAAGTTCTTCTTGAAACATGAAAGGTCACTTTTGATGGGCACAAAGAGTCCTCCATTCTTCTTACAAATAATGTTCACACGGCGTATATACCTAAGTTTGTCTTTCTTTTCTATCATTATAAGTGTGGTAATAAAAATGATCAACTGTTATGTTTCCATTGAGCAAATTACAGTAAAAATCAAATTTAAAAAATCAACCTATGCTAATCTATCTTTCTTAGAGTTGAATCAGATAACCACTTTAGTCTATTCAGATTTCTTTGCCAGAGTGTCTGCATTATTGTGCGTAAATTTCATAATTATCTTGTGGTTCGGAAATTTCCTAATTATCTCAGGGAACAATATCCACGCCCTCCTCTGTAACATGGTTGAGGGCCAGTATTTTGAAGATTCGATTCTCTTCATCCATGAACTGTCCACTGTTGTTGACAAGATCTGGCTGCTGTACTTTGCAGAGGATGTGAGCAAGAAGTTGACATTCCAGTTGAAATAAAGATTACTTATTAGATGTATTGTACCTCCTTAATCGTCAAATGATGTAATTATTTGCCCTTAATGTGATGATTAAAACATTCCATATGAATATTTTAAAGGCAGAATTTATTTCTGTCAAAAAATCTAATTCATTCTCTTTATTTTCACAAACTTGCAAAATGTGACTCGCGTGACAACCCTAAGAAATCTTAGCGTGACTTGTGTGACATTATTGTTCTGGTGTTTTTCATAATGAAGGGGTTTACACATGGAAATTTCCTTTGCTGGTATGATTAAGGACCCTATGCTCCTCAAAGCTATGAACTACAAGTCATACAATATCCTACTTTTTAAGCTATCTAAAATATGGGCATATTTTTGTGACTTGCATGACACATTTTGAGGGTGTTTTCAATCTAAATATTGTCAAGCTCATCACAGAAAATGCAAAACACAACTTGATATGGTAAAATTGGTTTAAAATAAGATTTAGTACAAGAAATGATGTATCTACAGAAAATAGAACATGCTTTAAAGAGTGTGAATAAAAACAGTACCAAATAGGCATAATTCTTGTAGCAAATCTGATCTCTGTTGCGGAAGGCGTAACTCGGTTGTTCGAAGGTGAAACGTGGTGAAAATCAGATTTACACCTTTTGAACATACCTAGCCAAACATGAATCACTTTTTTGAATTAGTTGAACTTGAAATTTTAAGCTCATGGTGTCTAGTTACATGGAATGGCTGATAGCAGGATTGCCCCTTATGATACATTCCCAACAACAGACAGCAAATGCTCAGGTGCGCACAGTTTCCAACCCAGGAATAAAATACACAACCAACTGGACTATTCGTACTTAAAAATAAAATCATGTTCTGGTTATGCACTGACATGATAAGAAACTGTCTCCAAGTAAATGGGAAAGGGATAGGAAATTAGTTATAGAGAGAACAAGCATTTACCCTGATATTCTAGAATCCTCAAATTGATGAGAAAATATACTCACTGTCCCCTGAAAGCAGAGCTGCCAACCCCAATTGGAAAAATTCCTATTTTTTATTTCTTGTAATCCTATTTCTGTCTATCTTTGACACTCTGCATGATAATCCGAACTAAAAATAACACATTACTAAATTATTCAACATTACTTAACTATTTTGATCCACTCTTCTAAATTGTAATTCTTCATTTGAAATGATATAGAGTACAAAATGCAATGGTAGAATATACTGAGCACTGGGAATTTAAATGTCAGTAATATAACATGAAAATACAATGAAATAAAAGAATATCAACCTTTTAAAAACCCTATTTTAATGGGATGATTTAATGGAATGTCATGTTCCCTTAAAAAAATTCTATTAACTAGGATAAATTGCCCTCATATTCTTTCGAATATGAAGGCATTTTAAGAGCAATCCTTTTCAGTTTAAACTTCCTACAGTGATATCCTTTTTAACTCACACAATAAAACTGAGAAATTTACAAATTATTTCTTGCCCTTTCCCTGAGTTCAAGCTTCTCTTAAAACCATATCCACACGAGGCAACGACGGTCAATTTTTACTGTATGGCAAAAGTACACCCAATAAATCAACAACAACATTCATGCCCTACTGAATTACAGGTATGCAACGTTTATTTTGATCTCTCTCAATTTTGAATGACATTCATAAAAGTAGATGTACAATGATGTAGAGTTGCTCGAAGAATTTTTATTTCAACCCATTGACTTCTTAATTTTCTCATTCCTATATAGGCCTTATGTAGTTTGCAGGCACAAACCCTGGTCTGTCGAAAACATGTTATAGAGGTCTGAGTAGAAGACTAAAGCAGGTGAATGGGGATTGTGTACAATAGCTGATACAGCCACCAGGCAGGTGGCCTAGGCTTCTCTCAAGACCCAAATGTAATTTAGGAAAGTGTCAATTAGGGTTTGTGCCTGCAGACTAGGCATAATGTAGGGGTCAACTCAAACCAGTAGCCAACAATGGGTTACATCAGGGAAATAAATCACCAAACATTCTAGCAAACTCAAGACAAGTACAACATGAATGAGCTGATTCAATTCAAGTGTACCAGTCACCTAAAAAAATATCTTTTGTGTACAGCTGGTATGTGGGAAATATCCAGCACAAAAACTGAACCAGTTGGCTAATGGAACCAGATGGCCCCTGTATCAAGTCTATGGGAAAGAGAGAATTCAGTAGTCATCGGGTTAATCTGCCATCCTAGGTGTTGAACAGCTTGAAGAAAATAAAGTATAACATAAAACCACAATAAGGCCATTTATCAAATCAAATGGCCATTAGGAAACGGCTTAAGTTATGCCCCCACTTGCGTGTAGGACAACGAAACTACCTACTTGCTTTTATGTTAATGAGGGTATACTGAACTCGCAATATCTCTTTCTAGAAGTAGTATTAAAAGCTTGCGCAGCAATCGAAAGTGTCGCCAGTTGTCCGTTTTTAGTTCAGCAGAATTTTTTTTAAAGTTTGAAATTTCGTGTGAAGGTTTCCAGCATCACGCGAACAACTGACCTCTGCGCAAGTTTGGAGTACTTCCGGCAGATAAAATGCAAATGTTTTATTTGGCCATTTTTCTGGCATTCCACATCCTTCACAAAACGTTTGCATGCCTGTGAAAACTATGCTTTATAGGAATCACATGGATACACATGTAAAATGTCATGAGTATGACATCTTTTAGCATAGCTGTGACATACTTGTGGGTCAAATATTGACAAACACTGAAAGATATATGAACTTTTTTCAGAACCTAGTTTGAGGATAACTGAAAAAGCAATGTATAATACTTATAATGGGAAAGCATTGCTATGGCATTCTTCTGATCTGCAAAATCAAGAAAACTGTAGTACTGCTGGAGAAAAATAAAGTCACATTGACCAATACATGAATTTGCTTTTTCGGTATGCTTGCTAGTAAAGAAATAAAAGCTCGGCATTAACACTGCAGTGAATAATTTTAAAGCAGCTTTAAGCCAATAATTTCATTATAGATTCACACCGTACTGACATCTTACAATACCTTATGACTGACTCAGTAGACATGTTCAATAAATTATTACACAGATGATTGATAAGCTGGGAAAATATTTGAAAAATGTCCCTAATACTTCCCCTTTTCTTTATCTGGTATGTTCAATTATTTCATCTTGTCAATTTGCCAAATCTAATAAAGTTTATCTTTCCAAAAGCAAAATCTTCAGATATTCCGTATTATGAATGCTACTGCTCCATATATCTAACCAACTGTATTGAAAAGAATTACCGGTATTTCGCAATACAATAAATGTGTCTGTTTTCTGATGACGTAAGCACAGAAATGAAAATATTCTTTTGCATGCATTTACACATTCATGCATAACAACATTCAAATGTTTTACTCAGTTTTTTTTACTTTTAAAAAATACTTGGCCAACTTTAAATATTCAATCTAATCTTTTGGCTAACTACTTTCCCCAAAATCTAAAACAGATCAAGAGCAGACTTAGGCCAATATTTTGGAATCCCTGATTAGGCAGGAATGTACATAGGCAGTCATGATATGCTGTGTACAAGTAAACTTTATAACTGAGCATACATACCAGTACATGCACTGCGCCTCTATTGCATGGAATTTTGGACTGACTTTATGACATCACCACATGACCACAGTCATCAGTTGGCTTGCTAAACTTTTAAAAATGCAAATTTCATCTGAATATGAGTAAACCCAGGCCCCTAAAGCTCCGCCATTTTGTCCAGATCCATTAGAAGGCTGACCTAAGCCCCCATCAATATTTATGAGCAAAGACGAATAATTCATTTTGTAAGATGCTTTCAAGGAGTAGCGTGCGTTTATGCATGTTTTAAAACATTATGACCATCAGCTAAAAAAATGCGCATAAATGAACAATCAATGCACAACGAATGCGCAAAAAATGCACGCTAAATCAAAGTATCATAATAAGACTGAATAATGCAACGAAACAGGTGCTTAGGTCGCCCTTCAAATGATCCCAAAGAGGCGGGGCCTAATGCCATTCGCGTAATGATATCTGCGCGTGCCGCTTTTCGTCTAGTAAATGAGTAAACCTGTTGGATACTAAGCCTAGATAACTCAGGCTCACATCTACAGAAAATGTGTGTTATACTGAAAGTAAATCATGCTCAGCAGGTTCAGCATTTATTTCTTACTTAGCCAAGTAAAATCCTTCTTGTAAAACTCTGACTTATTTGACCACCTGAAGTGACTACATCTCCTCGAGTCTACAGAAAATCCATTGCATCCAGTGGGTTGAAATGCATGAGACTACTACATGCATGGTTCTCGCCAGTACATAACACCCATGGTTCCAATACCATGCGCAAAGGATTTCAGACAAGGAAGAACCATGTGTGAAATTGCTGCACCATGCGTGGCATTAAGGGTAACAAAATATTGGGAGTATATATTCCTAACAATAATGATAAATGCCACAGATTGTTTTGCTTTTTAGCAATGTATTTTCTACTATAATGCCATTAGTAGACAACTCCTGCTTACCAAGAAGTATTTTTCATCCTTTTGCTATTGCCTATACTGCTGCCACACCTAACTTTAGGTGTTATTCCGTAAAACTTCCGAAAATCCGCGCTTGGCACAGAAAGGGAACCATGTGTGGATTTTTTTTCTAGTGAGAACCCTGACTACATGTACACTCTATGTAGTCAGTTTGAGAAAGAAACTTTCAATTAAGGCTTGTTTGCATATGAAGCAGCAAACATCTACAATAAATTTTTTTTTTTTTTTTTTTTTTTTTTTTTTGCATATGCATGAATGGCATTTGAGGCAGCAAAAAATACCTGCAGAGGCAAAAAGCACCTTTTTTGCCTCATGGCAGCAAAAAGGTTTAGACCAATCAAATCCCTGTCAAGTTAGAGCAAAATATAACGTCATGAGTTTGCGCAACTTTTGGTACAACTCTCTTGCGCATTTCATAATATCACAAGTGGCAGGATATCTGAATGAGCTTTAAATTGCCTAACATGATAACATGAATAAGATAAGTGTGAACAGGAAAACAAAGACTTCTAGAAATCAACTTAAGGACAATTTTCAAACCCTACTGCATATTCCTCTACCAATATTCATATTTGGATTACATGAAAGATGTAAATCATTCTAATGTCTGTGCATTTCATTCAGGTGATGAGCAAGCCCGTCAATATTGCTTAAAGGTCAATTTTTCTTAAAAGTCTTCGCAATCAAGCTTTTGTAATGTTATATAATTATTTTGGACATGATTTCTTTCTAATACTAATGGAACATACTATAAACCCATCCTTAGGATGAGTCATGAATGTGTGCAATTCAATTCTTATATAAATGATTATATGTCTTCTGGGAATCAACCTTCAACTTCATAATTCGAAAGCCACAACCCAGTTTTCAAACAGGGCTCAGTCCGAGTCATTTCTAAGTGTATGCACAGATCCGATAAGTGGCATTATACCATCTTTCCAGAGATGCAAATACTTTCATACAGACAGCGGAAGGACCTGGTTACACAATACTAGGAGGTATGGTTCCATTAGAGATACTTTCACATCAGGAATGGAGACAGCTTAAAGTGATTACACAAAGGTAATTTTTTTTTTTTTTATATATGATCAAGAATAGAATTCTAGGAAGAATAACATTAAAAACTTGATGATTTTCCATCGAAATCAATGCATTTTGGCTAATTTTCTCATAAAGAGTCAAGAGTTGACCAAAAAATTTGAGTATGAGGTATAACATAAAAGTGGGTACCCAGCTTTGCAAATTGCAGTTGTGCTGCGTGCTAGACTGTACAATTTGTATTATACCTTGTGCACATTTTGCTAGAATTGCATGACAAGGTACCCACTTTGATGTCAAAGTGGGTACCCAGTTGAACCTGGGTCACAGCTGAGGGGTAAAAAATATCCTGAAATCTTACCACATTTGGGGGTTTCCTTGGCAACACAACTATTAAAAAAAAAATTAGGCAGATGATTTTCTGCTAATAAAATCATGCTCTTTTAAATGAACTTACATTGTTTCAGCATTGGGTACCCCTTTTAAGGCCATAGTTAAGCAAGACTTCTTGGTAGAGTTCTATACAAGAAATATGCAAGTCAGAAATACTGGAAGTTTGTAGACAACTCAAGGCCCTGGTTACATAAGAATGGTTGATACCGTTCCAATCAAGAAAGTTTGATGTTTAGAGCCTGGAATCTTCTAAACAGCTAAGGGCCCTGGTCGCAAAAGACCATTTGGCAAGGTTCTACTAGTTGATGCTAGTAGCTGAATCCTGTAGACTGCTTATAACCCTGATACATGCATAACAAGGATGGTCAGTAAGGTTCCATTCAGATCACTCTGAAGTGTTGGAATCTTCGAGACAGCTGAAGGCCTGGTTTCACAAGGTTGGCACAGTTCCACCAGAGAAATCGAGCTTCAAAGTCAGCTGTTGGAAATGGTACACGGGCGAAGGCAGAGTTAGACACAGTTGGTACAGCTCCACAATAGGAACCTGCTCATCAGTGGCAGAAATCTTGAAAGAAGTTGTTCTTAACAATGTACCTCACACATTGGAGTATAACGTTTCTCTCTTTCCGGATTTCAGGTGCTAGTAACTGCAGGAAAGATACAAAAACATGAGAAACTTTGTCTAAGGAGCTGAAATGGAAAAAAAACAACAGAAGAAATACATTTCACTTTTTTTCAATCAAAAGTTCATACATTTCTTACATGATACTTGAGTTTCCTCTAAACCCCTTTTATATTTCCCTGATTTTTCTGAAGCAACGAGAAGCAACACACCTTACGAGCATCTTACTCTCATTAACCTTTTTTTTAGGAATGATGCATTCTCATTCTGTAGAAATGCCTGTATGTACTCATTATAGACTACTCTTAATTTTAAGGGAATCAATATTTTACAAGCTTATTATACCTTTTTATAAGCTTTCCTCATATTTCACTCCATATACATTGTATATATATACACATATGTTTCATTTCTATTCAAATACCATGGGATTTTAATTTTGACAACTTTTTAACTTCTCAACATGTACATTCACATTCAGATACATGACTTTTTATAAGAAAATGTAACTAAGCAAGAAAAATATTGCTGTTGCCAATTTAATTAAGAAAAGTGGATTAAATAAGGCTTCAAATCATTCCTGTCATATGTGGGTTAATCTTTTTCCTTCCTATTTCCTTTTTGCTACCAAAGCTGTACAGGATCTTCAAAAAATTCAACACATTTCAAATTAACACAGACACCAAAATTGTAAGGGAATAATGATCAGAGTGACAAAACATGCATGCCACCTTTTTTGAACAAAAAAACCATTCCAGGGTAGCCAGGTATCCACAAAAAATAAAAGTTCACGCAATCATTTACTCTTCCAAAACCTTCTTTCAAAGTTACTGACTGCAGTGAATCAATTTCCAAGATTTTGCCTATTCAAAATTAATGTACCGTGACATGATTTCAATGCAGTCACCAGACTATATGAAACCGTATCACTGACAATTGGTACCGATCATCGAACCATCACGTGTTCAAACATTGCCACAGGACACGGGAGCACCTCGAACCAAATGAGTACAAACAGGCATATCTACAGAATGAGAAAAAAAAAAAAATTGACTTGATGTTGGATATTGCCCACGTACTTTGACCTGAATATTTCTGCTTCATGCAACACTTCAACAAAGTGGGCATTCCTATTACAACAGCATAAGTAAATAGTCACATGTAACAAGAAAATTACACGTGACCCTTTGCTCACGCTGTCCAAAAAAAAAAAAAATTCAACATTCCAGGGGTTGATAGTTGAGAAATTTGAAGAAAATATAGGATTACATAACACAACACAAAGAATCAAATAGCAGTTTGATTCCGAATGGCAGTCCAATATATTGCTGTACACACTTGCATAACCATAAAAATGCATGGAAAGGGTAGTCTTTGCAGTTTACAGCATGTCATAACAAGAGTCAAATAGTCCAAATATCAGGAAAAAGGGTATGTTTGAGTTTCAGGCATATTTGTGACCCGCCGGCTCGAAACCACCAATAAGTTGCATGCATCACAACTGAGAAAATGGCCAAGAAAGGTCACTTTGGTCGGATTGGTCTATTTCTTGTTTTTGATAGAAATGGGTAGTTTCATTCTTATTCTATCATGTCTGCAAGTTTGGGATGGTAATTCACCTCATAAATATGATTTTTAGCAATTTCAAAATGACTCCTCATTTTCCCTTGATATAACTTGACAGCCTCATGGAGTGTTAGAGTGCTTTTATTACACCTTCATTCATTGCCATCCTTCCCAAAAAATTCATTAAGGTAATAAACTGATTTTGGGAGAAAATAAAGAATAGCTCCTAATCCCAAGATGTGCCAAATTTTAGCCTAATTTGATAACCCTTCATACCAGTTTGCTATGGACTATTGAATACCCTCCTGGGCTTCCTCATAAACAAAAGAGCGCAGAGGAGCTCCTGCGTGCTCTTTTGTTCCGAACTTCAAAGGCTCTTTTCCTTAAATGAAGTTTAATGATTCCTAATTATCTAATGTGTTTTTGAGGGGGTTATTGTGAATGAATTTGGATGAGTCATATACCATTGGAAAGCTGAGAATCTCTCATTTCAGATGAGTTATAAAACAGCAAAATGAATTTTGGTGACTTCTTGGTGGTTTTGAGGTGGCAGGTCACATTTTGCAATTGCTTTATACTTAGTTAGGGGGCATTTGACAAAACCTGTTTAAGGCTCATTCAAAAATCCAGCTACCAACCCCCATTTTTTTAATGTGCCAACACCAAACAAAAGAGAATTTTGCCAAAAGCTGTGCAAATTTGTGTTGTCATATTTTGTGCATTATCATTACACATTGTATGAATTTAATTTGTCCACAACTTTTTACCTCCAGGGCTGTGTTTCACGAAACCGTCATAAGTCTAACTTCTTGGACATCCCATTGAAATGTGTGCTGTAGAATTAACACACGTTTCAATGGGATGTCTATAAACTTAGACTTATGACGGTTTCGTGAAACGCAGCCCAGGAGCCAAAAAAAATTGCCTCTTCCCTTGGCGGTAATTCTTTGCCACCTCATATACCATTAACCCATACACGTTAAGAAAATAGGGGATTTTCAAATGTGAACAAGCCTTCAGGGTGGTTTTGGAAACCTGTGGTCAGGCATGTGTACATATGTCAAGTACAGTAATATTATTCAGACTGGCCCACCTGGGATGTTGACTCAATCAGAATTTACGTGAAAGGTACATGCACTACACACATTAAATCTCTAAAAAAAAAAAACTTCTGCCAAAAGTTCCCGAGGTCATTATCACATTACAGTTCTGAGAATGTAGGGCAAGTGCAATGATCATGAATACATGAATCATTTTCTTTCACAATAAAAGACATTCTCTCTCTCTCTCTCTCTCTCTCTGTCTCTCTCTCTCTGAATCAACGTTGGATCATAACAATAGACTTCTCCCACAAAGGTTGATTTTCCATTATGTCGGTACGATAAATCCTGCTCTCAGAGATCATCATTTTCATCATCATATGGGCAATTCCACGGTAACTGACGTTACCAAGATAGTGTAATAGTGGTATTGTTTATATTCTAGTTTTGTGAATGACACTTGCTTCGGCTTTTAATTACTATAGATAAATAAGTTGATAATGGGGAAGAAACACATGGACAATTTTCATCTCAAACTGCATGTCTTATCACACAGCAAGCGAAAAAGGGGCCGGTAACCGATTTGTTACGCAAAATGACATGGAAAATTATGATGTTGAATCAAATTTATATATCTCATGTCTCAGACTTGTAGGGATTATGTAATTCATTTGACATTACACCTATGTTCCTGGGAAGAGATGTGCAAAATAATGAGCCATTTGAATAATTTGTTTTAGTGCCATGAAAAATTTACTGAAGACATGTTGGTAACTGAATTAGTTTACGTAATTGACGTTACGCTTAAATTTAGTGTAGGTTTTGCACATTTCCATTAGTGTTTCATTTATTAACTACCCAAAATCTGTTAAAGTAATCCATTAAAATCAATTAAATGAAAACAGATCTAAGAAAAAATGAGTAAATATCGGAATAAGAGGCATTTAAAGCACTTTTCCCTGATCATAGTCCCATATGTGCAATTTTTCGTTTATGTTATTCTCCATGAGAAGGTCGAATTGCAAATTTTGTTATTTTAAATGTTTATTTGTAACAAAAAGAAGTGCTCTGTAGTGATTTTAGATTTTTATTTGGAATGAACAGGGCACAGTGGGACTTCAAATTTTGAGCTCTGTGTCCCATATGTTGTTGATTTGCCCATATGAGTCCCACAACCTAAGCATTGGGCTGCTCTTATTTTGAGAGAATCTAATTCACGGCAGACGTATCTGTCTAATTTCTAATAGCAAGCTATTATAATGCTTTCTCTGTATGTTGATCTGCCTCTGTTATTACTTTCAGGACTTGATATCACTGTATATTCCATTCATTTTATTCATGGGAGTTGTATGTGAATGTGAAAAATTAAATAAATCTAAACTCTTAGATGCCACTCGCTCTTTTCCATCATGACATTTGGGATGTCTCCGTTTCTAGATTAAGATCAAGATTAAGATTAAGATTGATTGGATATATTGAAGATACAGACTAAAGCCTGCTAGCCATAGAAGTTGAAATTAACATCAAAAGCATTCCTTCACAGCTCATATACAAGTTTGGGAAGCCCTAAAAAAAAAAAAAAAAAAAAATTCCATTGCATCATATTGCTTTTATATGATACATGGCAAAATATTAACAAAAACAGGATGCTTGTGAAGTACACCTTATCATTTTGAATTAACAGTATCTGGACTGGGAACACAATACAATACAATATTAGCATTTATACAGTGCTCTTACAGTGAGTGAACATGTATCACAGTGCTTAACAAAATTAATTAACAAACATAAAAGAAAACAAGAGGAAATTACAAATGAAAACTACATAAAAATACATATTTAGTGATTAACTATTAAAAAGAAATGTCTTCAGGGACTGCTGAAAAACTGGCAAAGAGATGGTGATTCCAGATACACGGGGAGCTGATTCCACAGGAATGTAGGGCAGCGAGAGCATGAATGCCATTCCATCACAAAAAATAATTTTCCATTTCTCTCTCTCTCTCTCTCTCTCTCTCTTTCTCTTACTATGTCAAAGACGAGTCACATAAAAAAATGCAAAGGCTGATATCCCAATACAGTCAAAGAAACACATACCATTTTGATAATTGAATAAGTCTCTACAAGAATCAATGACCATTTCAGACTTCAATACATTCACAAATATTTTTTGATGCAAACGAAATAATGAAATCGACTCAAAAAAAATTTCCCAGTCAAAGAAAAACTAAATTGTCACACGGAAATGTGCATGAGCAGGCACGTGGCATGGCAGTTGTCTCATAACTGGGAGTATCACAGTTGCAAACCAAGTGGATGCCCTTTGGTAAGACATTAATCCTTGTTACCACATCCCTCCAAGAGGACTTGGAGCAATCAATCGTCCAGCTACTTAACCCCCTGTTCAGATTAAAAAAATTATCGTATGGCTATGCCAAAACGGTATCGCTATACCAAAACAGCATGCATGTAGCTTTACGATGGATTTGTGTGTTTGAACACTGACTAACGAAAAAATGTATAAAGAAATGTCGTATAACGAAACTAGGGTCTGAGCATCATTTCGAACTAGAACTCGATAAAGAATCACGACCCATGTGTTTTTGAACATATACATGTAGTGACTACAGAATAGTATAACTAACCGGGCGGGGCTTAACGTGAGCATGGTTGAAGGAGACATGATCTTGCCATGGCAACATGGCAAGTAGAAAAATGCGCATCTATACGATGTTTCTTCTGAGAGTTAATTTGGAGGGTCTAAGGAGCTAAAAATTAATTGGCAAATCCCATTTTGGAGGTGCTGAGCTGAGTCACCGGTCGCAGCACTCTTGAGCGAGTACGTCCTCATAAGGTTTTTAACCCTGTAGTCGCGTGCAGATCAAGCATGCAAACTACTTGGTTTGTATATATTGCCATTGACTGGCAAGGCATGCATGGATATATGGCAGACAAAAGGCTATCGCTAGCCCGGATCGATATGCACAGGTCCGGGCCCGAGTCAGGTCTTCCAAAGTTTCGGCTGCTGAGCTGAGCTTGCCGCTAGGCCCCGCTAGGAGGCTAGGGAGCAGCGTTCCTGGGCAGTGCGCTGTGCGCATTGTTTTGGCATATCTAGGGAGCGAGTCGGAAGCGAATCGAGGTGCGGTTAGTGAAAAATCGCATATCATGAGAGCGACCTGAGAAGGTTGAAAACGGGGGTCGTCACAGCGGCACATACCTGTATGGCGTTATGTGTGAGTGCCCCCCCCCCCCCCCCGGGAGTTTGTGCATCCACATTTAAAAAACAAAATAGGGGTGGGGGAAAAAATCTGTTACATCATGGCATTCATACCAGAAATAGATCTGGTTCTACAATGTAGATTTTGCATTTCTAGTTACAATGACATAGAGGATGAAGTCCCTTCTGTCTTATTTTATACAATGACACTGGGTAGACAAAAGTCTAACTAAAGGTTATTTTTTCTTTTTCAATTCACATCATTTCACAGGCTTTGCAACCATTTAGACTTACATCACACAATGAAATTGTTAAGTTGAAAGTCTAACTGAAGGTCGCTCCTTACTTTTTTCAGAGTGTTGTCCAGTATAGCTGGCAGTGGGAACGAAAGACAAATTCTACAATGTAACGGTTCTTAATGAATTTTTGCTTGCAGTCATGACACCATCAATGAATTTTCTTTTCTTTTTTTTTTCTCTTTTTTCATACAATGACACTGGGTAGATTAGAGTCTAATTAAATTTAAATTTATCTTTTTCGACTCACATCATATGACAACGCCAAACATTCAGCCTTTTTTTTTTTCACATGAGAACAGAAATATGAATGTCTAACTAAAGCAAGGTCGCTCCTTTCTTCTCCCAGGGTGAGCCCTGTCCGGCAAAGCTGGTAGTGGGAACTTCAGCGACAAATTCTGCTATGTAATGGCACTTAATAAAGTAGAAAGGATTTTATTTTCCTTGCAACTATACAGCATGAAAAGTTGAAACTTATACTCCCAGGGAAATACATCAAAAGTAGGTGTGAAAACAAAAAGGTTCAACTCACTGATGTACAAGACCATACAAGTGACCGACCAAATTTTGACCTCTGCTACAAAATTATGTACTCTTCTGTAAAATAGTTATCTTCTTTTTGCTGAGATTAAGAAATAAAATGTTATTAAAAATTCCAAATTTGAGAGACTTCTGCTGCAAGATAAATAAGCACAAATTAGGTTCAAGTCAACCATTTTCCAGGATATTGATCACACATATGACTGAGAATGACCCAAGGAGATATGAAGACACTACGAAACAATAACTAAGACCCCGTTTACACTGCGGCCGGCCCAAATTGTGGTACTCAGACCCACAGTTTTGTGTGTTTACATCTAAGAATTCAGGCCAGCCTAAATGACAACATTTAAATATCTTGTATGGTGTGCGCATGATTGAATGATAACCATTCTACTAAGTCATAATGTTAAGCATAACAGGTGGACATATACCATTATGACGTCATAACAGTATATCTCTCGTGATGAATTTGGTACCCCATTTGGGCCCGCTAGCGTTTATACCAAAAATAGAGCCGGCCCAAAGGCCCGAGACTACCACAAGAGGTGGTCCAAAAAGGTCCTGCATTTGGTAACGCAATTTGAATTTCGTGTGTTTACATCAAAATTTGGGCCAGCCTCGATGTCAACGGGGTCTAAGCCACACAAAGAGAAAGGATAAGACCATGACTGTAACATGCAATGGGGCTGTAACAATAGAAATTTCTTACCATCTCTAGTAAAGTCGATTTCTTCTGCTCTGCCTGATTTGCTACCCCCTTCCTCCTAGTGTTGGCGGCCGCCTTCTGCTCTTTCCGCTCCTTTCTGCTGAATCTCTTGTTCCTCTCTGGCACTGCATCACCAACATTCATCTTCGCAGCACTTGTCTCACTGCTGTGACAACGGTCCTCATCCCTATCTTCAGTTGGTACAGCTTGCCTTGATATTGAGGGATTCTTGAGGTTTGTACCTTCTTCAGCAGGATATGGCTCTGGAACGTTGTTGGAACTAATATCACGTGCTTCACTGCTGAGTGTAGTCTTTGCAGCATCGTCTATACGGTTAAAAAAAAAACCAGGAGGAATCATCATTCTAATCTCCAGAAAAATAAATAATTTTAAACTTTCAAAAGAATTATTTCAATTTATTAGACCAGTCGAACATCAAGGCCATGATGACTAGGGCTAAGCTCTATGGAACATGTGCGTTTTACTGAAATGGTTAAAAGGATGCGAAAGTTCTTTTTTACACAATCAGTACTTACAGTGTACATGTACTAGTAATTACTGATTGTGTTTACAAAAAAAAAAGAACTGTTTCACAAACTAATTCACCAATCAGCTGAACCTCTTCAGCAGATTAAAACGACATTTGCAGATTATTCATAAGAGGATAACAACTGTTGACGTCCCATTATGCAGGGGAAAAAAAGAGGATATTTCATACTTAATACCTCAGACACAAAGTCAAGACAATTTGATTTGGAACGATTCCAAAATGACCAGTTCTTGGCCATTGAGGGTTATGTAACCCAGTGAACACAAAGCCCAAAATAACTTGGGGTAGGGTCTATAGAAAATGTTTGTAATACTGAAATCACATCATGCTCAGTGGGTCAAGTTACATTGACATGTAGGTCTGCCTAGTTAAGTTTCAGTTACATTGGTATTGTCAAGGCAACATTATGATGAACAGCACTGGGTAGTAAAGGCACATCTGGGCCCTGTTGCATACAGAGACGCCAAGGTCAAAGACCAGCAATACGTGAGATCATAGACAGGGAACCGTGAGATCACCAGGCGTTGTGTATAATGTATACCGGTATGGGGATAGGCTGTGATGTAGGCTTGAGAAAGAGATCTTTGGGGATGAGCAAGAGCCCCCAATGAGGGAGTCTCACGCCTAATGCGTGAGACTTGACATGTCTGTGCATAAAACTTATCATTAATACTACTCTGCATTCAATGGTAAGTACCATGATAACACTGCTCAAAAGCCAATCAAATTCAAGGTTTCCATAGAAGTTACTATTGATGGCAAAGTTACCATCAATGGTAAGTTTTATGCAACAGGGCCCTTCAATGGCAGGGGTGATACAGAATGATCATTTGAATGATCAACATTTGTTACTGATAGATCTTGTTTATCTGGCAATGTCCGGACTGGCACAAATTCGGATAAATGTGATTTTGGCCAGAAACAATGTAAGAGAGACCTGCTTAAATACACAATTTGATAATAATTTGATAATTTATTCAGTCTCATCCACATAAATATGTGGAAATTTGCTTTCCACCAGCATATACATAACAACAACATATAGAAGAAAAATGCAAACATATTCAGAATATACAAAAGTTATAGTACATGTTTTCAGTAAGGTCTATGATTGTGATAGTTCTATACTTACAATACGGTAAGTATTACCCCTTTCAATAAATCGCTGGTCCGCGCTAAGTCGTAAAATTTTGAATTACTGAACGGTGCGGGCCAAAATAGTCCAGACTATTTTAGCGCTGCTTTTAGGAGCACCAAGCGTGGACCAGACGCAGATCAGGCGCGGACCAAAGAATTACTGAAAGGAGCGGCACCAAAGTCCGCCCTAAAATTCCTTGCACGGTCAAAGGTCACTGGCTTTTAAGCGCCCTGTGAATTCTGCTATGTGTTATAAGAGTAGGAAATTGCCTTACTTTCATTGCCCTGTACTACTTTAGCTGCATATGCTGATAATGTAAATATTATGAAAGAGTACTCTCGTTGATATGATGATTGTGAAAGTTTGTGTTTATTGCAGACGTGAGGGTTTTGTATACTATGTTATATATTATTCTTTTTGACATATGTCAATATCATTATTATTATCATATATACTTTCATGACTATTTGAAAAAAATATTGATGTATACGTCAATGAAGTTCTATGAATAAAATACAAATACATTGAATATCGCACGCAAAATAGTGAAATCTTCTGCTCTGTAACTAAGAAGATGAAACCATATTACGTTCAGTTACACGGCAGTTATTTCCTTTTCCACAGATTTATTGAAAGGGTCCCTCGGAACAGAAGAGCAATCCACTGTGAATTACTGAAAGCAAATTTTACCGCTGGGGTGCGGACTATTTTAGTGCGGACCAAAAGTGGAAGAATTATTGAAAGGGGTATGTGTTTTCTGTATGTAACAGCCATGTGCACTAATGACGGTGATTGTAAAGTGCACATGGTGCAGTAACCAAACGTCTTAAGTGAGTTTTCAACAAATTTCACATGGTATTTCCAGGTGGAATTAAGTGAAAGAGCACCTTTTGTAAACTGCAAAATCATGTCCAATTAAATGGAGAGATCAATTTATTCAGGACTAGGGCTCAAAATGCAGCTTTACAGCCAAAATCTTTTATCTATTTAAGGTCAATTGCCAGCTATTTTGCAAGTCTAGGATTTACCTCATTGAGTGACTGGCTCTAGAACAACTTACATTCTGTAAGCTGATTGCAGACACTTTTATGAATGGTTGTCATTGGCATGCAGCACTACCATACATGTAAATGTATATGAAACAAACCAATTTTATATCATGCTCATCAAATTGTCTGTTAATTCTGCATACCTTGATTTTCTGAGCCCAGTTCCCCTTTCACGGATGATGCAGATATTTATCCTAACAATACGTGTACAAGTATGTAAATGTACTGTACATACATCATTTACATGGACCTTTCCTTTTTGTGACCTATTTCAGGAATTGGAGGAAGAAGAACCAAATTTTCCCTCGTCCAAATCATTAGATAATTTGGGGAGCATGGTTTCACAATATACTTTGGCCACTACAGAAAAAAAAATCAAACTAGGGCGATAGCCATAATGTGTCTCGCTTAGTGGTCTGGTCAACATGAGGTATGTCGACATTAATGTCGACAAACAAAATATGCCGACATGTCGACATGGATTCTTTTTATGTCACAGAAAATAACAACCTACAAGAGGTCTGTTTAATTCATAATAAACGTTGATCATTCGAAAGAGACAGATGGTGATGCCGACACTTATGTACAATATAGCAGGCCTCGAATTTCATAAAATTTGGGTCACGGCCACTTTTTTGAGAGGGCACATTATCCTCTCAGAGGGGCACCAAGGCCAAAATGGGACCTGACCAACTTGTGCCACGGCACAATACATAACCGCGCGTTTACGCTTTGTCCACCGTAGTTCATTCATGCTTCTCACTTATTATTACAAACGTGGCAGTATTTTAGGGGTTGAAGTGTAGCTAGAATTTAATTTTAGAGGGGTGGGGCAGTAGCAAGCATGCAAAGTGTGAAAATTAAATATTGAGCATACAAAGTGTACTCCTAGGGGGAAGGGTGCAGGGAGGGGGGAGTTTCCCCCCTCCCGCGCGAAGTGCGGAAGCTCTGAAGTTTCTTTTTCATTCCTTGTCTGCTCCTGCTCTTCCTACGTTCTCTTACCCTTTTTTCTTCCCTCTAATGCTTTTTCTTTCTTTCAGGGGTGTGAGTGACCACAAATAAACAGAGCTGAAATAACAAAAGCTCCTATACTTTCGTACAGAGGAAGTGCACAAAAAGCTGACATTAAGTTGAAAATCAAAATAAGAAAAAACTGAAATCAGCTTTAAAACTGAACTCTCACACCCTTGTTCTTTCTTTTTGCCCTTTTTTTTTGTGGTGAGACTGCCCTCTGGCTATATGGATGAATCAAGTAACTCCATTTGAGATTATTATCATTAATTCTTGAGGATGAAGTTTAAAATGAAAAATGAGAGTGGACAGAATCCTAGATCATCATAAAGCATTTATCACTCGATGAATTTTTAATTGGGGGGTTCATTTCTTTCCTTCTCATCCCTTCTCCCCTTCCTTTTTCAATAAAAATTTGTTACTGTTACAGAATAAGTTGGTGAAGGTGTGTGGTGCTTTGTGGAGTGAATGCAAGACAGCAAAACTAAAAATAAAAATGGCCTCAGGCTTAGAGGCAGCACAGAAGAGAAAATGTCCCCTTCTATTATTTATTGGATTGTTGTTAATGTCATTACATAATCTTAAGCAAATGAATGTCCAGAAAATAATATTAGCATCTCATGTAAACCAAGCAGAAATGGTTTACATGTTTAATTGAGTACACACTCAGTGCAAGTAGGCCTAAGTAAATTTACATCACTTCCTATACCCTAACCCAAAACAAAGTAATTTTAAAACACAGAACTTCACAGAATTAAAGTTTCATCTTTTGGGGTTCTAATTTTTTTTCTAGATATCACATATCTTCACAAAAATATGTTTAAAGTAATTATTTAATCAAATATCAACCCTACAATGCCCTAAAAGCTGAAAAAATAAACTATTATAACCACGACTGAAAAATCTTGAAATCAGCAGCCCAATGAGGCAGTTTCTGCAGGATAACTCCCCCAGAGCTCAGGGAGCAATTAACTCTGAAGGAAGGCCTACAGCCCAAAGCAGCTGATTAAAAACATCGGCGGCGCGCGCTTCTTTAAATAGTAATGATGTTCAGATACTACTCAAGATAAGTTTGACTGACATTTTGACAAATAAAATCCATACACTATATCAAAATTTTATTAAAATATCAGCACTGAAGACCAATAATAACCTTGATAATCAGAAGTCAGGGCAGGAACCGCCAGGTCATTCACTACTTGCACTTACACATACACTACACTACACTACACTACACTGCACTGGTACATCATCTAACACATGTGGGACTGGGCAGTTACTGTCACTGATATCATGACGATATCGCAAACTTCTATTAAGGTTGCCTCCTGTTGTTGAAAAGGGTGCATTTTGTGTTTATTTTCAATATTTTGTCACAAAATAAAAAGGAAAAGTCTGGGTTTTATTTTTTTTTAAATGTAGTATGAGTTTCTTAGGATTGGAGGGCATCAAGGCCACTCATAACATTTTGTGGCCGTAAACCTTCTGATTTTGAGAAGGGCATCACGGCCAGTGGGTGGGGCATACCGGCAAATTGCCGATGGCCGGTGGGTATTTCGAGCCCTGATATAGTACTTACGACTAACAGTAACGTGACAGACTTGTCTATAGTATAACTAGGTCTCTAGTCTACACGAATGTTAAAATTTCCACCAAGTTACTCGCAAACATAACTTCAACTTAAGAATTATCCTTAAAATATGTACTTATGGCTTAAATCATGAATTATTCTTACATTTGAAAGTTTGAAGGTACGGTGGTGTCAATTTATTACGCTAATATGCTTAGAATTCACCTCAGATTGTCGTTTTTGATCATCACTTATGACCTACAAACTGAATTTCTAGTCTGACCAGATCGACTCTTGCAATCACTAATGAAACCAGCCAAGGCGAGAAACATGTTTATATGAAAACTACTTTAGGCCAATGCACTATTTCAGCCCTGACGTAACTACTTGTGAGCGAAGGAGCTCACTCACGTAATAATGAACAAAAGCTTTACAAAAGTATGACAAGTCTTAACAAGATATTTTTGAAGAAATAAATGAATGAAAAACGAACAGACATTATTTTTTAAAAAAAAGAAAAAACATTCATCCTTGCAAGAGCTTGTTCGTTAGTGCCCTTCTTACTAAATTTTGTGGTGGGAATGAAATCATTCAGGCCAAGTTCGATTTCGAATCATGAAACGAAAGTATGACAAGATATTTTTGAAGAAATAAATGAATGAAAAGCGAACGGACATTATAAAAAAAATTTTTTAAAAAACATTTATACTTGCAAGCAAGAGCTTGTTCGTTAGTGCCCTTCTTACTACATTTTGTGGTGGGAATGAAATCATTCAGGCCAAGTTCGATTTCGAATCATGACTGCTCCGTGACACGCTTGCATATGGTACCGGTAATCGTAATGTCAATGTTGTGGACATAGATTGAATGAATAAAATTTGTGTACTATGTTGGTACACTTCAGGGTTTTAGCGCTTCAGGGTTTAGTGCCATCTTTTGGCGACTGATTTATTTCTGAATTAACGAATTCGTGACAATAAATGACGAGAAAATCTATTGGAGAATAGCAAGCAAATTTGAATTACTTTCACTTTATTTGACCTGGATTTTTGTTCTGTCCTCACAGAAAGAAGTAGGAGGGAATGATTGGAATTAGGCCTATATCAACTATACAAGCGTTGCATCACGCACGCTCGATCGAGGAGAGAGATACATGTACTGTCGGATTCATATGCATGGACGACACAAAACAAAAAGTTACACTTACGCAGGAGGTAAATTTGTCCAGATATTTTTACTCGTCAATTACTTTTTGAGTTCACTGTATGAATGGGTACATTAAATGAATAATACGGACATGTAGGGCATGATTTCATCACTAGATAAGGTGTGATTGTGGCAGCTGTCACAGTCTGCTACAGTACAGGGCAGGCCGCTACGGCAACCCCAGTGTACCCAGACAGTCGGGTACAGTTGGATACCGCAATTTCAGCCAGTGAAAAAAAAATCGTACTTATGAGTTATGTCGACACGTATGTCGACATCAAGATTTTTTTTTTACCGACATGTCGACAGTAAAAATTCCTATCGACCAGACCACTAGTCTCGCTACATTTGTGCGCAATCATTCTTGCAGGTACAGTAAACTGTAACATCGATCTCATTTGACCGTTGACCTACAATGTGACCTTTGACTCCACATAACAATGAGGTCCCTGTAAGGCATCTACCATCCAAGTTTGGTTACAAACAGGCTAGTGGTTCAAAAGTTAGTAATCCCAGTAGAAACTTGCAGGTAGATTTTGACAGCTGACTTCATTTGACCTTTGACCTACATACATACATGTACATAACCTTTGACCCCAAAAAAACACTGAGGTCCCTACAGAGCATCTATGACCCAAGTTTGGTTACCAACAGGCAAATGATCACAAAATTATTCAGGTTTCATAAGCGTCACGGACTGACGCCGCTAAGGATCCCTTAGTCTCGCTCCACCTTGGTGGCTCAACAAAAATTTGATATATTCATTCCATTTATTTCTACATGAATTGGCAACCTTTTGGGGAAACCACCTCTATTCATGAACTCTGAAGCTCTTTCTGACACATACACTGTATCCCCATACTGGCTGGCTGTCTGTTTAGACTAGAAGGTGACAGAAAGGTTATGGGACCTTTCTTAACAGACAAGGGGTGTTCACCTACCTCAAGGAAAGGTTGACAGACCTTTCCAGGTGAACGGACGGCTAACATTTACTGACCATCACATGCAATGGCATACATGTACATCCCCACAGAGGTGGTTCTACCCAGAGATATAACAAACAACCATTTCAAAAAACATAACTTTTCCATTTCTATTTGCTATATTTAATCCTCCATCTACATTTATATCAAGTTAGGCCACAAGTCTACATTTACACCTGGCAAAATACAGTTATCTTCACATTTTCACAACTTCACTCATTCCTGCCATTTTTTTTTTTTCTTCTTTTTTTTACGATGACAGACTGGAAGTATTGTCTCCTTTTGATAGGATATGTACTTGTTTATAATTAAATAAATTCTCTCCCCCCCCCCTTAGATTTGTATACATGTACAAATAATGGTTCTAATAATACCAGAGCAAAATGTTTTGATATGAAGGCTTCTAGCAAACAGAACTGGAAAAGCTTATGTTTGTACATTTTATGACTGTATTTGAATGAAAAAAGAAAATGAATAAAATGTGGGGTAGGGTGTCTCTGTGCAGAACTCCTCACAACTCTTCCTAGGTGATGCATGCATACATGCAATGGACCAGTGTGTGTTAAACCACAAATTCACCTGAAAAAAAGCTCCAACAACCTTTTCTTAACATCGAGGTGAACAACCTATCCAAGTCACGAAAGGTTCCACAATCTTTCCATTAGCTGTAGCTCAAAAAAAGCTGTGTACTTTGCAGAAGAAAAAAAAAATCATATCATTGCCCAGATTTTGAAATGATGGGAAATACAGTACTTTGTTAACCTCAATAAAGCTTTTACAACCCATGAAATGCCAAATAGAGAACATGCTCTATTACAAACTTATCTCAGTTTGCCTCTTCATGAAAAAAGGTCTAAGCATCTTTAACGGTAAACAAAGGAAAGGCAAAGGTCACTGAAACTGAAGCATCCATTATGTACACATTTTATATCAATATTATCAGTTTATCCAGTTTGATCCATGCAGGATCAATATTCTGTAGACTTTTCTCCTAACTTATTAATTATAATAAGTAGACTTATTTTGGTATTCACAAAATACATGAAGCATAATTCTAACACAGGTTATTCCCAGTACTTGGCAATCAAACAGAGAATCATTAAACATTCAACCTATATAAAAATATCCACTGGACTGTGCAAGAACAGGCACATACAGTGAAAGTGGAACCCAGAATCTAGGAGGAAAAAACCTGATGCAAACGAAAGAGGGCGGTAATAACAAGGACAAGTCTTTCACCCAACTGCGCTTCAACTTTAACAGGTACCGATACCGCCTTTTGTACTTAACATTATTTGCATGTACATTCTGCGCCCACGTTTAGATTTTCACAAAATTATCCCACCACTCTGACACAGATAATAATAGATGGTCAGCCATTGCCTTCCTGTTTCCATGATTTATGTAAGAGAGAGGGGTGAGACCTTTTCCAGTTGCAAAAGGGTCTGCAGAGTTGATCAAAAAAGGTTGAATAACCTTACAAACACTCAACATCAAAACACTGTTCATGATTAATGCTAGCAGCAGATAGCCTTAAAGGGGGTACCCAATGCTGAAACAATGTTAGCTCTTTTAAAAGAGCATGATTTTATTAGCAGAAAATCATCTGCTTAAAGTTTTTTAAAAAGTCGTGTTGCCAAGGAAACCCCCAAATGTGGTAAGATTTCAGGATATTTTTGACCCCTCAGCTGTGATCCAGTTTCAACTGGGTACCCACTTTTACGTCAAAATGACGTCAAAGTGGGTACCTTGTCGCGCACTTATAGCAAAATGCGCGCAAGGTATCATACATATTGTACAGTCTAGCGCGCAGCACAACTGCAATGCGCGAAGCTGGGTACCCACTTTTACGTCATACCTCATACTCAAATTTTGGGTCAACTCTTGACTTTTTATGAGAAAATCAGCCAAAATGCAATGATTTCGATTGAAAATCATAAAATTTTTAACGTTATTCTTCTTAGAATTCTATTCTCGATCATATATCAATTTTTTTTTTTACCATTGTGTAATCACTTTAAAAATCTAGTTTAACCCATTCGTGACAGGAATTATTTAAAGCCTAATTTGATCAGCTTTTATTCTTCAAATTGGCAACACCAACATTTTTATTTTATTGCTACATTTTTCTTATAAAACGTCATGTATCTGAAATGAATATAAATTGACAGAAATTATGAGAAGTCAAAAAGTTGCCAATTTGCAGGGGAAAATGGTGATTTTAAACTTTCAATCACATTGCCAATTTAAGGATTTTAATGCTTATTTTCATTTAAAAAGTTTTCAGCATCAAACAACAAATATTGATGCAACCAAAATGGGCACAGTTTGTGTAGAATTTTTTGCTCTTTCTGCTCATGTATTTGGTATGATTTTTAGAGCTTTGCATCAAAAGATATTAGGCCAAACCACAAAATGTGGACCTCTGTCATGAATGGGTAATAGTTTCTCATCATGGATATGACCTACATGTATATGAATGCTCAGAGCCTGATACAGCCTGGTCACCAGTCAAAAGGGCTCACAAAGATTTAAAAATAGCACTTCATTACATGTATATTCATAAGGAAAGATAATATCAATATACCTGTATGGATCTTATCAAGTACACGTAGTAGTTTGGGGGCACCAGTCCTTTCTTTGGAGGGAATCCAGGGCTTTTGCAGGTGAAAGAAAAGTTTTTTAACCTCTCCAAACATGACATCAGCATGAACCAAAAATAGGCCACACCCCTAAACAACCACTCAATAAAACAGGTCAAACCACGCCTCCCTAAACACTCCAGACTCCCCCCACCACAAACAAATATATTGAAATCCATTTACTTGTATTTGATCACCAATGATGTTATTCAGCAAAGGTTTTGTGGCCTTTCCAGGGGTTCAAACTACATGTAATACCATGTTTACACGGTGACTCGGCTCAAGTGTTGAATCCTCAAGCAGGGTTGAATGCTGTGAAGAGGGTAACTGTGATCATGTTTATACGGAAACAAAAAAGGCGAGTTCAACAACGCCCGTGGTCCGTGGATCACGAACGGAAGTAGAATTGATGTTGTGATGACTTGCCGAGTTCGCCCACTGACCTAGAGGTCAGTGTTTCTGTTTATACATGAAAAAATAGATGAGTCTGACTCGGCTCGCAGATCAAAACCTGCGATTCTGGCGGAGCAAAAAATGGTGTTTTTATCAGATGCTTTGATTTCAGATAGTGAATAGATTTGACTAATCTACACTGCTGTGAAGAGGGTAACTGTGATCATGTTTATACGGAAACAAAAAAGGCGAGTTCAACAACGCCCGTGGTCCGTGGATCACGAACGGAAGTAGAATTGATGTTGTGATGACTTGCCGAGTTCGCCCACTGACCTAGAGGTCAGTGTTTCTGTTTATACATGAAAAAATAGATGAGTCTGACTCGGCTCGCAGATCAAAACCTGCGATTCTGGCGGAGCAAAAAATGGTGTTTTTATCAGATGCTTTGATTTCAGATAGTGAATAGATTTGACTAATCTACACTGCCCAGTATACTTAGAGTGATAAACAATGACTTTTATAATTGCACTGTGACAATGAGTTCAACAAACTTTTATGACAAACAAATGAACTTTCTTTTTTTTTTTTTTTTTAAATTTGTTTTCCTTCAAAGTCAATAGATTTCCTAGGCTTATAGCCTGTTCTTAAACTGTGGCCCATGATCTGATGAGATTATTTGATGTGGCTTGTTAAAGAAATTTTAGGTAAACAAAAAAAAATCCCTTTTGATGCTGTTATAATTGAATGAAATGTCTCAAAAGTTTTTATCACCTCACAAATAACGCATAAAGTCATATATTCTAATGTCATATCACTTATAAATGTATAAATGAAAAACTGTTAGTAAGATGCAAACTGCGATTTTATTATTTTTGGTCTCAGAGACAATAAATAAGAGCACCGTTTTGCTCGAGTTAAAACAAATGTTATCTGCCTCCCTCCGTGTGATATGCCAAATAAATACAGTACGGTCCGGTGAGCCATACGCGCATGGGCACTCCTCACAACTAGTCTGCGCAACCGACCCTTATATATTTTTCAAACGCTGGTTCACATTTCTCATATTCAAAAATACTTCCTGTGGATATTATACCTTGAAACTTTCAGACTGGTATTTTTACACTATACCCCTTATGTTTATCCCATTTTCATGTAGCAAAATGAGGTTTTTTTAAATTATAACAATGTTAACCAATGCCTTTAAAGCCACAGTGAACTGCGCTTATACAGCTCTGAAATGATGTATTTACAACAGCACCAACTTGCAGCTACTCACAACGAGAGACCGTCTTAGAAACATTACACCCTTCTTGACTTCTAGTGAACTGCCTTAGTCTGAATACATACATTTTTACAGACTTGTCTCAACAATAAAGCTTGCGTTGATCAGAGTGGTGCATGCTGGGAGAAAAATGGGACAGAATCAGTAGTTCAGGATTGAGATGGCACTATTTTGAACTCTCAAACAAGGGCGCCAGTTCGTTTTGGCTTTAAGCCACTTCATTTTCAGTCAGTGGGGTGATATACTCGTATTTTGTTTTTGTCATGGTCAAATATGTTTAATAAATGAAATACACTGAATTGTCAAAATTTGTAGCAGCTCACTTTGCCCATTCGCACAATATAGAAACCTGATGATTAATATTCAGGCAAGAGATGTCACCCCATTACACTAAAATATGTCTAGAAAGAGGAGGGGACACAAAAGAAATTTTCCATCAGGCATCTCCTTCTACCCCCAAAAATTTGCTAAAAAGCAAAAAACACCCCCTGAAATGGCTGGAGTGTTTGAGATGAACACATATGCCACTTTTATATTTGGTTCCACGTTCTCTTTTCTGTGTACGGTGCATGTGCATTTGGGGGAAAGTAAGTAAATTTTCTTATCAATTTCTTGATTCCAAAATCTCACAATAGACATCTACGTTAATGTTCAACTAATTTACAAGTAGCTTCCTCCTTGCTTGGGAAAGTTTCTACTACAATGTAAACACATGACCAAACCTGAACTTTATCTTTAGAAAATATTTCCAGGAACCATTCGCTCCACAGCCATTTCACGCACTATAAATCCAGTATGTATGGTGATGTGTCCAAACTTTGTGGATATCCATATTTCACACACAGGGCAATACCTCAAAAACTAGAAAAAGATTTCAAAAATCATATGAAGTTACCAACAAGGGTCAAGAAATGATAAATAATCTGTAAACTAAAGAGTGCCAAGTTTGGACTAGCTTTTGTAACCTTTTACAGTTTTAGTACACTGTAGTAACACAGTAGTAGTGGTAGTATTACTATCATCATTCATTATCACTACATTACTATTATCAATAATAACAAGGAAGTAACAATCAAACTTTGACACTATCTCCAATTTGTTTGGTTGAAAAAATATCTGGGGGGGGGGTTGTTTCACAAAGATTAAATCGATTTTAAATTTAGGATTGAGTTTAAGCAGGGATTGATGTAATACGCCTTTGTACAACTTAAAAGCGTACATGTACTATGTACATAATGACTTCAATGACCTCTATGACCTTTGACCTTTGACCTTGAGACCCCAAAATCTAATCAGATCATTGTCCCTTCCATATGCATACCTGTGCCAAGTTTGAGGTTTATCGGTCAAATGGTTGTTGAGTTATGGTGAAAACGAACCATTTCTATGTACATAATGACCTCTATGACCTTTGACTTTTGACCGTGTGACCCCAAAATCTCATCAGATCATTGTCCCTTCCATCTGCATACATGAGCCAAGTCTGAAGCCAATCTGTCAAATGGTTCTTAAGTTATCGCGAGAACGAGCCATTTTTATGTGTATTATTACCTCTATGACCTTGACCTTTGACCTTGAGACTCCCAAAAATTAATCAGATCATTGTCCCTCCCATATGCATACCTGAGCCAAATTTGAGGTTGATCGGTCAAATGGTTGTTGAGTTATGGTGAAAACGAACCATTTCTATGTACATAATGACCTCTATGACCTTTGACCTTTGACCTTGAGACCCCAAAATCTAATCAGATCATTGTCCCTTCCATATGCATACCTGTGCCAAGTTTGAGGTTTATCGGTCAAATGGTTGTTGAGTTATGGTGAAAACGAACCATTTCTATGTACATAATGACCTCTATGACCTTTGACCTTTGACCTTGTGACCCCAAAATCTAATCAGATCATTGTCCCTTGCATGTGCATACATGAGCCACGTTTGAAGCCAATCTGTCAAATGGTTCTTAAGTTATCGCGAGAACGAGCCATTTTTATGTGTATTATTACCTCTATGACCTTGACCTTGACCTTGAGACTCCAAAATCTAATCAGATCATTGTCCCTCCCATATGCATACATGAGCCAAGTTTGAAGTTGATCCATCAAACGGTTCTTAAGTTATCGCGAGAACGAAAACGGGACGGACGGACGGACGGACGACCCAAAAACATAATGCCTCCGGCAACCACCTACGGTGGGCGGAGGCATAAAAATCATTATCTTTATCATTGTCATTTTACTTTTTCATTCAAATTATTATCATTATGATTGTTGTTATTATTTTTATTATTATTATTATTATGATTATTAATATTATTATTATTATTATGATATTATGATTTTCTAATTATGATTATTATTATGATTATTATTATTATTATTATTATTATTATTATTATTATTATTATTATTATAATGATTTTTATTACCATCATCATCATCATCATCATTACTGTCATTACTATTATCGTTCCTGTTATTATCATCATCACCATTATCATTATTATCAATAGTCATTATTAAAATTTGTGTTAACTTACCAGTTCCTCCATCACAGCTCTCCTCACTATCAGAGTTGTAGCAAGCAGCAAGAGAGCTGAGGGCACCAAAGGTTCCTTTGGGGGCTACTTCTACCGTCGTGTTCACCCCTTGGGTCCAACTGATCTCTTCATCACAGGAATCTAAGAGGGGCAAACAAGAAAAAGGGTAATATTTTGTTTCAATGTTCATCATTCATGCCTAGATTTTAGATAAAGTTCTCATCTTTTTTTTTCTTATTCTTCATCTTCTTCTTCTTCTTCTTTTTATAATCTCTTGCCCCAAAACTCTGGAACAATCTTCATATCTAAGTACACATTCATGAGGCCTCCATCACAGATTCTTTCAAAACACTTCTTAAAACTTATCTTATCCCCTACCCTACCCCAGGTTCTGAAAGAAAGTATTATAAACAACAGGTGGATGTTTCACAAAGCTGCATGCAAAGCTACCCATGAATTTAAGAATGAGTTAAATTTTTTTTTTAATAATCCAATATAAAATAAATTTGTATACATGCATTAAAGAGAAGTGTTGCTGGGATAGCGCCATGAGCGTCCTTGAACACTTTTTAAGTTTTCACAATTACATGTATTATCATTATTATTAATATGGAAAGCCAAATGGGATTCTAAATCATATTCAATTGCATATTAAGCTAGAGATGAAATATATATATACATGTAGATTAGCCATAAGATTATCAACAAAACATTTTAAATGTGAAGTATCATTTTTGCCAACAATTTAAATTGAGATTATGGGAAATACACTCACACTTTGTTAAAACAAGATGAAAAACTTTGGGCATTCCATTTGGCTGTTCATAGTTAGTCATTCTTAAAGGAGAATGAAACCCTGGGGAAAGATCAGTTTCAATGAAAAGAGAGGATAGAGAGAAGCACTTTTTAAAAAAGTCCCATCAAAAACGGTTACGAAATGAGAATGTTATGAAAGTTTGTGAACTCTCAATTTACTTTCTATGGCGATCCTCAAATTGGCAATGTTGCTTCAAAATTTCAGGTTCAGAAGGACAACTCTCGATATGTTTTGTACACAAAAATTTCATATTTTCTCCATTATCTCTAAAGATGCTGCTTGTATCTTTCTGAATTCAACATAATGTTGTGTCAAATATATTTCCCCATGATATATCTTGAGCTAAGGAGACAAGCTGCACTTTCAGAGAATGGAGAAAATATCAAATTTTGTGTACAAACCATATTGAGAGTTGTCCTTCTCAACCTGCCATTTTGAAGCAATGTTGCCAATTAGAGGATCGCCATGGAAAGTAAATTGAGACTTTTCAAACTTTCCTAACTTTCTCATTTCATAACTGTTTTTGATGGAATATTTTTTTTAATTGCTTCTCTCTATCCTCTCTTTTCATTAAAATTTATTTTTCCCCAAGGGTTTTATTCTCCTTAAAGTCATGCTTAACTTTACGCAAAGCTTTATGAAACACCCCAGGTCAGTAGTTGCACACAACCTCTTTTCCAAGGTCTCTCAGTCCGACAGAAATTCGCGGACAAAGATTACTTAGTTGCCGCAGGGCCTTCAACAGAACCAAATTCATGCTTGAACTTCTCTTTTCACAATGCAAAGTTGGACAATAGATATGGTCTTTGAGAGTGAATAGGGTATTTTCAATGAAGTCTGTTTGCAAGAGAGGTTACTGCAATCGATGACATAATAAGGCCTACATTATAAAATTGCACAACTGAGCTTTACTGATTAAAAGTTGCAGCAATAAATTTGATCCTCAAAGAAATGGAATACAAGTAATTTTAAAGAATCTCTTTTTAGTGCACGATATATTAAGTGAAAAAGCAAAACAAAAAAAAAGGCGGTAAAATATTCAATAGCACCGGCATGGAAATTTCATGATTATCATGTGATGTGCATGCGCTTTTCCACTGCTCAAAGCATGGGTGTTAATCAAGGGGGGCGAAAGGGGGGCGAAAGGGAGACACATCCACCTAAAAAAAACTTTTAAGGGTGGGTGATACAATAGGGTATGCCCCCCCCCCCCCCCCCCCCGCACCCAAAAAATAGTAAGCCAAGGACCTTTTTTTTCTTTGTCTACAAATTTGGGTGGTTTGTCAAAAAAAAAAATTAAGCCGAGGACCTTTTTTTAGAGCGCCCCCCAAAAAAATATGAAAGAGATTGACACTCCTGGCTCATTCAAAGAGCATGCTGTAGCCAGGAAAAGAAAAGCCGAACAGAAATAGTCACATGGCAATGGGTAGTGTAATGAGACCTTTTCTCACCTTATCGTGATACCTGATTTGCTGCCGAATATAAGCTATATAGATGCCATTCAATGTGAACGTGAACTTCCCCAAAATTTTGTTTATGATTTCCGGGATTAGTGGTGGTGAACCACCAAACCGAAAGAAGTGCACCAAACATGGCACTTCTCAAACCAAACCAAACCGAATCGTCTAAAATAACTAGATGAGTCAGAGTTACAATGCACAAAATGAGTTGGTCATTTACTGCAAAACGTGAGTGGTCTATTGACACAAGGATACGTTTCCATTCAGATTTCAGAATACTCTATTCAAGTTTAGGGTTTACATGTACGTTAGTTAGAGTTGGGGCCAGGATTAAAAATCAGGATTTTGGTAATGTTCGATAATGAACAGAGAGCGAGCGGATTGTGTGTTGTGCCGTCATTTTGAAGTTCGGCCATTATTGTAACAGGTACATGTACATGTGACTTCAATGGAAAAGGTCAAATACATAGTGGAAAAAAAGAGAGAGAAAGACAGGAAGAGAGGAAGAGAGAAATAGAGAGAGAGAAAGAAAGAAAGCCAGCCTCTTGGTATGAAGGTCTGGTTCATTTTCACAGTTGATTGACATTCAAAATAACCTCTGGCTTTTCACTGACAAAGGAAAATATTGGTTGATTGCACAATATGATTGCATT
>CM057170.1:8597695-8641218 GCA_029962745.1 Echinometra lucunter | reverse complement strand
TCACTTTTTTCCAAGAAAAGTATTAAGGTCAAGGTCTTTTCTGGTACATTTTATAGAGTGTTCGTCATGCACAAGTGCAAGTAGACCACAGTTGTGTGGCAGTTTCTTCCTTTCATACAGTTCATATTAGTGTGATACAGCACCTACAATTTTCTAGAGCATGAATGGTTTTTTGAAAGACAGCAAACTAAAGGCACACATTGAGGAATGAATGAAACTATTCATAATCCTATTTAAGTATAGGATGAATGTGCAAAATTGCACTTTACATACTGTATATGATGCTAATTATGCAGTCTCCATACCACGCGTAGTAACCATTCACCGCACACTAAATCCAACACTTTCATACTTTCTTACATGTGCTTATTCAAGAACAATTAAATATGCAGCCACAAGACACATTTCACCTGAATCCAATACAAGAGAGAGTGATTCCTACCAGTATACAATTTTCTTTCATTTTCTTTTTTGACAGTCAAATTATGCTTTGATTATAGGGTCATCATAAGGTCAAAGTGTCTATGCACGAAGCTGTACAGATCGTCATAAGCAGTTCTGAGGCATGTGGTATACATATGTGCAGTTCTAATGCATACATGTATATGTGACAGACACACAAGCGGAAATGCATCTTGGCCAAATGCCAAAACTATGGCGCAATGACGCACGATCACAATTTTCTAAAATTTGGTCACACACACACAGAGCAGACATCCACTTTCATCCCCATCTCGCATAATGTACATGTATGATGATACCTTTCCTCGTCATATGCGCATAATAATTTTTCAAAATATGAACTACTCAATTCAAATAATTGTTCAAATCTCTATAGCTTAAAATACTTTAGATCTATTTAATAGACAAGAAATATTAAAGGTTTATCAGGGGCATTGTGTATTTTCCTTTCTACGAAACAGTATTCAGCAAGATAATGCCATTTTTAATTCACCTAAACTGTCTGTGCAGTTCTCATCTATGATTGTTTGCAAATTTATTTCATTCGCATTCTAAAAAGAATTGACTTACCATATTGTCATCTTATTTCAACACAAGACTATGCCTTCCATAAATGGCAAGTATTTAAAGCATAATGTACACTACTCACACTAAAAAATAGGGATCTTTCTTTTCAATTTTGCACAGTACACATGCACATTCAGAACTTTCACGTGGCAATCAGCTACAAATCGAGTTATACATGTAACAGTCCAAAAGGCGAAAGCACGCTCAACACGTGAACTCAGCATGCGCCGCTGGCATGGAAGCTGTAAACTTGGCAGTCTCCCTAACTGGAAGAGAAATATATTCCTACTAATAACTGAATTTTATGCATCCAGTATGAATACGTCATTCATGGATTATATGAACCTTGCCAACAAAATGTACAGAGTACATGCCGATCTGAAGTCTACCAAACATTTATTTTTAAAGTAGCCAGATACATGTAGTTGTCCCACTCCTAAAACTTATATTTGGGGAGAAAACTCATGTATATGAATCGCATATTCCACCTTTAACCCATCGACTACTAGAAACACATGGTTCCTTTATTAAACTCAGTAGTAAGTGGCTTCATTTAAAAGAGTAGTTGAGGTTCGGTCGTCACACGTGGAAAGAAGGGCAAGTGTCTAGCCATACCTTTCAATAACGAAATAGTGTTCCCAACCATACAACAAAGAAAAGGGATCTAGATAGACATTCAAGAGATCGTTCTCAGAGGTTATTCATGGAAACATTAGTGCAGACATCAATAACCCTTAATGTACCAGAGATTGCGAACAGAAGTAACAAAATGATCTCTCACGGATCAAAGTTTTATCAAATTCTCTTTTTATGTGTGCATCACAATACCTTAAACAAAAACAGATTATAGTAAACAAATTTATCACGTACTGAGAGGCTCTAGTTGAAATTATGGATTCCAAGGTGGCAGGAATAGCACTATTTTCTGAGGGGCATAGTCCTGAAGAAAATAGTGCTATGTCACCGAGGAATCCATAATTTCACTAGTGGCTCGAAACAGTGCATAATATATTTGTTTTATATCCTTCCAACGAATCTTGAAAAAAAAATAATGTTTTCACTGGACACAATTTATACAGTGGTCTATGAGGCCGATACAAATAGCACTTTTTACACGCTACCGATGAAAAACCAGCGATCGATCGCACATCTGTGACGACCTATGGTGACGACATTCATGGCATAGCGCACAATGCCATAAATGACGTTACAGCATAACACATTATTCTTCACCCGTGTTTTGTTTTCAACATTATCAACATCATAGCAATGTTATGTTAGGTCACATGATGCTATTTAGACCAACCAATTAACAGGATTTCATTAATAAGTGATAAAATAATTAACTACTGTTCAACTTATTAAGCTAGGTTAAGATTATTTCTAATTTTTCACCTGTATGCATCCTCTGAATTTCTTAAAGAATTAAAGCCTAATTACATTTAATTAGAATAAAATGTGTCTAAACATGAAATGCTAACTAACAGTAGTACTTGCAACATACAGTATTGATGTCACCCAATTCGTGACAGAGGGCCCTTTCCCAAGAAGATTTTCCCTCAGTTATGTTTCTTCACATCTCATCTGCGCATCTTGGCTGGTATTGTGACGTCATCACAACAGCAGTGTAATCACCGCGCAGGTAAAAAAATGGAGTTGGGGGCGATTCTGCCACGCTTTGCAAAATTTGCACAGATCGCCATGGATCGTCATGGTCGCCATGATCACCTTTCTAGTGAGATGGGGCCTTAGGTTATATTACTATTGTAGTTCCATGCTTTTTCAAGGAAAATTAACACTAAAATCCTTAAATTGGCAACGAGATGGAAAGTGCAACATGACTGTTTTCCATCTAATTTGGCAACTCTTCAACTTCTAAACACACTTTCTGTCAATTCATATTTATTTCAGATATATGACTTTTCATGAGAGCAATGCAGCAATATAAGAAAAAGACTGATACTGCCAATTCGAAGAAGAAAAAGTGATCAAATAATGCTTCAAATAATTCCCGTCAGGAATGGGTTGAATGTTAAAAGACAATATACAGACGGCTCCAGCAGATGTAGGCTGGGGCACGGCTAGAAGCAGCTGAACCCCACCACCAGATGTTATCAAAACTTCATTCTTTATTCCCAAGCGACGAAAATTTTATTCCCATACAAACAAGAATTATCACCCGTCTGATCTATTCAGTCAATTTTCAAACTGTTTGTGATTTATGCACTGTTACGATTGCATCAGGTATTATGTCATATGAACTTGAACAAAAGGGTGGAATTTTGAAATATACGAAAAGGACAAAGAAAGCGGTAGTGTGGTCACAAGTCCTGAACCCTTTTGGTCTACTGAAATCTGCTGGCCCTTAGGCTATATTAGCAACAAAGAGAAATAGCAATATATACACATCAATCCCCTACATGTATGTGCCACTAACAAAAGTTGTTATGTCATTGAAAAGTCTGCACAGGGCAGACATTCGACAGAGCTCATAGATCTACAAAGGTTGTAGGTTCCAATCCAGGGCAGGCAGGCACCTGAAGAATGCATTATGTGTTAGCATTCCCCTTGCCTGTTAATAGAAGCAGGCTATGTTAGATTGGAAAACACTTCATACCTCTGATACGATAATAAATGGAGACCTGGTACGTGTAGAGGATAGTCACCACCTTTGCACGTTAAGAACCCACTGCACTATACGAAAAAGAGTTGGGAGAAACCCCGGTGTAGTGGCACACCTGCACATCCCAACCATTCATATTGAGAAGGATCAGAGTGATTAATTTTGATTTTCTCATCCCAGGTGTAGGTGACACCAAATACTTAATAATAATATCTGGCATAAGACACATTCCAGTGGCGGATCCAGGGAAGCGAATCAGCGGCAGCCCCCTCTTCCGGCAGAGCTGAGGACCTTTATTCTTTTCTTTCCTTGCTTGCCAGTGAATTTTTGGGTAAAATTTTTCAAGTGCCTGCGCAGACTTTGGCCTCCCCTTTTGAAAAATCCTGGACCCGCCGCTACATTCAGTACTAGACTCAGAAATTGACGTCCTGTATTTTAGCAGTATTGGCACCTTCAAAACACTAAATTTAAAATGCATTTTAAATTACCAGTTTTTAACAACAACAAAAAAAAAATTTTAAATGCCCTGTAGACTTGTTTCGGTAGCAAAACGAAAATTTGGATCAAACTAAGGCGGCTTATCTTAATGTCGCTGTGCAAAAGAACACGTCCGGAACACAAAATGGAAAATTGATGAAAATCAAATTTTTCAAACAATCACTGATAATTTCATGGGTACCATGTAGACCTTGTAAACTGATATACGATCTTCTTGTGGTATAATCTTTGCTAAAATTTTATTCCAGTATGTCAAAATAGACCTTTAATTTTTGCATTTTTGTATTTTGCCTTCCGGACGCATTCTTTCGCACAAGGACATATAGATAAAACGCCTAATTTCTAGTCTCAACTGTCCGCCTGCCTTAAAAGATATGTGTTAGATCATGCGATATTCCATTCATGTGTGTGAAAATCTGAAAGAAATGGATCATAATGGCTACACACTGCCCTACACTAGGACCCCTGCACCCCAACTGCTCCCTGCAAAACAACCACAGCACTTTGTTGTCGCATGAACAGAATCTCCCACTGGTTTTAGGTTGTGTTTATATCGCTGGCCCACGATCAAAAATATTTTTCACCTTTCATTTGCTTAGTATTCAAGAGGAAAAGAAAAAACGTCACAGTATCTTAGTTTTGCTAGTATCGTGCCACTGCCCAGCTAAAAGCAAAGAAATCTGATGAATAATTTTTGACTGCTCACAAAATCCTTACATAACCTTTACCATGTATTCACTTTTTAACATGTTTGATGTATATACGTGTATTACTTCTGGTTTTTTTTAAATTTCATTTTGGTATATACATGGCTCCATAGTACAGTATTAAAGTTTACACGAAAATCTTTCTCCATCCTCTCTTAGCTTATAGGACTGGCAAAACACAAAGTCGACAGCCCAAGAGACCAACTTATACATGCAGGGCCTTCTGTCATTTTTCCTACAACTGCAGTCTCTATCTGTTTTACAATTTCTGCCAGTGGTACAGGTGCTGTAGTTGGGTAAATTACAATTTACAGCATGGCACAATTTCTTCTGTATTTGCTTGCCTAACAAAGCTATATGCACCATTTTGTAACCTACTGAAACCAAGTTGGCCAAACTCTGTAATAAAGGGCTCTGGCCCCAGGCTAGACGCTCCCTTTCTTTGGCAAAATATTAATATTCAAGTACATTTCCAACTATTGACTCAAATGCAGCTGTTTGAATTGTGCCGCAAAAATTATCTGAAGCTGCCCCCCCCCCCCCCCCCCCCCCGTCCTCTAAAGGCTTGTTCAGATATGAGGCAACAGACCCCAGCAACAAATCCTGCAACATTTTTAGTGTTTAGAAATGGTGCAACAAACCACTTCTGTTATGGATGTGTATCAATGTGTCAACTCTCAAATACAAGGCGTTTGCGATGTTGTGTCTCGCCCACTTGTGAAAATAACTAGAAATATCGCGATCTGTGATGGCACACAACAGAACTGTATCGAAAGCTCATTGTGAAATAACTGGGATGGAATAACATTTGATAAAATATGAGAAGGGTTTTTTATGAAATGGTACTGCATTTTCACGTGCATGTACTTTCCCTGCTTCTACTCTCATCCCTCTGATATGAGTAACATTGTATGATTGATATTTTACATGTGTGGAGTTGAAAAGTGTTTGTGGTTGTAGTGTAGCTGAGGGCTGCAGATGATGTAGTGTGATAATGAGCTTATAATTTAGAGAAAAGAAATACGAGAACAGTTATGTTTTGTTAAGAAGAAGGGTTAGTGAGTAAAATCTTTTATGGTATATTGAATACTGCCACAGGAAAAAAAAAAAGCATGCATAAAATTGAAGAGAACAGAAAACTGATCCCTCAGCCACTTTGCACTGAGTATTTATGTATAGTTTTAATATTCTTTCAAGTGCAAAATGTTGCCTGGCACCCGCAAGATAGACGCGGATAACCTGTCAGGGGTAAAGCGTCACCTATGATTATCAGTTGAGCAATCAGATTCAACACTGGACAAGAAATGACAGAGGAAAAGCAAATTCAAGAATTTGAAAACATCTGTAACATATGACCTCCACTGACCTTTCACCTTATCATGTGAAGTCCAACAGAATGATAACATGCACTTCCCCTTAGTGATCTGCAACCCAAGTTTGACTGAAAAGTGTGACACGGTTGCAAAGTTTTGTGTCATAAGAGAGTCTTGCACGTAAACTTTAACCGTTCAACGTTTGACCTGTAATGACCTTTGACCTGACCATGTGACCTCTGACTGGACCATAACATGCAGGTCCCCTTAGTGCATCTACAACCCAAGTTTGATAGATAAGTGTCACAGGGTTGCAGAGTTTTGTGTCATAAGAGAGTCTTGCACGTAAACTTTAATGTTTGACCTGAAATGACCTTTGACCTTACCATGTGACCTAAGACTGGACCATAACATGCAGGTCCCCTTAGTGCATCGACAACCCAAGTTTGATAGATAAGTGTCACACGGTTGCAGAGTTTTGAGTCATAAGAGAGTCTTGCACTTAAACTTCAACGTTTGACCTGAAATGACCTTTGACCTTACCATGTGACCTCTGACTGGACCATAACATGCAGGTCCCCTCAGTGCATCTACAACCCAAGTTTGGTTGAAAAGTGAGGCACGGTTGCAAAGTTATGTGTGATGAGAGAGTCTTGCACGTCAACTTTAACATTTGACCTGAAATGACCTTTGACCTTACCATGTGACCTCTGACTGGACAATAAGATGCAGGTCCCCTTAGTGCATCTACAACCCAAGTTTGATTGAACAGTGTCACACAGTTGCAGAGTTTTGTGTCATAAGAGAGTCTTGCACGTAAATTTTAACGTTTGACCTAAAATGACCTTTGACCTTACCATGTGACCTCTGACTAGAGCATAACATGCAGGTCCGCTTAGGGCATCTACAACCCAAGTTTGGTTGAAAAGTGAGTCACGGTTGCAGAGTTTTGTGTCATAAGAGAGTCTTGCACGTAAACTTTAACGTTTGACCTGAAATGACCTTTGACCTTACCATGTGACCTCTGACTGGACCATAACATGCAGGTCCCCTTAGTGCATCTACAACCCAAGTTTGGTTGAAAAGTAAGTCACGGTTGCCAAGTTATCTTTCATAACGTTTGTGACGGACGGACGACGGACGGACGACGGACGGACGACATTTGGATCCCTTAGTCTCGCCTTCACCTCCGGTGGGCGAGACAAAAAGAGAGTTTTGTCAAAATTTGCGCAGACAAACTCATGACAACATATGTATTTTGCGCTAACTTTTTTAAGAATTTGAGTGGTCCAAAGCATTCTGCCACCAGGTGACAAAAAAAAAGTCACCTGCCTCAGCAACATTTTTAGTCACCTCATACCTAGCCTTTAGCCAAGGCACTTGGTGCTGTTATTTCCCTAAACGCGCCTGAATGCATAGACTAATCGCACGACAACTGTGATCCGTGGCCGGAGGTTCGTCAGCACCAAGGCCTTTACTAACCTGAATGATTGTTGCACTTTATTTCTTTTGTTCTGTATTATATTTCCGCTACCGAATCGGTAGATAATTAGATGCAAAGTAGCTTACCGAGAAAGCCGCCCAAACCGCCCGTTCGAATCCGATACACCAATCAGAGTAGACAATTCGAGAGAATATATGAATATTTATTATTCACGTGCCTAACGTACGACGTGTTGTACAATAACAATCGACCAGCTGATCGCGTGAACCACTATGCATAGGTTGAAATGAAAAAGGAGAGAGCAAAATTTTACAATAGATCTACTTATTTATCAAAATAGTGAATACAGCTAGTCATCAAATTTTTTACTTTCTTTAATAAATCTATTTTTATTGAAAATTGAACTAAATATTCATTATTTAGTACATTTGAATATCTATCGTAATTTAATGAACGAATCCATGTAACACACCGTGGTTAAAAACAGTTACGATTGGTCACGATCGTCGCTAGCTGCTGTATAATGTAAGAACCTCATGCATATGCATGACTCCGCAAGTTAGCAAAAGCCTCGCCGCTGACGCGGCTCGATCAACTGATCACTGTCATAAATGCACACTGTTTAGTCTCTTTTTCAAACCCTGCTTGGCAGACAAGCAGCGTGCGAGGCCTTGCCCAAAGGCTACCTCATACCTTAAATGACTTGTACACTAAAAATGTTACAGGGATTTGTTACAGGGACTTGTCTCATATCTGAACAAGCCTTCAGGGTTAACCCACAATGCAGAGTAAATTTTTCCATAGTTTATTTCATACGTAGTAGCTGTACACTATGAACATGGCGGACAAAGAAAGCGGTTAAAATAAACAACCTCTCATTCTACCCTTCACAATGGTTCTAGTAGTCAAAAGAACATCCCTTCACAGCTATTATGTTTAATCATGTAGTTCCAGGTGAATATGCATGTGACACCTGTTCCACATATTTAGACAGGAGCAGTGAAGGGATGTTCTTTTGACTACCAGAACCATTGTGAAGGGTAGAATGAGGGGTGGTTTATTTTGTCCGCTTTCTTTGTCCGTCGTGTTCATAGTGTGTAGGCATTATTTATTGTTAGGTAATTGGTACACTTAACATGTATAGTAGGCCTGGCACGAGTAGTGATTTTACTACTCGAGGCGAGTAGATAAAAATACTCGCGTTTTTTCGAGTACTCGAGTAGTAAATTGCTGTCAAATTACCGCTAATTTGCATCATAAATTACGGCCAATTCAAAGTTTGAAGTCTTTGGATTTGGGCTCCGATCGTCGCGAGTGGCAATGTCCACCACAGAATGCAATGAGTGGGACTGATTAAAAATTTCGTACATCTCAAAAGGCCATTCTTACCGATTTTACGTCCATATCAATGAAAAAATATTGTATATCCACACTCAATAATTATTTTAAAACGGAATAATTACCGTAATTTTTCTAGGAAAAATACCATAAGCAAACCATTCTTGGTAAATTTGTTTGGTATTCCATCGCCAACGCCAAACCATCTTGTTGACAATGATAATAGCCTTTTGTCAAGAGGTGTAAATAATTACTTGGATTGTGCTGTCAGCTCGAAAATAAAAGCAATCACTTGTTTCTAAAATAGTTCAAGCGATTTTTATTGAAATTGACTGATGATACAAGAATAATTAGTTCGCCATGATCATGATTACGAATGATCTCAGTGATAATATTTTATAAATCAAAACAATTAAAGCCTTTATCATAAGCGAGGTATTTTATGTGTGAATTTAATGGAAGTTGTGCATGCGGTCGCATTGTGAATAAAATTTTGTGGGTTTTTTTCTGTCGACCAAAATCATGAGAGTAAAATCAGAACTGAAATCAATTATTTTGTTTAATAATCAATTCACATCGGACCAAAATAATTTATCTGTACCCCCCCCCTTCCCTGTTTGATTGTCATTTTTATCTTGTGTTTGACTTTGATGCGTGGCTTTGTGTTACTCAGCTTGCGTCTTTAGAGTTTCGCCTATTATTTTCGAAAATGAAGAAGCAATGATTTAATTACCACAATGAAGTATGGCAATTCGATTTACTTTATTATGATTGATCATAAAATAAAAATTACGTTTTGATCATGCTTACGGTAGGAAATAATCACAGCAGGGTCATTCTCTGCTGTATTGAAAGCTATCAATTATTTGTGTCATCTACATGCCCCGATCTACATGCAGATATTTTTTTTATGAATAGTTGCCTAGATACGCAGGTGCGATCATGCACTGGAATGTTATGCAAGTTTTGGCCTGCTCGTATCGAATAAATGCAATAGCCTCATTTAAAACAGAAGTTAGAAAATTAGGTTATCGAGAGTTGAGACCTGTATCGCAATGAAAGTTCTTTGGAAATTATGATGGAATATTAATTTTTGGTAATTATGCTGAAGTGATTATCTCTGCCCCCACCCTTTCTTGATCATTTTTGTCATTTCATATCACGTTGTGCGTTCCAATTCGGTCTTGTATGGTGTGTGGTTTGCCTGTGTGTACCGCAACCGGCGGTAGTTAGGCCTACTGTTGCGTCTTTTGGTATGAACCTGATCGATGTTCATTGATACGCCATCATGAAGAATCAATTCTTTGACAGTTTACAATTGCAAAATTGTAGTTTCTAACAGCAATGTCGCCGATAAACATCGCTAATGAATGGCAAAAATGAAGAATTTTGTGCAAAACTGTTAACAGAAAAAGTGAGAAGAGAGTGTTCTACTCGCGAGTGGGCGAGTAATGAAGCGAGTAACGAGTAAAAAAAAGTACCCGTCCATCATGCGAGTAGCTCGAGCAGTAAAAAATGCCTACTCGCAAGGCGAGTTTTCAAACAGCACTCGAGTCTAAGCGAGTAGTCGAGTACTCGTGCCAGGCCTGATGTATAGCAAGGGAATTCTTCACCTTCACGGAGCAGTGCTTTAAAAATGTTTTCGACATTGAATGTACTTTCAGGATAATTCTTTGTGTAAGAAATTCACTTCTCGGTTTTCATGCTTGTCTAATTGTTTGCGAAATTGTTATGAAGAGATTGGAACATGTATCATGCACCATCAACCCTACACAAAACAGTTATTTCTGTATTACATTCCAGTCCACACAAATATCTTGCAAAAGGACAATTAACCCGTGAAAGCCCTGGGGGGGAAATGTCTCATTGAGGCCTGTACATCATTTGCGTAAATCACTTTCTGAAAAGCACCCTAAACGGGGATTAAAGTAGGATGGAAGCAGGAGTGATTTTAATACCCTAAACACAGAAATAATGTATTACATCATCAATTTTTATACCCTTAACAGGGATTTTATGCAAGGATTGCATCATAATTTCCTAATTAAATAACATTTTCCCGGATTTTCCTGATTTTGATACCCTTTTTTCTGATTTTTCCTGTTTTTGATACCCTTAAATGGATCCCCAGGTTCCCCGCCCAGTGCTGAAAAACGCCCCTTTTTCTACGTTTTTGTTTACGCGGATGATGTACAGGCTTCAATGAGACATATCCTCCCGGGGTATAAGCACAATTTGATTTCGGTATAACACACATTTTCCATAGACCCTAGCCTGATTTATCTGTTCATTGTGATAAGAATCATGTGGGGGACAAATGTAGAACCTTTTATATATTTTTGGTATGCCCTAAAGAAAAGTTTTTCATCAAATTTCTTTGAGTTGAGGTGATAAATAACAAGATCCTCATGAAAGGAAGATGCTGTGAAGTTTTTTTCCTTCCTCAAGATGAATATCAAACTAACGAGAGGCAAAAATATTTTTTATACCTTTCCCGAAACTTACACATTAAAGGTCGGTCCCAGACGTATATTGTCCCAGATATACGTCTGTAAAAACAAACACACACATTTTGTGAATCACGACAACATCATTGTGAACTAAGCACAGGTAAAAATATACACATAAATATAATGGTTTACATGTACATGTTTCTGTGTCCCTGATTGTTGTGCTTTGAAAACACGCTCCAATCAGCTGGACAAGGCCTTCAATTTGTATACGTAGGTACTGGCAGTTTGGACTTGGCTGGGAGAATTACTAAGTTGAACTTACATGTATGTAACAGCAATAGTGCAGGGATAAGATAATGACATTGGTTCTAGATTAATTTGAAAATGTATCCCTACAAACTAGGGCTATCTCTTTTCGAACATTGTAAAATATTATGCCATTACTTCCAGAAACCCGACATGCAGTTCAATGGGTTATACTGCTTCGGTAAATGATTTTCTCTCTACTGTCAACAGATGGCAGTCTTTGGTATTCTCGTACAGAGCCCTTTGTTACAGAGTTTGGCCAACCTGGTTCCAGTTGGTAACAACAGGGTCCAATTTCTTTTGTATTATGCTTGCCTAAAAAAGCAATATGCGCCATGTTGTGCCCTACTGGAGCCGAATTGGCCTAATTCTGTAATAAAGGGCTCTGTTCTAGTATGGAGTGTGATCAGTTCGTCACGGACAGACATTTTCAAATAATCCCAAATTTAAAGGCCTGTAAAAATTAAGTGACAAGGTATCATGGATTACTTTATGGTTTATCATGAAGGGTGTCGCTAAGTGTTCTGGGAAGTACATGAGTTTGGTTGTCATGGTTTCTCATTCATACGCAAATCAAAGAAAGGTTCAGTGTCACGGACGGACAGGATAGGAATAAGGTGTGTGACCTTCTAGTACTCTTTTGCTATTTCTATCCAAGTAAATTGACCTTGTCAAATATTTTCAAAAGTACAAAAGTTAGTCATATAAAGTGGCTTCCCTATCATCCATTTAGCACTTGGAATCAAATCGGTGATTTTGTAGGAGATGTCAAAATGGTGTGTCACGGACGGACATTTTGGTTAAAAAGTGCAATTTTTAACAACACCCCTGCTGAAAATGGTTTGGTCCAGAGAAGTCCCCATCTTAGAACTTTCTAAGGAACCATATACAAACAATTTGAGATACAAATAAAGTTGGATAGAGTCTCTCAACATATAGATACCATGAGAGTCACGGTCGGACAAAATGTTGCCCTAAAGTGATCAAATTTTATGGGAACAAAGAGGTGATTGCATACTGAATATCCAAGATATTCGTTAATCCAGGACATCTTGTAAGGGAGGAAGCACATAATCTCATTTTAACCCTAAAAGGGTTCCTATATCCAATGGGTTAAGAAGACTAATACTTAGGGACAGGAATGTGGGCAGAATTCCTCTCTTCTCTTCAAACTTCTTTTCTCCTCTCACTTTTTCCATTTTTTTTGTCTTTACATTTCGATGTCTCCTCCATTTTTTTTTTCTCCTTACTGTATTTTTTTTCCTCCTGTATTGTCTTTTTTTCTCCTGTATTGTATTTTTTCTCCTTTACTTTATTTTTTTCTACATAACTGTATTTTTTTCCTCTCTCTTACCTGGGGTAGCAGGCATGCCCTCCCTCCCAATAGCTACCCCAGGGTTGGTTAGGATTAGGGCATGTCCAAGCTAATGAATTGTAGTGTGGAAATGTCAACACACACTGACAAAGAAATATCATTTCACTTGATAATTTGTCCTCTCCAAAATCTAGGGGGCTTTTAGTTTGATGCCAGATTCAGATCATTTTTTTTATTTGGTTGATAATATTTGGGACAAAATAGCTCGGACTTGCCCACTAACAAATTATCTACAAATATTACCATTTTCCATGGAAGCAAGAAGAGAGAGTGGGTCGTAGTTCACATCTCTCCCTGGTCCTCTATGTTCAGCTCTGGTAGAGTCATCAGACAACAACGGCAGGGGAATAGAAAGGTCGGTTTCTGCACTTTGAGTTGGTTGCATCGGGTCAGAAGTTTTAGCTCCCTGTACATCAGCTGCCGGTGATGACTGGCCCTGATTGTTATCCATTTTTCTTTTCTTCAAGGGAACTTGGTCAGAGTTGACTGTCTCTTTAGCTACCTGTAAGAATGCAGGTGCATACAAAGACAATACACTAGTATCATGGTGAATAACTCTCAAAATATAAAAGTATGGGTACGTTTTATACCATTCCCAAAGACACTGTTTAGAAATTATCAGGAATAGCTTATTCTGCACTTTGTTGTTTTAATTCATATGAAACCAGGTGTATGAATTCTTCCTTTGTTTTTTCAAGAATCAACACAAAAATTTGCAAAATAATAAAATCATGTCCATATTTTGCATGGATTTTACATCAATAACTGTTAGTTTAGATCCTGTAACTGCATTTCAAAGGGTGGACCGAATTTACAGAAATCGTAAAATCAAAATGATTTTAGACTGGACACATACAGGTTTTGATTAAATTTTTTTCATACCGATCAAACTGTTAAGAATGCATGTTACAAATATTTCCAATTGTATAGCAAATAATCCAGCAAAAGTTACTCTGGTCTATTTTATACACTAACCAAACACCAAATGTGACCCCTGGACCAAACAATTTACCTAACTCTAGTTATAACCACCTACTGCAACCCTACCTCAAAGCCTATACCTCTGACAAAATAAAACCTGGAGAAATTGAAGCCAAATCATATGTCAGGTCCCCACTTTCCCTATTACCAGATAAATGATAACAAGTAAACAAATAAATAACAATAATAATGTTTTGATTACCCAGGGTAGCCTTTTCAGTACTATGTACTGTTCTCCCAGAAGGCCCTGCAATCATATCCCTACCCCGGGTTTAGCACAACAACCAAAGTGCTCAGTGCATTCAAGAAATAAATCCTTCTAGGTACCCACTTACTACACCTGGGTCGAGTGTGGCAAATGTGGATGAATGTCTTGCCAAAGGACATTAGTGTTGTGGCAGGGATCCACATTATCTTCTCTACTGACATACTTACCTGGCTTCCAGTTCCCTGTTCATTTAACTGAGCCATCATCTGTTTACGTCTTAACCTCCCCCGGCCTTTGGTACCTCGGTGGGTTTTTCTCATTTTTCTGCAGAAAGAGAAAGAACAACATGTTATCTATCATTACAATATTCAGATGCAAATGACTTCAAAATCATCATACATATTCTTATTTTTCTGATAAATGTGACCATGTATAGGTGGCAGACAGCATGAAGCTACACTCGGAAACCATTTAGCTTCACAAAGTCATCAGGAATTGATGATAGCTTATCTGTTAGATTTTAATGCTGGTAAAAGCATACATCACACACAATAATTACCTCAAGCCAAAACGACTTTCTGTATGCAGGGCTCCACACAACTTTTTTGCTAGGGGTCTAGATTGAAATTCTGGGCTTCACATTTTTCTGCTTTCCCCCTTTCTAATATACTGATATGTTATCAATACATACTGACCTTTTTAACATAATTGGAATTTAGACATAATCATGACAATGCTTTCATTATAAAATTAGAAAAAAAATACATGAAAAAGAAGAAGGAAAAAAAAAAAGGAAAAGAAAAAGGAAAAAGGAAATGCTATTTGTATAAAGTATGCATGCAATATGAGGCAATAAGTGCTTTTTTTCAATACTTTGATTCCTATTTCCACTGTATCCTAATCTCATACACATATTATATCATATTTCTATGATATTTTTTTTTCTTAATTTAAATTTTTTTGTTATACACTGAAAATATTGTTATGTTCTGGTATATTTTGTTATATTCTGTTATATTTTGTGAATATCTTGGTTTACTCTCTTACGTAAAATCTGTAAAATCTATAAAATTTTCTTGCATTCGGTGACAAATTGAGAATAATCCAATATGTATGGATTGAAATCAATAAAATATGAAACTTGAAACTTGAAACTTGCATTGAGCCCTATGTTAATTTTTCAATTTGGGGGGTCCAGACCTAAGTTTGGGGGGCCCATGTGTCCCGGCACCTGTTAGTGACAAGCCCTGCTGTATGTGAGACCATTCTTTCATAGTCAAAGTCTGCTGACTACAAGGCACAGGGTTCAAATCCCTGCCACGGCACAAATGTCCTTTGGCAAGACATTAATTTACATTTACAGTATTTGCCACACTTGACCCAGGTGTATTCATTGGGTATCTGGTAGAAATGGTTCCTTTCATGCACCGAGTACTATGGTTGCTAGAGCTAAAGCCAGAGCAATAACTGCCAAAGTCCTTAGGAAGCGCATAGAGATGTTATATCATAGTGTGATATGCGCTATACAAGAATAGCCTATTATTGTTATTACTGTTATCATATTCTCTATATAGACCCCACTTAACCAACTGTGCATGGAATTCTCTCATTCTCACAGACTTGATACAGGGAAGAGCAGGTTCCAGTAGGCATTCATGTAGGTTTAACATATCAACTGTCAAGCAGCATATGTTAACTCATGGGACTGTACATAACAAGGTTGGTGGTTCGAGTCCCACTGTGACGCACCAATTCTTTTGGCACAACATTAATCTACAATTGCCACTTTCTACCCAGGTGTAGTAAGTGGGTACCCAGTATGAAGAATTTCCTTGAAATGCTAGAGCCCCTTAATGGTTGCCTTACTAAAGCTGGGTTAATAACAGTAGAGCGCCAGGAGCGTCAATTCTGACAGACATGAGCGCCATACAAGAACCCACTATTATATCATTATTTAATTTTTCACTTACAATGCATTTCAAATGGTTTCAATTCCGAACTATTCCGATTATAATAGTATTAACCGATTTAAAGGTGTTGCAATACAGGTCTTTATTACACACTGAAAAAAACAGCATTGTGACATTTTGACCATCATCAGCAATAATACTACTGAAATGGTGATATGCTGTCATCCCAACTAATACTTTTTGGTCAGTTCTAATCACCTCCAAAATGGCAAGTAAAGGCCTGATGCGTTTCCTGTGCAGGCACTACCTTGCTTCATCTGCTCAGCTAGCCTGCTACATACCTTTCACATCTAGCATGGGTGAAGCAATGTTTTTTTTAGTCACTTACCCAAACTGTTTGGTTTCGAGGACATTACCCTGCCTCACTCTCTGTTCCATCGTCTCACCTTTTTTGGCAATGTTTTCAGCCGTTGGATAGTTTCTGGGAGTCAAGCAACAAGATAAGAAAATCTGAGTTCAGGGGTTAAAACTTCACATCAGTGCTCTAAATCAATATGACAACATGCAAGCTCTTTTACGATTCATTCACGAATTCAGCGGCAAACCCCCACAGAAAACACTAGCATTTTTTTTTTTAACCACAGTACATTAATATGATGAGATACGCATTAATGGATCAATAATGGTTCGCGCTCAATTAAAAGAAGGTTATACCATAAGTTGCACAGATGAACTCGTGACAATGTACTTTGCGAAACAAAATTACAATCCATATGCTACAGTGAGGAATTAAAACTGCATTGTTTGATCAAAATAATTCAAAGTTTTAGATATAATACAAAATTTAAATATAACTGAATAAACTGCATTTAAATGCAATAAAACTGTATGGTAGTGGAAAAATGATAATGAAACTGAAGACTTGAAAGCAAAAATATCCATTCCTGGTAGGTAAGTTTATAATACAACACAAATTCCCTTCTTAAACCAAACCATACACTCTCTTTAAGAGCTCAGAAAGGTCTTTCATTGGGCAATCCAGAAAAGGATGATGTCTCATATGTCCTTTTTTCTTCTGTTTTTTTGTGTTTTACTCTTTGATTTTGTTTGGTTTCTGTTTTACCTTTTCTCATTTTGTTTGTTTCCTATTGCTTTTATTTTTCAGAGCAAAATTTGTTTGGGCAACTATGTGGAAATCATACAAGCCTGATGTAGGCAAAGTGTGACACATTTCCCATTAAAACACTGGAAGTTCCTGCTTTAGCCACACCCACTTTTTTCTTTCATTCCTCCACTTCTGTATTTCCTCAGGCGTGTCCAGCCATCTAATTTTCTTGGATCCAGGCCCATGGTGAAGCTTGTAGTGCATCTTAACCACCTTGGGATGTGCCACAAACCTGCAATCCTTCTCCTTGCACTATAAAAAAAAAACAGAGAAAATTCAGGAGAAATATTTCATACCTTCAGAGTTCCATGTAATACCTTCAAATTTTGCATGATTAAACCTTACTCTGGGGGCAGTTACACCAAGCTTAATGTGACAAAGATGGAAACAGTGATGAACACTAAAATTCATGTAGATACACATGGATCAGCCAAAAAAATATATGGAATTTTAACAGGTGCCACAGGTAGCTTATCAAAAGTTACATCCATCGGTTTTATAGTCTTCTCTGCGTCCGGGTATTCACATTGGCTTTCCCGATCCCCCATTATTTTGTCTACAGAGGGACGGTCGGATTAGAAGGGATTAGTGGAACAAAAGACGCTGAGCAGGAAAGCCGCATATGCTGTGGTCAAATTGAGCTCTAACTTATAAGGAGCTTTACAGAGACCTTTGAATTTAAATACAGACTCCAGCTAAAAAAAAATCCTACCACAGGGCAAAGGTTGGGGTTGCATTTAGGATTATGGGTAGACTTAGGTTTAAGGTTCAGGTTAAGAATAGTCTTCAATGCTTCTACCATCAAACTTCATGTTGCGAACATTTTCACATACTGACCCATATCTAATGTTGTTATAATCTATGTCATACATTCAAAATTTGAAGCCAGCCAATAGTTACACAATATCATCTGGAATAATCTCTGAATCCATCTGAATAGAATAACTGCTATCAAATATCTATTATGGCTGAATGTGCTAAGTTTCATATCATCTGTCTAAAAAAAAACCTGTTCTTTACTTTGTATTTAGGAAAAAAGAAATTATTGTCTTGTTAAACCCTATGACTACTGGAACTGGGTGACCCATGTATTAAGTCTATGGGAATGAGAGAATTCAGTAGACAGTTGGTTAATATATCTCATCATTCATCTACTGAAAACTATTTTGAAAAAAAAAGAAGATATATTAGGAATCATTATCATGAATACTTTAACTTGCCATTAATCATGGCACTGATTGAACAAAACATATACCAGTTCTTAAAACAGGCTTAACTTAGCCCACCACACACTATACGATCCAACTATGACCCGATTTTCAAACAAATGGCATTTTGCATTGAATATGAAAGTTTAAACAAGTAAAATATTATCTTATATGAAGTTCGGAATAATGACAGGAATACTAAAATAAAAATTTTGGTTAACTGCAAGCCTTTTAGTTGGAGTAATGGCCAAATTGGCATCAAATCATAGCAGATCGCAAGATTGCTACATGTATATGTACATGTATGTTCGTCACTACGATTAAAAATCAAGTTCGCTTTTATTCCTACAGGGAGGCTTGCAATGGCCCATAATTTTGATTTTAATAGTCATAAGACTATTCAGAAATTTGATCATTAAGATTTTACATGTTTGAATGCTCATATCAAATGCTACAACAAATTTTTCTAAAATCGGTCGCAGACCGATCACATATTGTGCGGTGGTCTTCAGAACCACGTATCAAAAACATAAGAATGAAATCATTTTGACTTTAACCTGTAACACAGTACAACCTCTGGCACACTACATATGTACCTTAACATGTTCTGCTATATGACTCTTGAGCTGTTCGTCTGACTGGAAACCTCTGTCGCAGACATCACAGTAATGGGAGTAGTTAATTTCCTTTGGTTCTATGGCTTTCTTGTTTTTCTTTTTCCAGTCTTTTTGCTGTTGAAATACAAAGGGACAAGTTACATGTACATCCAAAGACCATGATAAAGAGTAAGCCACTAATATTGGTTAGTATCTAGGTCAGGATGATTGATACCATGGCGCTTACTTAAGAAAAGTTCTAATCCTCTTTGTTAAACACTGAACACACATGTAATAACTAATATGCAGGGCTCGAGGACAAAGGGCCCAATAAAAAGGCAATAAACTTAGATCCAGACCCAAAAATCAAGCAATTATCAGTAAATACACAGCCCAGAATTCTGTACTCACAGGATTGCCTGAATAATTCTCTGAGCAAGTCTGAATTTTTAATGCCATTCAGTTTCAAAGGAGCAAGACTGCCATATCAAAATATTAAAATGTACTGAAATTTAGAGGCTTCTAGGCCTGCATTCAGAAGCTTCCATCATGTCCATTAAAAACTGTACAATACTTGCAATGTAAATGTACATGATGTCAGATCAACAAGTGTCACTGCACTTAGACTAGTGTGTATCCTCTTGTGGATACACACACATGTGTAGCTGTATACACTGTCTAATATGAAAAGGGGATTTAGTTACAAGTTTTCAAAGTGCTGAATAAAAATCATAAGTCATTCATCAATGATATTGATAATGATCAAAATTGTTTCACCTGACCTGTCCAACAAATTTTCCACTACTTCCAGGTTTCCTGTTGAAATTACAATGACTATTTTCAACATGAAAATTGTTGTAATCGTTTGGCTTGTTCGGGGGCCTGTTAAACATTTCATGTCCTAATCCTCCACCACTTAACTGCGACTGTGGTGGCCCGTGTCCATGTACCGGGAACCTATCCCGTCTGCCCCCCATTCCGCCCCGATAGGGTGGTCTCGGTCCCCGATGGAAGAATCGATCTGGCGGCATTCCGCGTCCATGTGGCCCATGAAATCTAGCTCCTTCAGGATGAAAATTTGAAAAATGCTGAGGTCCTGGAAATCCTCTAGGCCTATGTATGAATTGTCCACCTGGTTGCAGTGGCCGAAAATTGGGGCCATGAAATTGATGTGCAGGAAATCTCGGCATTGTTGACAAAGTTTCCTCGTGCAGAAAACGTGATCTAAAATCTCGCTGAACTTACCTTTCACTTTCCTGCTGCGCGCGCTATGGTGCACCAGAAGATGAAAAAAAAAACAAAAAAACATTGGATCAAGCTCGACTTTACACAGGTTTAGTACATTTAATAGTATTTATTAGTATTCCTTTTTTATTTATATGTTTATCTGTTTAATTGTTCTTTTTTTATTCACTTATCCAAATACTTGACAAGATTATCTCAACTGTTCAATCATTATGGACTCTCCAAGTGCAAACCCAAATAAATTTGGTCCCCAAAAGACAAAAGTAATTATACAATCCATGTGTGCAAATTAAAGCTACATCTTCAAAAACTCTTCAAATTAAAATCCCTCTTGAAATATTTAGTAGGAACACTAAGATTTACCAGTGGCGTAGACAGGTTCTTACACCTGGGGGGGGGGGGATGATTTGCTGTTCACGAGAAATCGAGGATCAATTTTGTATACAGATACACACACACACGCACACGCACCCGCACGCACACAAACACAAACACACATACATACACCCGAATGCACAGCACCGGCGTAAATCCACTTCGAGGAGTGGGGGAGGGGATGATCGACTTTTTTGCAGATTTTTTTTTTTCTGTCGAACTCACACTTAAGTATAAACACACGCCCTCACCCACCTGGACAGACCCCCTTACACACATTTTAATTTTTATCTTGCGAGCGAGCGAGCCAAAAATTACCACTTTTCTGGTTTTCAATCGCATTTTCAAATAGAAATTTTATAATATGATGAGCGAGCGAGCCAAAAATAACCACTCTTCTGGTTTTCCATCACATTTTCAAACAAAAACTCAAAAACTCTAAAACATGATGAGCGAGCCAAGCGAACAAGCCAAAATAAGCGCTTTTCTGGCTTTAAAAATCGCATTTTCAAATAGAAATTCTAATTATGATGGTTGTTTATGACAGATTATTAAAAATTTTATTGACGATTAATTCAAATATCATTTCTTCCTTAAAAAGTGGTGGGGGATATTTGTACACGCCATCCCCCCTCTCAAAAAAGTGGGGGATATATCCCCCCATCCCCCCGGGATTTACGCCAATGATGCACTGACATAAATAGAAGATATACGCACCGTGACAAACGAATATAGAATATGGACTGACGCACATTATTGCATATTTGCATCACGCTATTTATCTTTTTTTTTTAATTTTGTTGTTACATGCACCACTTCAGAAAAACTGACAGCGCTGAAATTACCCAAAAGTAATATAAATAACTACATAAATCAGAATAATAATCGATATAGTTATGATAGTAATCGTCATTTCAGTCACATTAACGATGATGATGATGATGATGATGATGATGATGATGATGATGATGATAACTATTATCATTATCATAGGCATAATAATAATAATACATTACTAATTATTATTATTATTATTATTATTATTATTATTATTATTATTATTATTATTATTATTTTTATTGTTGTTGTTGTTGTTGTTGTTATAATGATAATAATTATCATTATCATTATTGCTGTTCCTATCATTTCTAAACATGTTAATTCAGTTTAATTGTAAGCAAACATCCTTCCCTAAAACCTGGGGGGGTGATTGTACATGTCATCCCCCCACCTTGTGAGGTGGGGGGATGCATACCCCTCATCCCACCCCCCCCCCCCCCGCTGTCTACGCCCCTGAGCCCCCAATCAAGAATTTTGAAAATTCTTTGTTGGTCCATCAAATTGAAAATGTTTAAAGATAGGCACATGCAGTATGTATATGGTAAACTTTTGTCAGAAAGAAATTCCCTGATTTATGTCATTGTAAGATATTATGTAACCATGTTTAAACTTTACACAAGTGGGGAAAAAAAAGATTTAGTAACTCCTACAGGTCAAGTGGAAGAAAATAAATGTTTCTTTGAATTGAATTAAAAACTGAACTGTTCATAAGCTCAATCATCTTTTCTCACTGAGATAATAAAAAAAGAGGAAGACAAATTGTGATCTGCCGCTGGTTGGTATTCCAGGGTTGGTATTTGGCTTCACCCTCTACATTTTGGAGCCAGGAGAGCCAGATGGTCGGGATGGCCGGTGAGCACCGGCGTAAATCCACTTTGAGGAGTGGGGGGGGGGGGGGATGATTGACTTTTTTGCCGATTTTTTTTTCTGTCGAACTCACACTTAAGTATAAACACACACCCTCACCCACCCGCACAGACCCCTTACACACGTTTTAATTTTCATTTTGCGCGCTCACTCGCAATCCAAAAAATAACCACTTTTCTGGTTTTTGATCACACTTTCAAATAGAAATTCTAAAATATCATGACGAGCGAGCCATGCAAGCGAGCCAAAAAATAACCTCTTTTGTGTTTTTTATTTGCATTTTTCTAAAATATGACGAGCGAGCGAAGCAAGCGAGCCAAAAAAGTAACCACTTTTTTTGTTTTCAATTGCATTTTCAAATAGAAATTCTAAATGGTTGTTTATGACAGATTATTAAAAGTTTTACTAACTGATTAATTCGAATATCATTTCTTCCCTAAAAAGTGGGGGGATATTTGTACACGCCATCCCCCCCCCCCCCGGGATTTACGCCAATGCCGGGGAGGTTGGTTGGTTGGTTGATTGGTTGGTTGGTTGGTTTTTTAGTTGAGAGGCGCTTATCGCTTCTAAATTAGAATATTTGGGGAATGGGCAGTCAGAATACGCTAGCGGCTACTGCCTACATTATTTCCCCCAAACCCATAAACAAGTTTTAGCCATTGGTCAAATCACACCCCTTTGGAGTGTTTTACCCTCGTTCTTTTGATCAAGAATAGCCCTGACGGTAAACAAGTTTAAACCCTTCGAAAAAAAAAATCCCCAGAAACAAATGCATTTAATAAACTCAACGAACATACATTTCCTGCTTACTTTTAGTCTTTGTATGCATCGCATGGGTCACTCTTCATAATCCTTCACTATTTTTTTTCTTTTCTTCTTTTTTTTTTGTATAAATAAAGCACAGGTTTATTTGGCTTCCCCCCCCCCCCCCCGTGATTGGGCAGGCTGCAAGAGAAAAAAAAACTGGAACTGGCTTTGATATAATTGATTGGACGTACGGTTGACTGTTGGCAATCAAGGTATAAGCCTGCCCCCCCCCTCACAAACACAGGCACGTAGCCAGGGAGCGATGGGGCGGTCCCCCCCCCCCCCCAAAAAAAAAAAAAAAAAAAAAAAACGCAAAAAGAAAAAGAAAAAAGAAGAAGCGTGAGCAAGAAAAGAAACAGGTAAGAGAACGTAAGAAGAGCGGGAGCAGACAAGGAACAATGACAAAGAAACGTCGGAGCTTCGATCCGCGCTTTGCGCGGGAGGGGGAACCTCCCCTCCCTGCACCTCCCCCCCCCCCCCTAGGGAGTGCGCTTGACGCGCTCAGTAAGTGATTCGCACGATTCGCGCGCTCACTACCGCCCCCTCTCCCCCCCCCCAAAAAAAAAAAAAAAAAAAAAAAAAAATTCCCAGCACCCCACTGCACAGACACACTTGGAGCTGGCGGGTTATAGGGTTATAACCCCGGGGTTATAGGACTAGAACAGGACTAGAACTTATGGGCTATAAAGGGAATAAAATAACATGAAATCATAGCCCTTGAAAAAAGTTGCTGGATATTTTGCTTTGCAACCAACCCGCCCAGTGCAGCCTGTGTGATTGTGTTGTTGTCGCTGTTGTTGTTGAATTCAGTTTTTACTGACGTGTATCAATCAAATATGATTATTTACATCTGGGACCGACCTTTAACGTCACCATCCGAAAGACGTGGCAAATGTAGATTCATATCTTGCCAAAGGACATTAGTGTCGCGGCGGACCCTGTGGTTCAAAGTCCGGAGACTTATCCACTGAGCCACAACCCCCACAACACCTCTACTTGTGTCAAGCCCGGTGTCAAATTTATTGGTCCGATGATCTAAACTTTAAGCCAATCAGAAGCTTTGGATATATGCCGACAGTTGATTCACGCGCACCGAAATCGCATGCATGCATATGGCTACGGTGCAAATAGACGATTATTTCAGTTTCACAGCTGATCGGGGAGCATCTCAAGACAAGTTGAAAGTCGAGTCTACGCCATAAATCCCGCATAAATCATGGCGTCTAAAACTATGCCTATGGATATGATTGTTGTTGACGGAGGTCTTAGCACAGAATTAATAAGACTTGGTTTCCCAGTTGATCTCGTAAGTCTTTATTTTTCTTTTTACTCTCAGTTTGCTTGGCTTTGGGAATTATTTCATTTGACCCACCTGCTACGGAGTAGACTCTACAGTGCTAGCTCTCTGACCCCGTCGTTAGCTCCTCAGCCGGCCTCCGGGCTGCACGCACAGGCGAGGATAAGATGTCCTCAACAAGTGTCCTCTCGGATACCTCGCTCTCTGTGGTTGAACCTGCCTGAACCACGCCTTGCCATATCAACTTGAAATTGTATTAGTCTGAACACTACTCTTCGTCCCTATCCCCAAGCTCCCCACCCCCCAAGATAATTATAAAAAGAAATGATTAATCTAGATCTAGATCTAGTAAATAAAATGAAATAAAACAAGACATTTGAATTCGTCACTGGGGACGAATTAGTGTCAACATCTTTTTGAAAAGAAATGTTACTCTGAGAAAAAAAATCATCCTAGCTACAAAATACTCGAAGATGAACAAAAATCAAGCCTGAACGACGGAGCTGTTGCTCAAAGAAGAAAGAAATGTAAAATCAAGATATGAGAAAAACTCTGGTCCTGTATAGGATAGATCTACACATGAAAAATGAAAAAATTGACACACCTCAAATCATTGCTCAACTAAATTAAGATGCTGTTATCAGAATGAAAAATCAATATCGTTTTTTTTTTGGTAGAAAATTGGCTCAGCTATGATATATCAAAATCCTGGCTAAAATTGGCCAACAATAAGCGAGATTACCACATTTAAATGCAGAATATATAACGTGATAAATTTTAAATCAATATTTTGAGTGAAGTGCCAATATAACGACGTCATAGCATCGACAACATAAATTTCTGTCATGGATCCATATCTACAACTCATAACCTTTCAGAATATGTAATAAAAATTGAAGGTTTCCACCCATTCTGAAGAGCTATGGCGGATTCTAAAAAGGCTTGATTTTTCACATTTTCATGTTATTTGCCCAATTGACGCGCGCATGGATTTTGAACTTTGGCACGCTCGTGCGACATTATGTAAGTTGAAATCGATTCTAAATTGATGAAAATGGTAAAAAAAGTAGCAGGAGTGTAAATCAAGTGAAAAAACAGCTTTTTTACATATTCTATTGGCTGCATGCAGACGCGCGCAGATTTTTGAAATGCTTAAAATGGCCTGAAACATGTGCAAAATGAATTTGAGACGATTCTGAGCAATTTTAATTTTTGCATGCACACCAACGTGCGGACTTATGTGCACGGGCGCGTCTAGGTATCTGGAATTAATTGGATTTAAGTTAACTTTAAATAATCATGCCAAAGTTGAATGAGAAATGACCATGCGTTATGAAGATATGACCTTAAGATGATTTTCACAAAATGGCGCCTGGATGACGTCATGATGACCTGATGAAGAAGAAAATAATTGGAAAAAATATTGATACGACTGATAACTGACCAAAATTTCATACAATTTGAACCAGCCAATTCTGAGATCTTGACTGCATAAAAAAGTGGGTGGAAGCCAATAAAAATAAAGAAAATTCTGATGAAATTAAGAGGTGATTTGTCATAGATGACAGACCACCTAATAATGAATAAAATCGATCATGCCCCACTTTTTTAACAGTAACACTTTTACTAACAATGTCAGTGGTGCTGGTACAGTGGTAGATCCTGATCCTGTTGCTTCAGTCATGACTTCAATGTTGATCATCTTAAAGGCATTGGTTAACATTGTTATAATTTTTTAAAAACACATTTAGCTACTTGAAAATGGGATAAACATAAGGGGTATAGTGTAAAAATACTGGTCTGAAAGTTTCAAAGTATAATATTCACAGGAAGTATTTTTAAATATTACAATTAGAAATGTGAACCAATGTTTGAAAAATATATCGAGTCGGTTGCACAGACTAGACATAAGGAGTGCGCATGCGCACATGGCTCACTGGACCGTACTGTGTTTATTGGCGTATCACACGGAGGGAGGCAGATAACTGTATTTTTTAACTCGAGCAAAAGACAGTCCTCTTGTCTCTTGTCTCTGAGACCAAAAATAATAAAATCGCGGTTTGCATCTTAATAACAGTTTTTCATTCCAAATTATGGTTAGTTTCAGGGGTTTTTAGTACAAATACAGGTACTCATACACATATTTCATCTCAGTTTGAGAATTTTTGAAATCGGCTGCTCGCAAAGACTTAGCCATTGCCTTTAAACTTAAAATAATTTTCATTTTCTCAGGATCCCCTGTGGACTTCAACATATCTTCTGAGAGAGCACAGTGCCCTGAAGAAAGCACATTTTAGGTATTTTGCCTTTTTCAATGCAAATTTAGATCTCTTCTAGATCTAACATTAGATCTAGGGCCTACCTGAAAGGAGAAGTCCAGACAATTTCATTAAAATTACACTATAAAGCTTAAAATTCAAGCTGACAGATAATGCTACTTTCATTTATCAAAGTGATTTCTGTGATTTTTAAATACCGAATAAGTGTTCGTTTTTTTACTCCGAATAATTGAATTTCCCACCGAAACCCAAATATGGTCATTGGTCACGTGACGTAGGCAATGCATTTGCACTGCGCATGCGCACTTATTCTCTGCACATTCTCTATGCAAAATGCCGAGATGTCTAGCTTTTGGGTGTACAAATCACACCAGTTCTGTTCCTAAGAGAAGTTTTTTGCAATCCCAAATCCCCTGACGGACAGGGAGAGGTGTGCCCGATGGATTAATGATATTAGAGCGGACAAATTCGACATCAAAACTTATTAATTTTCGTAGTAAATGAAAGTGTGCGAAGACCACTTCAAGCCAGGATGTTGGCAGGTGGCAGTGGATAGGGTGTGGGCGTTCAGAAAGTGATGGGCTACGAGCCCACGAAAAATTGTAAGGTCTTCCCGTCGATTGAAATGGTCAGATTTAACAGTCTTTACAAATTCTGAGGCTAACCAGCAGGCACAAGAAGCATAATAAAATCAGAAATGATATGACTGTAGATCTACTAAAATTCAGAAGAAAAAAAAAGGAACTACGGCGCAATATGAATATGAGATGGTGAAACAAACAATGTGTACCTCTACTGTACTGCAGTGATTCACTCTCGTGCTATGCACACACTATACTATCACTCAAAGCTAGCTATCACTGCACTCGCATCATCATCATATGCATGCATGATCTCTATGCGGTGCATCTGCTACGTCACTGGGCCAGGGTGCGAACTGTATTGTGGATGAAAATGGGCTCGTACTAGAACTACTGTTTATAAAAGTTAATTGTTGATTACTCTGTGATCCTAAGGTATGTTGTGTAAAGGAAGACATTTTCTAGCCGCTGGATTTTTTCTCTTTTTGATCCATGCTTACAGAAATCGCCTAGACTTCTCCTTTAAAATTTAAATTCTTTGTCCAGGATATGATTCAGTCAATGAAACATTTCTCTTGGCTTTATTAGAAGAATGCTCAAATGAGTTGCTTATAATTGTATGTTTGTCAAAACTCAAATTTAAGCAATCATAGAAAGTTAGAAACAAATTGTATTTTTCCTTAATTCTATTTGTATAGTGAGCAGAATAGTGATTTTCAAGAACAAATTTTTTGTTTGTTATTTTTTTTAAATATATTATAGTTTTCTGGAACATGGTGCAGATGTAATCTTGACAGCAACATACCAGGTGAATAAATTTCTGTCTGTTAAATATGAACACCAAGTATTTAAAAATGATCACTGAAAAAAAAAGAATAGAATGGTTGAATATTGCACAAGTTTAGAAAATTAATATTACTATTATTTTTTTTTTTATATTATGTAAATAAATTATTGTATGAATCTTATTCACTTTTGGTCTTGGATGTTTTAAATGTAAAACTCCTTTAAATTCTATTGAGAGGCTATTTTTGTATGTAAACTCGGAATATGATTTTTTATTTACAGATTTGAACATTAAAATATAGTCACACTTTTTTTCTGAATAGAACATCAAGCCATCACATGAATATTATTATTTTATAAGGAAGAAAAAAACTTTTTAAAATTAATTTCTCTGTGTGTGCATTTGTCCCTAACAGTGAAAAATCATGTGGTTTCATGTACAGTAACAGACATGGAATAGGTAGCTTTTTATTTGGCATGCTCTGTGGGTTTGTTTTAAACTGTTTCTGCAGGCAAGTTCAGAACTGTTTGAAAAGGAAGCAGGGATAGGAGCCGAGGAATTCATCAGGTTGATTCATACAGCATGTGACATCACAAGGCAGGCAGTGGACGAATTCTGGGAGAAACATTCTCAATGTGGTAAGTGTCTTACTGAAGGAAGGAGAAAATTTACTGTAATTTACTTGGAACTTGAAATTGAACTTGGAAGTTGTTATCCAATGAAAATACACATGTAACCGAAATACAGGAAGTGAATGCAACAAAAAGTTAAAGAGTACAAGGTACCAGAAAATGGTGAGAATACTCATCGAGACTGGTTCCTCAAAACATTGAAATACATTTTATAAGCAGATTTTTTCATATAAAAGTATAATGCTACATTTGAAGCAAATTTATAAAGACATAAGTGGATAATGGTCGTTATCAAATGCCTTGTTTAATCAGATACTCAAAATCTAATAATTTGTTATCAGTCATTCACTATGGTAAATGAAACTCCATTAGTGTCTTTATAAAGCATGATGTGGATGGCTTTAAAAAGAGGGTTGTGTTGATGATAAATGTTAAAATGTATTTATTTGAAATTGTTGCTTTCCTAAATCCTGATATTCAGGAGAATAGGTTGTCATTATCATAAAATCATTTAGCATTGTATCCATCTGGCTGTCAAGAGACAATCTGGTGTGACCCAATATCTGTAAAATCTTCTTGTTCTCTCACTTTTGTTCTCACGATCCATGAAGGAAGAAGGAAACCTCTCATAGCTGGATCAGTAGGACCTTATGGAGCTTGCCTACATGATTTCTCAGAATATCATGGGAAATATGTGGATAATATGACAATAGAGGTAAGCCATATCCACACTTAAGGCTTGTTCACATATGGGCAGTTCCATGCATTACGGACATTACACTTTTGCAACTTCAAAAGGTCATTAAGATAAAACCACTTTTTTATTCAGAACTCATATGATGGAATCATGCACGAAACATTCTTGATTATGAATAGTGAAAGTTTCAGTCCATTTCAGTACAGCATGTGGTTGTTATGGCATGTTATGTTTCGTTACGAACATTACATTTCTCGTCCAACAAATGTAATGTCTGTAACGAAAACATAACATGCCATAACTATCACAGAATGTGCTGAAATGGACTGAAACTTTCACTGCTAATGATCAAAGATTTTTTGGTGTGATTGCATCTTATAAGTTCCGCAGAATAAAGTGGTTTTATCTTCATGACCTTTTGAAGTTGCAAAAATTGTCTAAAATGTAATGTCCGTAACGCTGGAACTGCCCATATGAAGCCACAAACACCTGTAGTAAACCCATGCAAGAATGGTATATGAGGGGGCATTGAAAAAAGCATCTTTTTAGCCTCCAGGTGGCAAAGAGGTGTGAACCAATCAAATTCTTAAAAAGTAAGTGCAAATAAAACATCTCAAGTTGGTCTGCGTGACTTTTAACAAAACTCTCTTTTATTAGAGCATGAATTATTCTTGACACCTCATAAAATGCACATCTCATAATCATAAGTGGTGCAGTGAAAAAAAATACTGGGGTTGCTGCTTGATATCTGAATGAAGAAAAAAATAAAAAGATAAACCTCAGAATAACATCAGGGATATTTGGATAACATGACAGGTAGGCTTTCTGTTAGACTTCTAAGAATACCATTGGAAGTATGTGAACATGGTGATAGAGTTAGGTACTGTTATATATTACAGAGAATGTTAGCTCAGAATTTCTTTTTCACATTGGCATTTCTATATCTGTAGGTAACCAAGGTATTTCAGCAAAATACTTAACTGAAATAGCTTTCTGTGAGTGAATAAGACAGGAAGCAGAGGAGCTACAGTTAAAGAGTTATTTTTTCGTCAGTTATGTGCTCTAAATCTTAAGATATTAATGCTTAAATGTATTTTTCATTTTGATCCATGTGTATAATCTGCTAAGTGCCAGGAGGGCATTAACTCATTTTGTCAACTCATATGAAACAAGAAAAATTCAGACTCGTAGCAAATGATATGTTGTGCTTCACCAATTTAAGAGGTTAGAATTTCTTTGATAACTGTCAACATTCCAGAGCAATGAAGCGAAAATGATGAAAAGTTCAAATTGCTCTCTGTTTTATTTTTTTCTGATATGCATTGTTTATTGTTTTTTTTGTAATCTTAAATAAAATCTTGGTACAGAAATTGATTGTCGCTTATTTTATATGTATGTTAGACATGTATATGCCAACGTCATTTGTATTTTATTATATGATCCGTCATACTGTTAGAGTTGATGTTATGTTATGCAGTATTGTGAAATGCAGTGGATCAATAAAGCACAAATTACAAAAAAGTTCAAAATTAATGATGATAATGATCAGTTTCTTTAACCTGTTGTGTCTCTAAGGAACTGATGCAATGGCACAGACCGCGTATCAAAGCTCTTGTCGATGCCAATGTTGATCTGTTAGCTCTAGAAACCATTCCATCCATCAAAGAAGCTGAAGCTTTACTTGCCGTTCTACAAGAGTTTCCTACCATGAAGGCATGGATGACTTTCTACTGCAAGGTAGGTGACAATGTGCTACATATGTGCTACATATTCATTTTTCTTTTTACTTTTCTTTCACCCCCCCTTCTAAAAAAGTACCATGTTTACCATGGTAATTTGAAGAAATCAATTCATGGAAATTATGGAACTTTCATGGTTTTGATGGTTATTTTTGTCTCGCCTGCGTAGCAAGAGCGAGATATATGCGCCCCTTTTCCGACAGCAGCGGTGGCAGCGGAGGCATCAACATTTTCAGAAATACTCTCATTCCAAAAGTTTCATGAAACTTTTACACAAGGCTTATCAAGTATCAAAGATCATGTGGGAGGAATTTCAGGTCACAAAGTCAAGGTCAAAGGTCATTTGAGGTCAATAAACTTAAATTATGTTGCAAAAACTTAACTGCAAGGTTAAGTTTTTTATTTTTCCCCCTCATTTCAAAAGTTTTGGTTCAATTTTCATGAAACTTGTAGACAAGGCTTATCAAGTATCAAAGATCATGTGGGAGGAATTTCAGGTCGCAAAGTCAAGGTCAAAGGTCATTTGAGGTAGTGTTGCTATCTTGAATTAAAATCCCAGCCTGGAACCTTCCCGGCAACTTTTCAGTTTTCCTAACGGGATCCCGGTTCGTCCCGGTTCCCGAAACAAATCTACGCTGGATGAATGAATAGATCTAGATCTACAAATAATCATTGGGTTGTCTTTACCGGTACTTACATTTCCTGCTGCAATAACGTAAGCAACATCACTGCTACATGTATGTGCAAACAAAGTTATGTTTGTGATTTGTATTTAACCCATTCGTGACAGAGGTCTACATTTTGTGGTTTGGCCTAATAACTTTTGATGCAAAGCCCTGAAAATCATACCAAATAGATGAGCAGAAAGAGCAAAAAATTTTACGCAAACTGTTCCCATTTTGGCTGCCTCTATATTTGTTGTTTGATGCTGAAAATTTTTTAAAGGAAAATAAGCATTAAAATCCTTAAATTGGCAATGTGATAGAGAGTTTAAATCACTCTTTTCTCCTGCAAATTGGCAACTTTTTGACCTCTTATACTTTTTGTCAATTTATTTTTATTTCAGATACATGATGTTTTATAAGAAAAATGTAGCAATGAAATAAAAATGTTGATGTTGCCAATTTGAAGAATAAAAGCTGATCAAATTAGGCTTCAAATAATTCCTGTCCACGAATGGGTTAACGCGCACTTGATTCGTTTGTTTGTTATCAAACCATTGTAAACATTCATTCGAACAGAACAGAGCGAACAAGTCGCCCCTGCAGCACACACCCTGCAAATTAACTAACGTAATGGCTCGCTCGAGCTCGCGATCGCCCGCCAACACAAAAATATGTACGTACCGCAAAAGCACCATGAGTAGCACTTTCGAAGCCAATTTGAAGATCAAGAATCGCCCATAGAGATTACCTCATGAATCACTGATGTCCTTTCGGTACATGTACTTCAATGTGCAGCAAATGTATACACTCTTCAAATTGAGAATTCAAAAAATGAGCGATACCTTCAGCATGTATAAAAGAATGGTTCCGCGAGAGAAAATGCTGTATTTGTCTATGGGATTTCGTCTATGCAACTTTTCACTGATAACTGAAATAAGCAACAACTTCATAGTACCGTAACATTCACTGGTGTCTTCAGCTATGTGTAGAAAGCGAACACGACTACGGCGCAGCGAATCATTGCGCAATACAATCGCAGTGAAAGCCAAAATAGATCTATGCATTAGCTCTCCCGTATTTTGTAAGTGCAATTACTAAAGTTTACAACATAAATCATTAATATCTTCTTCTTTTTTTTTCTGCCGGGATACAGTCTCAGTCGATTGATACTGGAATTGTCTCGGGCCTCAGACCGCCGGGATTTGATCCCGATCCCGGACTGGCTGACAACACTAATTTGAGGTCAATAAACTTAAATTATATTGCAAAAACTGAACCGCAAGGTTAAGTGTTGTTATTTTTCCCCCTCAATAGAATTTGTTCAATTTTCATGAAACTGGTACACAAGGCTTATCAAGAATCAAAAATCATGTGGAAGGAACTTTAGGTCACAAAAACAAAGTCAAAGGTCATATGAGGTCAGTAAACTTAAATCATGTTTCAAAAACTTCCCCCTCATTTAAAAATTGTTTGTTCAATTTTCATGAAACTGGTACACACGGCTTATCAAGTATCAAAGATCATGTGGACCGAATTTCAGGTCACTAAGTCAAGGTCAAAGGTCATCTGAGGTCAATTGATTAAAATTATGTTTCGAAAACTTAACCTTAAGGTTAAGTTTTTTATTTTCACCTTCATTTCAAAAGTATTTGTTCAAATTCCATAAAATTTGCCTACAAGGATCATCAAGTATCAGGAATAAAGTGGGACAATTTTAGTTCACAAAGTTGAGGTGAAAGGTCTAATTTCATGAAAATATTATCAGAAGATCAAATTTAATATTTTTTAAGGATCTGCATACTGTATTCTTTACACCTCGGAATAGTATTACTAGATAGATGACGCAATAACAAGTGCATTATTATTACTATTATTTTTATTATTACATTCTGGCCACTTTAATACCCACCTCTTGATACATGTATGTGACTAGTTAAGAATGCTGCCATTAAAATTTGCGCGATGAAGGCGAGACCGCCAAGGGCGTTCCACTTGTTTAAAAAATACCTCCCCCCCCCCCTTTGTCTTTGTATCAGTCATTGTGAGTTGGTGCAGTAGTCAGAACTCTAATTCTTGTGGACACCTATTAGAACTGATTCAAGCGTTTTAGATGGTTATGTTAACTCGCTGTGTGTTTCGTTGGCAACAGTGGACACCCGTGGACATGTTTCATTCGCATTTTTGCACAACTATGTATTTCCCTATTGAAAGCCCTATGCCCCGTAACAAGCATGGATTGTTTGTGTAATGTATGCTTATACCTGTAGTTATACAGGTATTCAATTTTAAAATCAGTGATGAGGGAGATTTATTGCCACCATCTTTATGATAAACAATTGAGAAAAAAATCAATACACCCTCCTGGGATAGCATATTATACCCGAAAGTCCGGTTTATTGTTGTGAGCAATGAGTCGCAGCACCTTTTGTGAAAAAAAAGCATATTTCACAAAGGCTCTGCCACTGGGGTAAGGTCCATATTTGCTCCCTTTTTCTTTTTCCCTTTTGTATGGGCTTTCTTGATGGATTATCGTGATTTTGGTATCACTACTGACATTAAAAAGCGTATTCAATTATCTGTGCATATAAAGATGTATAAAACACCTACTGATACAGGAACCACCCCAAAAGTTTTTGTTGGAAAGACTAGAGTAATGTGTGTAGGAAAACGAGTATTATACAGACAAAGCACACTAGAATATAAAATGAATTATATATGATAAGAAAGCCTGTAAAAAAAACTGTACAAGTTTGCTACACAACATTTTCCTACATAATGCTCAGGTGAAAAGTTATAGCCCTCTAAATAACAGAGTGTCTGTGAATCCAGAGTAGAGACTGCTGCTGAAATAATGCAACGCACGGGGTTTACAGGTCAACACACGAAGAGCTAATTGTCGGTTCACCGGCATATGATATCTGATTGATATATATGTCTGCGAAAAACCCCATTAGACACATGCATTTTTTGTTTTATTTTTTATTGTGTAAGCCCTGTAAATTCACCCCTCATAATCTTGGTACTTAATATAAGCTTCTCTTTTAGTGCAAAGGAATTGGATTGCTGGTAATTTCCTCTCACTAGAAAGCAAGTTCACAATTAATTGGACTGCCACATTGTGTGGAGCATATATACTACATACACTCGGACAAAAGTCAGCTTTGGCGGAGCAGTCTTTGGTCATTAGTTGACGAAAGCCGAGAAAGCCGACAAAATATTTTACATTGCATTGGAAAGCAGTGTCAGTGTCAGTGTCGGATACAGAAATTTTCAGGGGGGGGGGTCGACTGGCTTTTTCAGGTGTCTGTTTTGCCTGAAAAATTTGCTGACAAGCAAAGAAGGAAAAAAGAAAAGAAAAGAAAAAGAAAAGGAAAAGAAAAGGTCCTCAGCATATTTATGTGTCTATTTTGACCCCAAAATTATCAGATAAGCAAAAAACAAAAAAACAAAAAAGGGTCCTTGGCTTCAAGGGAGGGGGGGGCAATCAATTCCCACCTCTCCCCCTGATCTGCCACTGAGTATCTTAATTATTCCGTTATCTTCTTTCTCCACAGGACACATCCCACACAGGTCATGGAGAAAGCTTTGCCGAGGCAGTAACCGTAGCCAGCGCATGCCCCCAGATAATGGGGGTCGGAACCAACTGTGTACCTGCAGAAAACATCACAGCTTTATTACAGAGTGCCTCAACATCTAGACATGGAAAACCGTTTGTAGTTTATCCCAATGCACCAGGAGAACAGTGGATAGATGATAGGTGATTTACATGACTAATTTTTTTCTCTCTCATTTGTTGTGACTTTTTTAGAGCCAAAAGAAGGCTTTATTGCATTTGAATGGAATTAGCAAACTAGTATTTGTTGATAGCATGGAATTTTCAAAAACATAGATATCTCTATTCAAACATGTTACAGAGTGAATAATATGGCATATCATGTTTTAAAACACAAGGGTAGGGGAAATGCACAGGACTAGATAATTATCATGTTGAATGCTATGCCCGAGATAACTTAGGTTGGGGTCTATGGAAAATGGGTGTTATACCAAAATGGAATTGTGCCCAACAAGTTAAGATGTACAAGAATCAGTATTAAATTTTTAAGTAGACAGTAATATTTCCTAGTGAAAGGCCATGCAGTTATATGAATTTGTATTAAATGAATTTATTTACATTATTTTAGGTTACAATAGCACTAGTGGTAAGGGGAGTTAAAATTTGATACAGTTTAGGACAAAACTGTTATGCTGTTCTGTTTCCTTTCTTTCAAAACTAGGTAATGTATTTAATAATCATAATAGTTTCTTTTATAGCACTATGTCCAATTTAAGACTGATCAAAGCGCTTAGCAGAAACAAAATAAACAATCCATGAAACAAAGTACAACATAAGGAAATTAAACTTACTGTGAATATGATTCAGTTAACTACAACAAGAATAGATATATTTTTAAGATACTTCTTTAAAGTGATTACACAATGGTTAAATCAAATTTGATATATGATCAAGAATAGAATTCTAAGAACAATAGCATTAAAGATTTGATGATTTTCAATAAAAATCAATGCATTTTGGCAAATTATTTGTAATTAGTCAACGGTTGACCTAAAAATTTGAGTATGAGGTATGACGTAGATGTGGTTACCCATCTTCTTGCTGTTGTGGCGCGTACTAAACTGTACAATATGTAATATACCTTGCGCGCATTTTGCTAGAATTGCGCGACAAGGTAACCACAATGACATCATTCTGGGTACCCAATTGAAACTGGGACACAGCTGAGGGGCCAAATATAGGCTGAAATCTTACCATAATATTGGTTTTTCTTGGCAACACAACTTTTTTAAAACTTTAGGCAGGTGATTTTCTGCTAATAAAATCATGCTCTTTTTAAATGAAGGAACATTGTTTCAGCATTGGGTACCCCCTTTAAGTAAATATGAGTTTCGAAATTTATTCATCTAAGCTTCAGTACTGTCTCAGCCTGTACTAATGATAGTTGTTTGGGTTTTTTTTTTCTTCTATTTGATAATCTCATTGTACAGTGTGTGTGGAATGACTAGGGCTTCTGAGATAGATGACCTCATACCAACATGGATAGAGGCTGGAGCTACTTACATTGGGGGCTGCTGTGGAAACAGTGCCTTAGACATCAAACACATAGCAAGTCTTCTTACCCACTAGTTCAAAAAAGTTGAAAAGGCCTCGCTTGGTGATTGTATGTATTCTTCCCATTGTTGAACATATTTATTCTGCTGACTTTGGTAAATTCTTTGATATGTTCTGTTTCATGTGTCTTATTATGTAGACGTCAATGAATTGAGATATAACTCAGAGTTTATAACAACTTACAGAGTCTTTAATATCTGGAATGCAGATGTTTCAGGCCGATAAGCAGATACATGTAGCTATAATGAGAGTGTTTTCATCTTTTATGTCAACTATAGCTGGCGCTAATACATCCCCCTTTCTTTAAGGCAGAAATTGGTCTGTTCAAATTTAAACTTTTAGCCATCAAATTTCTCCCTTTCTTTAGACAAATTTAACTTTGTTTATAGTTATACTTAACTTTCAAAATGTGCAATTTTTGTATGTGGGTATTAATTCAAACTATCAAAAACATAAAAGCATAAAATAGACTTTTATGATCAAATTTCAGTATACTGAGTCCTTGTGTAATTCTGTATATGTTCTTGTCCAAAGTTAAATATACTAGTAGTTAAAAGTTCCAGATGCATACATGTGTAAGATGATACGATATCAAGTGTTCAAAATTCTGTCTATGTCAAATAAGAAGTTTCATTCTTCAATTTTGGGGCAAAAATTATTTCAGTCCAGGATACGGTCCATTATTCTTTGATATGCCAGCTCTTATTCCCATCAAAATAAACAGTCCCCCCCCCCCCAAAAAAAAAAAAAAAAAAAAAAAAAAATCATGCATTGATGCCATGTACCATGCAGGTTTTGTTTTTAACCCTGAAACTGACACTCCTTCGTGATGTTATCTGGAGGACGCTGGTCATAGTGCTTCTGGTCATCGTCGATTTTGACCTCAGACACCACACCGCTTGTACTTTTGTGGCAGCTTTCTGAGATGTCTACGATTTCATCTGTAGACTCCTCCACACCCTTTGTTTTGATAATGTATGAGCGAGGTATGATATGAGCATTTTTTTTAGTGATATCATAGTATTGTTGTACTGATGCCTCTGTGATCATCTTTTGTAGCTTTTCAAAAGCTTCATCATGTTCTGTCTCCCAGATCCATTCATTGTTCTTTTTCTGTGAGCCTTCTCAGGGGTGCTGTTACTTCGGAAATACTTGGTACAAACTTGCCTAGGTAAGTCACCATTCCCAAGTATCGTTGCATCTCTTTCTTGTTTGTAGGTTTGGTCATTGCTTTCACTGCTTCAACTTTGTCTCGATCTACTCTCAATCCAACTTCACTCAGCACATGACCAAAGTATTTGACCTCTTTTGAGAACGGCTCATCAAAAGCCGGAATTGGCTTCAGAGGGGCTGGAGGGATTTTCTGATTCGGTTTCCCGACCATCTGGCAGACATGACATGCTCTACAAAATCAGAAACATCACATCTTAACCCTGGCCAAAAAAGTGCCCACCGAGACCTATTTCATGTTAAACACTCAAAATCTGCTTACGAAACATCTTAGGCACAACAACCTGATGAACTTCTTTCCAGTTTTCCTCAAATGAAGCATCTATTTGCTTCCATTTCCTCATCAATACACCTCCCTTCGTGTAGAAGCAAACACTTGCATCTACAGCCTTTTCCTCAGACAAAGCACTATCTTTTAACCAACATATGTCAGGATCTTTCACCTGAGCATCTCTCAGGGGAATCCTTATTCAGATGGATGTCACCTTCATTCACCTGATCACCTTTACTCTTTCCAGGTGACTTGACATCATCCAACAAACGGAAGACATTACCGTCATCCAACCGACAGAAAAAACTGCCTTCCAGACAAACATCATCTGCACTACTGAAAGTATTTTCCAAAGACTGTTCTGACTCTTTCTCCTTTTCCTCCACCTTTGAAGTCATTGATCTGGTCAGAACACGTGATGGAAACACATCTGGCATCTCTTCAACCAGTTGCTCTGTTTTCTGATCACTAACAGTAATTAAATTCTTCACAGGATAAGGCAAGACTTTATCGCCTGCAATATCATTACCCAACAGTAATGTCTCACCTTCAACAGGCAATGTAGGTGAAACTCCTAACACAACCTCACCAGACACAATATCTGAAGTAAAATCAACACTGTGAAGAGGCACTTTCACAACACCACCTACACCCTTGACAAAAACCTCTGAGTTCACAAACGAGTCCAAAGAGAAGGGCAACACATCAGCACAAAGAAGACTTTGAGAAGCTCCAGTGTCGCGAAGAATATTTACAGGAATCTTCTCAGTACTGCCTATTAAACTCACAAAACCTTTTGACATGAAAGGTTCATAATGGGCAGTAACTGCCTCATTCTCCCTCTGAATACTTGCAAGAGCATCAGGAACTGTCCTACGAGTATCTAAACCTTCTTTCTCCTTTTTCTTCCTGAGTTTAATACAGTCAGACATCCTATGCCCATCTTGTTTACAACAAAAACAAGGGCCAACAACAGGTTTCTGCTTCTGTGCAGTTTTCACACCTGAGCTAGAGCTTTCATCATTCACACTCTTGGAACTAGACTTAGAATTGCTAGGACTCTTCCTTCCACTGCTGTGATTGCCTTTCAAGGCTGGGTTGCTCTTCTCACCCCCCCCCCCCCCCCCCCCCCAGCGCTTGAGTTCTTCAAGCAGAGCCAACTCTTTCATTGCTTTAAAAGTATCCACCCCTGTGGATGACAAAATCAACAAATCAACAAAAGTCTCACCCTCTTGCTTCCTACTGTGATGGAAAGCCTGCCCGTGACCTTCGGACACAAGCTCATAAGCTTTAAGGATGGAGCTCTTTAGCTCATCATAACTGCAGCTCTGCTCAACAGACAGTGAGGCATACACCTCCTGAGCCCTACCAAGTAATGCGGTTTGAACTAATGTAGGCCAAAATGACTTTTCCCAACCTAAATTAAGGGCTCTCTTCTCAAAATGTTGGAAAAACTCAAGTTTGTCCTCATCAAACTTCGGAACAAGCCTAACATACCGGCAGGCATCAAACTTTGGGGAATTAGAGCTTACACTCTGAATGTCCAACTCCTTGGATTTCAAATCCATAGCTTTCATCTGCAATTCAACTTCCCTAGTCTTCAATTCTAGTTCTTTCATCCTCAATTGCATCTCAAGTGTCTTAACACTCAACTCAGCAGAATCAGATCCAGCAGGGGATGCAGTACCAGCATCTTCCTCCCCAGCTGACCAAATACCTGTCTGAACAAAAAAGTTCTGAAACAGATCCTTAATGTCATCCTTCCTACAAGAGGAAGCGGCCTCAATTCCCAAGATCTGAGCTGCTTCAATCAACTCAGCCTTTTTCAACTTCCCCATAGCTTCAAGAGTGGGTTCATCAACAAAACCCTGCACCTTTTTTGACACCATAGCTGAAGCAGGCACTATACCAGGCAACAAGCAAAAGACAACCCAAAAAGATCTGGGGGGTGTTTCACATAGATTTAATTTTGACCAAGTCGCGCTTAAATTCCTACTTGCATGCTCTATATTACACATCACCCCATTGGTCAGATCATGCTCAAGGGACGCACACTATTGGAAGTCTATCAATGAGATTACGCATTAAATACCGGATGCGCATTAGCGCTTAAGCACGACTCTAAGTCAAACATAACTCTTTGTGAAACACCCCCTGGTCTACTAAACACCCTTTAACAAAGGCAAATCCTAAACAGGACTGCAAAACGACTAGCCAAAAGCCAATCTACAACAAACATAGACCAATCTCGCAATATGATGTCTAAAACAGCTATCAACAAGCACAAAATGCACTTGATAACCGAAAACCGGCAATAAATGAAAAAGTGAAACAAGCCTTGAAGCGAGGCTAATTTCCCGAAAAAGTGAGCGTGACCCGTCCTAGACAGACACCAACCTGCAAATTACTACACGTGCAGTATACACACCATGAACGTGTGACATACACAACGCATGATATACAGCCGCAGAATAATACACCTGAAATGTAAGGCAAAACGTGAGAACTGAATGTTCACCAAAAGTACGTACCTACATGAAAATACAAGCCCCCAATTTATTACAATCAAAGCACTCCAAGAATCCACCGTATCAAGAACTAAAAGATGACAATTCAGGAGGCCATAACTTTGTCAGTAATGTCTTTGATAGCAAACCCTTTAATTTCCGTAGTCAGGTGTTCAGCCGCATGCAGGAGCATCACAACCGCATCTCTGTTGGTGTTATCTCTCTGGACATGTATGCTATTGGTTGTCCCTCTTGCAGAAGGACACCTCCCATAGCATAGCTGCTTGCATCGCATTGGATTGTGAGGTCCTTATTACCATTATAGAAGGCTAAGATCGATGTTGATGTACAGAGCCTCTTCAGTTCATTAAAACTCTGCTCCTCCCTTGGTCCCCTGTGAAAGGCGATGTCTTTCTTTCTCAGATGCTCGTCCACTTCACCTAACTTGTCAATGAACTTTGGCAAGTACTGAAGAAATCCAAGGAACCTCAGTAACAGCTTTGACCTAGTTTGGGTCAGGGGCGAGACCACTCTCAGTTACCAGGTGTCCCAAGTACTTCACTCGAGTCTGGATTTGACATTTGAGCTTCAGGTTGATTCCATTGCTGTTACCTTCTTTAGGATCATACTGCGTGACTTCAGATCCTTCCCAGCAACGAAGGTGTCATCCATCACTGCTCTGGCTCCCTCTGTGTCACAGAGCATCTCATCCATTATGCATTGGAACAGCTTGGGGGCATTCTTTATTCTAAAGGGTATAGGCAGAGCCATCAGTATCTGCCCACTGGACTGTTGAATGTTGTGAGCAGACTGGACTCGTATCCAATCTTTATCTGAAGAAATACTGACATTGCCTCACTCGAGGACTGAGAACCTCTTTGCTCCCTCTGGCAGGTCTGCTGCCAGCTCTTCCACAGTAGGGATCCAATTGAAGTCTGTAGGATCTAAACAGATCCTCGCTTTGATGCTGCATCTACTCCATAATGTTTTACCTTGATGCATGCATGTTTGTAGCATGTTGGGAGAACTACTGATCCTATCATTTGCAACTCATGTTTGATGTATAAAGTGTACTTGGTGCAGGTCTTTTCAAGCTGCTCCCTTTACTGCAATGCTTTGAAGACATGGCTGGGCATTATGGATTGTGCAGCTCCAGTGTCGATTTGACCCTCGACTTCCTTGCCTGGGATGTTGACCATTTCGTACCACTCATCCTTTCCAGAACCAACTTGGTGTACTCCTCCAATCTCATAGGCGAAATCGTCTGATCTGGGCTGGTCACCCTTCTGAGCACATTCACTCTGCTGCACTCTGTAAGTGCTTTTTTTGCTATTGCAAACAACATCAAAGTGATTTTTCTTCTTGCAGAGATTGCAGGTCTGCCCCATGGCCGGACATTATTTTCTCATGGTCCGAGCTGCGCCCATATCATATGCATTTGTCCTTCTTGGGTGCATTCTTGTCCTGGCCAACTGGGCAATAGCTTTTCTTGTATCCAGCTTTCTTCTTCTGCAGCCCTCTGGTGTACCTTGCTATCACATTAACTTCTCCTTGCTGTATTATCTTTATTGAGTCTTGAGATAACTCATAGTTCTGCCTGATGTGAATGGCCTTTTTCCAGAGTTAGGACATCTCCTTCATCCATGCCTTTCTCTTTAACACTAGGGGGTAGCAAATGCGGGACTATCACAATACGCAACATCCTATTTTCTTTGTGATATTCGCAGTCTTTTATGAGGATCTTCAGGTCAGTAATGAAATTGTCATATTTCTCGTCTTTCTTCCTGTTTGCTTCTATTGAAGTTAACTGTGGCCCGGATTTGATTTTGTATATTGATTTGTACTGAAATTTTTGCTTACTGCCTCATGTAGCTTACCAAAACAGTGTGGTGCGAAAGACAGGTAAAGAAAACAAAATGTATTACAAATATGTTGTCTGTACTGTTTGTGTGCCAGATGTATCATTTTGCACCACTCCATTAAAGATACCATAGAAAAATTTAAAGTATGTTTCACTTTCATTGATTTTTATGAGACAGCTAAACTCAATGATAGTACTGAATGATGTTGACTGTACTGTTTGTGTGCCAGATGTATCATTTTGCACCACTCCATTAAAGATACCATAGAAAAATTTGGGTATGTTTCACTTTCATTGATTTTTATGAGACAGTTAACTCAATGATAGTACTAAAACAGAACAATAACTTGTGACAAATGTTTGTATATTATGTCTTAATGGCATTAAATTATATTTTCAAAAAGATATTTAACAAATTCTGTCTTGTCTTTGAAAAGTAGATTATGACTGCCATTCTGAGAAGTTGTTAAAAGAAAAGTATGTATGCTGTGATAGTGACAGTGACATGTAGAAATACAAAGA
>CM057170.1:8586391-8597195 GCA_029962745.1 Echinometra lucunter | reverse complement strand
TTAAACTACTGTTAAACCACTGTTACTTTAAAAACAGAATCATGCACACACTGTCCCTGTTTGTGCAAAGGTAGTTTAAAAGAGGTCCACGTGATAGGGATAACTTGATTCGACAGTCTTGGATTCTTGACAGAGTATTCTCTCTCTCTCTCTCTCTCTCTCTCTCTCTTTAAGTGCCATTTCATCTACTTTGGCTATCATGCTGCTCCACAACCCTTGTTTCCTATAAGATTCTCTTCTCTATGAGCTCCAATGTCTGATCTTTCACTCCCTAGTCTATCCTCTAATCAGTGCGGCCTAGTGTAATCAAGGGCTCTGAGTTTAATAGTGGAATAGCGCCATCTATAAGCACCACAAGATAAAAGTGAGTTTGTAAGGGTAATAGCCTCTCCTTACTCCCCACAAGATGTGAAACGTTGTCTTTTGATGTCATTATTTTTATTTAAATACTGATATAGAATTCCGAGTTGATGAATCAAGAGGGAAAATGGCCACCCTTCTCTATAAGAAAAAAAGGGGAAAAATGATAATAAGTTAAGGGCTAGACAAACAAAAATATGCCAACGATCATGTCCCTTATTATCAGATCATTGATGGGCCATTAGTGCACTTTTTTCAATGATTTTTCCAATGGAGACTTAAAGATCAAGTTTAATCCCTTCAAACCGACAACATTCGAACGTTCACACTGCAGCTGGTCCAGAGATCGATGAGTTGGTCATACAGTTCACACTGCCGGCCCTTTTGGATGTGACTCAGCTCCTTGTGCCATTTGCTGAGACCGATCTCGGTTTAGCGTATCTTCCATGCCTTCATCTACCTTCCCTGGGGGCGGTTAGAAGTAACGAACCAACTCGGCCTAAATAAACCAGCCTTTCAGACCATTAGTCGACCAACCCTCAACCCTAAATATCGTGCGATCCTTGGGCATGGGTGGATATCTGTCTTGAAACGTGAAGGGGGACATCTGAAGTTTTCTGACAACAAAAAATAAAGAGCCAACAGCTTTAATTTGGGATGCCTTCTTTGCAATACTCCAAAATTCGTTGATAGATAAAAAGGGGGAACCCCCGAAATCCTGGTAGCTAGTCTGCCCCTAGTTATACATCTGTCACACCACAAAACTCTTTTATTTTTCTCTGGTCCTAAACTGTGGGGTTCTTTACCACAAGAAATAAAGTTCGTTTCACTCCTTTCCTTTAAACGCAACCTTAAAAAGTACTTGATAAATAGATACCGCCTATGCTAAACAATAGTAGAGTAACACATAATTTTTCACTCATTTTCCATATTGTTTTGTTTATGCTTATTGTTGTTTGATATTGTTATAACATATTCAATTTCATTCATTGATAAATGGAATCAGAATCGAAAAACATACTTACTTTTCCTTTTACAAATACGTTGATTCATATATTGTTTCGAATTATGCTATATGTTGGGAACCAGCGTTTTTAAGACTTTTTTATTGTCTTCTTGTTGGTTCCCTCCACAATGATTTACATTTTCTTCCTTTTTGTCCTATTTTGTTATCCTATTATTGTTCTTTATACTTTTGTTTGTATTTTTTATGTTTGTTTTTATATTGTGGAAAATAAATGAATTGAATTGAATTGAAAACTGACTCAACAACGATCCGTATTAAATCGGTAGGATCTTGACCATTCAGGTTATCACTTGCTAAGTCCGTTGTCGGTATGCTGCTTGTCTGGTTGGTATGACCGGGGTGTTAGCAGGGAGCTCTTTCACCTTCCTGGGAATAGGTCAGCTAGACGTCCAGTCATGATATGCTCTAGTGGAGTGATCATGGTGTCATTTGGTGTTTCCTTCCAGAGAGTGAATGGTGCCCCCTTGAGCATGAAGGGCGTTCAGTACCCCTTCCGATGGGATACTTCAACCTTATACACGAGAGGGTCCAATGAAGGTCCATAGAATTTATGCATAGAAAGTATTTTAGTGTTTAGGTTACTGGATATCTCTAGACATAGCGAATTCCCCCTTTCGAATCTTCATCTCCTTCGAAATATCACCCCTTCTACTTTCACTGCTTCTTCTGCTTCTGCTTCTGCTTCTACTTCTTCCTTTTACTTTTCCTCTTCTTCCCCTCATTTTCCTCCAACCTTTTCATTAGTTCTTCTCTCTCCTCCTCTTCCTTCTCTTTCCCTTCGTCCTTTTCTTTTCTTCTACTTCTTCTACATCATAGTGCACTTTTTTGCTTAAATCTCAACTTGTTGATTCTATGCCATTTGAAGCCACCTTCCCCATTCCATTGTTGATTCTATGCCATTTGAAGCCACCTTCCCCATTCCATTTTCAAAAGTCCATTTTAAAATGCTTTTCTTTCTATTTGCTGTTGTTTTGTTGTTTTCATTGTTCTTGATTTTCTTGTTGTTTGCTTTCTTGGTTGCTTTTTGTTTGTTTATTTATTCATTTATTTATTTATTTATTCATTTATCTATCTATCTTTATTCAATCATTTATTTATTCATTCACTCACTCATTTGTTTACTTAATCTTTCTTTGCATTTTTTTTTTGGGGGGGGGTCCATTTTTTGTTTTTTGTTTGTTTTTGATGAAATAAATTGATCGGTATCCAAACTTTACTTAGATTATCTATATGATGATATGACATCTCTTATCTATTTTCAAAAGCAACAAGCATTAATCATATGTACTCCACCTTGGGGTTTTCCCATTCTCAGCTTAGGAAATAATCACTCACCATTCTAATGACAAATGTAGCACACCCTCTACAGTTCACCTTAATTCGCTTAGGATTAACAGATTAATAGCGATCTTTAATCATTCTCACGAATCGGGATTGCATTGTGTTTTCTTTTTCATTGGTCTGTTAATCACAATATTATTATTTGCCATCTTGACGAGCAGGGCGCTATTCAATTAATCATAAAACATCTTACGTAAGATTTAATCCCGTATTGATTTCCTCCCAAACTTAAAGGAAAAGTCTATTGGGGGCTTTGATATCAGGTTCATAAGTAAAAGTAGAAATAAAAATAAGACAGACAAAGATCAGAAAAAAAAGTAGTAGAAACTCCATGAAAAATAAAGTTTTATTTTTGGAACTGTAGTCGATAAAACCCAAACTGGCAACTCTTAACTTTTGAGCACCTTTCTACAGATAATCATCAATGTATTTTTGCTTTCATGATTTTCATTGAATAATATCGATCTACTTGGGAGAAAGGCTGTGCAACATATTTTTTCCATGGTTATATTCAGGATGTCCTTTTTATTTCCATGAAGAATATGTAAAATTATGTTTTTGTTTATTTGTTTGTTTGTTTGTTGTTTTGTTTGGGGGTTTTTGACCGCACAATATCCGCTATGCTCCTTATAGGGCTCTCCCAACCCTTCTTCTCGACATGTGCATGATGTACTCACCGTTCTATAATGACACATCTATCACACCTTAAACACATCATCTCATCAAAGATTAAGATATGGATTAAATGATTACTATCAAGGTTTAATCATTCGAACGCATTGGGGCTGCGACGCCCTTTATTCTTTATTTGTCTAATTAATAATATTGACTGATTGGGCGCCATTCGGAACGGTAGTTAATCATGTAATATCTTACATATTAATATCTAATCTCTTGTAAGTTTCCGCCTAAAATTTACGCCTTGAAAGATCTATAACATGAAGTATAAATGTTTACGTATTTAACAACCTCGTTGTCTATTTTGAATGACGCCATTTTCATCTCTTTTCCGCTTTTGTTTTCATTATCTTCCCTAAATCTTTTTTTTTTTTTTTTTTTGGGGGGGGGGTTATTTAGAATTATTCATTTCAATATTTCTCATTTAAATATCGTTTTGTGATCTTTACGATGTCCTTGAACGTTGATTTGAAACTCTTTTATAATCTATACATCAATTTTAACTTCTCTTTCTCTTTCTCCTTCTTCTTCTCCTCTTTCCTTCCCTCCTTCTCTTTCTTTTTCCTCTTCTTCTCTTTCTTCTCCTTCTCCATGCATCCTCTTTCTCCATTTTTTCCTTTCCCCTACTTCCCCTACTCATTCTGTTTTATCAATTAGTACTTTTCTTGCATTCAACAGGCTTTGCTGTCAGTCCTTCGTGTATCACTTCTTCCTGTAGTTATATATTTTTAAGGGAGGAAAAAGAAAGAAAAGAAGAGAGAAAAAAATGCTTCCTGCAGGTAAATAATATGCATGAAATTAAATGTAATTCAGTCTAAATACTTTTTCTTGCATTCAGCATATTTTCCCGTTGGTTCTTTCACGTAGCACTTCTTTAATCCTGTAGTAATTTTTTTTTTTAAAGGAAGAAAGAAAGGAAAGAAGAGAGAAAAAATATGTTTTATCTACAGATACTGATAGGCATGAAATCAACCCTATTTCACTCCAAAGGTGGTGGATTCTTCTCTGATGTCTATGATATCTCACGTCCACCGATCCTGTCAACTGAAGAAAACTGTGAGGAACATCCGCATCCATCCATAATGATAATGAATTGTGGAATTGTGAAACTGTGAAACTGCGGAATTCCTTACCACTTGAAATCAGAAAACCACCATATTCAAATATTTTCAAATCAAAGCTTAAAGCACATCTTTTCACACACATGTAACCGTCCATAGATGTTGTGGTTTTAAGCACAACAGGAGCTCTTGCAGTGCAGTAGAATATAGTATTTTGTATAGTTTTTGCGCTTTATAAATGTTACATTATTATTATTATTATCATCATCATTATTAACAAATAATAATGATATTGCCCATTTTAATAGCATAGCTACTACATTGTGTGATATATATCACTATTACCCCAGCTGTAGCACAGCTGCCATGATAAGGCGCCAAATCAAGATTTTCTTCCTACAAGTCGGTTTGACAATTTACAAACCTAGAAAAGTTCTTTCCGTTGCAGTTTTTTCATTGATTTAGGTTCCTATGCGGTTTATGAACATTTTCAGCTTAGTTGCCCAAACAGCAACTTTGAGCAATTTGCATAAATTGCATAAATCTATATGGATACAGGATATGCCACCAAAGACAACTTACACAGAATGTGTAAACTGAACTACGTACTAATTGTGTATGTGCGGTGATACGGAACTTTAATAGCGTTGTCCATCTTGTGAATTCAACCTTTGATAAAACGAAACTGGGTACACTGATGTGTGATACTTCCAGAAAGTAGGGGGTTGGAAGGATGTAGAATAAAGTTTCAAAATATCTATGCAATTACAGGTCAGGGTTAAGTACTGAAAATCAAGGAAATGTCAACTTCGTTATCAATAAATGATTGAAAACTTATGGGGTGTTGCAAGAAAGTTGCAATCGATTGCAAGTTGCAACTGATTGTCACTGGCCAATCAAAATCATTGTTGCATGCATGTCTTCTTAAAAGGGCAGACCCTGAGCCAATCAGAATGGTTGTTTCAAAATTAGCAATTATTTGCAATCAATTGCAAATAATTGCTAATGAAACCCTAATGAAGTTTGGAAAGAAGTACGCAGAAGATTTCTATACGTTTTACGTAAGCATGTGAGTTAGTATGAAACTGATGAAATGAAATGAAAAGTAAGAGAAATTTAATGCAGCATGTCACAGTGGCAGATTCAGAAATCTCAAGCCTAGAGGGATCAAAAAATAGTTCATAAGCAACAAAAGAAAAATAAGTTCTGTAGTTTTTTTTTCGTTTTTTTTTTCTTAGCTATGACAAGCTAAAAAAGAAAAAGAAGCGGGTTATGTGACATTTGAAAGTGCCCTTTGTCAAAAATTTCTGCCAAAACCACAAAACACAACTGCAGGACGTACTAACAGACTGAAGGTATGCTTAGCTAGACTGATTTTTGCCGTTGTCACATGCCTGCCTTGGCGCCTACCCCCTCCCCCCCCCCCCCCCCGCCCCGACCCACCACTGCGTCAATGCCCCTTGTCACATTGACATGAATGTCGGTCCAAATATTTAAGGCGATTTTTTTCTGCTTAAAATAAATCTACCTTGACATACGCCCTTGTGATTCAAAAGTATATTAATAATGATATGATGAGGATACAACCGTTCGGCAGACATTCAGTGAAATGAGCTAATAGGTGTACGGGGATGACACGGTTCTATATTAAGTGTTGGCGGAAACACACAAGAACATGAATCAATTTCTTTTTTAGATTTGTCATCGCGGGGGTTCTACCTTCAAAGATGCGTTCTGTCTTCCAGCTTCCTCTTCTTAGTTTCCCGTTCCCCGGCTTTTTCTACTTCTTTATATTTTTTTTTCTTTATTTTCTTCTTTTTTTCCTCATCAATTCGCGTGTCTCCTCCAGACAGCATAAGACTCTTCAGAGGCACATTATGAATTTAGTTTTGGAGGGAGATCTTTAATATCTGATTTAATTCAGGTTTTCTTTTCTTTCATTCATTATAATAACCTTCCTAGCAAGAATCTTGCTACTTCAGTATACAATTATGAAATTTTGTATTCATAATAATGAAAGCAGCGGCCTAATTGATATCATTTAATTTTACGTACCATTTTCCTGAAGAGGAACGTACTGTACTTTTCTCCTAAAACTGAATGTACTATATGAAATAATGTATCATTAGTGTGAGAAATGCAATTTACAATCCTCGCATACTTTAGTAGACAATTGGTACTTCGTAACTCACTGCTAATTTTTGCTAGTTCATGGTGTCATCTTTTTTTTCTTGAAAGAATATCACTTTTTGAGATATGTCTTTGGTAATTTTGTTCCTTTATTCGCTCCTCCTGAAACTGAATAAAATCATGCATATGTTATTATGAGAACCGTAGAAGAAATCTATTAAATTTGAGCTGAATTGTACTGAATTAGATATTTCCCACTAAGGTTCAGTAGGTATATAGATGCAGGGTCAAGGAAGCGGGGGAGCCCCCCCCCCCCCCCACACACACACACACACACACTCATTTTGGCTAGAAATAAAAGACAAATGATGAAAATTGAAAATTAAAAATTAAAAATTTAAAAACCCTATAAATCATGGTAAAACTTAACATTTAGATCGCTCATATAGGCTCGCAAAAAACTCGCTCTGCCCCATGGTATCGCCCTGTTGACTGTCAGCCCCCCCCCCCCCCGAAAAAAAAAATTATGTTTCGGGGCCCCCTGATATGTACGGATTGGGGTGAATACCGTTTAGGCTAGAAATGTAAATACGAAGTGCGGAGACCCTTTTAATGCATATGAGGGAAAATCAACTCATCTATGAGTTGAGTTAACTATGACAAGAATTTGTGGAATCCTCCCCAAACTAGTGGTTTGAATTTCTCTTTTGAGGGTGGGTGGAATAAGCCATTCTGAGCGGGAATATCCACTTATTGACAAAGACCGAAAGAAAGTGGTTTCTTATATGACTTACAAGGGTGGACGTCGACTACCCTATATTTTACCTCCGCCACGTCCATATTTTCGAAAAACTCGTTTCTCAGTTTAGAAAATGAACGTGTCTGGACTTCCCCAAACCCTCGGGGTTCCAGGGCACTTTCTGAGGTTTCTTGACGAGGGAAAGACCAAAATATGAAATCCTCAACCGATGTGGTTCATGATGACCTTTGAAAAGAGATTAAGATCATATCATGTACTAAGCATCTAGCCGCCATCTCTGCAAAGCGATCTCCAAGATTTAAAGGTGCATGAAGAGTGGCACCATTTGGGGTGCTTATGCGATAACCATGCATTTTTATCGACTGAGAGTGGACTTCGCTTGTAGGACAGGCAGGTCTTAAATACTCGCGCCCTCCATTGGATTCGAACGAACCGCCCCTTAAAAAAGGAATTCATCCTCCCCACAGATATCACTCACTTGAACGCTCTTCGAGAAGAACACAAACCCCAGTAATTTCCAGGTGGGCCATCTAGTTTGTTGCTTGCGAGATTCTACCAAGTCCGGGGATTTTTTAAAAGGGGTATCCGGGATTTATTTCTTCCAAGATGTAGGATTAGGGTAAAGTGTTAAAGTGTTCAAAATAGCGTAAACATATTTCTATATTTAAAAAAAATTACCCCACCTTGTATGGCTTATCGGTTCAGGAGTCTGATAGATTTTTTTTTTCCAAAGTAAAAACCTCTCGCGTCATGCGCGTGGAATCCTAATCAGACTTGGATTCCGTGCGAGACCATTTTTTATTTTTTAATTGGTCTACTACTAACAAGTATCTGCATTGTTTCTTTTAATGAAGAATAATCAACATTTCTAGATTTTACATCTTTAGGCCAAAATTTCTAGTTTTGAAAAGCGACGTAGTACCACTAACATAAATAGCAAATATTTTGGATATTGGTACACCGTGAAGATTGCAATAGGGATAGCCTAGGATTAATATTATGTTTATGGTTAGTATAAGGTGCATTTAATGTTGGCTCCTTGTTCAGATTGGGATTTCTGTTAAAGTGGTAGATTTTCTACGAAGCCTTGGAAGCCTGGCTATGTTTTTCCAAATCTTACTCATTAACTGACAGGAAATTTATTGAAATCACGCGTACCATTTGTGAAGTCACCCAACTTTTCCACAAATACATTTCTTTGTTTAACCTTTCTTCGTTCACAAAAGTTCATATATAATGTGAGGGGTGGGTGTGTGCGTATGTGGGGGTGCCTGTGTGCGTGTGTATACATGTGAAAATCGAATTATAAATAATGTTTAACAAAAGAAGTGACACGGTTTGGCATTAGATATGCAGTCTGGACGTGTGGTTAAATTTTCGCGACCATCTTTTTCTTTACTTTCTCTCTCACACATGCACACACGCACACACGCACGCGCACCCACACCCTTATAAACACTTGCTCACCATCACACACATCATATCACAAGATCTTGGCCTATTGTGCTATATGCAGAAAATCGCAATAATTGCATAGCTGACATCATCCCCGGTCAGAACGGCTCAGCTAATCCCACCTCTCGCTACCTTAATCCACCCCTTCAGGATAAAAAGGGTGCCCTGGTCTTGTTATAGTTCACGGTAAGCCCAGGGCAAGCCCAAGGCAAGCCCCCATAGATTGGATCATGGTGTGTAATTGGAGTGATGCGTCTTGCTCATCGATATCTTGAGTTACCCAAGAGCCTGTCATCGCTGAGATAACGAGCTTTGCAAGACGGTGACGAGACTTTATTTTAAGAATAGAAGAGATTTTCCCGAATTGGGTCATCGCACACTTCGGATGTTAGGGTTTCTTGTAATATCAACTCATATCCCTTACATGCTTCCCATTCATGACAATGTAGATCAATCCTTTTGTTTGAAAACATTATGAGATCATTATTTTGATATACTGTATTTATCTTTTTAAAACATCAACACACAAAGAACAAAGGAATAGGAAACGAAGAAAGGAAAGAACTTTTAGGGGAAGACTATCGTCAGACTTGCACCTTTTTTCACCCATCCTCCTGGCGTTATTGCAAACGTTTCTGTTATTGGACTCCAATATAATCATTGTGGTAGTTGTCCCATAGGAGATTTTGTCTGGATGGTAGGGGATAACTTCCCGTATGATCATTTCAAACAGGACACCATGAATTGCTCCGATCTAGTAAGGTGCCACAGAGCCACGCTATAACCATGTTATAACAATCTTGGAAATCATAAATTGATCTCTCTCTTTCTCTCTCTCTCTCTCTCTCTCTCTCTCTTCCTCCCTCCCTCTCTCTCTCCATCTTTCTCTCTCTCCATCTCTCTCTCCATCTCTCTCTATCTCTCTCACCCTCTTTATGTCTTTCAAGACACTCCCTTTCCAAGTTTTTCTTTAACATCATTAATTTCCTATGATGATTATTCTCTGTCTCTTTCTCTCTCTCTCTCTTCCTCTCTCTTTACAGAAGGTATGAAATCTATATTTGCAACACTTCCCAATTCACGATGTTTTTATCATGAATGAAGAGAATGATGCCCTGACAAAAAAATATCCAAATATCCGTGATGCCGTGTTTCTGTCATTATCTGCTGACAGGTATAGCTAAAAATGAAATCTTAATCGTAATATTCCACACTACATTCTATTTTAAAATTCACATATCATAAAAGTGAGTAAAGGCATCAGTGCTGACCCACGTCGAAGATGCACTTTTTCAGGAAAGGGTCAAATAGCTATTTACAAACAATGTTGATCATGGACGCTCGCTATGTTTGACGGGCCCGCCGCAGTTTTTTAAGCGAAAACCTCACGTTTTTAAGCGATGACGCTTGAACACAGACGAGGGATCGCACGGGACCAAATCAACCACCGCTCAAAGTTGATTTGATTTGATTTGATTTATTCACCAATAACATCATATGTACAAGATTTGTCGTACGGTAAATATTGTTACAGGAATGAAACATAATAGGATAATAGCTGGTAAATGGGGCCAGAAAATAGCACAACTGCGAGTCGAGCCTGGCCCCTCTACAAACTTTACATAGTAGAAGATATTAATTCCATTACAAACACAACAATTACAACCACATACACAGATAGCATGGTGTTACATGTACGTGTATGTAACCATATAGAGTAAAACATTATACTTCTTTACTTATATTCTTTTAATGATTTCCTAAAACTGCTTCTGGATGATTTTGATTTGATATCAGGTGGTATTTTATTCCATAAGTTCCGAAACTACAAGCCAGCAGAGTCTGCACCGCAATAGTTTGCATACTCAAATATCCTCGAAATGCGTGACAGAGAGTCTGGACTGTGAGACTTCCATATTCCCTGTTCCGTAGCTGCTCCTGACGCAACCATGCAGAGACTGGCAAAGTAAGCAATACTCAAAGTTTTACTCT
>CM057170.1:8498218-8585891 GCA_029962745.1 Echinometra lucunter | reverse complement strand
TGCATTCAACAGGCTTTGCTGTCAGTCCTTCGTGTATCACTTCTTCCTGTAGTTATATATTTTTAAGGGAGGAAAAAGAAAGAAAAGAATAGAGAAAAATGCTTCCTGCAGGTAAATAATATGCATGAAATTAAATGTAATTCAGTCTAAATACTTTTTCTTGCATTCAGCACATTTTCCCGTTGGTTCTTCACGTAGCACTTCTTTAATCCTGTAGTAATCTTTTTTTTTTTTTAAGGAAGAAAGAAAGGAAAGAAGAGAGAAAAAATATGCTTTATCTACAGATACTGATAGGCATGAAATCAACCCTATTTCACTCCAAAGGTGGTGGATTCTTCTCTGATGTCTATGATATCTCACGTCCACCGATCCTGTCAACTGAAGAAAACTGTGAGGAACATCCGCATCCATCCATAATGATAATGAATTGTGGAATTGTGAAACTGTGAAACTGCGGAATTCCTTACCACTAGAAATCAGAAAACCACCATATTTAAATATTTTCAAATCAAAGCTTAAAGCACATCTTTTCACACACATGTAACCGTCCATAGATGTTGTGGTTTTAAGCACAACAGGAGCTCTTGCAGTGCAGTAGAATATAGTATTTTGTATAGTTTTTGCGCTTTATAAATGTTACATTATTTTTATTATCATCATCATTATTAACAAATAATAATGATATTGCCCATTTTAATAGCATAGCTACTACATTGTGTGATGTATATCACTATTACCCCAGCTGTAGCACAGCTGCCATGATAAGGCGCCAAATCAAGATTTTCTTCCTACAAGTCGGTTTGACAATTTACAAACCTAGAAAAGTTCTTTCCGTTGAAGTTTTTTCATTGATTTAGGTTCCTATGCGGTTTATGAACATTTTCAGCTTAGTTGCCCAAACAGCAACTTTGAGCAATTTGCATAAATTGCATAAATCTATATGGATACAGGATATGCCACCAAAGACAACTTACACAGAATGTGTAACCTGAACTACGTACTAATTGTGTATGTGCGGTGATACGGAACTTTAATAGCGTTGTCCATCTTGTGAATTCAACCTTTGATAAAACGAAACGGGGTACACTGATGTGTGATACTTCCAGAAAATAGGGGGTTGGAAGGATGTAGAATAAAGTTTCAAAATATCTATGCAATTACAGGTCAGGGTTAAGTACTGAAAATCAAGGAAATGTCAACTTCGTTATCTATAAATGATTGAAAACTTATGGGGTGTTGCAAGAAAGTTGCAATCGATTGCAAGTTGCAAAAAAAAAAAAAAAAAAAAAAAAGTTCTTTCCGTTGAAGTTTTTTCATTGATTTAGGTTCCTATGCGGTTTATGAACATTTTCAGCTTAGTTGCCCAAACAGCAACTTTGAGCAATTTGCATAAATTGCATAAATCTATATGGATACAGGATATGCCACCAAAGACAACTTACACAGAATGTGTAACCTGAACTACGTACTAATTGTGTATGTGCGGTGATACGGAACTTTAATAGCGTTGTCCATCTTGTGAATTCAACCTTTGATAAAACGAAACGGGGTACACTGATGTGTGATACTTCCAGAAAATAGGGGGTTGGAAGGATGTAGAATAAAGTTTCAAAATATCTATGCAATTACAGGTCAGGGTTAAGTACTGAAAATCAAGGAAATGTCAACTTCGTTATCTATAAATGATTGAAAACTTATGGGGTGTTGCAAGAAAGTTGCAATCGATTGCAAGTTGCAAAAAAAAAAAAAAAAAAAAAAAAAAAAAAACTGATTGTCACTGGCCAATCGAAATCATTGTTGCATGCATGTCTTCTTAAAAGGGCAGACCCTGAGCCAATCAGAATGGTTGTTTTAAAATTAGCAATTATTTGCAATCGATTGCAACTTTCTTGCAACACCCCATTATGAGGTGTTGCAAGAAAGTTGCAATCAGTTGCAAATAATTGCTAATGAAACCCTAATGAAGTTTGGAAAGAAGTACGCAGAAGATTTCTTTACGTTTTACGTAAGCATGTGAGTTAGTATGAAACTGATGAAATGAAATGAAAAATAAGAGAAATTTAATGCAGCATGTCACAGTGGCAGATTCAGAAATCTCAAGCCTAGAGGGATCAAAAAAAAGTTCATAAGCAACAAAAGAAAAATAAGTTCTGTAGTTTTTTTTCGGTTTTTTTTTTCTTAGCTATGACAAGCTAAAAAAGAAAAAGAAGCGGGTTATGTGACATTTGAAAGTGCCCTTTGTCAAAAATTTCTGCCAAAAGCACAAAACACAACTGCAGGACGTACTAACAGACTGAATGTATGCTTAGCTAGACTGATTTTTGCCGTTGTCACATGCCTGCCCTGGCGCCTACCCCCTCCCCCCGCCCCGACCCACCACTGCGTCAATGCCCCTTGTCACATTGACATGAATGTCGGTCCAAATATTTAAGGCGATTGTTTTCTGCTTAAAATAAATCTACCTTGACATACGCCCTTGTGATTCAAAAGTATATTAATAATGTTATGATGAGGATACACCCGTTCGGCAGACATTCAGTGAAATGAGCTAATAGGTGTACGGGGATGACACGGTTCTATATTAAGTGTTGGCGGAAACACACAAGAACATGAATCAATTTCTTTTTTAGATTTGTCATCGCGGGGGTTCTACCTTCAAAGATGCGTTCTGTCTTCCAGCTTCCTCTTCTTAGTTTCCCGTTCCCCGGCTTTTTCTACTTCTTTACATTTTTTTTTTCTTTATTTTCTTCTTTTTTTCCTCATCAATTCGTGTGTCTCCTCCAGACAGCATAAGACTCTTCAGAGGCACATTATGAATTTAGTTTTGGAGGGAGATTTTTAATATCTGATTTAATTCAGGTTTTCTTTTCTTTCATTCATTATAATAACCTTCCTAGCAAGAATCTTGCTACTTGAGTATACAGTTATGAAATTTTGTATTCATAATAATGAAAGCAGCGGCCTAATTGATATCATTTAATTTTACGTACCATTTTCCTGAAGAGGAACGTACTGTACTTTTCTCCTAAAACTGAATGTACTATATGAAATAATGTATCATTAGTGTGAGAAATGCAATTTACAATCCTCGCATACTTTAGTAGACAATTGGTACTTCGTAACTCACTGCTAATTTTTGCTAGTTCATGGTGTCATCTTTTTTTTCTTGAAAGAATATCACTTTTTGAGATATGTCTTTGGTAATTTTGTTCCTTTATTCGCTCCTCCTGAAACTGAATAAAATCATGCATATGTTATTATGAGAACCGTAGAAGAAATCTATTAAATTTGAGCTGAATTGTACTGAATTAGATATTTCCCACTAAGGTTCAGTAGGTATATAGATGCAGGGTCAAGGAAGCGGGGGGAGCCCCCCCCCCCCCCACACACACACTCATTTTGGCTAGAAATAAAAGACAAATGATGAAAATTGAAAATTAAAAATTAAAAATTTAAAAACCCTATAAATCATGGTAAAACTTAACATTTAGATCGCTCATATAGGCTCGCAAAAAACTCGCTCTGCCCCATGGTATCGCCCTGTTGACTGTCAGCCCCCCCCCCCCCCCCCCGAAAAAAAAAAAATTATGTTTCGGGGCCCCCTGATATGTACTGATTGGGGTGAATACCGTTTAGGCTAGAAATGTAAATACGAAGTGCGGAGACCCTTTTAATGCATATGAGGGAAAATCAACTCATCTATGAGTTGAGTTAACTATGACAAGAATTTGTGGAATCCTCCCCAAACTAGTGGTTTGAATTTCTCTTTTGAGGGTGGGTGGAATAAGCCATTCTGAGCGGGAATATCCACTTATTGACAAAGACCGAAAGAAAGTGGTTTCTTATATGACTTACAAGGGTGGACGTCGACTACCCTATATTTTACCTCCGCCACGTCCATATTTTCGAAAAACTCGTTTCTCAGTTTAGAAAATGAACGTGTCTGGACTTCCCCAAACCCTCGGGGTTCCAGGGCACTTTCTGAGGTTTCTTGACGAGGGAAAGACCAAAATATGAAATCCTCAACCGATGTGGTTCATGATGACCTTTGAAAAGAGATTAAGATCATATCATGTACTAAGCATCTAGCCGCCATCTCTGCAAAGCGATCTCCAAGATTTAAAGGTGCATGAAGAGTGGCACCATTTGGGGTGCTTATGCGATAACCATGCATTTTTATCGACTGAGAGTGGACTTCGCTTGTAGGACAGGCAGGTCTTAAATACTCGCGCCCTCCATTGGATTCGAACGAACCGCCCCACAGATATCACTCACTTGAACGCTCTTCGAGAAGAACACAAACCCCAGTAATTTCCAGGTGGGCCATCTAGTTTGTTGCTTGCGAGATTCTACCAAGTCCGGGGATTTTTTAAAAGGGGTATCCGGGATTTATTTCTTCCAAGATGTAGGATTAGGGTAAAGTGTTAAAGTGTTCAAAATAGCGTAAACATATTTCTATATTTAAAAAAAATTACCCCACCTTGTATGGCTTATCGGTTCAGGAGTCTGATAGATTTTTTTTTTCCAAAGTAAAAACCTCTCCCGTCATGCGCGTGGAATCCTAATCAGACTTGGATTCCGTGCGAGACCATTTTTTATTTTTTAATTGGTCTACTACTAACAAGTATCTGCATTGTTTCTTTTAATGAAGAATAATCAACATTTCTAGATTTTACATCTTTAGGCCAAAATTTCTAGTTTTGAAAAGCGACGTAGTACCACTAACATAAATAGCAAAATATTTTTGGATATTGGTACACCGTGAAGATTGCAATAGGGATAGCCTAGGATTAATATTATGTTTATGGTTAGTATAAGGTGCATTTAATGTTGGCTCCTTGTTCAGATTGGGATTTCTGTTAAAGTGGTAGATTTTCTACGAAGCCTTGGAAGCCTGGCTATGTTTTTCCAAATCTTACTCATTAACTGACAGGAAATTTATTGAAATCACGCGTACCATTTGTGAAGTCACCCAACTTTTCCACAAATACATTTCTTTGTTTAACCTTTCTTCGTTCACAAAAGTTCATATATAATGTGAGGGATGGGTGTGTGCGTATGTGGGGGTGCCTGTGTGCGTGTGTATACATGTGAAAATCGAATTATAAATAATGTTTAACAAAAGAAGTGACACGGTTTGGCATTAGATATGCAGTCTGGACGTGTGGTTAAATTTTCGCGACCATCTTTTTCTTTACTTTCTCTCTCACACATGCACACACGCACACACGCACGCGCACCCACACCCTTATAAACACTTGCTCACCATCACACACATCATATCACAAGATCTTGGCCTATTGTGCTATATGCAGAAAATCGCAATAATTGCATAGCTGACATCATCCCCGGTCAGAACGGCTCAGCTAATCCCACCTCTCGCTACCTTAATCCACCCCTTCAGGATAAAAAGGGTGCCCTGGTCTTGTTATAGTTCACGGTAAGCCCAGGGCAAGCCCAAGGCAAGCCCCCATAGATTGGATCATGGTGTGTAATTGGAGTGATGCGTCTTGCTCATCGATATCTTGAGTTACCCAAGAGCCTGTCATCGCTGAGATAACGAGCTTTGCAAGACGGTGACGAGACTTTATTTTAAGAATAGAAGAGATTTTCCCGAATTGGGTCATCGCACACTTCGGATGTTAGGGTTTCTTGTAATATCAACTCATATCCCTTACATGCTTCCCATTCATGACAATGTAGATCAATCCTTTTGTTTGAAAACATTATGAGATCATTATTTTGATATACTGTATTTATCTTTTTAAAACATCAACACACAAAGAACAAAGGAATAGGAAACGAAGAAAGGAAAGAACTTTTAGGGGAAGACTATCGTCAGACTTGCACCTTTTTTCACCCATCCTCCTGGCGTTATTGCAAACGTTTCTGTTATTGGACTCCAATATAATCATTGTGGTAGTTGTCCCATAGGAGATTTTGTCTGGATGGTAGGGGATAACTTCCCGTATGATCATTTCAAACAGGACACCATGAATTGCTCCGATCTAGTAAGGTGCCACAGAGCCACGCTATAACCATGTTATAACAATCTTGGAAATCATAAATTGATCTCTCTCTTTCTCTCTCTCTCTCTCTCTCTCTCTCTCTCTCTCTCTCTTCCTCCCTCCCTCTCTCTCTCCATCTTTCTCTCTCTCCATCTCTCTCTCCATCTCTCTCTATCTCTCTCACCCTCTTTATGTCTTTCAAGACACTCCCTTTCCAAGTTTTTCTTTAACATCATTAATTTCCTATGATGATTATTCTCTGTCTCTTTCTCTCTCTCTCTCTTCCTCTCTCTTTACAGAAGGTATGAAATCTATATTTGCAACACTTCCCAATTCACGATGTTTTATCATGAATGAAGAGAATGATGCCCTGACAAAAAATATCCAAATATCCGTGATGCCGTGTTTCTGTCATTATCTGCTGACAGGTATAGCTAAAAATGAAATCTTAATCGTAATATTCCACACTACATTCTATTTTAAAATTCACATGTCATAAAAGTGAGTAAAGGCATCAGTGCTGACCCACGTCGAAGATGCACTTTTTCAGGAAAGGGTCAAATAGCTATTTACAAACAATGTTGATCATGGACGCTCGCTATGTTTGACGGGCCGCCGCAGTTTTTTAAGCGAAACCTCACGTTTTTAAGCGATGACGCTTGAACACAGACGAGGGATCGCACGGGACCAAATCAACCACCGCTCAAAGTTGATTTGATTTGATTTGATTTATTCACCAATAACATCATATGTACAAGATTTGTCGTACGGTAAATATTGTTACAGGAATGAAACATAATAGGATAATAGCTGGTAAATGGGGCCAGAAAATAGCACAACTGCGAGTCGAGCCTGGCCCCTCTACAAACTTTACATAGTAGAAGATATTAATTCCATTACAAACACAACAATTACAACCACATACACAGATAGCATGGTGTTACATGTACGTGTATGTAAGGTTATACTTCTTTACTTATATTCTTTTAATGATTTCCTAAAACTGCTTCTGGATGATTTTGATTTGATATCAGGTGGTATTTTATTCCATAAGTTCCGAAACTACAAGCCAGCAGAGTCTGCACCGCAATAGTTTGCATACTCAAATATCCTCGAAATGCGTGACAGAGAGTCTGGACTGTGAGACTTCCATATTCCCTGTTCCGTAGCTGCTCCTGACGCAACCATGCAGAGACTGGCAAAGTAAGCAATACTCAAAGTTTTTACTCTGAATTGTATTTGAGTATTAAGCTAGAATCTGTATCTTCAGGCGAACACCTTGAGCAAGGATCACCCATTGCTCGTAGTTTTAGCGTTAACCATGAACTCGCTCTTGCAAGCCTGCTTTTGAAACTACAGATAGGCCTAATGATAATAATGATGATGATAATGATAATGATAATGATAACAAAAACAACAATAATAACAATAATAATAATTATAATAATAATAATGATTAATAATAATAATAATAATGCTAATAATACTACTACTACTAATAATAATGATAATAATAATAATAATAATAATGATAATAATAATGATAATAATAATAATAATAATGATAATAATAATAATAATAATAATAATGATAATAATAATAATAATAATAATGATAATAATAATGATAATAATAATGATAATAATGATAATAATAATGATAATAATGATAATAATAATAACTATGATAATAACAACAAAAATAACAATAATAGAGACAATTATTATCTACTCAGGGTTGCCGCATCAGTATTAATGCTGCTCTTTCTGCTGACCCTGCAATTACCATTACCTCAGCATTGCAAAGAACCTTGTTCGAGAGGGACGCATTTGGTGCAAACACCTTTTCCAAAGATGTAAGCACCGAGAGAGGATGGAACCCAGGACTTCTCGTATGAGAGGAAAGAGCTTTCACCACTATGCTCCCACAAGATAACCTTAATTCAGGTTTCGAAGCCAAGTACAAAGTTGAAGTTTAGGAACTGTCGTGTGAACCCAACTGTTGACTCATGCCGACAGGGCATCAAACGGGAACAATCTGTCTTCAGGTAGGAGGTCTTATATCTGCCAGAACCACCATGTAGGCAACACCTTCAGACCATTTTAAGCATGTACTATTAACAAAACCGGATCTCATGTCTCTTACTCATCTCAAAAAGGATAAAATATGGAAAATGATAAATCACTTTGGGATATGGATCTTGGGTAGTGTATGTGCATGATGTGCGCCTGCATGAAAAATACAAAGATAATCCTTCAAGATAAATGAAAGAAAACAAAGCAAATGTGTTTCAGAAAATTTCATTTTCATAATCCTCTCTCTCTCTCTCTCTCTCTCTCTCTCTCTCTCTCTCTCTCTCTATCTATCTCTCTCTTTCTCTGTCTCCCTCTCCCTCCCCTCTTTCTCTTTCTCCTTTTCCTTCTTAAATCAAGCGCATGTAGACACCCTCAAAGTAAATAATGATTTTATGCATCTTTCCGCATGTGCAGTCCTGGGGAGTGTTTCATATGAAGAGTCTTGTCGGTGATTTTCACCGACTAATTGCTCTCAGCCAATCAGATGCGAGGATTTTCAGTAGCTTATAACAGTTGTCGCTGAAAATCACCGACAAAACTCTTCATGAAACGCTCCCCAGTTTAAAGCCCATTTATAGTTTTGGTAGCAAAAAGAGAATTGGCACGAAACTGATTAAGTGTAACCTCGTTTTGTCCGCCTCGCATAAAAAAAAAAATACGTATGTGAGATCGTGTAGTATTCCATTCGTGATTTCCGGCGAAATTTAGGGTAAATGTCTGAAAAGACTGCCACAGAACGATTATACTTAGCCCTACTCTGCCATACTCTGGGAGTTCTTCATTGGCAAATGCTGAAGGGTGTACATTCAATTATTGTTCCCCCATATCTACTTCCGACGGAAACTTGTTTTGACCAGAACGGACGCAACCGCTCTGATGATCAGCCAAAGTGGTCAGTCATTGGTCAGTAACCACGAACAGGGAAGCGTTTCATGCAGAGTTTTGTCGGTGATTTTCACTGACTACTGTTATAAGCTACTGAAAATCCTCGCATCTGATTGGCTGAGAGCAAATTATTCGGTGAAAATCACCCACAAGACTCTTCATGAAACACTCCCCAGGTGGGAGGATAGTCCAATGATGTACTATACTATTAATACAATATTTAGACGTATCAGACATTTGAGCTTTTACAAGATTGTATTCCCCTCGTCTTTGTTGCAAACTGGGCGAAGAGTGTTAAATTTCTTCTATTCCCCTCTTTCGCAAAAGCTTTTTAAGTGTTATAAAACGGGCATTTATGGCCTTGTATTTTCCCTGATCATTGATCATCCGGGAACATTGCAATGTGATCAGTATTTTTATGCCTCCGCCCACCGTAGGTGGTTGCCGGAAGCATTATGTTTTCGGGTCGTCCGTCCGTCCGTCCGTCCCGTTTTCGTTCTCGCGATAACTTAAGAACCGTTTGACGGATCAACTTCAAACTTGGCTCGTGTATGCATATGGGAGGGACCTTTGGGAGGGACAATGATCTGATTAGATTTTGGAGTGTCAAGGTCAAAGGTCAAGGTCATAGAGGTAATAATACACATAAAAATGGCTCGTTCTCGCGATAACTTAAGAACCATTTGACAGATTGGCTTCAAACTTGGCTCATGTATGCACATGGAAGGGACAATGATCTGATTAGATTTTGGGGTCACAAGGTCAAAGGTCAAAGGTCATAGAGGTCATTATGTACATAGAAATGGTTCGTTTTCACCATAACTCAACAACCATTTGACCGATCAACCTCAAACTTAGCACATGTATGCATATGGGAGGGATAATGATCTGATTAGATTTTGGGGTCTCAAGGTCAAAGGTCAAAGGTCATTGAGGTCATTATGTACTTAGAAATGGTTCGTTCTTGCGATAACTCAACAACCATTTGATGGATCAACTTCAAACTTGATTCATGTATGCATATGGGAAGGACAATGATTTAATTAGATTTGGGGGTCTCAAGGTCAAAGGTCAAAGGTCATAGAGGTCATTATGTACATAGAAATGGTCCATTCTCGCGATAACTCAACAACCATTTGACGGAGCAGCTTCATACTTGGTACATGTATGCATATGGGAGGGACAATGATGTGATTAGATTTTTGGGTCTCAAGGTTAAGGTCAAAGGTCATAGAGGTCATTATATACATGAAAATTGCTTGTTCTTGCATAACTTAACAACTCTGTGACGGTTCATCTCCAAACTTGGCTCATGTATGCATATGGAAGTCTCATAATTGTTCTCATTAGATTTGGGGGTCACAAGGTCAAAGATGTCATTTTATACATTAAAATAAAAAAAAATCAACATAAATGTGCCATATATTTCCGATTTGGCAATTGCGGAGGCATAAATTTCGACCGCGCGCGGTCGAGGATTCATCTAGTTTATGCATAGTTATGCAGCACAGAAGACTGATCGCTGTTTTAAGTTCCAGACACATTTTGTTTTACAAGTGAGTGGAAATTGTTGAGCTGGAAATAATTTTCAAAATGGATTCAGACAGATGATGTCTTGTACATCCATGCAGAGAAGTAAAACATCCCTCGTTAAATATGATCATCCAAATCTTCTATTTACCTTCTTCATTGTACTAAACAGTGGGTACAGGTACAGCTGTGAGTAACATAATTATTCTTATATTATTGCTCTGGATATATCCTGTGGATAATGATCAATGTTGACTTGCTCCTATTTTCGGGAGATGCGACACATATTGCCCTCACTATAGATCCATTCCACGCTTCATGGCCGTAAAGCGATAAGCAACATGAATGATCTCACACCTGTGTGTTTTAATCATTCAAATAATCATGACCTACAGGGGTGTGAAATATTCTTTGAGGGTATTCACTCTGGTGACGAATTATGGTTATCCCACATCCGGGACCTATTGTCGTCAGCACCTGTCAACGACCACCAACGAACTCATCGACGTATGAGATATATTTCTGCCGCTCCCACTATTATCATCAATCTGTATTATCATCCATATCTCCACCCTCAAAATGCTGATCTTTTTTCATGGTCATGAACTATATTAATGTAACACACACAAACGCACACATATACCGTATATATATATATATATATATATATATATATATATATATATATAAAATAAAATAAAATAAATAAAGTTACACATATGACGTGTGGTTCATCAGTACTTTATTGTTTTGCTACTCGGAGTTTCACGCAGATGCGATCTTCAGGCAACTGATCGAGTTTCACGCAGATGCGATCTTCAGGCAACTGATCAGTTGCCTGAAGATCGCATCTGCGTGAAACTCCGAGTAGCAAAACAATAAAGTACTGATGAACCACACGTCATCTGTGTAACTTTATTTATTTTATTCTATGCTCTGCCTCATCACAGACATCGAGCACTCTTAATTACAAGGATAGCATTCACCAAGTGTATATATATATATATATATATATATATATATATATTGTTCATTAACTCATCTGCACCAAAAACAAAGAATCAAAGAAGGTTGGAAATCTGTCTGTCGGTCAGTTGGATTCGGTCACGCCTAACTGCTGGCCCGCCTCTGAGGTTTAGTGGTTAAGGCATTGGCGTTCTAAGCCAGTGACCCGGGTTCGATTCCCAGCGGAGGCATTTTTTCGACCCTTGATTCAAAATGGATGACAGGTCTGGGGAACATTGAGGGAGCTACGCAATTATTATTCTCCCATTTTCATTTCTTTCAGTATATATGGGAAACAATTATAGAAATAATGACACCGCAAGACCTAAAATTAACTGACGTTTCGGTCACAGACCTTTATCGAAGTAAATTACTGAACAGTCATCTACTTCGATAAAGGTCTGTGACCGAAACGTCAGTATATTTTACGTCTTGCGGTGTCTTTATTTCTACCTAATTATTGTTTGCTATCTATTTCAACACACCGACGCAGAACTTTCTTGATATATATTTGTATATGAGGATTTTTTTCTTTCTCTCCTCTCTCTGTGTCACATTCACTCTGTTCCTTAAACACACTTCATTCCAAACTCTCTTTCTCTCTCTCTTTCTCTCTCTCTCTCTCTCACTCTACTTTTTTCATACGAGCTTTCTCCATATCTCAGGTTTTTAAAAAAGTTTTTTTTTTTTTTTCATTCAACCTCGTACGTTACGCTAACACGTATCATTATAGACTTACAGTTCAGGACCTTATTGTTGTTTATACTAGTTTCATCAGACCAGTTGTCGAATATGCTATACCTGTGTGGTCAGGAGGTCTGACAAAGCAACAAGTTAGAATTATGGAGCAAGTACAAAAGCGTGCCCTTAGAATTATTCTTGGTGCAGAATATTCTTCGTATAAGAATGCATTATTCCAGTCTAAGCTAGTATCTCTGGAAGATAGACGGGTAAAACTCTGCCTCTCGTTCGCAAAGTCCGTGCAACTTCCCTCATGCAAACTGCATCATCTTCTACCGAAAAGTAGGACTACTAACTATCAAACTAGACACTCAAAAACCACCGTAGAGTTACGATGTAGAACTTCTCGATTTAGAAACAGCCCTGTGCCTTCTCTGATTCGGCATTTTAATACTAAGAGGATTGATTACAAGGAATAGTTTTGTTTTAAGTGTTTAAATCAGTTTTTCATCAATATTATTTCATGAGAAGCAACATCATATTAAAAGAAGATTGGCAATGTGTGGATTTATGAGTAGCTCTTAATAATATCATGATCCCTTTTTTTTTTTCAAAATTACTTTTCAGAACGATTATAAAACACATGAAATATCAGGTTTTAGTTACATGTTTGCAAATCCAAAATCCATTTCTTTTTTCTACTGATCAAAATGTTCTCCCTTCACGGCAATTCGCAACGATGTAGTATCGTAACTTCAGTTGAAACTATAAATTAGCCAAGATGTTACAGTCTGTGGATATTGATGTGAAGGTAGTGTAATCTATTGTATTATAATCCTTTTTTCGTGTGTTTCACTACTTCTTTTCCTTTCCTCTCTCTTTCTTCTCTTTATGCTGGTTCCTTCTTTTATTCTTTCATCTCATCTTTCTTTCTCTACCCTTAATCTTTCCATGTTCGGACCACTTCTCTCTCCTTGTATTCCTACATCCCAGTTCTTTTCCATCTTTCTCAATCTCTTTCTCTCTCTTTCCAATTTCTGTTCTATTTATCTATCCTGATTGCACTTTTTGTCAATGAATAATTGCTTGAACACAATGTTACTATTCTTTCTCTTATACATGTTACCTCATTTAAGTGTAGCTTATTTTGCGTGTGTTTTCTCCATCTTCTAGCTCTTTCTTTCTCCCTCTCTCTCTCTCTCTCTCTCTCTCTCTCTGCTCCTCTTTTCCCATCTTATCTTCATTACTGATATTCTTTCCCTCTACCTTATTACTTCTTTCTCTCCATCTCTCTTCCTTTCTTTCTCTATTACACCCACACGCTCACGCATGCCTGTCCACTTTTCTTTTTCCATGATTGTTCATGCTCTTACGTTATTATCACAATTTCTAAGAAATAATATTGGTAGTCTAAGTTTTAACATATATTTTATTTTTGACCTTGTTATAAGTTTAATCTCTCATATTTGTACTGCTGATTTCAATTGTCATTGTATTATGTCTTGTAAACTTTCGCAATTCGGCTGCGCCGCCATGAAAGTATTTTAATAAACCATTTTGAATTGAATTGAATTGAATCATTTGCAAATGATTTGGCAACACAATACACTACGGCTACAATTCTTATTATTGATATATTTGTGTGTGAATGCAATTTAAACAGTAGACAGTTGACACGAAAATTAAAAAAAAAGGTTCGCTTCATTTAAAAAAAAAATCGGCAACACAATACACTACGGCTACAATTCTTAATAATGATATATTTGTGTGTGAATGCAATTTAAACAGTAGACAGTTGTAACGAAAAATTAAAAAAGGGTTCGCTTCATTTATATAAAAAAAAATCGGGGACTCTGGAGCTACAAATTTTAGTTTTTATCTCTTTTTCTTAATTCTTTCTTTTTTTTTCACTACCGTTACTGCTACATCGCAAAATAACTGTCAAACTTCCGTGAAAGGTCATGAAATTTAAGCACATATTCAGCAAATGCAACCTTTTGTCGTTTTGTTTTGATTTTTCTTATTTTATTTCTATTATTTGTTAATCTATGATTTTAAATGAAAACGAAGGGTCAAACCAAGCTTCTATAAATTCATACTGATAAATTAGTTGTAAGGGTTTATTATTTATAAATTATTCATAAGGGTTAAACCAGGTTTTTATAAATTTATACTGAAATCTTATTTTGAATAGTTTTTGATATACAGTACAGGATAACTTTTGAATTTGAGTTGCATTGAATGGAGAAATGAAAGCTCACATATGGTGTCTACTCCTCTTACACTCAGTCTGAGCTTTATATATTGGTGATGATGATGATGAGTCGGTTTACTCATCTCTCTAGCTAAGCCTCGACTTCCGAACTCCTGAAATGAACCTTAATCCACGCATGCGTAAGTGGGACAAAGTAATTTTTCGATGACACATTGCGGTTAGGAATGACGCTTTTAGTACTAGACTCCATGCCAGTAATGACAATGTCTGTTTAGTCGCCTCATAGTGCTGCTTTTGATTAATAGTATTAGTATATTTTTCGACGTGACGACTGTTGCTTGAGTCTAAATTTTCATGCGCCGGGAGGGGGAAGTTTGTGGCAAGTGCCTCTGCGATATAAAAAGGGTTCATTTCCCCTTTCCCCAGACATTGCGCTTGCTATATTGCAGCCAGAGGAGATCATGGCTTTTCTCAAGCGCTCTCTAGCAAGACTTGATCTTTTGTTCAAGAAGAAACAGGAGTCGAGATCCAAGTTTTATGAATGCGTGGAGAAAGTAATTGAAGCTAGAAGGAGTGGATGCATCGATGAAGATGGCAACATCGTCAAGCCACTCGATGAGCTCCTCAGGAAAAATTCAGCCAAGACGGAGGAAGAGAAAGCGAAGGAAGAGGAGATGAAGAGGAGAGATGTGCCTCGTGTACCGAACTATAGGGTATCGGTGGTGGAGCCACGACCGAGACCCCGGGCGAGACACATCAAAGGCATCCCTCCGACGTATGTACGGCCTGATAAGCTGAGAGAGAGAAAAGAGATGGAACTGATGCAGCAACAGCAATTGCGGCAGAGGCAAAAGCAACAGAGGAGGGTCTCGCCGGTGATTGTTGATGGTGTGATTACGCAAAGACTGATCACGCCGACGAACTCGAGCGACGAGGATGAGGAGAAAGACAGACCGAGGCTGGATAGGATCACAGCGGTGTCGAACCCCATGTATAGGGAAAGTTTCCCCTTGCCCGAAGAGGATGATGGCTCTGAAGGATACGCATCTGCCAGCGAGGTCGACCATTTTGAATTCAACCCGACTGCGTTCCTAGAACGGAACAGAACCTCCGGGAATCCGTTACACCACCACGTCCACCGACTTCACGGCGACTCGGATCAGTCCAGCGACGAAATCGACGACGAGCACGACTCACGAGCAGCGTCACGTAGGGTGAGGTTTTCAGACGATGTTCAGGATATTGAAAATTTCATGACGAACAAGGATAAAGAGAGATCAAGTAACATTTTCCCAGACCCAACCGCCCTCCCACTCCACACTAAAATTGATTTGTTTGAGAAGGTAACCGCTATGAAGGTTCCACCACCACTTATGAACAGACATAGTGACCCCGGACCAAGGATCCCACCGAGGCCAAATGTGGCCAGGCTGCAGAGTTCAGCCACCAAGGACAAAGTGAGTCTCTTTGAAGAACTATCCAACCCGGAGAATCGACCCGTCCCACCACCCAGACCCAGGAGGCGAAAACTGGAATCGAAAATGAACGAAACGAAACTGAAAATTAATTTCTTTGAACAGCTCTCAAAGTCTCATCCATCATCGCCGCCACTATCAAATAGAGCAAGCACACCTTGCCTGTAGCGCCTGAAAACAATCTCCTTTTGTACGTTCTTTTTTATATACGCCATACCAGTCAACATTTAAACGTATTACCAGAATTCAGCTGTAAATTACCAGAATTCAGCTGTAAATTTTCAATGTATTGACAAACTTGATATAAGCTTTGGCCCAGCTGTAACTGAATTTTGAGCCTTTTCATAATTGACCAATGCCAGCATGTAAAAAAAATGTGCCATGTGCTAAGAATCAGCTGTAAATTGGCATTTCGTTATCGGTGGTGGACCCAGGATGATTCTTTTTTCATTGTGACATAAGAAGAATGGGATGTTTTCTATTTACCACCTTTTGTACACTTCATCGGAGGAAAATTTCGTTTCATTTGAGACTTCCCTGCCGAAAATATAGGTTCAAAATTTTGCTGGGCAAGAGAGGTGATGTCAGCCCTTTCGTGATTTCATTTTTCGTTTAATATAAACACTAACAGCTGAGACCCGATTATCAACTGTTTGCACACATGGCTTCCCAACATGATTCAGCAATGGTACAACGACTTGTGAACAGCAAAAGAGGATCTAGAGGCCTCCGCAGTGTTTACATCCTGTGAATGAGGATACGTCAAGTTGAAACTGTTTAACACTTTCATTACCAACACCATACAGGATTCACCTTGTCGAATATGCAATGATTTCTATTCCGGAAGCAGGTAGTTAATCTCTGTATTTCGCTTACCCTTGACATCTTTCGCATCCCAGGCGTGTGAGAACCAGTTTCCAGTTGACCCTGAAGAGGTAGAAGACAATTATTCAACCCTTTGCTGACTTCTGAGTATTCCTAATACACGTTGTTCAACTTGAAAAGTCATTACCTGGCGCCAGCAGACTTAAGTCTACCTGTTCAGACAGTCCCCGAAACCTTGGGCAGCGCGCCAAAAATGCCGTCTGAAGCGAGAAGAAATATTCCTGATATGCAGTATGACATTTCTGTATCAATTCTTCTTGGGAATTTGGGTATTGATCTGTCCAGTTTAGAATCATTGTTTGTTTGTTTGTTTTCGTCTTTTTTTTTTTTTTTTGTTTTTTTTTTTTTTTTTGGGGGGGGGGGGGGGCTCGTTTGATGATGTTGATGCTGTCTTTAATTGTCTATGGAATCATGTTGTCGAAAACTGTGCCTTAATGTAATATCGATCTATTACTGTTATTGTGAATATTCTGCCAGGTTCGCAGTGTTGGTAATGGTTTTGGATATCACCGTTTACAAAGTCAAAAAGGCGGAAAATGAGACATTTTTATTCACTGTATGTAATCTTCCTCTGCTCTGAAGAAACTATGCAAATACTGATATGGTTTTCATTCTAACCTGACTTGTTTCGTAGAGTTGTTCCTTCTCTCTCATGAATGTACTCTGGGCTATCTTATTTGATATTGAAAATTACGCACACGTATTATAATGAAGCAGGTTAAATGTAATTGTGGCCACACAGATGGATGACATGTATTTCAAGGTTCTAGAGTTAGTGGTCATAAAGATGAAGAAATTCGAGTCAAAGCATAATTATTTAATTTTTTGCCATAGCCTGTAACCAAGGTAACATAATTCTGACAAACCCTTGACAATCACATATAAAAACATCATAACCGGCTGATATAAATGGTTATAGCTTAAAGTTATTAACATGATAATTTGAATAATCGGAACCTAGCCGAATCGAGCACCAAAAGTGTGAAATAACAAAGTTTTACGAAAGTCTAGAGGGTCTTCTTTTCAACATGGTTGTGGCCTAATATGATTATATCGTTGTCATATCATATCTTCTTTTTTCACACGATAGATTGAGACTATGCGTTTTGGAAGAATCGTTTAGGATAGAAGATTTACTTCACTGGAGGCGACAATGTCAGTGACCAAAATGTCAATGAATCTAATTAATATAATTCGTTTGAGGTGTGAAGTATCATAACGCCAGCACATGATGATTTTGATTACATAACTCGCTCATGAGATAATTAAGACTTACATGGAATATGAATTAGAAGCCAGACACCACGTGATCCAGATCCCCTAAGGGGAAGCATGCCTCGATGCTTTATACCCCATGGGGCTTATCATCATAATTAAGACCGAAATGACTTCCCTTTTTAATCAACCATGCCCTTCAGAATTATGACAGAACATGACCCTTTATAGACCAATCTAATCCTTGTCAAGACTTGGCTACGTCGCAGGTCAGGAAAATATCACCACTCTGATACCACCGTCTTACGAAAGATGTGGAGGAGTAATCCCTGAAACCAAAGAGTCAGAAAGAAGGCTCCTGGCGAGCCTCTGATAGAATGTTTTGAAGGAGCCAATTTCGCATTTCCTATAGTGGATTCAGTTTTGGAGGTATCAAACGGCTCATCTACTTCTGAATTTAAATGTCAATGATTATTCAGCAACTTATATCTTGTTTAGATTTCTTGCCATGTTAAAAGGAACAGACATTTTTGTATATCAAAGAAAGTCTATCACCGCTTAAAATCCCACAAATTTAATGAATTCTTTCAACATTTTCAAAAGTACAGTGAAATCAAACACTCTGGATAAAGAGAAAAAAAAGACAAATGCGATTTTTAATACAAAGATTATATTGCTTCGGATTTTGCTGTAGGGGTTTTCATGACTCATGTCACCGGTGTATAAGACCTGAGAATAACAAGTAACAGTCACATTCTAATATTCTAAATTTAGACACTACCTGTTTTTCTCTCGATCCCTTGTCGCATTTTATTTTTTTTAAAATGGACCTAATCTTCACCTCCTGATTTTATCGGCCTTCCTTCAAATATTCTATCGGATCTTTGATCATGGAAGCTCTGGGCGATCTCGTTATAATCTCTGCACTTTGAAATGATTCGCGACAAGCTGACCGTGCAGGCTTCGCTTGAGTCCGACTAAAGAAGGTACAGAAACGGACGGAAACTCTTCGTTTGAGCCACCGAGCGGGACATCCTCACCCCTCTCTTCTACCATTAGGGGGTGAGTCATGCACTCCTCACAAGGCACTCAGAAGTCCAAGTTGATATTATAAAAAGACCGGTCCAGGTTGGTAAACGGAATAAGTGGATAAAGGATCATAAATTATATTTTCACCAAGTCACGTTTTAATGAATTTTATAGGCAATTAGTGGGTCACGTCTTAAGATAACTGCTGAGAATTTACGTTTAGTGTAATCATAAATAATTTATGATTTTGGTAGAAATTCAGATTTCGAACGTCCTCATTTCATTTTCATGTGGAAGGACCTATTTTCACCATGTCATTAATGTCAGTTACCTTGCTGAAATGACAAAGAGACCACGTGTTGCATAATAATGCACGACCGGTAATTTTTGATAAAACATTACAATTAGAGTTTAAAATATGAGAATCTCGAAAAGGGAGTAACAGAATGAATAGCAAAAGAGAAAAGAATATTAAAAATCGCCAAAAGATATAACTTATAAGAATCACAAAAATCACTAGTTGAGAGACGCATAAATTGCCATGACTGTAAAGATTAAATAAATGATGAATATCGCGAAAAGAGGGAGAGAAAAAAATCAGAAATCCCAAAAGAGCAATTTGGAAAATTGAAGGAAAATGTTTCACAAATTGCGAAAAAGAAAGATGATTATTATCCGTCTAAAAGTAATATCAAGAACACTTTAACGTTCATATAAAATTTCTAAAAATAAAGAAGAAGAAGAAATAAATAGAAACGAAACTGTAACGGAAAATACCCAACATGACTCGTCTGACCTGGGAGTTCATATTTGGGAGGGGGCTCCACTTGAAATGTTCACGTGTATGTCATTAAAACATTGGAGCCTTGTCCCTGGAATGCAGAAGAAGAAATAGGATTTTCATTTGAGGAATCTAAAGAAAGTGAGAGTGGATCCTCCAGAGAATAAAGTTTAGGTTCGAGGCAGACTAATTATAGACCTTAGATTTCCCGTCGCGGTCTGGTTAACCGAACGATGAATCTCCGCTAGGGAGTCTAAAAATGGCGTCGACCTGTCAACTCAAAGAAGCGCTCAATTTCCTTGAGAAAGAGAAAAGAGATGAAGGAGAAAATAGTAGAGACCTATTCAAATAATATGCACCTTTCTCTCTCTCTCTCTCTCTCTCTCTATATATATATATATATATCTCTCTTAATATTTCCCTTTCACTTTCTCCCCCTCTCTCCTTCTTTTTCCCTTTTCTCATCTCTGTTTCTTGATTTATCTGGTATTTCAGGAAGCAAACTTTTGTCACATAATTATTTAATGTTTGAGAAATTAATATTTTTCTTATGGTAATCTTCTAAATGGAGTTTTCTGAAGAGCCGTTGACATTTAAAAACGGGATTGACCCAATAATAAGTTGGAAAGAGTCTATCGCATTACGATTAAAGTTTTATTTTTAGCAATGTATAATATGATATTGTATGCACTATGAATTTTACATCGCTAAAGATATTTTTTTAAGATAAATTTCATCTGAATATCTAAAAAAAAACATGGAAGAAATGAAATCATAATATTCAGCTGGATAACTTTACAAAAAGTAGACGTAATGTTGAATTAAGACTTTGTAATCATTTGACATAATTCATAATTATATGAAACGTATGTAATTATGCATGATACTTTTTGACATGATTAGGTACAGTTTTCGACAACACTAAAATTGTAACAAAAAACGAACTTTTAAAGAGTTTAAGAGTTTTGATGATTATGGAACTCTATTTTTATTTCTAGTATATGTCTACAGTCTATATATCTGTACAGGTCAAAACTTTGTACTATTTTTCGCTTGACTTTGTATCAATTGCTCATTGAGTTAATAAGAATCTTGGACATATTTGCCGAGGGTGAATTTGCCTACCCCCTTTTTGCCGCTAGTAAATGTCTATTATGTCATTACTTGTATTGATATAATTTTTTCTCTATTGGCTTGAAACAGTAATAATATGTTAAGTCGATTTATCAAAAGTGCATTTTATTATAATTATTGCTATAGATACATGTATGTGTCTAAATAGAACCCATGTTCATTTTTAATCATAGAAAATAAATGTGGTAAATTGCATAACACTTTGCATGCAGTAGAAAATAGGTTAGAATAGTTGTATTTGTTTTTTATTGTTTTTTAGAGCATGACCGAATAGTAGATATAAAACTAGTAATAGTTCCTCTCTTCGCTATGCGTAGTGTACAGATGAAAAAGGGCTTTTCTTAGAAGTAGTGTATTAACAGAGTAGGTTAAATGCTAGTAATCGCTTGATGGTAAATGAAAAAACTTATTTTTAAGTATTTGATATAAAAAGTTAGATGGGGATGTATGTTACACGGTGAGTGCAAAGTCTTTCCCAGGTGAATATGCAGATTCTTATTAACTCAATACGATTGAACATAAACACAGATCCTGGACATAATTTGTAAGCCTGTATATTAAAGTCGTAAAAGAAGGCAACATTGATCGAGGGCATTGAATATTGAGCTTCCAGCTGGCTGCGTATTATACGAAAATAAAAATGCAAACACATTCTTTTTTACATTGAAACATTGTGATATTTCTCTTGCCTTGATATTGTAATTGATGATGATGATGATGATGATGATGATGATGATGATGATGATGATGATGATGATGATGATGATGGAGGTGGTGGTGGTGGGGGATGATGGTGGTGGGTGGGGGTGGTGGTGGTGGTGGTGGTGATGCTGATAATGGTGGTGGTGGTGATGATGATGATGATGATAATGATGATGATGATGATGATGATGATGATGATGATGATGATGATGAAGGTGGTTTTGGAAATGGTAGGGGTGGTGTGATGGGCGTGGCCTTGGCGGTGATGAAAATTGAACATGATCATAGCAGTTCATACTTTCAAGGACGGATAAGTTGCCTGTAATCATGAAGATAAAATGCATGACCAATTGCAATAATGTAAATGTTAAGTTGATAATAATGATGACGACGACTAGGACGAAGCCTCTGCAATTCTGAAACTATTCCCAAATTGACTTTATAAAAATTGATGATACAAAGAGATAGAATTTTATGACATCAGGGGAGCATTTGTTGTCTGACAAGTTGTCAGATCTGACATCTTTCCTTGATTTTGATTGGCTGAGAAGTATCGTTACTATGACAATTGTCAGATAAAACAGACTTTGTCGGATAAAACATCCGACAAGTCCTTTCATGAAACGCTCCCCAGATCGATAGGTATGTTTAACTTCTGGCCCACGGTCACCCCTTGACCGGTTTTTTCTTCTTCTTTTTCTTCTTCTTCTTTTGTAGAGGTGCCATGGTCGAGTGGTTTAAGGCGCTTGACTGGAGACGCGAGGGTCGAGGGTTCGATCCTCGGCGCGGCACTTATGCCCCTGAGCAAGGCATTTTATCTACATTGCTCTTTTATCGTATATCAAATAAATGAACACGCTAAAGGTATTTGAATACCAACGTGTGCAAGTGTTTAAAAAACAGATATACATGCATGGGCAGGCCTAAACGGATCCAAGTACAAAGAGTTCTACTCTTCCAAGAAAGTATTCAGCTGAACGAAATGAACAATTTCCAGTTCTGTTGAATGAAATCAACCTCTTCGATTTTTTCCGTTTTCAATTATCTCTTGATAGAATAATTAAAATCATTATTGGTATGGAGGGGGGATAATCCCCCATTTCCTTTCCTGCCAAGTCATCCACAGAACATGGTTATACCGACCTATAATAGTAGCCGAGTCGTGTACAACATAACGTTTTCAACTTTGTAACGTTTTTCATTCAAATTTTTCATTCAACTTGATAAAAATGACGAAGGAATTGCTTTAGTCCCCATTTCAAGACGACGTCCGTCCCCTCAAGACATAAATCCTTGCAGACGTAAATTACATATACCTGAAATTTTACATGAATGTGAATCTGCAGTTTATGGTTCTTTCGGGTTTTTTCTCCAAATAGCTTGATTTTCAAAGAATAACTTTTTTCCGAAGACCACCTGCATTTTCATTCTCATTCTTACCGTAGATATGGTTTATGTTGAAACAGTCTGTTTTTAAAAGGGAGTTTTTAAAGGGAGTTTTCAAACGCCGTTATGTCATAACTATCACTTTCGCTATGATAACTAGTTTTAATTCTTGAGAAAGAAAGCAGTTTTTATAAACTCCCTTTTCAACTAGGAAGTATTCAAGGGTCCCCTTGAAGAGTATACAAAGGTTAGTACGTGAAGCATTCCCAAACACTAATACGACTTTAATATCCGAGCGTTTTGTTTGTTACATGATTATATCAGTTATTTCCTTTAAAGAAATTATGTCAAACTGCTTATCTGACCTTTTTCTCATTCTTTGATGACCTATATACATTTTCACGCAGATTCCTTGTCAGACAAAATTGGTCTAATTAAAATCAATTTATTTTCATTAAGAAATGAGGATCATGATAGCCAACTTGGCCATGATCATACGTATGATTATAATATTTGGTGTCGGTTTGGGGGAGAATAATAGGGGTTCAATAGCTGTTCCACCCCCCCCCCCCCGCTTCCTCCGCCCCAGTCTAAATTTTACATGTAGGGTAGCACTGAGTTACATTGTATCCTTGTGTTCCCTAAACAATAATTTTTCAAGTCCGAAGTTTCACGTGAGAGCGTAAGGCTCTACAAATTGACCAATAGCTGTACCCAAACGCCGCTAGCCAGGCCATGATTGAAATTTGGCATGTTTTAGGTTATTGACTCATAACTTATAATACCCTATAGGATATAATTTCTTTATTATTATTACCATTTGTTTTAATTCTAACGGAAATGGATCTCCCATTTCACTGTTCTTGACAATCAGGGCGAGACAGTGATCATGCCAAAATATCAGGAATTAAAATTCTTGACGTTTTCAGACAGAACACTGACCTTATAGCAGGTGGGGGAATGCCAAGATATAAACTGCACTTTTGTTTGAGAATTTCAGATTAATACGACCAGAAATCGGTATTATGTCACCCATTGGCTTTCACCCACTATTGTTCTAGTGATCTGGGGTAAGCGTGCAAAAGTGCCAAATGTATTAACAGATGTCCCTTTTATTACACGATATCGGGTTAAATCGGTTACAATTCCAACTTCTCTCTAGTGTTATTTGGGGATTTAGCAAGAGAGATTTATGCCGACCATGGGCGGTACTACAGGGGGCAGGGGTTAGCCGCACCTTTCATTTTTTTCGAGTGATAAAAACGAAGAAGAAGGGGAAGAAGAAAGAAAGAAGAGTAAAGGGGAAAAGAGGGCAGGATAATGCAAGTATAATTATAATAGTCGTTTTGTTTATTTAAAACATAAATAAAATCACCTGTGGGCGAAGGTTTAAAAAAAAATACGAAAATCAACGCGTCATCTTGCCCCCCCCCCCCCCATAAAAATACCCTCGCGACGCCTAAGATGTCGAAGCAGAACAATAATATAATAGTCGTTTTTAACTATCATCAGGGCGTACAAGTATTCTTCAGCCAACTCATTTTACATGTCCCTTCCCCTATGCCCTTCCCCCTCCCCCCCCCCCCATAAAAAAGTGTTATAAGGTGCATTACGCTCGTTACGCGTTTAGGGTGCCAAAAAGGCCCCAGACATAGGCCCAAAATCAGGAAAAGGGGTATGTTACTTGAGTTTGTGAACAAGCGTTTAGGGTATCCTTTTTCTCTTCATTAGTCTGGACGTTGTTTGGCTTCATATTTGTACCCTTGTTTCGGGTAGGCCTATATGTTCGCGGAGGTTAAACTCGTTTAGGGGGTAAATTTTTCGAGAAAAGGCTTGAAAACGGGATGATTTTGACCACTGGTTGAAACTCCTTTGGGGGAGTTTTGGGAAACCCGTTTAGAGGAATATATATTGACTGCCCCCCCCCCCGGGACCTTCATGGTTTAGCCAAGCTTTTTCAATAGGGAACATCAGGATATCGTGGCCATTCGCTGGAAAGGGGCTACCAGTATGTAAAGAAGCATGTAAACTGTTCATTTTTTTTTTAATTTGTTTATTTATTCATCTATTTCGAACAGTTTTAAGCATTTATTCATTTATTTAGAAAGTAGCCATAGCACGAGATAAATCATGCATTACAGAGCACTAAGTATTATTATGTCTGTCTTATCTTTTGCACTTCTTGAACATTCTTAAATGAGGTGTCAATTTTGGACTGTCCAGTATTTTGAGGGGAGGGCAAGTGCCCAAGCACACCCCCGCCCCGTTACACATCTGATGTTTCCTTTGTAACAATGGTAACGGCAAAGTTTAATTCTTTTAGAGCACGATAATGGGGCAAAGGGATGACGTTGTTAAAAAAATCAAATTTTATATTTGTTAGGGATTTCCTTTCGCGGGAGTAAAAGGAATTGCTCTTCAGTCACGTCCAAATCCACCAGCAACTTTGAATCATGGACCTACTTTGGATCAAACAACAAACCCCTGACAAGTGGGTCAAGTAAAGACTGTCGAAAATTAATGTATGACTTTAGTGATGCCAAACGATTGATTATCTTCCCCAATGATTCACTTTAGTCCCATTAAACGGTCCCGGATTTTCAAATGGAAAGTTATTTTCAGTGACCATGGTCGGAAATGGGGTTTAATCACGTCACGGTCTAAGTTTAGGATTTACTTTTCCTCTTATTCTCTTTCTCTTCTCTTCTTGGATGAGTTCTTGAGGATAACCGAAGCGCAGACAGCCACCTGTGTGTCATAGACGTTGACAGTTCTAAGCAGTGACGTAGCTACTGAGCTTGGCATGGAAAAATGAAAAAAGAAAAGAAATGACAAGACAAATGACACCTTCTCATCGATGAGCTTGTTATTTTGTATTTGCTTCATAGAGTATAATGCCGGTGCTCCTTAATTCTTAATTCCCTCCCCCCCCCCCCCCTCATTTTGCCAATGTACCTTCAATGCTGATGCTATATAAGGTCTTAGATTTAAAAGTTTTCTAGAGTTTCTTAGATATGTTTTGAGATTTTTCACCAATTTAGGGGCATGTCCAATATGAATGAAATAAAATTTAAAAATTAGAACTCTGGAAACCACATTCATGACTGTTAACGATGACTGAGGAAGAACTGTACCGAAAGGAATGCGGGAAAGATTTTCTCCTCCTGCTCCTCCTGCTCCTCCTCTTGCTCCTGCTCCTGCTCCTCCTCATCTTTCTTCTTCTCCTTCTTCTTCTTCTCCTTCTTCTTCTCCTTCTTCTTCTTCTTCTTCTTCTTCTTCTTCTTCTTCTTCTTCTTCTTCTTCTTCTTCTCCTCCTCATCTCCCTTCCCCTCCCCTCCCCTCCTTTCTTTTCTTCTTCTTCTTCGTTGCATTTATGAATGACAAAGTTACAAACCCCTTATAGTTCCTCTCTCAATTTGTTCACATCTTAAGGTGAAATTTGATAATGTAACCTCCACAAAATTAATGTAGATTAGTTGGTCTTAAAGAGAACTCTACACTTGATACTTTTCTAATATAACTGATTCCATAATAAGCCAAAGCCTGACTAGTTAGAAAGTTTCATCGAGACATGCAAACCCTGGTCTTATCTTTAATCTCCAAGCTTGGTCTGAGCCAATAACGAAGGAAAGTGAAAAATGCAACTTCAAATTTATTGGTCTAAAGCAAAACTTAGATTCATAATTAAGCATTATTACGGATTATCTTTCAGCAGATGAAGACTAACTCGTTGGATTTTATACCCACATTTTTAATCCTAATCATGGTCGGAGCGTGTGCAGGTTAATAGAACAGTATCCGAAATACTGAGATTAATTGGCAGATTTAAATAAAAATCAGGGGACATCATAATATTTTGGCATTTTGACGGACTATCTGTCAACAGCCAAAGACTAACTCCCCAACAAGATCAAACATAAAAAATGGACTTATAGATCCCTAATATTTAATCTGCAAACATGGTGGAAGCATGCTGCGGTCGATTCGATAGGTAACTTCTAATCCCAAATAAGCACATTAACTGGTCTAAAATAATGAGGCATAATATTAAAGGATCTTCTTTTAGCAGGTGGTGACTGACATGTTGGCATGCTTGCATGAAGGGCTTCGATGTGAACTATAATAGTAGATTTTCAACCCCCTTTTTTCTCGAATCCCCAATCCTGGGCAAATACTTTGGAGGCATTGACGTAAATCCAGGGGGATGGGGAAATATCCAACCCCAAAAACTTTTTAAGGAAGGGGGGAGGATAGCGTGTACAAGTGTAACCCCCCCCCCCCCCCTTCAAAGAATAAATAATATTTAATTAATCAGTTGTTGAACTTGTTGATAAATCTATTATAAACGACGGTTTAATTAGTACAATTTCCAGTAAAAACCAGCGATAGAAAGGGAGAGTACGTGTTTGGGTGTGTTGGGTGTGTGTGGGCGGGTTAGGGTGTGTGTTACATGTGTGTGAGTTCGCTCTAGAGATTTTGGCAAAAGATTTTGGTCACTCCCACCCCAACCCTAAAGGGATTTACGCCGGTGTGTAGAGGTGAGTATTGTGAAATATATTTGCTAACTTACAATTTAGCTTTGTTTTGTTCAAAAGAAAATCAGGGGACTTAATATTTTGGCTTTTTGACGGACCCTTACCCTTTATAACAGACTGACTTCTTTCGAGAGTTTAAGCATTCATGATAGATTTACCTCTTCTTCAACATCCGATCCTGCATGCAGGTTCTGTTGAGGTAAATTTGAATGAACAAAATGAAAAAGAAATGAATGAATAATTCATAAATGAAAATTTAATGTTGTTTTTTAATCTTAATGATAATAATATTAATACTACAACTACTACTACTATTAACAATAATGATAACAACAATAATAATAGTAATAATAATTATAATAATTGTAATAATGGAAATGATAATAATGATTACATTTACATAGTGCATAACTTTACGTTTATAAGCTTTGTACGTGTATATCATGTTACCCCGGTCATTTGGATTAATTCACTTTTCCACACAATAAAGTGCTCTATTTCCACTCCCTAAGGAGTGTATATTGTGCACCATTACATGTAATTATATGCACTGGTATATCCTACCGCGTACCCTTAACACATGGGTGGAGAGTGGAATGTGGATTAATGTCTTGCCAAAAGACGTTAGTGCTGGGATGGGATTCGAACCTCAAGCCTTTGATTGAGAGTGAATGAACCACTGGACCACGACACTTTCAAATGATATTTTGACACTTTGACGAAGCACCATGCAGTCATCAGCTACAGATTGAGTGCATGGATGGAGTGCTTACCGTTTCCTTAATCTTTAAACATGATCGAATTGTATGGTATGGTTAAGATAACCTCTAATCAGAAAATTAAGATTAATTGGCCTAAAGCAAAATTTGGAAAGGTAATTATTTTGTAAATTTGTCGGATTCTTTCTCTCGACAGCCAGAGTTTGGCTTTTTAGAAAACGTGAACGAGAGGTGGTGAGTAAGCATGTCGGTTTAAGCCATTTGACATCAACCTTGGTGTGTTCGGATCTTAATCTCTGTTCATATCAATACTTGAGTCACCTACGGCTTGGTTCTCTACGTCAAAACATAGCACTGGGGAAAGTGTACATGATAAAATAGCTACTGACTACGAGTCCTAAATACTTTTTAGCAATTCTTTGCTAAACAATATTTATCAGTACTCTGCTATTATTAGCTATAATGAGTGAGACTTAACATCATTGTGGAGTTGAATAATTCGTAGCTTTGCTTTTTGAACCAAAATAAGTGAATATTTTAAAATACATTCCCTTATTTCGGTTTATCTTTTGTTTGATTTTCAATTTTAAATTACTTTTATGTAACCTACACACTAAGAAAAAAGGTGCAATTTTGCACCCTTCAAATGCAACACTGGGAGCTCCTTTTTGGGTGCAACTTTGCACCCTAAGTCGCTTTTTGCACCTTTAAGGGTGCAGTTAGCTACATTTTGCACCCTAAAGGGTGCAGAGTTGTACCCTTCAGGGAAAGGTGCAAATTTGCACTCTTTTGAATGCAAAAATGTCTGTACCCTTAAAGGTGCAAAGTTGCACCTTTTAGAGTGCAAACGGACATTTCTGGGTGCAAACAAGAACAAAAAGGTGCATTTTTGCACCTTTTTCTTGTAGGGTGCAAGATTGCACCCCAAAAGGTGCTGCCAGTGTTGCATTTAGGGTGCAAACTTGAACCTTTTTTTCCTTAGTGTGTAATTTCCTCACACTATCCTTGCTTCTCAGTCTCTAGTTCAAATTTGATCCCATCTCCAAATACGAAATTTTATGTATATACTGTATTATCTCCCGAAAGAGTAGGGAAATATGTGATAAACAATTGCTGCACTAACACAATATATTGCATGTGTATTTGGGATATTACTTGATACTGTTGTGAAGTATCTCACTGCGACATGTGCGATGTGATTTAATGAATGTTTGACTTGTTAAGGATAAAGCTTGAGGTTAATTTCATTGTATGAAAATTCTAATCGGAATGGAGCAATCATTCATTTCAGTTGACTTTTCGATCAGAGATATATCTTTATTCCTTGCGCGACGTCCCGTAGAATTTATTTTACATGCCCGTCATGCCCGTATGAGTTTCTTTGGGGATTCTGTCCCGTTCATCTGGAGGAACTTCCCAGACAAAAAAGGGGTATAATTATAATTATCCTGAGAAGCCTTTGGATGCCAATTCACGATTTTGTGATGGTTCTATACAGCGCTTCTCCCCACTGTGAAAATAGTTGTTGATATTCTGACATTGGATCGAAGAGTGCGATGACTTGGCTGTGCATTAATCTCACTTAAACCATGGAAATGAGCCAACTAAGGCGTTGAGCTACGTGTACCTTGATAAGATTTAAGTAGCGTAATTCAAATCACTCCCATAAGCGTAAGAGGTAGAATGCTATCTAGGGGTGAGAGAAAATGCACTCCCTCCCCTTCCCCCTCACTTCTTCAATTTTCTGCCAATTTTTCATGGGCATATTTCAGAACATGTAAGTTAAATAAAATATTTTGGGCATACATTACTTGATTGATTGAAAAAGTTTTTCAAAAGCAGGTTGAAATTAACATTGATCTTTTGATTAAAAATATCGAACATGAGGAGATAGAGGATCTTATTACAATAGCTCTTTGGACAATTTATAAATTGATTTTGGTACGTAATAAGGGTGTTGATAATAGAGAATCTAGTTCAATATATTCGTTTGCCTCTGAATTATGAAAGAGGCTAGAGGTAAACAGAATGATAGTGGCAAATCTTTATTCAGACTCCCAAATAATTTGATTTTGTTTGATTTTTTTTAATGTTATGATAAATGAATTTAAAATGAAAATTTTTGATGTTCTTGTGGATTCTATAGAGATCATGAATAAATGCAATTGGAAAGAAAAAATTCAGAACAATGTTGGAGGTTCAAGCGACAAAGGAGAATTGAGACGTGCTCAAAGACTCTGTATAATAATAGGAGTGGGGGGGGGGGGGCTTTTGCTTGTATTTTGCTCGGCTGAGCCACTTTTCTGAATAATGTTTACTGAGAGACTATGTCGTTTTGCATGTTCTCATGTCGCATGGTTCTTTCGCCACAATACCACTGACCTATTAAAACAATGGCATTGGTTGTATGTTCTGTTGATCCTATGTTCCATTCGTCCTATACGTAGCAGTAGTCCTAAGTCCAATTGGTCTTAGGTCCCTATGGTTCTGCATCTCGTTGGTGCTACGTCCCAGACTCCCATTATTCATCATGTTCATGTTAATCGTGGATTCCAGTTGTCCAACATCTTATTGGTTCTAGGTTCCACTCGAAATGGAATTGATCCTCCGTTCCATTGGGGACGAGTGACTACTTCGAAGGAGGACCGATAAGACCGGAAGTTACAATCCGCATACATTTTATGCATAGAGATATAGAATTTTTAAACATTGCTATAAGGGAAAGGTTGAGAGACCTGCATAATAGCTGGAGCATATGGACATCAGAGGAGTAAAGAGAGCATGAAGAAAAGAATATCTCGAGCCCAATATAACAGCGTAAGAAAGGATGGTGAGGTCAAAGGTAATGATAGCGGACACAAAGAATGACTTATGGTGACAAGATCATGACGAATAAACCACAGTCTCCCTCAAATTGCCCATGTTTTTGGTTAACCCTTGTCTGTATATACCATCTGACTATGCGTGGGCAAAAACATTAGTCTGCATCTAAACTCACGTCATCCAGTGGCGTCACTGGTCCATTTTTGAACAGTAGATGTCGTACATAATTTGGCGAAATAAAAACGAACATAACGTAATATCGAAAAATCCTTTTTGTGGGAGACATAGCTTAAATTCAAATTTAACCGAATTTTGGAAGAAAAAAAACATTTGTGGAGAGAAATTTTTCACGGGGTTCCCCCCCCCCCCACCCACCGCTTGCTGTTCAGTAAGGCCTGTGACGTAATCCTTACCTGGGAATGATTATGCTCGATGACGCTTGGGTGAATGGAGATTCCCTAATTTTAGATGAACTTGACAAAGAAATGATGAGTGAGTAAGAAAGCGATGAAAGCGACGATCACGTGAACATTTTTCTAAGCTTTTGTAGCAGGGTCATAAGTGCGTTTTGAAGATCTCGAACACAGACAATGATTCATAACAACAGACCCGTTAAGAGTATCCTCTCACTTTTTAACATGTGAATTAAGTTCAACTTCATGTTCATGTTCAGATTCAAGGTTCAAGTTCAAGTTCAAGTTCAAGTTCAAGTACAAGTACAAGAGCAATAGTGGATATTAGCAATTTGTATGATTTTATAATATCCATTTCTGAATATCAGTTATATTTATCTGAAAATCCATGTAAAAAATGGAGTCTATTTAATCTCTTTTGATTCATCCCTTATCCACCTGCTGCCATGTTATTAAGTACTCGTTATGAAAATGTCTTGAATCATAATTTCCGCTGCTTTGGCATGATTACTCTTGAAGTTCAAGTTAAGTTCAGGTTCATGACTTTATTGAGATATCGTGGTCTAGTGGAGTCGTCACCGGACCATGGATCACATGGTTCGCGGTTCGTGTCCCGCCGCTGCACCAAGGTCCGTTGGTAGGACAATGCCACTCTCCACCCAGGAGAAAATGGGTACCCGTGAGGATTACCGAAAGTCTGCGTTTGCCACTGCCCTACAGCCTGAATGTGTAGGTGCAAATATAAGAATGCTACCATAGGAGTGGAGATGCTACACATTCAGGCTAGCAATCAAGTGATCATCAGTGGCGTCACTGGTCCATTTTTAAACAGTAGATGTCGTGCCTAATTTGGCAAAATAAAAACGAAGATGTAATATTTAAAATATATATTTTTGTGCTGGACAAAGTTTAAATTCAAATTTAGCCGAATTTGGGGGGGAAAAAACTATTTGTGGAGAGAAATTTTGCACGGGGCTGCCCCCACCCACCGTTTGCTCTTCAGCAACGCCTCTGACGTAATCCTTCCCTGGGAATGATTAATGCTCGATGACGCTTGGGTGAATGGAGATTCCCTAATTTTAGATGAGCTCGACAAAGAAATGATGAGTGAGTAAAAAAACTATGGAAATCGACGATCACGTGAACATTTTTTTCTCAGCAGGTTCATAACGTTTAAAAGATCGCGAACACAGATAATGATTCATAACAACAAACCGGTTAAGAGCATCGCTCTCACTGTTTAACATGTGAATCAAGTTCAATTTCAGGTTCAAGTTCAAGTTCAAGTTCCAGTACAAGTGCAAGAACAATAGTGGATGATCTTATAATACCCATTTCTGAATATCATTTACATTTATTTGAAAATCCATGTAAAAGTTGAGTCTATTTAATCTCTTTTGATTCATCCCTTATCCACCTGCTGCCATGTTATTAAGTACTCATTATGAAAATGTCTTGAATCATAATTTCCGCTGCTTTGGCATGATTACTCTTGAAGTTCAAGTTAAGTTCAGGTTCATGAGTTTATTGAGATATCGTGGTCTAGTGGAGTCGTCACCGGACCATGGATCACATGGTTCGCGGTTCGTGACCCGCCGCTGCACCAAGGCCCGTTGGTAGGACACTGCCACTCTCTACCCAGGAGAAAATGGGTACCTGCGAGGACTGCCGAAAGTCTGTATTTGCCACTGCTCTATATGACTGCATGTGAACGGTGCAAAATGGTAGGAATGCTCCCATACATAAGAGTGAGATGCTGCACATACAGGATTAGTATCAATCTAGTGATCATGGGTAGCAATAGTAACACTGTGAAGTACATTGAAGTATTCACAAAATGAGCTGTATAATGTAATATATCATTATCATTATAAGTTCATGAGTTAATGAGTGGAACATTGGAATTCGCTTTTTATAAATTTTATGAAAAGTGATCATTTTCATCCAAGCCACAATGCATCCCTAAAGTCACCTTAAAAGTCGTATTGATAACAAGTTTCATAACTTGTTTAGACGCAGTCATTAGAATTTAAGGGGCTTTTACACCTTCACGGACCGCAACACGGATCATCCCGGATCTGAATCCATGGTGTTCCGGGATGCAACGTCGCGATTTTCGTCGCAGTGCCGCGCCGGTGTGAATACGATCTCAACTGGGTATTTATACGGAAAAGTACGGACCAGTACGGTGTCTACACGGATAGACAAGGCAGCAACACGGACCCCCGGCACGGACCTTGCCGAAGAAGTCCCCGGAGCGAACACAGATTACAAGGAGGAGCACGGATGTTACAGGACCCTTACACGGTCCTTTCACGGAAGCGTTCGTTCTCTACAGGGTTATCCCCGGAGTATTGACGGATGATATGACCATGTCACTAATATTTTTTAATATTGTTCATAAGAATATTCGGTCATTTACTTTGCTATATGCTTCTAGAGTCATTAGGCCTACGTGTCTTTGGATTCAATTTACGCATCTAAAAATGCGCCAAAAATATACCGGGACGGAGGCTTCGCTATATGGCAAAAATATAGAAATTAGGAAGGGTTCAATTGCTGCTGAGAAGCCAAAAAAAAGGGGGGAAGGGGAAATGAAATGAAGAAAATGAAGGTGCCGTGGTCGAGTGGTGTAAGGCGCTTGACTGGAGACGCGAAAGTCGGGGGTTCTATTCCCGGCACGGCACTTATGCCCTTGAGCAAGGCATTTCATCTACACTGTTCTTTTTTCGTACCTCAAATAAATGAAAATGCTACAGGCACTATTGATACCAACGTGGTGTGCACGTGTTGTTTTTTTAATCATACAAGGTCTAATCGGGTAGATTAAAGAAAATTTGATGCAAGACATTGTTGAAGAAATACAAATAATAAATGGGAAAAAATTGGTCGTGAAAAAGCAGCAGCCCATAAACCCCACCAGTAAGCCGTGCTCCTGCTTGTTAGAACCGTGAAGGTAAAACTGATAGTTGCAATAGTTCTTGTCTTCCCGCAACAGCTGGAAATTGAAAAAAAGGCCCCAAAAATCGTCCAAGGAAAAGGAAGGGTCTGCTGATTTCACATTTCATACGTCCATGTATGGTTGTCACATAAAAAATTGTTCGTTCCTGTAGGAAAACAAAGACGGATTTCGAACCCTGATGACTATATACGATGTCTACACGAAGACCGGTGTCTACACGAAGACCCCCGGATGGATTCGGTGGCTACACGGAGGTACACGGTTCCTAAAAGGATGAATACGGATGGCTTTTCATCCGTGTATTCCGGGATGAAAAATTGGGCAAGCTTAATTTTTCTCCCGGATATGCCGATGCACCAAGGATGACGCCGGATGAGCCCCCGGTGTATACACGTTGATGCCGGACTTAACAAGGATAACCCCAGAATGACGATCCGGGATGATCCGTGTTGGGACCCGTGAAGGTGTAAAAGCCCCTTACTCAGTAGTACCTTTAACACCATAGCGAATTTAAAGGTCGTTGTGTTTGTGGTTTGTACTTCAAGGCATCACAGTGGCGCCTAGCAGTATCTAAAACAATTAGAGATGGTATTGGGCTTTCAAAAAGATTTTTTTTAAAACCCGCGAGGAATGGAGAGGAAAATGAATACCTGATTAACTTCGAGATAGAGGTTTCGAATTCCTTCTGTCAGGTACCCATTTACTTTATCTTGGTGAAGAGTGACAATTGGAAATTAATGTTTGGATAAAAGGCAGTGGTAAACATTTTGCTTAAAGATGATGTTTCAATTTTCATACATGCCCAAATATTCCGTTATAAAGGGAGACGATAAATTAATGATCGGGAATTCACTTTCTCATGAACTATAAACCTTATCATAATTCATATTCCTTTTTACATTCCAAACCCAATTAATTGTACCACTTCAGCTTCTTTTTCGGCCATGTCAAAATGCCAAACGGTACCTATAAAAAAATTGGGCCATAACAACATTTGATGAAGGCATTTCCATTTTGAAAAAAAAAAAGAAGCAACCTGGGGCGCCACTCTGTCGCGCTGTCTGTCAGCAGATAGTGCAGACTAAAATTATTGCATTTATAAAAACAAAAAAATCATCCTTCATCGCTGATGAATATGAGAGAGAGGAAATAAATTTATCATTAACACTCAAAATAGATTTTATCATTTTATGTTCTTTGCATACGGAGAACTTCCTTATGCAGCTATCATTTTGCAGGAGTTCTCTCATGTTCCTGCAAGCTCGCAAGCTACGTACAATGCTCCAGTGATAATTTTCCAGTCTAGTTGCATTATGTCATAAAAATGCCTTACTGAAAAGTGATATTTACATAATCATCATGTATATAAGTCACCTATATACCCAATACAATTTTTATATCATCGGTATTTTCAAATTAACAGAGACTTTCGAAATATCAACTGAACAAGGAAATATGATATAATCCAATCATGATTTCATTAGAAAAAAAAAACCAAAAGGGTAATATTTGAATTGCCTTTATGATGATTTCTCAAAATTATTTACAATCGCAGATGTCTGACCTTTGGAAAGAAACGGAACCCACTTTTCTCAGATTTCAAATGGAAGTATTTCCTAGTCCTTGGATGATGCAGTAAGTCGAGGGAATGACTTGCAGAATGGGGATTTCCTTTCAAGCAACTCAAGGAAATCATCAAATAGCCGCTAAAACATTTCCCAAAACCGACGTCTCATTTCTGTAGACGTTAGGGAATCCTCCAAAATAAATTTCGAGGGGAAATCGGTAGGAAATTTCTATGCCAGATCTCCATTAGAATTGGCGAAAATATTTCGACAAGATCACGGATGATGTAGTTTTCGACCACCCGGTAGGATTAAGGGAGGTGATTTGGGGGATTGCGCTGTACCTAAGAGATTTGGGCGTGCGGCCCCCCCCCCCTCCCCCACCAAATCCGTACACCCCTCCCCCCCCCCCCACCCACACACACACGCACACACACAAACACCGCTTTTAAAACTCAAGTGATGTACTGTAAGTAAACAACGAAAATAGTGCCCAGTTTCAATATTTTAATCATAAAGAACTTAAACAAAAGTTCGGGGGAAAAAGATCATTTGAATTGTACTATACCCCTTTTTTACAAAAACACTGGCTCCGCCCCTGTGTAGTGCGATGGAACCTCATTTGAATGTTCTTAAAATAGACCGAGCATCCTCCTGAGAAAACATAGGTCTTTAATCATTGTAGAAAGTTCTTTGGATTGGAATATCTGACTTTGAACAATTTTCAATCAGGTACCAACATTTTCCGATGGGTGTTTCTGTGTGAATTTGCATTTTTTTTTCTCAGAAAGACTTCCCTGGAAGTAATGTTAAATGGCAGGCTATTCAAGATTGTGAATAATACCAAGGCCCATCCAAGCCTACTCAAAATTTATAACGTAAAATATCTGCATTTACTTCGAGTAGAGACATAATGCTATGATAAGATAATATTTGGTTCAGAGGTAAGCGTGGTAAGGACAGTCATATATTGGAATCGAATTCTAAGGTTCAAAAGTAGGTTGGTGATCGTACAGGTGCAGAGCCGTTATATAGACCTCGCCCTTGATTGCAGGCCAAGAAAAATTCACATTCGAAATTAACTTTTTCGAGCGGTAGGTTCTCAGGGTCTACGTAAAATTCACTAGCAGAAAAGTAAAATATATATCGACAGTACCCCCTCCCTACCACACACACACTCACCTCCACGCACACCTACATGCACACACGCTGAATCCACAAATCAAGTAGGGATAAAGAACTTAAATAAAGTTTCAGATTTCCTGGCAAGGAGACATTTTCTTTTCATGGGCCCGTGTTTAAGAATGTTTGAATTCTAAGAATACAAAATAATGATTAACTGAAATTGTGGCTGCTATTCGCCCTTGTATAGATTTCTCATGTCGCATGTCCCCTCCCTACAAAACTATGGTGTGACACTATTGAATAGACCAGTGGCTCCGTCGTGGAATATGCCATAATGCTTCAGTTGGACATTCGTTGCATGCTATTTCCGCCTCCCCCCCCCCCCCCCCCCCCTCTCTCTCTCTCTCTCTCTCTCTCTCTCTCTCTCTCTCTCTCTTTCTCTCTCTCTTTCTCTCTCTCTGTCTTGGATCCTTCCCTGGTTTTAGCCTGCAGTGAAGTCGACATAATATTAAGGTGCACTGACCAGGTTATTGACTTCATCTGACTATGGTTTGGCATTATGCCTTGGATTGATAACCTATGAACATACCTTGACCTTGATGACGCGAAATTATACGGCAGTTGTAAAGGTCAAAACGAGGAATGAGTTATAACTTATTTTTATCAGGTGGTCCTGCTAAGGCAGAATTATTTATGCCAAATCCAATTCTAATGAAGCAAGTGAATAAGTCACAGCATTTTTTAAAATACCTAAACAGTATATACCCCTCAAAAAGGTTCTGCAATTCCGAGTTTGAGAGGTAATTTTATCTCTTTTTGCTTCATCTTCATACATGAATGTTGTATATGCATCAAGGTCAAAAAGATATGTTGCAAAATTTGATGTTTTGGTTCAGTGGTTAAATAGTTGGTTATTTTACCTGACTGCTGAGAAAGCATGCGTATGCTTGTTACTAAGTAACCAGGGGGAACGACGGCTTTAAGTCCCTTCCGAAGGACTTGGTAATGAGGATTAATACCTTACAAAAGGGCATTAGCGCATCAACTTGGTTTCGAACCCGGGTACTCCCAGTTACGAGACCACTGAGCCACAGCGCCTCCTTTCACTAGTGAATTCCCGCTTATTTTGAGGGTACGGACTGAGTTTGAATGATGTTGTAATGCGTGAATCGTTCACCAGGACGGCGCCATGCAGCTTCATCCTACTTCCCAGCTTTCAGGGACAGAATTTTGACCCGTCGGAAAAGAGAACGGACGGCATTATCTAGTGGTTCCTTCGCAAGTGTTTGCGACACCAGCGCATATTATCCATTGAGGTAGAAGACACCTTTTTCAGCCGCATTTCTTACAGCTTTATGAGCTCGCAAGTTGGTACATGGAGCCGGTTCCTGATGTTCTTATCAGACAATCTCCTGCCAAATCGACTTGCAAATCTGCCCCGGAGATTTCTTGAGCACAGCATTTTGACTCAGTAATGCAGACAGTGTGGCATACCCGGGTGGCATACCGATCTTCGCGCAGGGTGCCTCTTCTTAGACGCCACTCCTCGGCCTGGACGTCTTTAACTTCCCCAGTATCAAGAAAGCATACTTTTTACAAGGGCTTTTGAAACGGGCTGTGGACTGAGATCCCTTTCAATTGCCTATCTCTCTCTCCCTCTCTCTCTCTCTCTCTCCCACCCTTTCTCTCATTCCTTCTCTTTCTCTCTTTCTCTCTTTCCTTTACCGCAATGTCCTGGCGCACTGAGTTGATGGATTTTCAAAATTTCCTGATGTTCGAAATTCTAACAACTGATTTCGATTTGTATATTTTGATTTATACACATTTTCTCGTTGCTGGATTAAGGTAAATGGGTATAACCTAAGCATGTGAGAGACATGGGTCATGTCAAGTCGTTATTTTTGTTTTGTTTGATTTAATTTTATTTCTTTGTTCAATAACATGATACAAAAATATGATATTACAGAAAATATATAAACACATTTACAGACATTAACAATTCACTTCTAAATACAAAAGATAATATGTACTGTACGTGGGAAATTGAAATTTTACAAGTAAAAAGAAATGTGCAAGCAGGTAACCGTCACCGTGAGCAAGTTGCTCATGGGTAGAATTTTGGTGTTGCAAAAACCAAGCCCACCCCCTCCCCTACAAACTTCCATATGATTACCTTTCTGCCTATGTCAGTGCAATGGTTTCTTTCAACACTTATTTTCGGAATATCTGAATGTCAGAAATGAAGCTTCTTCTCCCATTTATAACATGTATAAGTGACGCAATACTTTTTAGATTAAATACTTGAAATACCAAACTTAAAGAATAAAAACCTTCAAGTCAAGTAGATTTTAAATCAAAACTAGGACAGAAGGAAACAGATCAGCGAAAATTTGAACGAAATCGGAAACGGAATGAGGAAGTAATTTCTATATGAAATTTTAAACAAGGCATTTTTTGACAATACCATAATTGAGGACATCATTTTGTGGACAATGAAATTCTCAATAATATTACACACATAATCAAACATTTTCATTTTGCTTAAGATTTGCACGTTTTCTAAAGCCTAACTAAATAATATGTAATGTAGAAGTGTTTTCTCCACAACATCTTTGGAATAAGGGCAATGAAAACAGGCTCTTCAAGAAAATAAAGAATATGTGGAATTCCCTGTGTAAAAAAAAAACATATTTGAGAGTTGTCCACAAATTATATCACCCATAACTATAGTGTCAAAATCAGAAAATTTCTATAAGCATAAGTTTATTATTCTGATTTCGTTCAAATCGTCACTAATCTGTTTTATTCTGTCTTCGCTTAGCTATAAAACCTACCAGACTTGATGGTTTAAGTTTCCTTTAATATATATTCAATATAAACGTCATGTACATAATTTATATTTAGATATTTATATACAGGTATATAAAATGATATAGTACTGTACTATTCCTGTTCTGAATTACAAGTCGGCTATTGGCAATTGAATAAAGAAGCTTACACCCTAATGAATATACCATCATAAGCAAAATATTACGTAAAGTATACTAATGAAAAATTTTAGATGACAATCGGGTTACCAAACTTAACATACACTAAATACAAACTGCATGTACACATTTAGATTTATATAGTTGTATTTCTAAAGAGGGTATAGTACTGTATTATCTTTGTTTGCATTACAAGCTTACTTTTTGCAAGTGAATAAAGAAACTCTCACTCAAATAAAATGCCATTATAAGTGGCGCAATTAAAGAAATGAATATTTCTATACTTAGGATGCTAAAATTAATATAATATATAAACCCAATTATACTTAGATATACATCAATAGGTATATAAAAAATGATGCAGTAGTGTACCGAGTGTCTCAATGACAATGACAATGACAATGACAATGACAATGTGATTTTTATTTCCTCATGTCACCAAAAATGGGTATTGGAGAAAATCATAAGTTTTCATTGATATGTTATCATACATTTACAAATTTACAATAATGGTATAATACAGAATAACTCAGAATACAATTAGAATGAATTTTTTAATGAAAAAAATAAAAACAAACAGGTAGCACTATGAACATGTCGGACAAAGAAAGCGGACAAAATAAACAACTCCTCATTCTACCCTTCGCAATGGTTCTGGTAGTCAAAAGAACATCCCTTCACTACTATTGTCTAAAATATGTGGAACAGGTGTCACATTCATATTCACCTGGAACTACATGATTAAACATAACAGCTGTGAAGGGATGTTCTTTTGACTACCAGAACCATTGCGAAGGGTAGAATGAGAGGTTGTTTATTTTGTCCGCTTTCTTTGTCCGCCATGTTCTAGTGTAGTCATTCACCAAAACATGGGGTTGAGTGTGGGTGGGTGGTGCAAGAGCATAAATTGTGTCTCCCATACCCATTTAACCCTTAGCTTAGAAATGGTTGATGATTTGATGAAGGGGTATGATAAAGTAAAGATAAACGATGATAAATTAAAGATAAATGACTATTCTGAATTATTTTGACTTTTGGCATTTAAATAAAGGAGCTTTTACTTAGCAATCGAATTTGTTTAAAATTCAAGTGGTTTTTTTTTTCTTTTTATTGTTTATGTTGGGTACACCAGTCCTCCTCCAAACCGTTTGGCAACATTCCATAAATAAGCAATTGCCCTACTTTAGTTACAAAATTAGGAAGAAAAATCAGGAAAAAACTGCACAACTAGCAGATAAAAATCTATTGATATTTTAACAAATTTTGTTTGTAATATCTAACCTTCAGTTGTATAAACTACTATGAATTGATCAAACCCTGTGGTGCTGGAATAAAGATGCCTTTGTGATTATCATGATAGTATAACTACGTTAACTTGTGTGCAGCATTGTACAACTCTGATTAGCAGTTCAGACAGTTCTGAACAGGATGACACACTAGACCGCTCTGGTAATGAAAAAGGAAAAAAATAAGAATTTATGTTGTTTTTTCATATTTATCATCTAGTAAATAGAGTACACCCTCCCCTTTTCTTTGAGGGTCGTAGCTAAATCCTTCATCTGCGTTACTTCGATGCATTAACTTCAATCGTAACAAATCTATTGTACGAGCGATGAAAATTATCATTAACAGTGCAAAGGAAACCACAATGACTACAAGCATGATAAAAATCTTCTTTTTATTTGTTACTTCTATTATTGTAACTTTCGTTGGTACTGTTGCTCTCACACCTAATGAATTAGTATAATGTGGGTTCGCGGTGTTTAACACAGTGGTAAATTTACATGGATCTCCAGCGTTACTTGACCCGTTTCTGGATATAGGATCCCATTCAAAGTCGTTGCAATCGCACTTTGCCTTAGGTTCAATCAATGGAGAGGAACAGCAAAATACATGTTGCTGACTCTGTTGCATTAGTATGGTCTCTTTCAGGTTCTTTGTAGTTTCAGAAGGTTCCGTCAAAGAGGGCATTCTTGTACCTCCTTGATAACACTGAATCAATCCAACCATACTCCCGACAGTAGCTCTGCATCTCAGCTTCATCCAATTTCCTGTATTGTGGATTCCACCCAGACTACAGTGTGCTGGGCCGGGAAGATAATCAACACGGAACGAAACTCTTTCGATGTAGTCTCTACAGAATCCCAGAAGAATGTATGTTCCTGAATCAATTCTTTTCACTGGACTGATGTTTAACTGGAGGGAACAATTTCCGTCAGCGATGTTCATTTCTTTAGGCAAAGCAAATCTTTCTGACTGATCAGCATTCAGTGTAAGATAATCCGAATCTGATGAATTATAGAATGGACGTCTGTTGGCATACTGTAACGTGATTGGACAGTCACATGGGTAGGGAAACTGAAGCTGGGCTTCACCTCCCTCTACGGCATTGATAACAGAATCACATCTAGTTGGCGTTATTACAAAAACACAAATCAAGGAAGCTCTTAAAACCTCGTTGATAAAATACATGTTGCATGCAGAATGTTAAGCAATATTGTTGGAAATATACTGATTAGGTTTAAAGACACCTAAGCCTACAATTAGAATATGATTTGCAGGGATAACCAATTAACGGCTCTTCCAAAGTTGTGCGTTCTGGAAAAGAATGGTGAACAAATTAGTGAATCGACGAACTCACTCATGAAGACCAGCAGTCATGGTGAGGACGATGATGACAATTTTCATACACTTTTGTATGCTTTTTCCTTTATTTGAGTTCGCTACGACTTACAGAGATGAATGAATCAGTCAAATTGTCGACTTTAATGACTCAACATACCAATTTTTCCCACGCTATGAGATGCTTTCAGTTCAACGATTTTTTTCCAAATTGATTTTATTGACTTTAAGCATATTGACACATCTTTTATTTTTCACTCACGATCCACAGTATTATGCTCGTTTTTGACGACGGTGGTATATTACTGCGAATAGGTTATCCCGTTTAACGGGATGTTACTGATCGCTTGGAACTACCGGTTGGAAATCTGAAAAGATATGGAAAATAATGGGAGAAATAGACACAGTTTTGATATTATTACAACGTAAAAAAGCGTGAAGGTCTATTTCAAACTGTTATTTTGTTCTAATTTTCGTACACAATTACTCACCACTAGTCCAAATACTATCACAGTGCGCCTGCAGGCTGCGACCAACTTTCTGGCCTTATTGGCTGTCATACGAATGCGCATTTTTCCATGTTGATAATGTGTGGTTTATATTTCTTTGTCTCTCGTGTTTTATAATCATGCCAACTTATATGTGTTTTTATACTGTCATGCTATTTGCTTATTTTATATTCCATCCTTATTATCTATCTGTATGCATGAATATCATGATAATGGAAATAACTAAGTGTCAATTCAATTCAGTATTACACATATTTTGATTTACCCATTTATTAGAATGCACAGCCACTATACTTCCCTCTCTAATACAAATTTGGTCCATGGGCTGTGCATGAAAAAAAAAGTTTGCCCTATTTTTAGGGCCTGTCTGACAACCCATCCCACCGGAAATGTGTCATTTTTGGTGTGTGTGTTTTTGTTTTTGTTTTTTTTCCTTCTAACAAAGTTTAGGGCAACCCGACTTTGGGGCCCTTTTGAGTGCCTTTTGGCCACCCCGGTGGCTACATTCAGGGTAAAAAGCATTTTGTAAATGAGATGAACGGCCTAATATAAGTATAACTTTAAGAGGTCATATCTTATGCAATAATGGGATTACTTTTTCGTGACAGCCTCCTGCCTATAGTATAACAAGTGGGTATAGGCGTGATTAATTCTTACCTTTAATTATCTGATGATGCAGGAGTAAAATGTCCCTTTCTGTACAAATTGATCCTCTTTAGGCATGCTTGGTGCGGCGACGAATCAGTGGCGTCCCTTGTTCTCCTTTAAGAATTCTCAGAAAAGTTATCAACATTACAATTTTGCTGGTCAAGTCTGTTTCAGCTTTTGCAGTTAGTTATGAATATCACGGGGACGTACTCGTTTCTTAGCCGTCAAATTAACAAAATGTTCATTTCCAAAGGCGCGAAGTATGATCTATTGACTCAATGAGATATAAATAGCTCATTTCGCTTGACAGCTCGGCGGTTTAAACCCCTTTTTTCAAATTGAACAGGTACGAAATTGACTCCGAACTTTGCCAATAGTATGGAATTTGGGGATTTCATCGTCTTTGTGTTATTTCACGCACCAAGTGGCATGGGTACAATACACAGAATGATCTTCAATTTCATAATACTTTTAGGGATCATTTCTATAGTATGTATCGTTCTCCTACGACACACTAGTGTCCCCACACCATGAGAAATTGAAGTTCATTCTGTGTATGATATCCACGTCACGTGAAATAACACAAAGACGATGAAATTCCAACATTCCATACTACTGAAAAAGTTCGGAGTCAATTCTGTACCTTTTTAACTTGGAAAAATTGTGTCAAAACCGCGGAGCTGTCAAGCAAAATGAGCTATTTATTGATTTGATTTGATTTGATTTATTGTCTCACATTCCACAAAAATAACAGTTTTTTATGTAATTGTTCAACAAAGGAAAAGAATATTGACAAAAATAATGGTTATAAATATAAACACAATCATGTGATATATGAGGAACCTATCAAAAAGCAAAGCTTGTATAACATAGGTTCACAAAAAGATACCAAAGGTTGTATTAAACTTCTAATGCAATTTTGAGAGACGGACAATCTTTTAGGACAATTAATTGATACGTATTAAGTACAGTGAAATAACAGTAGTCACTCGAGCATGTCGAGCGAGGTAATAAACAACGAGAAAGAACCTTATGCATATGCCTGCAATAAGAAATCTTTAAGTGTATGCTTGAATGAATACAATGGGGGTGACTGAATTAACCTTGTCTCTAAACTGTTCAAAAACGAGGGTCCTGTGTGGGTTATTGTTTTAAGTGCAAGAACAGTACGTATGGGGGAGAGATGAAAATTGTGCAATTGCCTAGTGGGATAGGAATGAATTTCATTGTTTCTAACAAACATGTGGGTGAAAACATTCGGCAACTCGCCTTTATTCAGTTGATACATAAATATTCCTACAAAATAATGGTACAAGTCAGTTACTTTCAAGAAACCGTTGGCATGAAATGATGGATCTGTATGTGCCAGAAAATCGGCAGAGGAAATTATCCTTACGGCTCTTTTTTGTAATTGTATATAGATTCAATTTTTGTCTTTGAAGAATTCCCCCAGACTAGTATTCCATAGCTTAAATATGGTAATAATAAAGTAGAATATAATGTTTTTAAAATATGATGAGGAAGATGATATTTTAGTTTATTGATAACTCCAACATTTCTTAAAAGCAGCTTACATAAGTAGTCGATGTGGACTTTCCACGATAGTTTACAATCAATATTAAGACCAAGAAATTTTGTAGAATCTATTTGCTTTAACTCACTACCGTTCATTAATACTTGACCTGGGAGAGTATGCAACGTATTACTAAAAACCATGTAGTTGTTTTTTTTTAAATTAAGAGACAGCTTATTTGCTTGTACCCAATAAAAATAAAATAAACAGGAGAGGGCCCAAGAGGGAACCCTGAGGTACACCACAAGTAATAGGTTGTTTGTTTGAATTGAAATTGTTAATATCCACAAATTGAATCCTGTTTGTAAGATAGCTTCTGAACCACTCCAAGGCCCTTCCACGAATTCCATAATGAGAAAGTTTATACATGTATAAGAGTATTTCATGGTTGATCGTGTCAAAGGCCTTGGAGAAGTCCAGAAAGATACCAGCAACGTGCGACTTGCTGTCAATTGCCTTTACAACTTTATCTATTAACAAAATTATGGCATGCACAGTTGAATATTTTTGACGAAAACCAAACTGAGAATTAATAGATATGTTACAACAGGTGAGAAATTTCATAGTGCGAGAGTAGACTGTTTTTTTTTCAAGAATTTTGGAGAATGAAGTCAACACTGATACCGGACGGTAATTACCTAATTCATCCTCTGTTCCTTTTTTATAGATAGGGATTACTTTAACGATTTTCATTTTGTCAGGGACAACACCATCCTATAAAAATAGATTATAAATATGTGTCAGTGGCAAGACAATGGCATGAATAATTTTTTTTAACAAGATCATAGGAAATACCGTCATAACCCGAACTTTTTTTCGCCGGTAGATTATTAACTATATTTATGATTTCAGACTCAACGACCGGTGAAAAAAAGATGGATTGTGGATTTCGATTTGTTAGAAATGAATGAAAGAGTTTATTTGTATCTCACCTTTCCTTTGTCATCTGTTTGTGTGCAATTCGGAGACATAAATTATTCTATAGCTGTGTTCTGGAAACATTCGTTTCATATACCGTACTCAATGCTGCAAAGATTTGTACTCGGTTAAGCAAGGTTTGCATTATGTTTCCGGCGGCCACGGCAATCACGTTTCTGGCCGCCGTGAACAAAACGGGATGGACGTGAGACAACGCGGGGGGGGGGGGGGGGGGACGGGACGGGCAAACGTGACAGTCCGTGATTTCCGTGGATACCGTGCAAGATTTTTAAACTGTAGAAAAATTTGCCACGGCCGTAGTAAAACGGGGTGAACGCAACAAAACATGACAGTACGTAATAGGCCGCAACAAAACTTGGAGACGTTCCGTAGTGGGACCGGACGGGAAGCATGTGTATTTCCTAGCATCTCACGGTCCTTCACGGTTGCTGCACGTTTTGTCCCGTTTGGGACGTGTGGGATCCCATCAGAACGTGACAGGCCGGGAGAGAACTTACTGGAACGTATTCCACGGCCTATCACGGATACCGTGCAGACCGTGAGAAAACATAGCAAGACCTAACAAAACTTGACTATACGGAGAACAAAATGGCCAAAATCCCACGGCTCACTACGTTTTGGGCAAACCGGGCTGCCGTGGCCGCCGAGGAAGATAGTGTAAACCTAGCATTAGTATAACCCCACACATTGCGCCATCTCATACATCATTATGTTTAAATCATTAAATCATATTATAATCATGATAATAAAATACGTTCAACTGCTTACTGTAATAAAAGTGTAAGATGAAAGTTTCAGTGTATTGTTTAAAGTTGTTCTTTGAATAAGTACATGTAGTAGAATGCGCCTCCCCACATACACTTCATTAAAACATGATAACACCAAGACGTATTCGCTTGTTTACATCTATGTGTCGCATCATCCCCCTGAAATACATTATATTAGCATTTCTGTCAATGGCGTAAATCCAGGGGGATGGGGAGATATATCCCCCCACTTTTTTGAGAGGGGGGATGGCGTGTACAAATACCCCCCCCCCACACACACACACACACACACACACTTTTTAAGGAAGAAATGATATTTGAATTAATAAGTTAATGAAATTTTTGATAATCTGTCATAAACAACCATCATATTTCAGAATTTCTATTTGGAAATGCGATTTAAAACCAGAAAAGCGCTTATGTTTGGCTTTGGATTTGAATTTCTATTTGAAAATGCGATTGAAAACCAGAAAAGCGCTTATTTTTGGCTCGCTCATCATATTATAGAATTTCTATTTGAAAATGCGATCACAAACCAGAAAAGTGGTAATTTCTGGCTCGCTCATAAGATGAAAATTAACATGCGTGTAAGGGGGTCTGTGCAGGTGGGTGAGGGCGTGTGTTTATACTTAAGTGTGAGTTCGACAGGAAAAAAAAAATCGGCAAAAAAGTCGATCATCCCCCCACTCCTCAAAGTGGATTTACGCCGGTGATTTCTGTCATGTCTGTCATCGGTACTATTTCGTCATAATTACGGATTGACACCATGATCTTAAAAGCGTTGGGGAATTAATAGCACAGGAGTTTGTCCCGAAGTAGTCACCCATTTTTACATATGAGATTTGACCCCTTAAAGTTACTTAGACCATCCATCCCATTCACAAAATGCTCGTCAGACCGAACATATCCGCCGGGGGTAGCCCCCAGGGCCTCCCCAAAGGGCCCCAAAGTCGGGTTGATTTCACCCCATCTAACATATGCACCAAACTTTCTCAGGAGAAAGTTGTATGACTATACATTACCAAAACACAAAAACTGACAAAATTTTCCGTCGGGAGGGGTTGTCAGACGGCCCCTAAAAAATGGGGAAATTTTTCCATATAAGGCCCGTGTACCAAATTTTGTCAGAAGGAAGAGCTATGGCTATACATTCCAAAAACATTTCTGTTCAATTCTTCTTAATTTCTTTTATAATTTCCTAAAAAGCGCCTTGAGCACTCTACAGAGTGGATTTGGCGCGATATAAGTCTTAATTATTATTATTATTATTATTATTATTAAATATAAAAACTGACGAATATTTCCTTCAGGAAGGGGTCTAACACTTCCCAGAAAAAACACCAAAGTGCCCTTCAACTATAGGCTTTACTGCCCCAAAGTGCTCCCATTGATAGAGAAAAATCCATTTTCTCACTTACCAACCATGATAACTCTCAAGTGTTTCATTCAATCCAAGTTAAATTCACACAATGTAGTTTTCTTTGGGTGCTGTCTGGATATAAAATGATCATTTCAATAATAAGTTATTAAATTTTGAAAATTGCATTGCTTTATCAAAAAAGAGCAAAGCAATATTGTCAGGGTCATGTCAACGGTTACAGCTCGTTATTCCGAAGGTTCGTTATTCCGAAACACGCAAATTGCGTATACCTGGATGTTCGTCAGTGCGAAAATGAAAAAGGGTTCGTTAATTCGAACATTTGTGGAGTTATTCCGAAGGTTCATCATTCCGACGGTTCGTTAGTCCGAAAATGAAATAAGGTTCGTTATTCCGAAGCTTCGTAAATCCGAAAATGAAATAATGTTCGTTATTTCGAACGTTTGTTTATCCGAAAATGAAATAAGATTCGTTATTCCGAAGGTCCGAGAGTCCGAAAATGAAATATGGTTCGTTAGTCCGAAAATAATTTATGGTTCGTTGATCCGAAAATGAAATAAGGTTCGTTGGTCCGAAAATACAATAATCTGTGGCGCGGAAAGCCGGTTGGGACGGGCGGCGCATATTTTTTTTACACAAGAGTTCTGCCATACTCGCGATAAAATTCAAGAAAACTGGTGGTGAATGAGTCTCACTCGTCAGCACATCTATGCAGCACATGTAGCTAGCAAAATATAAATGTGCACGCTGTGTGCACGATATATATACGAATACCTACCGTTTGGGGATTATGTACAGTGCGATAATATAAGAAAATATGAAAATATTGTAGATGGAAGGGAAAACAAAGAAATACAAAAGGAAAAGATTGGAGGGAAACAAGGATGAGAAAGAGGAGATAGACTGAAGGAAAAATAAAGATAAGGTAAAAACAGGTGAGAGATAGAAGAGACAAGAAATACGTGTAAGAGCAGGGGAAAGTTGAAGGACAAACAGCGCATGGGAGGAAAATTGAAAGGAAAAAGAAAACAGGAAAAGAACAAGTAGGGGAGACGTTTGAGGGGAAAACAAAGAAATATATAATTATAAGAAGAGGTGATAGAAGAGGAAAAACAAAGAAATATATAACTAAGTAGAGGTGATAGAAGTGAAAAAAACAAAGAAATATATATTAAGAGTGAAATAAACAAAATAGAGAACGAAGAAAATCCCGGAAACTGTACAATGCCAATGCCATCTATATTATTTTATTTCATCAGCATGCATATCAACTCTTAACTCGGTAACTATAAACTGTGTAACGTTCATAGAGTCTACAATAAATAGTCTAAGCAAATCCCGGAAGAAAATCATGTCAACCAGCCCCCTTCTTCATGTTGAGCACGTCTTGATTGCTATGTTGGGGCTTGGGGAAACCATTAACTTCAGATTAACACCCACATACCTGCAACTGTGGTGGAATTGTTTGATCACATTCATCACACGCCATGATTGATAGGTCTTACTCTTAGATCTCCATGTTAGCCGACTTCATATAGATCTAGGCATAGCAGCTAGCCGGCGCGACGTACATGTAGTGCGCAGTGGGTGAGCGTTATTTTCATGCATATCGCACACTGTACTGTGCATGTATACGTTAGCTAGCAGTCAGCATGCATAGCAGGCTCAGCTCACTCAGCAATCTAAATTTGCCGCGCCGGCGCGAGTTAGACTCATTCACCACCGGTTTTCTTGAATTTTATCGCGAGTATGGCAGAACTCTTGTGTAAAAAAAATATGCGCGGACGGGCGTTGGAGAGAATCACCCTTTCTGTTCAACTGTTACGGGGGAGGGGCTTATCTATCCTGAGCAGGGACGTACACGTATGTAGTATCTTTTCAAAGGGGGTGATCATAGACTTATGGGACTAGTTCATTTTCAATCGTGAATCCATGCAAGGATCGATGTTATGTTTACCGCTCGTCGCCAGTCCTATTGATGTCGGGGGGGGGGGGGGGAGGGGGGGGGGAGGGGGGGGGGGGTTCATGCATTGTTTCATTGTTTTGTCTATGTTCGAAGATTCATTCTCGATGTGATGTTTACCACTTGTAAACCTTAAAAATTGTCACTCTGCGGGGTCCGGAGGGGGTTGTTTGATGATGATGATGATGATGATGATGATGATGATGATGATGATAGTGACAAAAGTTAACAGTAATTATTTTTTTTTACTATTATTAGTGAAAATATTGTTGTTATCATCACTGTAATCATTTCATTTCATTTCATTTATTTCCACAATGCAGCAAATAAATTTCACATTTCAAAATCATTAGGAAATCAACAGTGTAAAGTTATACAAAATATTTATGTATATCAGGTCAGCTCATACATTATATCAAATTAATAAATTGCAAGTATGAAATAAACAATGCTCGCTGTACATGTGGAGCAAAGCTTGTGAATCAGGTTCCCATGGAGAGTAATAATATTATTTTCTATCACAACTACTTTTTATTCATCTGTTAGTAATTAGGATCTGCATACAAGGAGAAGCATTGTTAAGCGTAACTTTCACTATTTATTAATGTCACTTTTGTCTTCTGTATGTATATATACTCCACTCCATTGTTATTATTACTAATATCCTCAATGTTATCTTTATCATCATTATTATTAGCAGCAGAAGCTGTTAAAATAATGACCCCCCCCCCCCGAAAACAACCCCAGAATAAAACACTCCCCAAAAAACCTCTTGCCTGGAGGTAAGCTTGATGTCCCCTACACAGCCCATAACACGTTAAATTCATTCGCTAAGGTGGCACTTGCTCAGATAAAATCAAAATCAAAATTCTTGATCCACGCCACTTTTTGATAAAACATATTCTCTGCCGAAAATTACACATGTATCATCCTCCGCCAAGACTATACAAATATTTTATTGCGTACTATCGTGTGATTTTTTTTATTTATTAAAACACCATATTTGTCACTTAAGAAGTTTATTTCATTTTCGGAATAACGAACTTCATTTCATTTTTCGGAATAACGAACCTTATTTAATTTTTCGGAATACCGAACCTTATTTCATTTTCGGAATAACGAACCTCATTTCATTTTCGGAATAACGAACCTTATTTCATTTTCGGATTAACGAACCTTATTTCATTTCCGGACAAACGAACCGTATTTCATTTTCGGATTATAGAACCTTCGGAATAACGAACCTTGATTCATTTTCGGACTAACGAACCTTCGGAACAACGAACCTTATTCTATTTTCGAAATAACGAACCTGCGGAAAAACGAACCTTCGGAAAAACGAACCTTCGGAATAACGAACCTTTGGAACAACTTGCTAGGTATTTGTGTAATTAACACATGAACAGTAGATTTCAGCCTGGCAGCAACATAGCCCAGATGCCTTTGCCTTGTCAATCAAGCAGGTGAAGGTATGTGTTTTAGGTGTGTTTACATGACCCTGACAAAATTGATTTGCCCTTTTTTTGAGAAAGCAATACAATTTTCAAAATTTAATAACTTATTAATGAAGTTATCATTTTACATCCAAACTGAACCCAAAGAAAACTACATTACTCAAGATTGTTCTGTGTGAATTTAACTTGAATTGAATGAAACACGTGAGAGTTATCATGGTGGGTAAGTGAGAAAATGGATTTTTCTCTATCAATGAGAGCACTTGGGGGCAGTAAAGCCTATAGTTGAAAGGCACTTTGGTGGTTTTTTCTGGGAAGTGTTAGACCCCCTTCCTGAAGGAAATATTGGTCAGTTTTTATATTTTTGGAATGTATAGCCATAGCTCTTCCTTCTGACAAAATCTGGTACACAGACCTTATATGGAAAATTTTTCCCCATTTTTTAGGGGCCGTCTGACAACCCCTCCCGACGGAAAAATTTTGTCAGTTTTTGTGTTTTGGTAATGTATAGTCATACAACTTTCTCCTGAGAAAGTTTGGTGCATATGTTAGATGGGGTGAAATCAACCCGACTTTGGGGCCCTTTGGGGAGGCCCTGGGGGCTACCCCCGGCGGATATGTTCGGTCTGACGAGCATTTTGTGAATGGGATGGATGGTCTAAGTAACTTTAAGGGGTCAAATCTCATATGTAAAATGGGGTGACTATTCCGGGACAGGCTCCCAGACAATAACTACCATATCGCTTGGCTTGAAAAGAATAGTCGGGATTGAAATTAAACAAATAAACATGACGCTTGAATCATATTTTCGCAATCGTCCTTGAAAACAAACGATTTCTGTTTATATACACCGCCAGGGGATTTTGATGAGTGGAGAAGATGACCCACAGGCAAGGAGAGGCACCATCGAAAATGGGGGCACTTACGAAGAACACGAGAATAAAAATAGCGTTTTAAGATCATTTTACAAATCTTTTCTGCAGTTGTTAAGACTGCTCTGATTACTCATAATTTGCCAGCGAACACATATACTAAGTATGTTTTGCTGACGGCCACGGATTTGCAGTGACTTGTTGATGATGATGATGATGCCGCAAAATCATTTTGGGGTTCTTACCCATCACTGTCACTTTCACCCATTAAGCTGGTCGTTTTCCTTATTGAACAAAGCTATAATGTGTAATGCACTTTTGAGGTCTCATCACGACCGATGAATTTACTGAAAAAAGGTCAAACTGAAAGGGGTTTTAATTTTACGCATAATCTCGACATGAATAGGAGAATAGATAAGACCTTAAATTTTGTTTACAACACACTATATATGCCAGCGTGAAATAAAATAAGTAAGTGCGTGTGAGCTTCGGAAAAAATGGAAATACCCTCATACCCTCATTGCTGCAATTTAAGGGCACCGTACACGTTTGTGTTAAAGTTTTGGGCGTCGTGCCCCTAGCACTTACCTCCTCCTCCTCCTCCTCCACGGTTTCACACCATAACCTTGTCAAGAACAAGGAAATCTGCTGTTATATGAAACTTCTCTGATTCTTTGGAGCCATGCATATTGCTATTTTGGAGACTATACTTACCATGCTTACCGGGGGAGCGTTTCATGAAGAGTTTTGTCGGTGAAAATCAGCGACAAATGTTATAAGCTACTGAAAATGCTCGCATTTTGATTGGCTGGAAGCAAATAAGTCAGTGAAAATCACCGACAAAACTCTTCATGAAACGCTCCCCAGATGTGAAAATGAATAATTAAAAGAGGGGAAATGGCACAAGAAAAAGGAGGAGCTAATGAGACGAAAAGGGAACGTGTATTAAATGTTTAAGTGGCACTTATCGGAAGAAGAATTGCAGTACTTAAAACCAACATGGTTGTAAGGATTACTTATCAAATTGGACGTTCATTGGAAATAAAAAATAACACTTGTCAGATTTGATGGGGGCGTAAGGACAAATGGCACTTATTAGAAATCAGAAATCATGTAGGTGTGTATCAAATTTTAAATGGGGGTAAAGCCAGAATGGAAAGGGATACTTATGAGAAAACAAAAGGGGCACTTGTGGCACTTATGATAGCAAATTGACAGAAGGAGAAATAGGACATTATTATGCTGTACTATACAGGAAAATGGGCATGTATCAAAAGTAAATTAGGGTATGCATCAGACTTCAAATGCGGCACCTGCCCAAACGGAAAGAGGGAACTCAGAGATTAAAGGGGGTACGAAAATGTACAGTCAAAAGAAGCACTTATAACATTTCAATAGGGACATTCATTTGAAGTGATAAGGGTGCACTTCTCAGAATGGAAAAGAGCGCTATGAAAAAAAAGGGATCACTTATCTGGTGTAAAAGGGAAGCAGTTGTGGGACTGGTTTAAGAAGCGAGAATTATGTGAAGGGGGAAGGACACTTACTAGAAGGTTGAAGGGCACCCATTAAAAAAGAAGATGGGCACTTGAAAGAAGAAAAAGAAGGCACTGAACAGGTTCGAAAAGGAGCATTTTTCGTGGGTAAAAGGGGACACTTTTTGGCTACTTGGTAAAGTGGGGGGAATTATGCCCCTGGCTCCACAGCCCCTGCCCACAGGTGAGTTTATTTACATTTTAAATGAAAAAATGAGGCTATTGCATGACCCTGTCCGCTCTTCCCCTTTCTCTTCTTTCTCCTTACTTTTCTTATTTTCCTTTTTCAATTGTTTCAGTGGTTTCAATGCATGGTTTGTTTGTTTTTTATTTTCATTTCCAAAAAAATAATCATAACACATTTTGAATGAACAAAAATTCAGGGGAATCACATGAGAAGCTTTGCTCCAGCAGTGACACCACAGATTGACAACGAGTTGAAAGATACTGGAAATTTTTCAGAAAATCCAGAAAATTTGTATAAGTGCACATATCTCCCCCTCCAATCACTAATTGAAAGAAATCGGAAAAATCTTCGAAACGTCTTTCAGATAATTTGTCAAAATGAAGACACTTCTCCCTCCGTCTTTCATGACATGTTCCCCCAAAATAAACTTTCACATAAGTACCCTACTAGACACTATGATGACTTCCATCTACCCATGCTCAGAACCCTTTTCGCTAATAACACGTTTATTTTTACGGGCCACAAATTTTGGAACTCTCTCCATAATAATATCCAACTTACCCCCTCTCTTAATTCATTTAAGAGGAAATTACAATTGTTTTTGTTACAATCTTCCCAAAAAAAAATCAATGAATATCTGTTTCTTAACCCTCTTCCTGGATCTGTTTATTTTCCCCATCGTATTATCCTGCCCTCTCTGTAGCTCTCATATGGCCACTCCCGTTGCAACATGCTTACTTTCATATCGTGCTCTCTCTCTCTCTCCCTTTCTCTCTCCCTCTTCTTTTCTTTCTCATGTACACATTTCAAATTCAATGAATATCTGTTTCTTAACCCTCTTAACCCTCTTCCTGGATCTGTTTATTTTCCCCATCGTATTATCCTGCCCTCTCTGTAGCTCTCATATGGCCACTCCCGTTGCAACATGCTTACTTTCATATCGTGCTCTCTCTCTCTCTCTCCCTTTCTCTCTCCCTCTTCTTTTCTTTCTCATGTACACATTTCGTGCAGCAAGTTTTGTTCTTGTTTGTTTCATCTTTATTGGTTTTCTTATTGTGTCCTAGACCAGATTTTATGTGTTTTAATCTTTTGTTATTCTTCGGGTATCTTTACAGCTGACATACGAGTCGTAGCAAGTATATAAATAGTATAAGTTCACATTAATTTATGTTTTGAAAAAAAAAATGAAATAGCAATGTCAATAGGAAATTTGTATTTAATGTGTTTGCTATATATATTTCTTTTTTTTTTAATTGAACATGTTATGTTAACTATATTTATTTGAGGGATCCACACTCTACAAGCATTGCTTTTTAGCGGATCCCTCCATTTCCATAAGAAATCATATTGTATATATTATTTTGTCATTGTAAAAAAGTATATGAAATTATGTATGTTTGATTATTTTTATGATTTGTTATATGTTTTTTTTTAATGAGCTCTTGAATGCTTGTTGGACAATATTCTTCGCCCAACTTGTTAAATATGATATGACGTCCCCCTCCCCCCCCCCCCCCCCCAAACTCAAAATATTATATAGTGTCGCCTCTGGGCAATAGACCAATCCCACAACGCAAGAGGGCAGGGCAGCAGACTTTTCGACACAGTTCGACATACTGCGGTTGGCGCTCCAACTTTTATAGTACACAAGTCAATAGCGCGTTATGTACATTCGTTCGATTTTTTGTCTATTTTGACCAATATATGCAGATTTCTTTTAATATTTGCAATGAGAAATTATCAGGGAAGTTCAGGTCGCAGCTGTGCGGTGCTCAGATGCCACAAGAATTGGAGAAAGTTTAAAAATTGGAAGCTAACTGAGTGCGAAATTCACTCGCTTTTGACTCATGAAGCCTGTTTGTGTGAGAAGCCGTACTCTCTACCCAGGTTTCCGTAAGAAATGTGAAGGAATTCGTCGCCAGTGGGTAAAAACATCAACAGAAAGGACTTTTAAGTCAAGAAACACTATCATTATGTATTTTGGCGTAAAGTTTAATGAGTGAAAACATGACTTTGTAAACAGGATAAGATTGAGGGCTCCCGTTTACTACGGCTTCTATGCTGCAATCGAACTTTTACTGACAAAACTAAGTTGAAAAACCATCGAAAGTACAAAAATACATCATACCTTCATCTGTCAGATATGGCCATTGCCTTGCCTCATCTACCCATGTATCCATGCTTTATTTTATTGATCTAGAATACAGTACATGGAACAATATCAGGGCATATCTCATATCTTTCATTCATTTTGTACACAGAGCCAATCGCGGTCAGCGCGCTTGCCCACCGCAGCAATGGCGTCGCCGATAGAGGGCCAAATACATAAACCGGAGGTGAAATTGGTCTGTAGGGAATATGTAGATAATGCTTCCAAAATGGCATGGTCATGGTGCCGTTTGGGCTGGGCATTCCACGTTTAGTGAGATATACTAGTCATACATGACATTAGCGCCGACATTCAAAGCAGGTGTTTAACCGCCCAGGCAGCCCCTTCCCCCTCTCCATTCTCCTTTATTCACCCTACTAGAAACTCCTATGAGGTAATATATCTATCTGTACTATCATGTCACCATAAATTGTCAATGTATAACGTAGCAAATACGGTAGTATGAATTAGAAGTGGCAGGCAAGAAAAGGGGTAGGGGTACCTCCTCTTCTCAATAACGTGCTTAGAGATTATGATATCATTTTGGAGAAGCTAATTCCTCGACGATTCTAAGCTTTAAAGTCCCAACCCAAGCCAATAAAATTCATTCCCCTATAGCCGTGTTCCTTTGCAGGTATATGTCTGCAACTGCCTCGTCAAACGTAAATAACAACTCTATGTGCTCCACCAGTTTTTACTGGCATTAGTTTCATTGAAAAATTTCACAATTGCAAACGACTAAATTGACATTGATCAGTGATTAAACTGTTTAAAAGGGTAACAAACTGGCAGTAAAGTCCGGCGCACACTGTACGATCCGACTGCGATCTAATTTAGAAGGAAATATGAAAATGTGTACACACAAAATTTCATTAGTAAGGTTCCTCATAATAATGAAAGGCATGGGTGTCGATTTGTGTTCGCGGTTGGGGGGATGACTGATGCCGAATATCCTCGACCGCGGAGCAAAGTGACCGAGCGGGGAAAGGGTGTGGAGGTTCAAAAATGAAAGACAGACTAATTAAGCGGGGGGGGGGGGGGTGTAGGACCTGTTTTTGCTGCCCATATCTCTGCATTATTAGTCTAATCTACCGTTAAAGTTCAGGTTTTATTTCCAATATAACACAAGACATAAAATATTTTTTTCTTCTTTTAAACAGAAATATCGTAAATTAACATATAACATTTTTTTCTCTTATTTAACATCAAAACAAATTAAATGTCTGCTTGACATAGTGTATTAAAAGAAAAAAAATGATATTGGAAAAGAGAAATCCACCCCAAAGCAATGCTTGTAGTGACGTGGATTCCTCCAATTAACCGCACAAAATTGTTTTCAAACAATATCGCAGAGGTACATCCTCATTGCTTGAATGAGAACTTTAGGGGACTTGACTCTTTAATTAGAGTATGAACCAACCCGCTTCTTATTTTGCGAGCGAGCGAGCCGAAAATTCCACTTTCTAGCTATAAAATGAATGTTATTTGTCGTCGAAGTACACTCAAACAATATAAGACGTTGACTGATTCAGCACCTCACTGGTCCAATTGTTTATTTTCCTAAACCACTCTATATTTCAAATAGTGATCAGTGTTATTTTGTCATCAAAATCCTCTTATAGGACTATAAAATATTTACATTACATATTCGAGTGAGCGCAGCGAGCGAGGAAAAAATTACTTCAAAGATATCTAGTTTTTACTCACCTAATTGCCAAATGATGCCTTTCAGCTCATCGCTTGCCATCTAGAACAATTTTGTTTTTATGAGCGAGCGGAGCGAGCTCTCGACAAAAATTAGCTTTCTTTCTAATAAAATGTAAGTTTCAAGTTTCAAGTTTCAAGTTTATTTAAACCAGTCAAGCATACAATATATTACAATCAGTTGACAAAGAAGAAATATAATATGAAAGGTTTGGGACCCCGAAGAAGCAGAGCTTGTGAAAGGGGAGCCCCTTAATTAAAAAAAAAAAACAGAAAACTAAAAATAATAGATGATAACATGTTATAACAATAATGGATAAGAAACATATTTACAATGGTAACTAAAACATGTAAAAGAGTAAATGTGGAACAGAAACACACAGACATATACACGCACACATGCACACACACAAACACGCTCATGGCTTCCCAAGATTCAATTTAAGGTACTTGTACCCTCTCAAAAAGATATTTCCGACATATATGTTTAAATAGAGACAGTGTTGGAATAGATCTGATGTTGTGCGGTAGCTTATTCCATTCTTTAATGCAAACCATTTACAAAAGAATTCAGAGAAGTTTGTGGGTTCTTGCAAACGGTTTATGGATACGATTTCTCTGATGAGTATTATACGTATGGACAGTCGAGTTAGTAATAAATGCATCAGTTAAAAATGAATATTGCTGAGCAGATTGTGATTTGTACATAAATATCAAACAATTCATGGTGACTAATTCATCAATAGGCAAAATCATAAGTTGCAAAAAAAAAGGAGTACTTGGACTTCTGTAATTTGAGTTCGTAATGAACCTGATAACTTTCTTCTGGAGGTCTTGTAACTTATTTATATGGCTCCTATAAGTATTTCCCCATGCAACCTTACAATACATTAAATGGGGCATAATAATACCATTATAAAAGTTACTAAGGTTTGCAGGGGTAAAAAGAACCGTAACACTAACACTCCCCGAGACCTTGGTACATTCATTACTGAGGTGATCTTTCCATGATAAATGATCATCAACTGTAACTCCAAGAAACCGTACATTTTGACTCCGGTTGATCTGATGACCACCTATTGAGAATGGGTCAACATTATCAGGAATTCTTTTACCCCTTGATCTAAATACAACATATTGTGTTTTGCTAGTATTTAACAAAAGTTTATTGCAACAAAACCATTTAAATATATTGCAAACTTCAATATTTGCTGACAAAATAAGATTATGTATGTCTTTGTGATGAGAGAGTAGGTAAGTATCATCAGCAAAAAGTGAATAAGTACACAACTGAGATCAATTTATAATATCATTGATATAAATCAAGAACAGTAAGGGGCCCAGGACTGAGCCTTGCGGAACACCACATTTTACCTTCCTAGATTGTGATTTAATTCCATTAACCACTACATATTGTAATTATATCGGTTTTGTAGATAATTTCCAAACCAAGCCAGGGCTACCCCACGAACACCATAATGCTCAAGCTTCCTTAATAATATATTATGATCAATAGTGTCGAATGCCTTCGATAAATCCAAAAACACACCAAGACAAAATTTTCCACTACCAATTGCATTTATAACAGTATTTACCAAATTCAACACGCCCATACTTGTTGATCAATTCTTTCGAAAGCCAAATTGCTGTGGAATCAAAATATCATGAAATCGAAGGAAATCAATCTTTTATACACTATTTTCTCTAGGATCTTCTAAAATATGGGAAACAATGCAATGGGTCTATAATTCTCAATGTTTTTACGATCATTCTTTTTTAATACAGGGACTATTTTAGCTATTTTCAATTTGTCTGGGACATTACCCTGACTCAAGGACTTGTTGAATATATCACACAAGGGATGAACAATGCATTGTATACTTTTTTATGACTTTTGGAGAAATGTCATCTGAGCCGCATGGCTTGGACGATTTTAAATTTGAAACAAAATTAGAAATTTCATGAACAGACGTTGGTCTAAAATACAAGGACGAGGAGTGATTTTGCACTAACAAAAAAAATTTGTACGATGTTTGGACAGGAGGAATTTCCTTGCTTATCTTAGAGGGCAAATCAATAAAATATTTATTGAAATATTCTGCTTTTTCTAAATCTGATTTTAAAAGTAAATCATCATGATACATATCATCTGGAAGAGGCGTTTTCTTTCCCCTCCCAAGCAATTCATTAATATGTGACCAGGTCTTTCCGATATCCTTCTGAGTAGTTCGAAAAACATCATTGTAATCATTCTTCTTGCTTTGACGAACAAGGTTTGTCAACAAATTTTTATAATCAACATACCGTTTCCGATTAATCTCATTTTGATTTTTTTAAATATGCATAATAAAGCTTATGCTTCTGATTAATAGATTTCAAAAGACTTGGAGTAATCCATGGTTTCCTACATTTCCTCTTTGCACGCAATTCAACTATAGGGAAATGTAAATTATATAAGTTAGAAAAAATGTCACTGAAATAGTCATAAGAAACATTTGCATCTAACAGATTATATAGACTAGACCAATCTATATTAAGAAGATCTTGTCTGAAGTTATTAATTTTCTCATCAGTAATCACACGTCTAAATAGTTTACTGTTTACCTTGCCTGTAGAGATCGCAACGCCTTTGTTAATGCTACAGACTGGCATATGATCAGAAACATCAGAACAAAATATTCCAGAGCTGAAATAGTCTTTAACACAATTTGTAAATATATTATCGATTAAGGTTGCTGAAAATGACGTTATACGAGTCGGTTTAGTGATTAGCGAAAACAAACCGAATGAACACATGAAGTCAACAAAATCTTTTACCTTATCATCTAAATCAACATTTAACAAATTAATATTAAAATCACCCATAATGTAAATGTCTTTCTTTTCTTTACTCAGAATTTGCATTTCATGGTCAAAGCCATCAATAAATGATCTAATATCATTCCCAGGTGCTCTATTCGCAACACTAATTTCTATAAAAACAGTTTCATAGTAAGCATTTGCCGTAGATAAGTCATCACGTAATTTATAATCAAGCCCCTCGCTGACATAACATGCTACACCACCACCTTTTTATTTGATAGACAGACTTGAATGAATGAATATCCAGGAATATCAAACATAGCTACATCTGTAGATCGTTTGAACCAGGTTTCTGAAATACCAATCACAGAAAAATTATGTTTTATACAGGATAATAAGACTACCAAATCTTCAAAAATTTTGAAAAGACTTCTGGAGTTAACATGCATAAGAGAAAGTTTGTTATTACCATTACATTGGAAATCATCACAGTTGGTATAGTTACACTCATTTAAAACAGAATCAATAATATCATCAAAATTGTCATTCATGAGAAAAGATTGGATGTAAACAGTATAAAAAAAACAGTTTGGACACTGTAACTAAAAATGTAGAAAATCATAGAATGTGGAAAATGTAGAATTTCCACCAAAATAAATTAGATGAATATTACAATATTCGGACATGTTGCTGAGGGAATAAGAGCGCTTGCATCCCGATCTTGTTTCTATGAGCAAGCGAAGCGAGCGAGTGAGAAAGTTTTTTTTTTTTTAAAGATATTAAGACCAGCTAGGTTCTATTGTACTGTTACTCCAATCTTATGATTTAACAACTTACATTTTATCAGCATGTAGGCTACCGGTCACAGGACATTATCTCATGAAAATTCTTCTGCCATGGGTCTTCCTCCCATTTGACTTCTTGCAGTTATATTACAGTGGTACATGTATAAATCGATAGAAAGACAAGATGCAAACCAGCTTCATTTCATAATAAACCCTGATAAAAAATATTAACTGGCATTGGTTAAGATAACAAAAGATATTAAATGCGAGTAGAACAATGATAGCATACTATTTGATTGAAAGACAAGATGCAAATCGACTGCTTTCATAAAGTAAGTATTATAATCTCATTGGTTTGGGAAATTAAAATGCGAGCGAGCGAAGCGAGCGACCCCTGAAAGCCTTTTCCCTTTCCCATCCTTGAAACAAAATTGTTTCTTTGCTCTTTTTTCTGTCTGTATTTGTCTTTTGTGTGTGTGTGGTTTTTTTTAAGATTACAGGAGGCTATGATTTTTTTTTCATTTTTTAATGGTGAATTATTGGGGGATGATTGTACATCCCCCCTGACCGAAATAATGCGAGATATATCCCCCCCCCCCCCGGGATCGACACCCATGATGAAAGGAAATCTAGAATGGAAACTTTGGTTTACTGTAAGTCTTTGAGTCGGAGCAAACATGGCAAAGGTCAAATTGGCTCCAAATTGCAGACAATTGCAAGATCGACTGCGTGTGACGTCACAGACGATTCGGCATTGAAATCGCTTTTCCTCCAACAAGAAGAATGGCAATAACCCAGAAATCATACGACTTTAATTATTAAGATTTTACATGTTGGAATGTTAATTCACTTTGATTATTAAGATTTTACACGTTCGAATGTTCATTTCAAATGCTATAACACTTTTTTTTTCCAAAATCGGTTCTCAGCCGGAGAGTGTGCGGCGGGCTGTGTGGGGGTGGAAATTACAATGGGATTTTCAGTGAATTGCCAAATTCACTATTGCAGGCATATTTATTTAAGGAAGAAAAGGAGAAGACTTTCTATCTACAAAAAAAATTCACAAAAGTAAGAGAGCCCCTTCTATAATTCGTGGCATGTTTCCCCGCCCCCAGGTCTAACAAACCCAGAGAGCTAATTGGGGCTATATTAAGGAAATAATGTCAACTCGATGATAGAGACAGAACATTCTCTATTCAATTGATTGTAAACATGCCATTATTTTGACGAGTTGCTTCCTGAGTCTCAAACTCAGCCTAGCATTGCTGAACGTCGTGCGCCGGCGGTGAGGGGGCATTCAAACATGAGCCCCACTCGAAAGAGGGGCAAGACGGGGAGCAGTTTGCCCCTCCTCACACATTTCCGCTCAGGGAAAAATGCAGCCGCAGTTTCAGGTCATCATTTTTAGTCAATAATAATTTTGTAAAATTGATGTTAGAAGCGCAAGGAAACTACAAATACAATAATAATAATAATAATAATAATACATAGGATTTATAAAGCGTCTTTTCCATTTTCACAATGTATCTCAAAAAGTTGTACCCTTGCTGTGGATAAACGTAGAATTTTGATGTTTTGCCCCCTCCTGAAGCCGAGGTCTGGATACGCCCCTAATGAGCCCGACCGCTTGATGGGACGGCGAGAAAATGTCATTGGCATCTTGATGAACTTGACTTGAAGTGAGTCATTTCTTACTGACAGCCATGGCTTGATTGCGATCGCTGCTTTCGGCAATGCCGAAGGAATTTTTTTAAAAAGAAATCAGGAATTGAAAGATACTCAGATGTGACTTGGGTGTCGCTAGATACAGGAGGGGTATGGGGATGAAACACCTATTCCACAAATTTCTGTCCCTAAATTTGGAATTTTGAGAGTCTTGCCGGTATATTATAATACCTGGTAACCCAGTTTAATGCTGTGGCTTGATCCAGTTTGACTATGTTTTTGCTTGTTTGAAAATATTGTACTAAAATTATTGTGGCCATCCGCCCCCTTTTTTTTATATAAATAAGTATTCAATTGACACCTCTATAAATGTGAGATCTCCATAGAGATTGAAAGACTGTGTCTGAATATTAAAACATTAAAGTAATTTAGCAGGAAAAATCCCGAATGGCTTGAATAGTAAACTTTAGAAATGGGCAGAATAGTGCAAGTTTTCATATGAAATATAAGATCGAGATATTTGGTATAAATAAAAATATATGATTATCGAGGCTTATATAGCGCCGGTATCCGCCAGGTCCTGACGCTCATGGCGCTCAACAAATTACACATGACAATCAAGAAAAATACATATTGGAAAAATAAATTCTTAGACTACAAATATAAGTAAAGAGAGAATAATCTTAAACTAAGGTACATACAAATCAATATGGCGATGAAAATAATGTTTCGACACAGAATGATTTTATGAAATTGAATCCTCAGGTTATAAACTTCACCAGTAAAAAAATACCGATCTCCAGCCATGCCAACAGAAATTCATTTTAATTACAGTGCTCTAAATGCCCCTTAATATAATTCTTGAATTAATTTAAATTGACTGGAGGGGGTCTCATGTAACAGTTGATGAGACGAGGAAGGAAATATATAGACCGAAAAAAAGGATATCATTTGTAGAATGAAACCCCACGTTCATAAATGACGAAGAGGACAGTTACAGGAGAAGTCTACAGAGCCAGGCTGTTTTGATGGGATAAGGAAAAAGGTTGACAACTGCAGGGGCCTTCTTAATATTTTGTACGCGTGTTCGAAACCCTATTTTTACATCCTAATGGCGATTGTAATGATAATGATATTAACAATAATGATGATAATGATGATAATGATGATAATGATGATGATGATGATGGTGGTTAATAATAATAACAATAATAATAATAATAATAATAATAATAATAATAATAATAACAGTAATGATAATAATAATAATAATAATAATAATAATAATAATAATAATAATAATAATAATAATAATAATAATAATAATAATAATAATCATCATCATCATCATCATCATCATTCCAACCTTAGGGCGAATTCTTTTGTTCTCGGCCTATTGTTTCGCTTCCCCTTAACGTACACTTTTTTCGCCTTTATGCCGTCTCCTGCCCTATTGTGACGCATTGTTTGGATTCGCCCTATGGTCGGTTTTATGTATATAATGATAATAATCATAATAATGATAATGATGATGATGATAATAATAATAATGATAATGATATACTGCTAATGACAATAATAGGGTTTATATTCCAGAGAATACGAGGCCCTGAATACAAACATGAGCTGCAAGTGAAAACTTTAAATACGCCTATAGACCCTCCTGACCACTGTCCATGACTTGATGAATTCAACACTTCATTGTTCAAAGCAATTACATTATCAGAAAAGAGATAAATGGAAAAGTACATAGATAAACAACAGACAGCCAGTTTTACATACACCAACGACTGCATACTAGATTCTATGGATATGCACCGCATACCGCTTTCGAGGAAATGAAAATTAAAATCTTCCTTGATAAACTGACCACATTACCGCTTCCTTCATAAACAGAGACCAGAACTGCAGCTATCAGAAAACATTTAACAGGAACAGGGGATGATGTTCATTTACGGAATTCCTTGGAAGAGTCACTGTCATCCGACAAGTATCAATTAACGCGAAAGCTTTCTCTTCTTTCTCTGAATGAGAATTAGAATGTCCTATTGGCCCCATAATTATAGCTTAGCCATTTCTGAACAGCTAGAGCCGGTTCTGAAATGTGGTCAGAATTGGTACCTACTTTTATCCTTGGACCAGCTTTTAACCCCCCCCCCCCCCCCCCCACAAAAAACAACAACAAACAAACAAACAAACAAACAAAAACAAAAACAAAAACAAAAACAAACAAACAAACACAACAAAAAAAACCACAAAAAAAAACAAGAAGAAAAGCAATTAAACAATCACAGGGGTTTATGCGATTGTTAAATAAAAACATCAATTTTATCTTTGTGGAAAGTGCGTTTTATGATAATAGCAGTAATAATCATCATCATCATCATCATCATAATTATAATCATAATAACAATGGTCATTTATAACGCGCTATACACAAAGTAGTACCATTGCGCTTACAAAGTAAACATCAACAAAAAGAATTAGCTCTATGGACTGACGGAAAAAGGTGGAAGCGTGGAAGCGTCGTGGAAGCGTCGTGGAAGCGTCGTGGTCTGGTGGTTCTGACTCTCGTCTTTCAATCGGAGGGTCATGGGTTCAAATCCCAGCCATAGCGTTCATTTCCTTCAGCAAGAAATTCATCCAGAACGTGCTGCACTCAACCCAGGTGAGGTGAATGGGTACCTGGCAGGAATTCATTCCTTGAAATGCTTGCGCGCTGTAGAAGGCTGCCGGGCTAAAGCTGGGGTAATAACAATATCCAAGTCCTTTGGAAGCGCATAGAGACGTTATATCATAATGTGATATGCGCTATACAAGAACTGTATATTATTATTTATTGTTAAAAGGTAAGTCTTCAGTTGTCTTTTGAAAGTTGACAGAGATTCTATTGTTCTACTGAAATCAAATTATTCTCCACGAAAATAACTCTGCTGCGTGCATCTCACTCTATGACGTATCGTGGATTCAGCCCATGAATGGTTCGGCCGCTTAAGGGGCACATGCGTTATTGGAGGGGGGGGCACCGGCATTAGGCAGGGAGAAGTTCCTATCATCTTCTGTACGAATCCCATCAACCCTCTCTCCTTTTACTTTCTTTCTCTTTTCTTTCTCCTTTTCTCTTTCTCTTTCCTTCTCGCTTTTGAGTCGTTCAGTTATCAGGGGCACATTGCCTCACCCCAACTCGTAGATATATTAATTGATCTTTATAATTCCAGTATCACTCTTTTCGAGTCCTTCTCTCCTCCCCTTTTCTCTCTACCTCTCTTTCTCTCCTCTCTCTCTCTCTCTCTCTCTCTTTCTCTTTCCATCTCTGTCTCCCCCCTCTCTCTCTCTCTCTCTCTCTCTCTCTCTCTCTCTCTCTCTCTCTCTCTCTCATATATTAGGGGGGATATTGGTAGATACGCCAATCCCAGCCATCGTGTACTAGTTATCATCCCCAAAGCATTAAGCCCGGAATCCGGGGCTCGGAGAGGGGGGTAAACATGGTAAACATACGCCCTTTCCTCGCCTAGTTGTTTCCTGATTTCTCTCTTTTAAAAAAAAATCGTGTGGGTTCAAGTACAAAATATGGTAGGCATTTTTTTGCTAGATAGAGGAACGGCGAGGCAAATGATTCAGAAATGCTCATTTCGAAAGATTACTGTCTACTGATCTTTAAAACTCTTGAGTTTAAATATATCGGGCCAAAACATTGTACCTATGGAACCAGCAGGTCTCTCCGTAACGCATGGGGAAATATAGGTCTGTCATTGCATTTAATTTGCATTTCAAATAGAAAATAGTTGAAACTGGCTAATGGGAAAAAAAAAACATCGGCTTTAACCTATAACGTACATAGAACAGAGATATATACAGAGTTTCAAATTCAATCAAATCAAATATGCCTCGGGTAGCCTTTTCAATATTATTGTTCCCCCGACGGACTCGCAGTCTTTTTAGCTACCGTCATAAGGTGCTCAGATCAGGCATTTAAGAATTCCTTCCTCAGGTACCCATTCACCTCACCTGGGCTGAGAGTGGCAAAACATAGTTTAGTGCTGCTGGGATTCGAACCCCGTAACTTGTAGTTCACAGAACTAATGCAGTTTGGGAGGCTATCCAACTTTATTGTTACCTATCAACCATCTCTTCACACCGCATAACTTTAGACCTTGGCCGTACGCAGCGGGGGGAAGGGGGCAGTTGCCCTCCCCCGCCCCCCCCCCCCCCCCAAAAAAAAAAAAAGACTTAATTTTTTATTGAAAATTTTCCTAAATTCCATCGAAAGTGTGCACCAGATCCATCAATTCAATTTTAAAGATGCAAAAGCTCCCTCATGACAAGCTCGGTCGTTTTGCTCCCTCGCTTTCTTGTTTCTTCGAAAATTTTACGTAGTCTTGCCCCCTCCCCCGAAAGAAATTTCTTCGTACGGTCTTGCTTTAAACGAAATAGATTTCACCATCACCTTCAACAGTGTCTGGGGGATTAGTTTGGGCGGGTATTTTATCTTACTCACTGCAATCCAAGATCATCTTTTTCACGAACACTTTCTTCGAGAATCGAGATACATCCCCCGTCAGACCGACAAGATCGGAAATGATCGGACGCACTCTTTTTCCGAATGTTAGATTTTCTAAAAGTTCATGATTCCAAAGCTTAGTAAAGTTCACAAGAAAGAAAGTTCGTAATCATGTAAGTCCGAAAATTGCGATGGAGCCCTTCATAATTTTCAGGAAATACGAACCTTTGAAATCATGAAACGTTTTTCATTTTGGAATTCTTTACCATATTCATGTTCTGAATTATTTACAAACCCTGTTTCTTTGAAGGAATTATAGCCCTATCAAATAAATGTTGGGATAATGAACCTTCGGAGATGGAATTATCATTTTTCGAGAAAACGATATAGTACCACAAGATCGACTTCAGACAGATTAAAAAGAATTGTATTCCCTCGAACACCCAAGAAATGGGGCTAATCTGACGTCAATTCGGATATGGTTTTATCTGTGTAACTGATGGCGCTGGAAAAAAGCTGCAACAACTGCTCCTTCGTGCATTTTTTCTTTGTCACCATGCCAGCTAAAAAAGCCAATGAACAAGAAAAATATATGTATTCCCCCTGCCAAAATTCCAAAGATTTTTTAAAATCAGTTTATTGTGAGTGGCTATTAATAATGTTACCTTAACCGCTGTCTGATACATAAAGTGTCAGTTGTGTTTGTTGTATTTGATACCGAAAGGTGATGGCTTTTTGTCTTGTTAGTTGCACGCAACATTATCACAATTATTGTTCACCAGAATGTGAAATAATCAAAATTCGGTATCCACTTTTGGCATCGAGAGAGGGCGAGAGAGGGTGAGAGAGGGCGAAAAGAGGGGAAGAGATGGGGAGAGAGGTGGAAGAGAGGGGAGAGGGGGAGGGGAGGGGAGAGACGAGGGGGAGGCGTAGGTAAAGGGGCTGAGAGAGGGGGAAGGGAGAGGGTGAGGAGATTAAAACTGGACAAAAGAACATAAATCTGTCAAAAATACATTGATTAGTCAACTCACAACTAAAAAGATACCTGAAAGTAATTTCATTTTCAAATTTTATCTCCAACGGAAAATCTTAGTTGTCTTTGATATACTCTCTTTTAAAAAAAAAGAGTGAACGCGTTCACTCTGTTAGGGGTGAATTTAAGAAGAGGGTGAATTTAGAGTGAATTAAGAGTGAATTAAGAGTAAAAAATTGATATTCACTCTTTATTCACTCTTTATGGGTGACCTCAGTGATCACTCAAAATTCTTGAGTTATCACTGTAGAGGTCACCCCTCAAATACTGAATGTCACCATTTTTACTCTTAATTCACTCTTAATTCACTCTAAATGCACACTCTTCTTAAATTCACCCCTAACAGAGTGAACGCGTTCACTCTTTTTTTTTTAAAGAGAGTATATCAAAGACAAATGAGATTTTCCGTTGGAGATGAAATTTGAAAATGAAGTTCACTCTTTTTTAAAGAGAGATATTTGAAGGATTTCACTATTCTGAAACGTACTTTGTTGGGAGTATCCTAAAAAGTATAACTTTCAAGTTTCAACACAAAATCTGTCTAGGAAATATTACAAATCATATCGCTGATATATGACGTATAAGAATCTAATTAGTTAATACAAGTCATGTATCCAACATGCATTCACTCCTCCCATCAGTATGTCATGGCATGGAGTATCCTTAAATTGATGGGGTGAAAACAGAAAATCTTCCCTTATTTTAGTAGGTCAGGAAGGAGAACTCCTCTTTAAATAATTATTTCCGGAAATCTTTCATTTCTGTAATACCTTGGCCCTTGCCGGGTACAGGACGGCCGAGTTTTTCCTCAGTGCGAGTATTTTTAGCAATAAAGCTTCCCACCTTCTCCATGTTTCCTGACCCTCGCTTTGCAACATTAATTTTATCGGTCATTAGCGTATATCAACTCCGAATTTTGAAGAAATTTGTAGCAAATATTTCACCAGTCTTACCACCCCTACATGGGTATGCTATCTTGACAAACATTCTCTTCTCACGAATATGTTATTTATTTACAAAAAAAATCCACTACATTGTACAGAACAGTAAATGTGATATTTTTGTTTTACATCCGTAAACATTCTCCTTAATTATGCAGAAGAAGCAAGACGTAATTGAATTCAATTCAATTCAATTCAATTCAATTCAAGCGTGTTTATTTCTCATGTATCATATATACATATCAAACAAAAAGAAATTACAATATAAAAAAACGATATACAAAAATTGAAGCAAGTTGGCAATAAGTCTATACATATACAAAACCTATAGCATGGCTATACACGAAATAGAAAACATGAGAAATGAGGAATTAAATAAAGCAAAGCTGTAAAACATTAGTTCCTCGGTGATAAAATACAATTTGCAAGTTATAAAGTCAGAATGAATTTATATATACGAAATTATGGAGCATTATACATTGCCTTGTAGAAAAAAATTTAAGATCATTTAATAGTCACTAATTTTTTGTTTTGTTATATTTCTTATCTTATTTTACTTTATTACTTTTGGGCCCTTTTTACAACAATGCATTATGTGGCATGTGTAAAATGGAAGGTCGTTGGCAAAGATCCTTTTAGAGCTGCATAGGCACAAATGTTTATTTATTTTTGTTTATTTCTTGACATATACTTATAGAGGATATACAAGATCAGTAATATAATTGTTTTGCATCTTGATCCTGGTAATTAAAAAGCATAACAATATGAACGAAGGTGGTTGATAATGCAATAACAAAGTAAGACACGATTAATCATAGTACAACAAAATGTGGTAATATAACAATTAACGACCCTAAACAAAAGATGATTCTAAATATAAACAATAATTATATATGCCAATATTAACTTAACTTAGAGAGCATTTATACAGCCATGTATATGCATATATATACAGTTCAGAGATTGGAAGTGATTGTAGTGTTACAGGTTTGATTTTGATTTCTTATACAATAAATCGAAAATTTCCAGAGACTGAGCATTTTTAATGTTATTGGGAAATGTGTGATAAATGTGATAATGCTCTGCCCGTATATTCCGCTATAAGCAAGAAAATGTTCTTTCATGCGTGTTTCACTGCGATTTAACCTAAAGTGATTGATAGATATTTTTTTATCATTTGACTGACTGACTAATTAGTGCTCGATTATTGATTGATTTTTTTCTTGACTGATGTTAAGTCATTGTTCGTTAATTATTTGTTTGGTTGGCTGATTCGTTGATTGATCGATCGATTGATTGATTGATTGATTGATTGATTGATTGATTGATTGAATATGGTCGACTGATTATTGCTTGCTTCATTGATTAATCGTTTGATTAGTTGCGTGAGTGAGTGACTGAGTGAGTGCTTGATTGATGCGTGATTATTGGTTGTTTTGTTAATTGATCAAATATTTGACTGATGGCGGATTGATTTTATCGAATGAATGATAGACGGGTGGATCAAACATAATACAGACTGATTAGTTGCTTCCTTGCTTGTATATTGATTTATTAAGTTATTGAATGTTTGATTGACTGAAGGACTGATTTACTGATTTGTTGACTGATTGATTGATTGATGGATGGATGGACGGATGGATGAATTTATCATGTGCATATTCATTGACTGAATTTTTTATCGACTGAATGACTGATTTACTGATTTGTTGACTGACTGATTGATTGATGGATGGATGGACGGATGGATGAATTCATCATGTGCTTATTTATTGATTGATTCTTTCTTGTATACTAATGACTAATTCATCCATTTATTTTGACACAGAGAGGAGAGTCTGTTGAAAAGTTTGAAGAAACAAGTTGGACGAGTTGGAATTGCGCCAATTTGATTTTCACATAAGGGGAAGATCACCTTTCTGTAACTAATATATTTACAGGATTGTCACCTTTTCTTGGCATCGATCTACTTCCCCCGACACTAAAAAATGGCCGGGCTTGCATTCAACATAAATTAGCATCTTTCATTTTACCCTCCAATTTAGATACATTATCCCCTCCGCCCCCCTCCCTTCTCATTTCAGTACTTTGAAATTAGCTCCTATCGTGCTATGACAACCCGTCAGTTTACACTGCAAGGTCCTGTGTATTAGCAGACGATAGTATTTTCTTGATTGAATTTCATGGTTTTTAACATTCTCTGCAGACCAGACTGTCATCCTTTCTCCACCTGCCAATGGCTTGGCTTAACCTTTTAGTAAGATGGGAAAGGGCAACAAACTTTGTAAAGATTGTTGCCCTTTGAGTCTGAAATGCATAAGCTTGCAGGATAAGGAATGATAAAACCATATCTCAAAGCAAACTGCTAATTTAAAAAAATATATGTACCATAATACCATGTCGCTTTAGCCGCGAAAGTAGCTGCATTGTGCGAAAATAAATGATTCAAATTCTGATAAATTATTATATAGGGTTTCAACACAATAAAGCTAAAAAGCATCTTGAAAAGAGCGGTTTTAAAAGCTTTCTTCATATTGCATTCCAGGCTGTCTGCCACTAACACGTGTATCGGAATTATTTCTCCCTGCTTGTAAAACAGTAACTAAACAGGCGTAATTATATTTCAGTATCTCATAATGAGTTTCATTATGATAAATGATTATGGAATCGTCACTCTCAAATATGTAGTTTCTATTTTGTACTTGCCTGACCTTCCTACTTATTTGTTGAGTATTTCTGTAAATACGAAAATTCCAAATGAACACGATCCGAATGGGAATCTATCCTTCTTCACGAAAATTGTATTTTTGTACATACCATGGGCGTATAACCAACACCCAAGTGTCCCCGTGGTTCGTCCGAAATACGTATTTGTTAATGCGCCCTCAAATCCAATCGCTTTCCTCCATGCCGCAAGGAAAGGGGGAACTTTTCCTTGGCTTATGGCCTACAGGGTTCTTCAAATCTGACCTTTTACTACGGCAGATGATTCGTTTGTAGTTATTTAATTATTTAGCTGTTTAAAAGCATAAACTATTTTGTAACTTATTTCATTCAGCGTTTTTTTTTTTTTTTTTGTCTTGTTTTGTGTGGTTTTATTTTCTTCTTTAAAAAAAAAACAAGTAACAAATCTTTGTGTAGGGATGATTACAATTTTGAATGTTTCACTGAAAAAACCCCACAGTGTTTCATATTAAACATTCATCAAGTATATTGAAGTAAAAATTAAAAATCATGTGGTCTGTATTATTTTGTACATTTTTGCATGCAGTATATTAAATCACATACGGCTGCCTAATATTTGTGAGGTACTAGTATGTCAGCAAACATGTAAATGAATTCAAGATGGAGGATAGCATTTCTAATAAAAATATCATTTTTCTATATATACGATGGGCGTATACCCAACATACAAATGCCCCCTAGTCTGGCCTAGATGGTTATCCCGTGTACCTCTAAGAATCTCACCAACTTCCGGCACGCTGCCGGGAGGAAAAGGGGGCTTTTCATAAGCTTACTGCTCTGCAGGGTTAACGGGCGAAAATCGTGGAGGGTTTGGGAATTCACCTCCCACCCCCCCCCCCCCCCCTCGCCTTGAAACCTCATAATTTGCTATAATATACAGTGTTTTGCGAAACGTGAAACATGGGGCTGCAAAAAAGTGGAATGCTTACTGAACTGTGTGGTTTACCGTATAGCTGAGATGAGAGATATGATAGATATATTTCATTATTTCATTATTCATATCAGTTTTACATCTATCATATTTTTTAATGTGTCTATCATATTTTTATATCTGCAATAACAGTTTTCACTGTACTTGTTTTCTTATTAACTTTACGAATAATGCTATGTACTTTTTAAAATGCTTTTGTACATAATTTTCATCGGAATTGGAAATAGATAAACTACTTTTCCATATACACATCAAACTTTGTATTAATGAAAATAAATGAAATGAAATAAAATAAAAATTGAAATGAGATTCGTTACCCCTCCTAAGGCCAAGTTCTGGATACGCCCTTTCTCCTTGTTTGTTTAGCTCCGCAATACAAGACAAGCAGGAAGTCAGTCCCTGGACGGACTGGGGGACACCTAGGGACCTCAGTGTCATCATGCCAGGTCCTGAAAGTGATACAGGAAATGTATGAGGACTGGACCATCGAGAACATGGTGAATACACTATTTGAATCTGCAAAATGAATAGGCCTATACTGGTTGAATCTGCAGAATGAACTTACTAGTTGAATCTGCATAAAGAGGGAAAATAGATATGCAATCGTCTCTCCGAATATCTCTTTTGTACCCATGCTGCGATAATTTGACAAAAGGAAGCAAGTGACAAAAATGACATTTTTTGTAAAAGAGCGAAATGTGTCTGTCATTGTACAGACATCGATGAAATATCGTCATGTCTTACCTAATATATCTCTCAGAAGGATAAGTGTTTATACATAAAACTTCGCCTGGAAGAACTACACATTAAATATAATATAAGAAAATATTAATAACTCAGTTTTGGTTGGTATGTCACTTACTTCCTTTTGCCAAAGTATGGCAGCATGAGTAAGAATTTCTTCTCATTTCATGCACAAATTCAGTATTCCGTTCAGGGCATATGATCGAATTATAGACCTTAAGAAACCTTCTGGTAGGGCTGGAGGAGGAGGGAGAGGATGGGGGGGGGGCGGCTAATAGACCGTTTGGGAGTAACGTCATGATGTCTTGCATACTTCCTAAAAGTTGAAAAGCGCAATGACATTGATTCCCTAGTCACATCGAGAAACCGACCTAGCACAGACTCCAAACAAACCTATTCGGGACCATTGAGATTAATGTAATTTCTTGTTGGTCGGTTGACGATTTGATGTCGGTCTCTCTCTGGTATGGCCGGGATACGATGATCCTGATCTTTCGTCGTCTTGGGCTGGGTGGACCTGTTAGTAGATCAAATATACCAATCAGCCTTATTTGATCACAGACACCGCATGAAATAGCTATTGCGACTCGGTGTGAATGTGGAGACTTGACAAGGTCTCCTCGGTCAACTGGGGCGAAAATCTTGTGTCAGTGTCGCTGACATAACGTTTGCACTTTTACGGAGGGTTTGGATCGAACACGCCTCTGTATTACCAGAGATAGAATATAACTACCCAGGCAAACCTTTGATAAACATAAGGAGAAAAATATGAAGAGGTATTTTGGAAAATGCCTGGCCATGACATGCATCTTTTTTTCTTTTCTTTTTTTTTTTTCTTCTTTCTTTTGCTTTTGACTGGGGAAGGAAGGAAGGAGGGAAGGAGGGGCATTTTCTCTTCTCACTGAATGTTCTTGGTCATGTTGCACTATTATTTAGACAAAAACGGCCTAATTTGACTGAATATTTTGTATCTTGTTTACAAAAAACAAAAATATATAAAAGTTATAAACACCTTTTCATGTGAAAGAGAAGGGGCTTGTTGGCTTGCCCGTTCGAACATTTTCGGAATCATAAGAAGTCTAAGACACATTTTTACCATTCGCAATAATTCCAGAAGTCTGAGATCTTCTCTTTTTAAATGAAGAATTACTTGTCTGGAAAGGTGGCACGACACCCCCTCCAAAAGGTTATGATACAGCGACATCTCTAACCCGAGATTTTAAAAATGGAAAGATTTTTACCTCATGTCGACCTGACTGACTGACTGTGGTTCAAAAGTTCGTTCATACCTCTGGCGTGTCTGAGGTGGAGCAATTACAGATTTTGATCTCTCACCAATTATAGTTCTGATGGTAAAAGTATCAAAGATTTCATCTGTTAATTACAAATTAGTTTTGATAGTCGCAAGCTTACCATAATTTATCCTGACAAACACTGATTTCAGTCCCACACACTCACGAAAAGAGTCTCAAATATATTTCCGTGATAGTACCGCAAAGCCGCAACGTTTTATATGTATTTAATCTTGGTATAGGTTTATTTTTGGAAAAGTCGCTGAAAATCTATACAAATTCACTAACATTACATCTATAAAGAACTGCAATATAATTATGCACGACGGTGTATCAGGGCAAGTTCAAAAGCATCATTCTACAAGCATTTTTTTTATGCTGAATATTTTTTTCAAATTATGTGTTTTATTAATTTTTTCAGTAACATAAGGTATTCAGCCGCTAATCATGATTCATGTTTATATCAAAGCGTTGGATCTTTCCCTGTGTTCAACCACATTCCCGTAAGGTGTATGAATAATGGTGATGGACTATGTACCTGCCATTATAAGGGGGATGCAGGGATAAAAAAAAAATCACACACAAAAAAACAACAACTAAGGTTGGTCCCTAAGAGGAGGATAGGATGTTGTAATTTCAGAACACATATTCAAAAAGGAAATTTCATGCTGGCAAAATAATCTCCCCCTTCTATGAGTTCAGTTTCCTAATACAATATCGTGAAGAGGCGAATCCGGGAGTATCCAAAGGAGAAGCGCTCAATGGAAAGAAAGTAGATGTTTCCTCTATAATCACTAATATGAGGGGTTATAAAGGGAAGGAAAAACAAAAATGAAAAGGAGGAAGAATGAGAATGGAAGAGGATGGAAAGAAGAAGGAAATAAAAAGGAAAGGAAATAAAATTAGGCATTACTTATGATACGAACCGCTCGTAAACCAATGAAATAATTACATTCTCAATTAAATAGATACTACAAGATTGCATTACTGAAATAAAATCTCTTTGCCCCAAGTCGTTGATGTTCTCAAAAAACAGGGATTCCCTTAAGTGATTCATGATTGTTTGAGAGTGAAATAGTTGGACCAAGGAGCTTGGACAAAAGGAAAATACAAAGGGTTGGGCATGTTCGGGAGAGACGATGATTTGTAAGGGTTATGAATCATTAGACCTAACCAAATTCAAGTGTAACGCTGTATTTCCTGATTGAATACAATAAGAGACACACCATCTGGAAATCTCACCCCCCCCCCCCCCCCCTCCACCGCCCCCATCATTTCTTCTCTTTGTCGGGACCGTTCACACATGGCCCGGTTAACCATCGCGGCAAATGAAAACTACTCTCTGAAATTATGTATAGGAGAGGAACTTCACTCTTCTGAATGGAGTGATTAGTCCACGTTATAAGAGTGGAATCAACTCATAACCCATTCTTTACAGGGGGCCTACAATTCTAGGTTGAGCCAAATGACAATACTTTCGATACAGAGCCCTAAAACTCATACCAAATACAAGAGCAGAAAGAGCCAACAATTCTATACAAGCTGTGTCCATTTTGGTTGCGTCAGTATTTGTCATTTGTGCTGAAATATTCTAAGGAAAACATACACTAAAAACCTTAAATTGGCGACGTAATGGAAATGTTAAAATCGCTGTTTTTCATGGAAATTGGCGATGTTTAAAATGTCAGCATACGTCAATTATATTTATTTTAGTTGCATGACCCTTCATCATACTCATTAGAAGAATGTAGCAATAAAAGACGAATACTAGTGTTGCCAATTTGAAGAAGAAATGTTGATTAACTGAGGATTCAAATAATTCCTGTCATGAATTAGTTAAAAGAGTTATGAGCCCACTTTTTCAGAGTGGATTCAACTCCAAAAGAATGCAATCATGCAAAGTTACAAAAATGTGAAGCGCAGAGGAGCGTTTCATCAAGCGTCTTGTCAGTGATATATACCGACAACTGTTACAAGCTACTTAAATCCTTGCATCTGATTGGCTGAAAGCAAATTTGTCATTAAAAATCACTGACAAGACACTTGACGAAACGCCCCCTGAACATTAACGTCGTTTGATTTTGTCGGAACTGGTGGGGTGTTCTATTTTTGTTTGTTTCTTTGCTTGTTTATATGCTTTTTTTTCGCCTAATTTGTTTTTTCTTCTTCTTCTCTCTCTCTCTTTCTTTCCTTCTTAATTTCTTCCTTTTCCTTATTCATTCTTCTCCTTTCTTTTCAAGGCTTTATTACCGCGTACGATGTGAACAAGCCCGTAAAGTGTTCCTGTTTCCATTCCAATTAATAACTGTTCCAAGTAGCGCATGAGATATATCGTTGATTAGATCATCAGGTAAGATTGTACGAAGATGAGTGATATGCTCTTTATTTCTTGTTTCCGCTGCAATAAAGAAGACAAAGAGGCTAACCTTGTGAAAGAAGGAGAAGAAGATGAGGTCGAGGAAGGATTCGATGAGGTGATGAAGAGGTGTAGGATTAAAAGGAAGAACATGGGATGGTCATGATGGGGGAGGTGAGGGATTGATCGAGCAGAGGCGCCGATCAATGCTCACGGAAAGCAGTATATATTTAGATACTTCACATAAAGGAACAGGTAAAATATGTTTTAAAATCTAGATGGTTTGAAGTTTGAAGTTTTTAAGTTTCTTAAGTCTCAACGACCCGCATGGGGTATGAGAGTATAATACAAAGTATTACAAAATCAAAATCTAATTACAAACAAATAAACAAATAAACAAATTAATATGAAAACAGAATGGAGAATAATGCAGGCACTGCCTGAAATTGCAAACATAAAATTATAAAACTATTAAAGAAGAATAGCAGTATAGAAGTGTTGGATATCTAACGAAAGAAGGACATGTTGCCCTACAAAAACCTCGAAATCTTCGACAGTGCGCAATTTCTACTGGAATTAAATGGTGAAAAATAAGCAAACTGGAATAGAAAAAAGATACACAGTGTCGGATAACAGGTTATGAAATATGAAAGGGATAAGAAAGGATGTAAAAAAAATGCCTTCGTTACCTCCTCTCATACCCACCCTCCCCCACCCCTTAATTTCATCTGCTTCTGAGACAGGAATGTTTTGCAACACCGGGGTACTATGAAAAAATTCAAAGTTCCGAATAAGTATGCGAACGCTCAGTCATGTCAGTTGTAAAATTAACTTTATTTTTCTCCAACAATTATAAGAAGCAGAAGCAAAACAGGTTAGAAATACCCCACAAAAACGACCTTCTATAATTTGGCTTACATCCGCCCCTTATGGAGAGAAGTGAGGAAGATAATTTGAAGAACATTTATCAACAAAAGCCTTAAATAGTGTTTTTTTTTTAAACTCTTATTCTTACTTACTTTATCTTACTTAATGGCAAATCAAAGCAACAATACTCTGCTTCGCTCTCTAAGATAACGCTCAAATCTAATTTTTAACCCAATAAAAACAGTTCACGTAGGCTGTCATTTTCAATAATTACAAATCCTCCTTCCTCGTTCGCAACGCAGGTATACTCCTTACTCCCCCAAATAAATACATTAAATTTACTCATACAAAAGAAGATATATATCTAGATTGACGATCTCAGTAGAAATTGTCAAAGACTAACTGTATTTGTCTGGCTAATGCGTTTATAGATTAGATTTTTCTCTACATAGTTTTAATGATAAGTAGTTACTTGGCAAAGGCTTTGTTTCTGAATAGTAGGACGTGCAGTGGTTATCATCCTAAAATAAACATGGTCTAGAGAGTAAATAAATCAAATTTTGTTGAAGTGATTTTCCATTGTTAAATTTCCAATTCTTTTTTATTTACAGTGTTCTATACAGGCTGGTCCACACACAAAAAAAAAACCGCGCCAGCATGATACATCCCAAAATGCTGGGGAAATTGCACCGGTTATCAGTAGATGGGGCATCGTTTTATGACACAAATGATACCAAATTTAAAACTAGTATTTTTCATTCTAGACGTATTTGTGTGAAACAATATCGAAGACATTCACACGCAGTGCTGTGTGCAAAATAACGTTTTGTTCAGTTCAGGAAATGGTATCTCGTGTCTGAGCTTTGAGTACGCTGTAATATAAATGTATGTCAGAGTGAATTGGACACAAATATAACATTCAACACTATTATGAAGAGCCTACATGTTTTTAGGATTAGAATTGTAGATTATTATGCATGACAAGGCACAGGAGGAGGAATAACCCTAATTTAAACGGGGTGTCATTGATACTGAACAAATTTGAACTCCTTGCGTCACTAAATGCTCACTTAAAGGTAAGACGTCCCTTTTGCGTACCGCATACGTACCGCATAATAGCAGCACTGTACTGTATGTAACGTAAATCCTTTCGTTGTGCGCTGTCTCGAAAACAAAATCCGCTAAAATTTTCGGTCCGAAATAAGTACAGAGTTATCAAAAATGTTAATTATTCAGTTAATTAGCCATGTACAATCCAATTTTCTTTCACAGAAGTTTTTAATAATCATTCTCTTATAACTGAACAAATATTCACACATCTTAATATTTTAGAGCTGCAAATGGGATCTCCTACCTTTAAACAAGAACACTCTACCCAATTTTTTTTAATGTATATATCAACCAGTATCATGGAGAATAGATTCAAGCACAGTTTATTTGTCTTACAACACATTAGCAAGGCATTAGCATTGCTGCTACTCATCCTCGTACAATTGTCTCTAACAGATCAAAATACTTGGTAACGTTTTGGACCTGGCCTGTACTTGCCTTCTAATGAAGGATAGCAAGGGTAAGGATGACTCACAACTCGACTGAACGAGGGTAGGGGGTCGGATACCAAGATATATTTCCAAGCTATAATGTCATGGTCTTGGTGATGACGGTCAGAAAAGTGATTTAAATCTATTCCATAAAAAAATAAACAGTTTGGCCTTATCCCTTTCTAATGGTGTTGAGATTAGAGGATTATTTGGGGATGGTCTGGGAAGAGTGAAGAATGATATTTCCGGCTGAAGATTAGTTGGGTAGAATCTTTGACAACAGACTTCACAGCAAATATAACAGAGGAAAGAAAGATGGGATAAAGTAAGATTATCGGGTCTATTTGTCCGATAATTCTTACAAAACAGAATCACGCTTGACTGGTTATACATGGTAAAGAGCATTGTGTGACAGTATAGATTAAGAACTTAGTCATGGTTTTGACTAATCGTCCTAAAAACGTTTTCTGCACCATAGACATTCTTATCCTATATTTTGAATGGCCATATCGATTCGATCAAATGAAATTGATAGATAAAACATCAATAAATGCAAAAGAATCAGATCAGTTCTGACATTTTCATGGGAGAGTGCCTCTGATTTGATTCGTTTCCTTGGATTCTATATGCAATTATGATTTTGAGCGTCTTCGTTCATAAAATTCATTTTGTTTCCTTTTTATTTTTGTTTTGTTTATTTGTCTGTTGTTCTTCTCCATGTTACTGTTGGTTTCTTTTGTTTTTCCTTCGTTTCTGCTGCTGTTTGGTTTGGGGATTTTAATTCGTAAGAAGCAGAGATGTTGTAAGCATTTCCATGTTTTCAAAAAAGTTCTATGAAGATGTCTTTCACTGAAAGTCAGACGTCTTCGACTTCCCAGAATAAAATCATCCTGATCATTGTGAAGACGAAAGAGGAAGCTGACCATGGCTTGCAGACAGACCAACCCTTCATCCATGAGGATGCTCTCTTTCACCCCACGTATCAGATTAAACATGATGTCAGGTACTAACACACTATAGAAGAAGTGGCAGGGGAGGGGTGCCTGCTCACAGATTCCCGACTAGGGGAAAATAAAGCCACAGGATTATCATATGGGCTCTTATTGACTCAGGGTATTAACAGCAGTATCAGTACTCTTTCTGAGATCCTTGCAATTGTTTATAATTTATTTATTTATTTGTTTGTTTACTTATTCATTTATTTTTCTATCTATCAATCTATTCATTCATTTGTTCATTTACTGATTGATTTATTCATTCATTCATTTATTTATTTGTTTATTTGTTTATTTATTTATTTTTCTATCTATTAATCTATTCATTCATTTATTTGTTCATTTATTGATTTATTTATTCATTTGTTCATTTATTTATTTATTTATGCATTTATGTATTTAGCTAATTAGCTATCAGCTATCTACCTATCTACCTATCTATTCGTTCATTCTTTCATTCATAAGTTTGTTATCTACTATCTGCTTCATGCCTACATTGATTACATTGAAGAAAAAAAATATATAAATAAATACAGCTAGATGAATAATGAATTGATGAATAAATTAATGGATAATAGAAAAATAAATCAATCAATAAAGGTAATTTATTGATGTATTCAATATTTGATTATTCATTTATTTATTTATTTATCTATCTATCTATTCAATTATTCAGCTATGTATTCAAGTTACAAGCAGCAGATAACAGACATAAAAAACAAAGGACATCAGATAGGAAATACCACCAACTGATGCCTGGGGATATCTAGAAGGAAACAAGTTTCTATTTCCTCATTTGTAGGTTTAATCATCGTAGAGATTCACATTAGGCCGAAATACTGCACATCCTCACACGAGACCCCCTCAAAAAACTTATTTCCTAGCCGTGGGTCATGGTGAGATGAAAAGTTTCGCCCCTTATCACGAAACAAGATCTGGAGGGTGTTTCATAAAGCTGTTCGTAAAGTTACGAATGACTTTACGAACGACTTGAATATGACAAGCCAAATGAGAATGAGATTCTCACTCATTGGAAATCACATCAGTTAAAGTTGAAATATGGGGACATAACTGTTCACAAACATTTCTTATATCTTTTGCCACAATTTAGTGGAGATTATGGGAAATAGAGTCGGACTTTGTTAAAACGTCAGGAAAAACTTTGGCATCGCATTTGGCACTTCATATTCAAGTCTTTCGTAAAGTGATGCGTAACTTTACGAACCCCCCCCCCCCACCCCGGATTCGCCACTGCTGTTAGGGTGTTTTTTTACACCCTTGAGATTCGGTGTCTGATTTAATAGTAGTCTACATTTCAATTTCATGGGGAACGCCTTAACACCATGGTTCATATTACACCAGTGTGTTCCTCACACCCTCGAGATTTGGTGTCTGCTGTATTATCTTTATCACAATTCCGCGGTGACCACTTGTCTTTAACACTATATAAAGTCACAAAGTATTAACAAGGTGTTCTTAACGCCCTTGAGATTCAGTGTTTGATATAATATGGTAATTTTTTTTTATTTTCTCTGGTGAACTTCTGAACACTTCATCATTCTGATCACGGGTGGACTGGCAATGTAAACTTTGGACAGTTGGGAAGTCTTCCATAAATTGTATTTTGGCTTGCGTGCCGATCGATTTTTTCTTATCTAACAGTCTAAGGACCGATTGAGTGGAGTAGGCATTTTAGTGTGTCTTGTATCACACAAGACTCTCAGACCAAGAACTAACTACTTTCTCAGACCATGGACCTATGCTCAGACCATATATCGACCGGCCTCGAGCCAAAATATCATGCGGCTCATAGTGGAAACTCCCCCATACTCAGCATTTCCGGTCCACCCCCTAGTGTAACATCCCTGGATAAGTGTCAAAACTAAGACGTGATAATTTGAGAAATTCTGATTTTTAAGGTGAGGCAGGTCCCCCTCCTTTGGAATGATTCCAATGACGTCATCATGTAGACAGCTCTTTAATCTAAGGTGATCGTGATTTCATACTGATTTTAGTTTAAAGCTGGTGTCAGACACTGCTGTCGAGTACATATGCTGGAGTGGCAAATCAACTCAGAGATTTTCAGAGAAAGTAAGAAAGTTTGTTTGTTAGATTTATTTCTGCGTTCAGTGATATAAAATAATCTAATAATACAAGGGGTGGTCGGGATTTATTACGTAAACGTACACGTGACCACAAGTTTTCCAAGACCACCATCAATAAGTTTCATTCATTTTATTAATAAAATCACACCACTTCGAGGTTATTGTTTTGTTTTGTTTGTTTTGTTTTGTTTTGTTTTGTTTTGTTTTGTTTTGTTTTGTTTGTTTTGTTTTGTTTTGTTTTGTTTTGTTTGTTTTGTTTTGTTTTGTTTTGTTTTGTTTTGTTTTGTTTTTTGGTGTGTGGGCATGTGTGTGTGAGTGTGTTTCACCTTTCTCGGAAAAGCAAGTGTTTGCCTCTCAAAAATACAAACAGGCATACCCCTTTGCGCTTATATATTTGGGGGCCTTTTGGTCTATTTGGCACCCTAAACGCGACAAGCGTTTGCGTGCCCTCACCCTCAAAAAGCACTCTTTTAATGCTTTTTTGTGGGGGTTTGGGGGTTATGTTTTGTTGTTGTTGTTGTTGTTTTTAGTGTTGGTCGTGCGTGTGTAGAGCAATGTATTTGACTGCTCCCCCCCCCCCCCTCCCCACCGGAGCCAGATATTATTTCGGACTTAAAATTTCAATGACGTAATCTCTAAATTTATGATGAAGAAATCGTGCCAGTTGTTTCTCATATGATTTTAACATTTCACTAGAACATTCTGGGGACTTGTCAGTCGCTGTTGCCTTGGGCTGCGGAAATGGTTTCATGTTCTACCAGACGACATATCTGCTACATCTTTATCTCAAATCTTTGAAGAAAAAAATTGAAGAAAGTGGGACAAATCATGAACATCTTCCATTCGGGAGTCTATATCTCGATCAGTATTTCCGAGACGCGGTTTTAGGTTTCATGATTTTGGCATCCGCAAGTCGGCAACGCCGTTAGGGGAATTCGTTACAAATGTGGGTTATCATAATGTTTAAAGCGGACGATGAAAGATATTTTTGGTCTAGACGTTAATATTGTCACGCCAAACTGGGGATTTCACCGCCCAAATTGGCGTCATCATACACCTACGTGTCGCTGACATGGGGGAGAAAGTAGCCAATAGTAAAGAGGAACAAAAGAGGTCCATCGAAAAAGACTACTATTGAAAACTCTTTTAAAAGCTTTCTCTCGTCGTTCTCTTCTTCTCCTCCTCCTCCTCCTCCTCCTCCTCCTCCTCCTCCTTCTTCTTCTTCTTCTTCTTCTCTATAATCATTATCATCATCATCATCATCATCATCATCATCATCATCATCAGTATATGATCATTTTAAGCAGACCTTCATTTTTGAGGAGAGCTATCACACTCAAGCTCCTATAGCTCTCCTAAACTTTCCCAGAAGAATTATTTATTGTTCTCCTGAAATTGTCGATAGTCAATAGTTTTTTTTATTAAATCACACTCCTTGAACATCTCCTTAACCATTTCAGGAGAGGGATTTATTGCTCTCCAGCAATTTTTTTAAATGAAGCCCTGATTTTAAGGAATCCCCTGCTGAACAAGCACCTGCTTTTTAGGGGGTATCCTAACCATTTTATTTATAATTGTAATTATGTACTCTGTATTGCTATCTATATTGTATGTATCTTTGCTATTTCTAAAATGGTTGAGTAAATAAAGTGAATGAATGAATACAAGAAATAGTCCAATTTGTAATTTCCGGTCATTTCTAAACCATTGCTAGCGTAGACTATTCATTCTCTTTTCCTTTTTATCTATATAGGAATGATAACTTGATCGCAACTACTCTCGAAAGAAAATCAATTCAAGGGTAGAGTTATATCCTACAGAAATTACTTTCGGATTACGTAATACGTCATTGGAATGTTAGCACAATTATCGAAATTTGATGGGTAAAGCTATATTGAAACATGAAAAACACTGAAACAATTTATCTAAAGTCCTTGCTGAAGACTGTTCCCTATTCAAATTATCTTTTAAACAATACTTTTTATATTAGGCATTTCAGGTGTATTTTGTAACATTAAAAAATGTGCTTATCCTGATAGACGGTACGTTCCGGCTGACTACTTAACCATAAAAATAATTTACTGTGTTTTGACTTAAATTTCGTAATTGAGAATTGTTCTTGAAATGCTTTGATTATGTCGACATGGTCGAGAGGGAATGTACATTTCTTTTTGTACATTAAATGAACCGAAACAGTTTGGTGATGTTTATTGTTTTTCATTGTCTCTTAGCTTTTCTGCAAGACCCAGATTCGTACAAAATCAACATTTTTTTCTCTCAAACGTACCACAACAGTTAAATCGAAAGTTTATTGATGAACATGATGATATAGCTCCGTACACTTGTATCAACAGCCACATGTCCAAAGCAGCTGACATTAAGGGGGTGATGATAGTTCCGAACAAGGAAGTGATTCCCCCTCGACCATGTCGACATAATGCTACTGATTCAGTAAATTTGAGGGCAGGTAATGATTCTCAAAATGAAAAGGGGGCGATTATTCCAAAAATGAAATAAAGCTCGTAATTCCGAATTCGACATAACCAAAAGCGAAATAGGTTTCATAATGTAAAATATGAAGAAGGATTCCTAATTCCGAAGTTTCGCAATTTCAAAAAAGATACGGGGTTTTATTAGATTTTCTTCGTAGGTAAAAGCGTTCTGAATTGTAAACCCTTTTTTACATTTTCGAAAGTATGAACCCTGTTTCATTTCTACAAATGCGAACATTATCTTATTTTCATAATAAGGAACCCTTCTTTAATGTTCGGAAATAAAAACTTCGGGAAAATGACATGTAACCAAAATGTCTGAGATATTAGATATGGCAGTTCCTTACTCAATAATATTTAAGGAAATATACCCCCTTGTCTCCCCGCCGGGGACCCCCTTGTTCGGAACTATCATCACCCCCTTAATGTCAGCTGCTTTTCTTAACGTGTAACGTCTAGTCAAAATCATGCAGTCTGCTACGCGGATGAAAGTGATGGCTTCCGTCATTGCCATCCTAACGATCGGGAATCAATTTCAAGAGAGACAAGGAGTAGTTTAAAGACTGCATTGATCACTAATCATAAATTTGGAGCATCCAGGAGAGTTGACTTCCGGCGGGATGTCATGCCAAGGTAAATCCTCTTTGTCCTATCTTGCAAGGAATAAAGAATGCATCATTTCCTCTTCATTCTATTCATTTTGAAGGTGTGGCCACAGCGTTGTTAACCCTTTTGAGATAATTTTGTTCTGAAAGGGTTGGGCGTATTCGAACCCCGAACCCCTCCACCCCCCCCCCCCCCCCCCACAGGAGAAAACTGTGATTTTTATAAGGGCAACCCGCGGAGGCATCCACTGATTGGAGAGGGCAGGGGAAGGGTAGCTCATGGGTACCCTACATTATGATTCAAATAACGAGATAATTGGACAAATTCTGCGCCATAATCAGTATACTTTCTTCCAACTTTATAGCTTCCAAGAGGTAACATGAAATAACTTTAAGTTCACTTCTGGGGGGCGTTTCATGAAACAATTAGTCGGTGGTTTTCACCGACTAATTTGCTTTCAGCCAATCAGATGCGAGTATTTTCAGTAGCTTATAACATTTGTCGGTGATTTTCACCGACAAAACTCTTCATGAAACGCTCCCCTGCTTTTCTTATCGTAATGAAATTAAAAAGATACCCCTCATTTAGCAGCTACTAGTATACACGATAATTGATCTATCTCTGTGTTTATATCATGGGACTGAACTTTCACTGTGACCATCCCATTCAAGCTATATTAACCGGCCCCAGACCACAAATCGATTGACCCTCAAGCCATCCCCCCCCCCCAAGCTCCCCATAGCCAGTCGTCCCCACCACCCCCCCCCCCCTCATAAAAGAGAAGACTAACTAGACTTAATTTTTGTTTTTTATTTGATTTTATTTATTAAACACGG
>CM057170.1:8490043-8492718 GCA_029962745.1 Echinometra lucunter | reverse complement strand
GTCTAGCATTTCAAGCATTGGTCGACATTCTCCTACATCCTCTCACATACTGCCACAGATACATGTATTTCAACACACAAGATGCATGAACTACAATGTACATGTACATTTGTATGTGGAAGCCAAAATGCAGACAAGTGTAAATGCTGCAAAAGGTTGCGATGGTTTCACACACTGTGCAATTGGTTACAGGATGCCTGGCTTGCCAATCACAGGGCTAAGATTCTATTGTCTTGATAATTTCAAAGATATTTTTGTACTGCAGCTGAATACTGCTGTTTCCTGACTCCATCATAAATTTATGGATGATGTGAATGCAATTATGAAAAAGATGAGATTCTAGCACTTCCATACATACAGTGCATCTTGATTGTGGCTCATATCTTTTAACCCTTGAAATCTTGTGAAGAAAAGCATTTTTTAAAATCAATATTTCGTCAATCAATTCTTTTAAATAACTTATTCCTAAAATTCTGACTTAAAAAAAATACAAGGTTTCCTTGTGTTGGTAAACTATCCATTTATTCTTGGGGAAACTCTAAACAGCAAAGCATTAATATTTCTTGAGTAACATTAAATTTTAAAGATATGACCATGCAATACAGTTGACTATGTGGAGGGAGAGAGTCCATTTCGGGCACTGGAAATAAAATGTGCACTTTACAATCTGCAGTTTGACTGTATGTGCTTCTAACTATTAAATTCATGAACAACATACAAGAATCATTCCTATAAGATAAAGGGAGACATTAATATTCAAGTTCAAGTTCAAGTTCGATTTATTCTTTCAATCATAAAATAACAAAACAACAATAGTATTTACAGTGTAAAATGTACAACTGTACATATACATGTATATACATGTACATAACATAAAGGATTGAAGAAAAGGAAACTACAAAAAAGTGGAAAACTTGTAAGGTATAGCTCCCTATAATATACACATAACAAATAAACAAAGTAAAGTAAAGTAGAGTAGTAGAAAACAGAGATACACGTCATTCAATTCACCAACATGCTCCCCAAAAAAAATCATGCTTATGAACCGAATTCTAATACTTAGCATTTATAACTCCTGTGGTGAAGAGCCAGAGCAGAGGACAGAACAATTACATGTATTATTCCCAATTACCCTCCTTCAAGTTTATAGAGTTCTATGTTAATATTACCACGTACATGTACATGAGTGCAAGGTCGGCCGTGATAAGGCAATAGAACGTAACCCAAAATTGTAGCATTTTTTGTTAAGAACATATTCTTGATAAATAAAATGAGCTCTTTCTATTTGGGTAAAGTCCCAAATCACAATTAGTAATAATTCTAGAGATAGAAGGATGTATCTCACATGATTTTTTCACACCTTCATCAGCTAGTTAGGGAAAAAGGAGCGTAACCCAAGATACCATGAAAATAACAAAGAAAACATTCACGATAGCATAGCAAATGAACAAATCTTACATGCACTATTTTGCTGTGGTGGTTTGGGAAGCAAAATAATAACAATAAAAATAATGATAAAAAGACTGAAAACATAAAACCAAAGGAATGTATGTCAGTATACACCATTTTACCATAATAAAAGTGACAAAATAATACAGCAGCGAAACGTATGCCATCATACATAATATACATCCTTTTGCTGTAACAAACCCGACCCATAAATGCCTCATGTACATGTATAAAGGCAAAAGCACGTAACCCGAAATTTCATAAATATTGAGAAAAACGAGATTGAAAATGTAATCCTTTCCCATTTTCTGTCCTTTGAGCGTGACATTCTGAAAATGGCAGACTTCTCAAGGTATTCCTACAGAAATATTTCACAAAATTTTAGCCAAAAAGGATTTGTCGTTTTAGAGTAAATTCCACTTTCAATACAGCTTTTTAACCCATCAAAGCACCTTTCCAAGGAGCAGTTCTAATTTGACAAAGAGCGTATCTTAAATTACATCACGCGACATCCTCCCGCAGTTATATCAGTTTGGCAAAAGAACAAATCTTATGGTGCACAAGCGTCCTCAAGAGGAGACAAACAAATCTTTCAAGACATATTCTTTTGGCAAAATGCGTATGCACCTAAGATATAGCTCTTTGCAAAACAGATACAACTCAACGGGAGAACGCTCGGGCGACCTTACTTACTGCTCCTCTGAAAGGTGATTTGAAAGCAAAAAGGTGATTTGAAAGTAAAAAGCTGTATCTATTTTGAAAGTGGAATTTACTCTCAAACAACAAACCCTTTTTTGCTGTAATTTTTTGAAAATATTCTGTAGCCTTTGAAGAAGTCTGCTGTTTTTTGGAATGTCACACTCAAAGGATGAATAAATGAGAAAGGATTAAATTTTCAATTTTGTATGTCTCAAAATATGATATTTCTGGTCATATTCTCTTTCGCCTCATTACGGCTGAGGTAGATAAATTACATGCACCTTCTTTCGTAGCAAGAAAAGCATACGCCTCACAAATCAAGTTCAGCTCAGGCTTGTCACATCTCAATGCTTTCCACAGTTGGGAACAACTTGATGGCTCCAGTGGCAAACCTGGTACTTGCACTCCCAACTGTTTCATGATGTAGATTTCCCATTGAGTGAGAGTGACTTCATTAGTTTGAGTTGCAATCATGTCCGCACAGAATTTTGGTTCATCTATTAGAGCTTGAGAATAATTGCGAAAAG